>OY987264.1:6624422-7224422 GCA_963920665.1 Straminergon stramineum
ACGAGCAATTAGCTGGGCGGACGCTCACTATGTAGTACCAACAATTTTTAGTTCAAATTTCCAAATTCGTTTTTTACAATTTTGGGGCGCGTAATATACTGTTGGAAAGGTCTTGGAAATACCTTTCCAATGGTATATCACACCGCCCTGAAACACCAAAATCTCCAACCGGAAATGCCAAGAGAAGTTTGGTGCTTCAAAAAGTGAGCGTCCGCCTTGGTGTTTGGCCGTCCGCCCTCCCGTCCGCCTCCCCCCCCCATCCGCCAAGCGGACGGGCGGACGGGCAATTAGATGGGTGGACGCTCACTATGTAGTACCAACAACTTTTAGTTCAAATTTCCAAATTCGTTTTTGACAATTTTGGGGCGCGTAATATACTGTTGGAAAGGTCTTGGAAATACCTTTCCAATAGTATATCACATGCCTTGAAACACCAAAATCTCCAACCGGAAATGCCAAGAGAAGTTTGGTGCTTCAAAAAGTAAGCGTCCGCCTTGGTGTTTGGTTGTCCGCCTAGCCGTCTGCCCTCCTGTCCGCCCCCCCCGTCCGCTTGGCGGACGGGCGGACGAGCAATCAATTTGGCGGACACTCACTATGTAGTCACAGCAACTTTTAGTTCGAATTTCCAAATTGGTTTTTTAAAATTTTGGGGCGCGTAATATACCGTTGGAAAGGTCTTGGAAATACCTTTCCAATGGTATATCACACGCCTTGAAACACCAAAATCTCCAACCGGAAATGCCAAGAGAAGTTTGGTGCCTCAAAAAGTGAGCGTCCGCCTTGGTGTTTGGCCGTCTACCCTCTCGTCCGCCACGAGCCTTTCCGTCCGCCATTGCCGACCGCCCCGACCTTCTGAGCCAACATCATGCCATCCGCCTCCTTATCTAACCTACTTGACCTCTATCCGCCGGTAGTTCTATTACATTTAATTCTGAAAAGTGCAGAACTGCAGCTTAATTTCCAAAAAAAGACTCTTTAATACGACAAGTATCCAATGCAATATTAATGTAAGAAAAGAATAATTCCAGGTTTTCCTCCCCACATTTAAACATGCTTTCCAAACCCTATACCCTATACCCTACAAAAAAAATTTGAATTGTAGATCCCTCAATTGTACATATTAACTTATAACGTTGTAGGAGTTTTCAAAAATAGTGGTGTGATGTGTGAAATATGTTTTATTTTTTAATATTTGAAGTTTAGAATGCAATCATGACAATGTGATGCATATGTAGATCTTACTATCTTTGTCATTTAGGTTTCAATTGCTCTTAAGATTTACTTTATTATGGGCTACAACACAATTGTGGATCATTGGATTTTAACCTAGAGTATTTCATCAATTTTTGTTATAGAATGCATTGATAGTGTAAAACACCAACGTAAATATTCTAAAAGAATTTATATTATCTCATTATTCTATTACAACATTTATGGGGTGATGCTCAAAATGATTTAAGTACTTTAATATAATTTTATATGATATGATGTGGACTACATTAAAGTAAGCATTTATACAATAAAAATGAAATGGAGGTTCTTATCATACATGCTTATACTTATATATACATGTGTGCACCCTAAATTATAAACCATCAATAAATTTATCACAACCCTAAAATATTAGGGCTTAGGTAGTGTAAAATGTGATTGACCTTCAAATATGATGAGCTTTCAAAATTCAAATACAACAATTGAGATAAGTAGGTCATACTCCAATGATTATAAGTCCGTTTCATCTCAAGACTTTTTCGCAAATGATTTTACGAGAAGGTTCATAATATCATATCTTGTAGATTATAAATTTACAATATTGATTTAATTGCTTATGTAGTTGTGTAGGCCTAGGATTTTTTTAAATCTTGAACCCGCAAAGTCCTAAGCCTTTTTTTTCTATCGAATATCATTCAAAATTGTCATTTCTATTGTGAAGAGCAAAAAACTTTATAAATTAACTTTATATCTAACCATAGGAATTTGTACTAGATTAGTATAAAAATGTATGGGAGCAATGTTATCATCTTGATAACATTAAGTGCATACATTGCATGATATTTGTATTTAAAGAAAAAAAATCTTTTCTTTTGTCTTACTATACTTGATTCTTGGGCTTTCATTTTCTTCACTTTAAATTTTGGCACTAACGATTTTAATTTTATAATATTTTCTATTGAAAAATCTAGCTAATAAGCGAAGAATCTTGGATAAAAATTCAAAAATAAATCATTTCATTGAGATCATATTTCACAAGAGTCCTCTATAAGAGTGTAGGGCCTTTGAGACTTTAGGAATTAATTACTTTCCTTCAAAGGCATAGAAATCAATTAGAAATTGAATCCAATTAAATTGTTACAATTTTGACTTTGAATATCTTTTGCTATTAGCCAAAAAGTATTGTTGATATGGCAAACTTGTAAAAAACCACCAATGTAAAACTAAATTCCTTTTAATTACACATCCATTTGAATTTTTTGTTTACAAATCAAATGATTTTCCAAAGAAGAGGCTATTTGGTGACACTTTTCATAGTTGTATTGATTTAGTGCCTCACTATATAACATATTAAAGACATAATTTCTATAGCTTTCTTCATTCACCATGCATTGCATGCTCTACTCGTCCGCTCATCCGCCTACTTCTACAAAGTTAAAAACAACTCTCCCTCTCACCTTCTCCCTTGTCCGTCCGTCCGCTGTGGGCCGACGTCCACCAAATTGAAAACACTTGACTCTCACATCCAACTCTTGCTCCCGCCTTCCTCCCCGTTCGCCTATCTGCCCATCCGCCTATCTACCCGTCCGCCAGTCCACTATAGGTTGAATTCCACCAATGGCCCCTTGTGCCCGCCTTTCCCTCCTACCTTTCCTCCTCGTTCGTCGTCCAGCCGTCCGCACTCGCCGTCCGCCCGTCCGCCCGTCCGCCCGTCCGCCTAGCGAACAAGAGGGCGAACAGCAAGGCAGACACCCATGTTTTGAAGTAACAAACTTCTTTTAACATTTCCGATTAGAGATTTTTTATTTTTGGGGCGTGTGATATACCATTGGAAAGGTACTTCCAAGACCTTTCCAATGGTATATTACATGCTCCAAAATTCTAAAAAACGAATTCAAAAATTGCAAGTGAAAGTTGCTGCGACTACATAGTGAGCGTCCGCCCGTCCGCTCGGCAGACAGAGTGGGCGGACGGGATGGCGGACGGGGTCGCGGATGGGAAGCGGCAGACGGCGGGAACGTCCACTAGACCGCTTGTCATCAAACGTTGTGGACCCCGCGTCCGCGTCCGCGTCCAGACGTCCGAACGTCGTGTCAACCTTGTTTGTGGAGGAGTCCAACTTGAATCTAAGGAACCCGGAGGACATGGATCGCCTCTTATTAAGTAGGAAGCCATCTCAAGTGGCAACTCAATATATGCTAATGACGGTGTTTGGTAACCACTTCCGCGTAGAGGATGAGACATCTGCCCAAATGGTGAGCTATAATAGTGGTGTAGCTTCAGTGTTCGAATTACCCTCCGAAAATGAAGCAGATGCGACAATTCCATATGTTGGAGTTTTGCAGGACATACTACTTCTGGATTACGGAGCATTGCAAATGAAAATCATTCTCATGCGATGTGAGTGGATCAAGCCCTACGACAACCGAAGTCTTCCAACGTACACTCGGGACGAAGTTGGATTTTTGGTGGTGAACTTCTGTCACAAACTCCCGTGCTTAGTTGAGCCATTCATCTTTCCTAGCCAGGCCACTGAGGTTTTTTTCTTAGATGTTGTGGAGAGATCAGGTTGGAAAGTTGTTTTACAAAAAGAAGCCCGAGCAAAGCGAGAAGTTCTGGACGCAATGGATGCCTTTATCAGCACCACAATGGGGAGTGTAGGCCTTAGTGCTCCCCATCAACTACCAGTACCGGTGGATATAGTGAATTTAGTTGGTGCTATAGATTTGTTTGTAGAAGACAACCTATTGGCCCAAGAAGAATACCGGTGAGAATACAAAGCCTTGCTGTTGTAGTCATTTTTGAGATTATCGACAGCTGTGTCTATAGACATCTCACACTTGAAAGCTATGGCTTACATGATGCTCACAGCTTTTTCACATAGCTACAACATTGAAAGCACAAGTCATGTGGTTTAGGAGTTCATTAGTAGTCAATGTCCCTTACATTACCCTTGCAGTGACATCTTAGTCAATACCTAGTGGCAACGGAGACATATAGAAGTCATTCAACAGTCACATCAATGCCTATGGGTAACGGGAAAAATACACATGGCCCCAGTTTGGAAGTTGCTTGTACTATGCATACAGTGACCTTCTATCGGTGGGCATTTTTGAAATGTATTGAAGTATCCTTGGCCAAAAATTTGCAAGTTTCTTATCACCATGACCCACTACAATGCAATTCTATAGTACTGAGTGCCTTCCATTTAACTTTTGCAAAAGCAATTATACTTGCCGTGATGAGAAAATCATGGATTCTGAAATCATGTGGAAATGCACTTCGAATTTTTTGTTATTGCCAGCCCCTAATTGACACGTGTTCACTTGCTTGCAAAAAGGATATTTAGTCTGTGAACTCCGTTGCATGTCCAAGTATTCCTTAAGTCATCTTGTAGTCGCGTTGAAGTCAATGTAAGTTATAGTGTATGACAACTACTAACTCCTTCACGACTGTGTGTCCACGGTGGAATTTCATCCTACCACATCAGAAAATCTCTGACATTGTGAACAGAATTAGGCGGATGAAACTGCCCCCCATCATCAAGGTCATGCTATAGTCACGAACACGACTGCACCCTAACTCGGATGCTATAGACCTACCCACAATGGTGCAATTAGGGAGCTCCAGTCACTCTAAAGTCACATTTTACATGGAGTCATTCTTTTGCAGTCACATATTTGGCCATTTTCTTGTAGTGGAAGATGGCATCGAAAATGTCCTTGTCCTTCTCCAAAGCCACAATGTGGTGGCCTGTTCCACGGCAAGTGGTAATCGATGCACTTGAAGGCAAGAGAAAAAAATTATTATTTCAAAGCCTTCTACCATAAGTAACATTTGCAATACAACAAATGAAAGTTCAACCCTAACCTCTAGATGCACTACAATCCAACACCAAATTGCCTTCGATGCTCTTAGCTTCCAGTAGGATTTGGAAGAATCATAGGTCTTTCTCGCGAGCACCCTACCATGGCTTTCCACCGTTCATTGCTGTCGCAGCATAGAGCAAGTAAATTCCCTGTTATACTCACAAAAATCACTCTAGAGCATAATGAAGTGATTCTAAAGATCGAACCCACGAGATTCTATGAAGTATTTAACTTTATTAAGCGAGTAAGCCTTATTAACCTCTAAACCTTTCTTCCGGTCCTAGATCTAAAACCGGAAACAACCAACCACCAGATAGTATCAGACCAGATTCATCATCTTCCTGGTTCCCTAAATCTCCAATTGATCCAATTTAACCCAATCCTAGGACCGCACCACTTCTAATCCTCATACTCCTCTAGACCATATATATCCTCACACCTATTCCGGTTTAGTTTTGCCTTTGTCGAACCATCATAGGGGTCGCCACTTGATTTTGTGAGTGGTAGGCCCACCACTCCTTCCGTGGATTATAGTGGCTGAAGGCCTACTGTCCTATCTCCTACTCTTCTAAATTAACTCGGATCCAGTTTACTCCCTCACAACAACTCAAACAGCAATCCGGTTTGCAGGTTACACAAAGACCCCCTGTACAATCCTTTCTTACTACAAAGACCTTGATATCAGTTCCTACCCGTGCGAAGCTAGATGGTCACAAGTGTACTCATTGGTTCCAACACTTACCAAAGCTATTATGTTTACCAATTAAGGTGGTGAGACCTCTCAGAAGATCGGACACTCAACCGGATTTCCTACCCAAGAGTTCTAGCGCGACTAAAGATACCCTCCCTATCCGCCTAGCCTAACAATGGCTTTCTCATCCGGAACTCAAAACTCTGGATTTGTTGAGGCATTGAAGTCCACTCTTAACACTTCCACAACTCGCTCACATACACTAAGGATCGGAAACTTACACACCAAGGGGAGAAATCTATTAAACAATCAATCCTACACCTTCCTAACTCCAATCCATGCAAGCTTGCCAAGCTTGGGAGATACACACAACACAAGAGCGTATACAAAGGTACAAGAAATTTGCAAAAAGAAAACACTTCCAATACCCTTCGTAGGGACTGACTTAAATACAACCTAAAAGTATAAAGAAGTATAAAAGCCTGCAAAAGTTCCGCTGTAACTTGGGCTGGACTTTTCGGTCCTACCTACTCCTAACCAGATCGGAATAGGATCTGAATCCATTCCTAATATTCCTACTATTTACACACCTAAGTACCCACCCGAGATCCAATGGTGGCACTATCTGCTACTGGCTCCATTTGCTCAAAGATCTCGTTTAAGTTCCAAAACCGTTCCCCCTCCTGAGGGTTAGGAACCGGGTTACCTTCTGTGGATTTGGGGTTCGAATCTAAGTCGATGGCGGTTCTAGGCGTACCAGCCAGATTCGCCTTAGCCTCCAATCTCTTGGACTTGGGAGTGGCATCCTTTCCCTCCCCTACCGCTGCATCCAGAAACGAATCCGGAAGAGATATGCCCAAGAGTCGAATCCCTCGAGAGCAGGTGGCTCCTGATAGTATCCACGTACTCTCTTCCATCCGATCCGCCGCCTTCTATGCTTCCTTCATTGTCGCTTCAACGTGCTCGGTAAAGTCTATGAGAATCCTGACCATCCACGACCCGGATGGCTTCTTCTCATCATGCACCTTCTCATCAAATAGCTTAGCCTTGGCGGCGGCCATTCCGGTCTCCCCGAATGTGGCATTCACCTACTCCACCATTTTCTTAGCCTCATCTGTCATGGATCGAGCGGCTGCAAAGTTCTCCTTGAGTACAAGGAATTCTGCCTTCACTTGATCCACCTCCTCCTACAGCCTCCGGATCTCCATCTTGTGTTTCCAGGCTTTGACTAGATCGGAGATGCAACTCGCCACCTTCTTTGGTAGCTCTTTGTCCAGCGACGCTCCCACCAACTTTTCGATCGCGAGCAGAATCCTTCTCTTTAGTTCCCAATCTGCTCTCACGTCGCATAGGATCTTGACGAGAAGGTTGAACGGATCATCGGGATCTGATTCCTCTGATATGGTCTTCTCAACCTCTGGTCTCTCTTCCGAGGCCGAGGTATCACGACCAGGTGGCGTTCCTCGCTTGTGAGGTGAAGTTGTCTTCTGTCGCTTGATTAGCGGCATCGTTGGCTTCTCATCCTCTAACTTGCTCTCATCCCCTAGATTGGAACCGGATTCGACTTCATCATCCGTTTCCAATTCTCCATACTTCAGGAGGACTTCCTCAGCCTTCCACACCTTCTCTTCTCCAACGCTCAAGAGCTGGTGGGAATGGTAGAGATGGATGAGGTAGGGACACACGGGAGTGGAACTACTCTTCCCAACCCTACCTACTAGTTGGATGACCAGATCAGAAATGATCCGGGCCTAGTCGATTCTCCAGTCTCCCCTCAGGGCGCCGAAAATTGTGTTTGCAAGGGAGTTCGTCACCCTCGTTGGCTTTTCCGGATGTAGGATCAGAACGAGGAATTGCAGAAGTCGGTAGTGCCGCTCGTCGACCCAATCCTCTACGGCATATCCATCCTTCGAGTTGACAGCACCTTGGATCTTCCCCCGCACGAACTTGTCTTTCTGGTTTGCCATTTCCAATCCTCCTGCTTAGAAATTATACACCGCTCTCCAAACCTCCTCCATCTAGAGATGCGGAATTGCTCTCATGGTATTGCCAAACTCATTGGATAGCTTACCCAAGAGTTCCTTCACCATAACTTCTTCCCTAAAGCCCCAGGGTTTCTTTGCAAACCCTAGGCAACCCATGGAAGTCAAATCCTCCATGAATTGGAACTTTACTGGTTCGGTAGAGGGAATGACCGGAATCACTTTCCGGAGCTTCACCTCCACCGAGGATGTACTAGCCTCTCCGCCTCTAATTTTCTTGAGCTTCGGCATAGACATGGATGTGAGCTTGGAACCCCTTTCTAATTCTACCTCACTCTCTCCTAGCCGCACATCCCGTTCTTTATTTTCATTCTGGGATCTCAACTGGAAATTAAAACTATAACACTAACAATACAACCCTCAAAAAAGACACTCTCACACAAAACTTACATGGATGGCTAAGTCACAAATGAGAATCAGAGAGCTCACAACGTGAGGAGCGCTGAGATAGGCAAAAATGCAAAAGAGGTTCAACTGGGAAGGCTAGCCCGTATAGAGTCGTTGGACCCCTATCACCTCATCATGACCTATTTCGGATCCGGTTCTCTTGATATCCGGTCCATCCCCGATTTGGTTAGACTTACGTTCTCATCCGTTCTCCTGTTACGACCGGATAGGAGCTAATCCATCTACTACCTCATTTTCCTTCTCTATTTTAGCTCCCGATGGTTCCTTAGCTAGATCCAGATACCTACTTCTAGGTTTCTAGTTAGTTTTCATAGGTAAATCACAAAAACTAAAATTTAATGCCGCGACAATTGCCATGTCATTTGGATGGGTGTACTTCATCAACATGTCGTCTCGTGCAATGTTTGCACTAGCTTTCTTCATCGTTGGTGTGCGTCTGAATGAGAAATTGGACTCCCCTTTTGCGCCTAAGTCCTTCACTATAAGGGTGATTCCAAATTTCTATGTCTGCAATCATCCCTAAGAGGTATATAATCCTGAGGAATGCAAGGAACATAATGCACTGTGAAGTGGTTGTGAAAGCTACAAAGGTCCAATGGAATTTACCGTTTTGGAATTGTTTATAGCCGAGGTTAAGTGCATGCGGTTCATGCCCATCCACTCCTTTTTCTTGACCATCTGATATGTCTCATACAATCTAGCGATGTCGGACTTTGCTTTGGCACTCCACGAGTAAAACACTATGATGCATCCATGGTCCTGCACGTGCTTCAAGGCGAAATTGAATGCAGATTGGAGAGCCTCATCCTCTAAATCTTTGTTCCATTTCGGCACCTCTCATGGTGGAGAAGATAGCCTTGGCACTGGCAAGTTTTCCAGGCAGTCAAAAAACACGACATCCACCCCTGGCCTAGCGTTTGGCACACCATAGAACATGCGAGGCTTTCCCCCTGACAGCTGCCATTATAAAGAAGATCAAGAAACAAATGATGAGCATACCCTATATTCACGATAATTCAAACATGGAAATGCACTTTTAATTTCAACTCTAAGAACATTACCTTCTTGAGAAAGGCCAAGACTTCTTTGTAGAATGTCGGATTCTTGGACTCCATGTCGTCCACGAGGTCTTCAATGGAGATGTTGAGGATTAAATCCTCAGAGTTGGTTAAATCATCTTCACTAAGAACTATCGCCTGTGTGACATGAGTAATGATGTCTTCTGTGAGCTGCGATAGAGTGGCCTTCTTCTTGATTTGGCTTGCATCTCAGAGCCTTGATCCACCGTGGAAGATGCTGGATTTTGGTTGTCTGCTTCGACCTTCTTCTTGCCTTTGGCCTTGGCCTTCTCTTTCTCTGCCAACTTGGCCAGTTGCTCCACTTCCCTCTTTTCCTTGGCGGTGAGAAGAACTTGGACCCACACCTCCTTCTTTTTGTCATTTGCGTCCCTCTTTGCAATGGCCTTCCTCCTCTGCCTGTTCATCATGCCTGAGAACTCGTCCACGTCCAAATCAATGGCACCTTTGCCATCCAAAGATGCCCAAAGCTCCACCTTGAACGGATGAGTGAATGCTAGTACACAGTCCAAATACCACACTTCTCCACTAAGATGAGCTATGGTGAATGTTCTCATCTGGCTCAGCGTGAACATGTAGTCGGTGGAGCTTCGGTCGAGCCATGTGGAAAAGAATGGAGGTAGTTCCTTCCGTTCGATTACACCCTTTGCCTCTAGCTCATACTTGAAGTATCTATAGCGCAAGAACTTACGATCATTAAGGTCAAGTGGACAGATGTAGATGCAAATCAGAAGAGTGGGAGCACTTTGTCATCCACCGTAATGTAATCTGAAGATCCTTCAACTATGCAAATAATCAAAACATTTGAAAACCTTGGAAGAGAACCAATACGACCACAATATCTGCATAGAGCCATCTTTTACAGTATTGGAAGACATGTAATGTCTTTATATTGTAACGAACTACAATCATACCTGAAAAGAACCCTTCTAACTGTCAAGTTTGACCCCTTGTGATTCATGAAGGAGTCCCTTTTCTTGAAGTAATTTGCCCCTTTGAAGTATGGTCCAAAACCTTGGTCCCAAATCTTCCTCCATCCCTCCACATCAGGGTTGTTCTGTTGAACGTGTTTTGGGGTTTGGGTGTCGAGTTGTTCGTCTGATGTCGCATGTCGTAAAAGACGAGTGTCGCATATATGAGACAAATTTGACGAGTACAGAATTAGGGTTTGAAATTTTCGGGTAGGGCAGCCAAAAATTTAATCTTACGTGGCGGGTTGTCAATAGTGACGTGGAAAGCCTCCACCACATCACCATGGGCTACTGTGGGTGGGACGCGTGCAGGTAAGGTGGGGCGACCGCGGGTCCTAGAATGAGGGCGACTACGGGTTCAATCCAGGGCGACTGCGGGTCCAATCCAGGGTGACTACAAGTTGAGGGGAGGGGGGCGAGTGCGGGTAGAAGGGGGCGACTATGGATCTAGGGGGGCGAGTGTGGGTCTAGGAGGGGCAAATGCGGGTAGAAGGGGGCTTAGGGGGACGACCATAGGTCATTTCTTGGGAGACCGTGGCTGATGGGGCGATTGCGGGTCTCAGATTCAAGAGGTCTTCTAGTTCATGACGATGGAGGTGGCTGCGTATGGGGCAACCGCGGGTCAGGGGCGCCAGAAAACATAAGTTTGAGTTTCCCCCCTTACAAAGTGGAGGGAAGGCGTTCAAATTTTTCAAGTATCACTCAACCGTTTTTTGAGGAATAACTCCAAAAAATCCTAAAACTGAGGCATTCAATACTAAGTGATCAAAAGTTAATTAAGTAATAAAGAAACCAAATTGGTTTAGGAAGTAGAGATTTGGAAAAGCCCTTTTTCCTAACATTTCATTTCTCCTTCATCCATCCTTCTAGTCATGTCAAATTCAACATAACCATTTCCTATTTTAATTTTTGGAGGGAGTACATTGAGAAGAGACCTTCCCTTTTGGGGGAAACCATGTACAAAAAAAATACTAACACCGTGGGATGCATGAAGAAGAAATCTTTTTATCTACATAAGAAGTAGTTTAAGAAATGGAGACTTGGGGAAGCTCTTCTCCTTAACATTTTATTTTTTCCTCGTGGTCATGTCAAATTCAACGTGACCATTTCCTATTTTAATTTTTGGAGGGAGTACATTGAGAGGAGACCTTCCCTTTTGGGGGAAACCATGTACAAAAAAAATACTAACACCGTGGGATGCATGAAGAAGAAATCTTTTTATCTACATAAGAAGTGGTTTACGAAATGGAGACTTGGGGAAGCCCTTCTCCTCATCATTTCATTTTCCATCCTCCAACATAGGAATTTCAATATAGTCCTCCCCTTCATACATTAAGGGGATTTAAAACACATTTGAAGGGATGAATGAATATTCAATTTATTGAAGATTAAAAAGTTAGGAAATGACACTTTGAATGGTTTTTATCTTACAAGTACAAGGTTTAGGAGTTCAAACTTTTTTATGACATATAATGAAAAGCAACTCACATGTGTTTGTCATTTTATCCATCCTAAAAAATAGAAGTACATTACTTTTGCAACCCGGGCGGGTGGGAGGGACATCCCAAATAGGGCCTTTCCTATAAATAACAAACCAATCATAATCCAAAAAAGAACTTCAAAGAACAAAAAATAGTACATAGCCAAATAGAGAATAAACATATTTGGCTATCAAACTATCAAATCCATCAAATCAGCCCAACATCTTTTCAATAAACTTATGAAAAGAAGTTTTTAAGTACATAAAACCAAATAAAGATCATAACTAAGACCTTTTCATTGGTACAATACCAATAGGTAGAAAATATCAAATCAGTAGAGACACCTCAAGCTAGTAACTAAATCATGTAATATCAAAGTGATTTAGTATCCCCCAAAAGAATTTGTTGTCAAGGTCTATGGATAGAGCCGCCGTGAAGATTTAACCAAAGAGGTTGTGGACCTCACCTGTCCCCATGACAAACCAAACATCAGAATGTTAGTAAGTCGTAGACAAGGTGTCTTCAGCCCACAACAGCGTGTTATAGCAGTCACAAAAGAAAAATCAACAAGCAAAGCTCAACACAAAAGAAAATGAACAACAAAATACAAATCAAAGCCTAACACATTGTGCTCCATAGATGACCTGTGTAGACGCCATCCTGGACCTCACTCCCACCAACCGTAGTCACTTCCAACGCCTTGTAAAAGCCAACAATATGAAATTGTGAAGGCTCAAGGGTAGTTTCAATCCCTTATATATTGGCCATAGCAGTGTTTAATTAATGTTAGGTCAAGTCCATGTCGTGGTCTCTAAGAAAACGTGCTTTGGATCCCAACCACCCATAGGCCCCAAGAATTAATGACTTGGTGTCTAGGGATAAAAAATTAGCCAAGTCAGTCAAACTTGTACTAGAAGGAACCCTCAAATTAGGAAAAATCAAATCTCCATAATCCAAGGATTTTTTAAGGACCTTACTTGTAGTCATCCATCACAGTACTATCATAGTACCCCCTATGATGTGCTAGGCAAACCTATGACAACCAATGAAGCAAAAGACACTAGTCAAGTCAAATTGACAAGTGTAAAAAATCCATCTTAAGCATGGAAGCTTCTAATAATTTCCTGACCTACAACCAAGTGTAAAAACTTGTTGTATGATCAAGAAACAGCCAAATGATTTCAATCAAATGTCTATGGCTAAAAATTAATTAAGAATATAGACCCATCAAAAAAGAAAAAGGTCCATATTGCATATAATAGTGTCAAAGTAAAAAAACCCCAATGGCTAATTAAAAGAAAAAGAAATAATCCTAAGGAAACCAAGACTTACGGGAGGGATGGGAGGGGCTTATCAATAAATCCCCTAGTAAGTGTATAAAACACAACCCACTATAGAAGATAACTATAAAATACCCATATAAGAAAATATTGGACATTAAATAGTAACAAATATTTATAAAAGGTTAACTCTCATATAAACATCAAATGTATTCCAAAAGAGGTGCCAACACCATTTTCTTTGTAATACAAAAAATAATAAATAATGTGCTAAGACTGAGGGTTTAGGGTTTAGGGTATAGGGTTTGGAAAACCCTCTTCAATTTCTCTAATTAGTCATACTAAAATTTATGTATTTATAGACTTATTCTGTAGTATTAACTAACTACGAGCATTGAAGGACATGTCAATTATAGTGTATGGAAGATGCAATTAAGCCTGACTTCATTAGAGTTGGAGATGGCTCACATCTTGTAGTATGTTGGTTCTTGCACTAATGTGACTTTAAGATAGAGGCAACTGTAGGTGAGGGGCGACTTTAGGTCTTGGGCGACCGCAGATGGAGGCGAGTTCAAGTCTTGTTGTTGTTGAGCCCAATTTGGTGGAATGGGGGGTGACTTCGGGTGGGGGGCGACCTTGGGTCTTGGGCGAGTTCAGGTCTTGGGCGACCGCGGGTGAGGGCGAGTTCAAGTCTTGTTGTTGTTGTCACGAGCCGTAATCTTAGAAGTCACCATGTTAGTATTTATGAGGGTATAACTATATAGAATTTTTCAAAATTTCTAATAGATAAAAAGGATTACAGCACTCTTAGCCTAAACAACTCATTTAGACTAAGAGAATACTCCAGCTAATCCGTAATGGGATCTAGGCCGGATCCGGATTTTGGAAACCCGGATAGCGACAGCCTACGGTCTAGACTTCCGGTCTAGAAATTAGGGACCCATTACGGGTAAACGGTCGGCTTTACGAACAGTCAGTATTTTGACGGGTACTTAACCCCGCCACTCCCATTTGTTCTTCGTCTTTTCCCACAACTATTTTGTGCGCGCATAGCTGAGTGAAAGAGTGGTGAGTTAGTGCTCGGGTGAGAAGCTAGAGTGTCTTCAGATTTTAGAGTGGTTTGACATGGCAGAGGGAGATATCTGGAAGACTTTGGTCACCGGTCGGATGGTTTGTCTAACCATTCCGGAAAGGTTGAGGGAGAGATCATAGTAAGAAGACGACCTCAGTGAGATAGGATGTGTGGGTCTGTTCATGCGGCCATGGACCATAAAGAACAATCGGATGATCCAGGAGTTGAGAGTAGGAGTGTCCAACCAGTATGAGTTGATAGTGAGAGGAAGGCCTCAAACTTGGACTGATGAAGTCTGGGCTAAGGTTTACGGATTTTCTAAGAAGGGATTCGGTCTAGCTTCCCGAACAGACAAGTTTACGGTAGGAAAGTTCAAGAACGCGGCCCATTCCAAGGAAGGGTATGTGATTAGTGATTGCCTGGATGCACGACAGAGGCATGTCCTAGAGTTCTTGATCCCCATCCTGTATCCGGAAAAGCCTACCCGAGTTACGATTACAGTAGCCAACACCATCTTTGGTGCTTTTGAGGGTAGACCAGTCAGTTGGGGCAAGGTGATTGGATCAGTAGTCGCCAAGCTTGCCGCCAACGTGGGAAAGGGAAAGACCAGCCCCATAGGGCCGTATCTTTTCCATCTCTACCACCACGCAGAGCTTCTCAGCAATGCGGAAATAGTGGAGTACAACACCGGAGCAACCATCCTCCAATACGGCCTGACGGAAGAAGTGATAGCCGAGCAGCCGCTGGTAGAAGAGGAGGATGATCCGGAAGAGGACGAGCAACCCTTGGAGCAGAGGCACCGAAAGTCGACGGATCCGACATCTCGGGGGAAGCTTCCGGCTCAACAAAAGATATCCGAGGAGGAGGAGGGAAGTATATCCGGGTTCAATTAGGTACTCCAAGCGCAAGAGTACCACGAGAACTTGGCGGATTTGCTCAGGAGGATTAGCCGGGAGTTGAAGGCGGATCTGGAAGACATCCTCGACGTGTTGAAGAAACTTCCAAATCCGAAAGTCCTTAAGCGGAAGGAAAAGCAGATTGTAGCCCTGGAGAAGGAGAAAGCGGATCTTCAGGCAAGACTGAGCTGGGCGCAAGGGGAGATGGCTGCAGCGAAACAAAGGGAGAAGGAAGCCTTGCAGCTACTAAAGAACTTATCCGGGTTAGAAGACAAGCCGGCCGACATGGTGATGAAGGCGGCTCTAACCTAGAGCTGGTTGACTGAGGAAGGGCACTTCACCGGATCCAAGGTGATTCGGATACTTGTGGACTTCTCCTCAAGGATTGAGCTCACACTCAAGGAAATGAGGCAGCTGCTTGGGCGGATCGACCCTGACCGGGTAATGGACTTCTCCAACTTTCTGGAGATCCATTTCGACACGGAGACTCCCGTCAAGCTCACTGCCTCAATGCCATTGCCGTCAAAACCAGAAGCCCTGCGGGAGACTCTCCGATACTCAATGGAACCCTTCTCCAAGCAACTGGAGAAGACAATCCGGGGGAGCGTGAAGACATCGCCTAAGCCAAGCAAGTAGCCGGATACTACACGGGAGTTGGCACCTCCAGAGATTACGGTTTCTCCACCTGTCCCAGTGTTCAATCTTCCAGAGAAGGAGCCTTTTCCAACACCTGACACCCAAGCCCGTGGCGAACTGATAGAGCGGATTGGGGGGTTATTGAATCTGGCCCGGTCTCATGCGGAGGAATTTGAGCATATGCTGGAGGAGCAGCAAACAAGAAAGGAAATCAAGCCGATCGTGTTGGATGAGACGTCTCCAAGCGAGGAGAATGAGAGGGAGATAACTCAAATTGAGAAATCTGAGGAAGAATATTGGGATGGATTAGAGGACGAGGACGAGGAAGAAGTAGACTACTCTCCTCTGGAAATCCGGAAGACACAGACCCAGGCGGCGTTACGGATGACCCCCATCAAGGCAATTCCGAAGGCAGCTCCGAGGTCATCCATGCGAGCACCAACAAGTCAAGGCGGAAGCAGCAGAAGAAAGCACGAAAGGGGAAGTAGATAGGATCTTTCTTTAGGTAGATAGGATTTTAATTTTGAACCAGATCCAAATTTCCAGTTGTGGGACCAAGTTTCGGATTTGTAGGATCTCACTTTTCCGGATTTTTAGGGAGTTTGTGAGTGGTCACCTGGATTTCCGGGTGGCCTTTTTGTCTTTTTGTCTTTGGATGTTTTTGAAGTTTTAAAGTGTGAGGCAGGTTGTTTGCCTCTCATTCCATCCTAGTGTTATAGTTTATATTTTGTCATCCTTTCTTTTAATCTGAGCCACTAAGTCGACTATCAGGAATTGATCTCTCGTATATCTAGCTTTCCGGTGTTGTCTTGTAAGTATGTGGAAGTGTAAGAGGGGAGGAGGAAAGGAGGAATCCGGATTTGAGGGAACTTGGAGCTGAGTTGTGAGGAACGTTTGTAAAGTCTAGATTAGTGATTTTGGTCTTGAGCACGTGTCTTTAAACTCCTGGAATGGGAATCCAATTTGGAGTGTTGTGGGTGCAGATCCGGAATGCCAAGGAGGGTTCTATGCGGAGATAAGCAACCGCCAGTGGAAGAAACCCCATATCACTTACCAGAAGGTCAGCCAAACCCTAGGATCAGTCTAGCAAACAACTTACAATCCCTATCTTAGTTCCGGTTGTTGTTGATCTATCATTGTAGTGAAGAAAACTTGGTATGGCTCTGAGTGACCTACCTCGCGGGTTGGCTATCTAGAAGGTTGTGAGAGTAGTTCCGGTTGATCCAGTGCAAGAGTTGGTCTAAGTGAGTGTTGTGTGGTTTTGAGAAAGAAGAGAGTGTGAGAAATACGAGTGGTGAGTCTTTACCCCTCTATACAATCAAAGGTGGAACTTCTAAGGGTAAAACAGAGGTAACAAAAATCGGTGTTGGTGTGAAGTGACGGATCCGGATCCCGGATAGGAGTGGATCCGGATTGGATTCCGGAATTGTAGTGCTCTAGAAGAGAGAAAGGAAGAGAAAGGAGAGCTTAAGTTGGTAGAACGGATAACCTAGGCTTGCAACAATATACTAGAATCCCCTAGGATGATATTTCGAGTTAGTTTACACGTTCGGGTGTTGTAAATGGTATTTACCGCATGCTACGCATATGACAGTTGTTGAGCCCAATTTGGTGGAATGGGGGGCGACTTCGGGTGGAGGGCGACCTCGGGTCTTGGACGAGTTCAGGTTTTGGGCGACCGCGGGTGAGGGTGAGTTCAAGTCTTGTTGTTGTTGAGCCTAATTTGGTGGAATGGGGGGCGACTTCGGGTGGAGGGTGACCGCAGGTGAGGGCAAGTTCAAGTCTTGTTGTTGTTGAGCCCAATTTGGTGGAATGGGGGGCGACTTCGGGTGGAGGATGACTTCGGGTGGAGGCGAATTCAAGTTTTGTTGTTGTTGAGCCCAATTTGGTGGAATGGGGGGCGACTTCGGGTCTTGGGCGAGTTCAGGTCTTGGGCAACCGCGGGTGAGGGCAAGTTCAAGTCTTGGACAACCGCGGGTGAAGGCGAGTTCAAGTCTTATTGTTGTTGAGCCCAATTTGGTTGAACCCGCAGTTTGAAAGGGGCGTACATGGATCTCGGGGATTGACCATGGGTTTGGTAGGGCGCATTCGGGTTTGAGGAGGCGACTGCGGGTCCAGGGGCGACTGCTGGTCTTGGACAGGACGATTGCGGGTCTAGAGGCGACTGCAGGTCCTAGACAAGGCGATTGCGGGTCCTAGACAAGGCGACTGTGGGTCTAGGGGTGACTACAGGTCCTTTGGAGGGCGACTATAGGTCTTTTGGGGTGCGTGCGGGTCCCCTGGGAGGCGACTACAAGTCTTTGGGGGCGACCGCCGGTATTTGTCAGGTGTTACTTCTCTTTAGGCTCCGACTTCATGTCTTTGCCTCGCAAGTCGCCATGTACTTCCCACCCATAGTCGCCTACCAGCTTAAACCCGAAGTCGCCCTATCTATAATCGCCCACACCCGTGGTCGTCCACACCCGAGGTTGCCCACACCCACATGCGCCCCTTTAGGATGCCACGTGGAAGACACGTGTCTGCCACATGGCATCGAAGTGGCCTCACGGGCAGGGTGAATTTTTTTTTAAAAGTCAAAGCTAAGTTTGACTCTATTAGACGGACAAGAGGGTCTACTTGACGTGTTGGACGTCGTGTTCATTGTGTTGTCGAACTATCTGTGGGAAAACCCTGCTCCACGTACTCTTGTAAGGTCTCTAATTGCTATGAGACATTCATGTCTATTTTGATGTTGTCATGTTTGACTACCCCCTCGAAGTATTCCACTGCTGCATCTTCGATCTGGACAAATTATTGGGTATAACTAACATAGTATAAATGAAGGAGATGAAAGAGTCATAATCAATTACAATTACGAGTATTGGACAATATACATCATTCCATGGAATTCACTAACTTTTGATACAAGTGTACTTACCCTTGCATACCAAACACACTTGCTTAAAAAAGGTCCAAGGTGTGTTTCAAAGATAGGCTTGGGAGGGAACTTCCTCGCTTCTCGAGATGGAAGTGAGGAGTTCCACCATTTCAGGAATTTCACCTTGTGGTCGGCCATGGTGTTGCAAGTGGCTACCATCTACAATTTCTCCAAGGTCATTTCTGGCACTTCATTGGAGCTCCAATGCCTCTCCACCTGCGCCAACAAAAAGTAATGTTCTCATATGTTTAAACCCTAGTCCCAACTCCAAGAGAAAACAAATCGTGACATAATTTTCCAAATTTGTGTACTCACTTCTTGAAGAAATCCAGCCCCATGAATAGGATTGGCCACTGTCAACAACTTTATCATCTTCACATAGAGCTTCACGTTTTTCTCCTTCGCCCCTACCCTCATGGTGTGAGTGGCCCCCTCCACAGACTTCTCATCAATTGGTGTAGTCTCGTGGTATCTTCTAAAGGTTGCATCTATTGCCAAAGCAATTTCGTGCTGCCAAAATCCAAATACTTTTGAAATATTGAATAAAACAAGTAATTCCATAATTTAGAGGACCACAAAAAGGAAGCGGAATAGTTTCCTAATTCCAATCTCACCCTGAAGACAAAGAAGGTGAACACCTTTGCTGGCATGGAGTACCAAGTCTTCTTTGGTGGTTGGGAGACACATCTCTTCCTCTCCGATGGTCACAACATTTCATTGAACCTCTCCATCGGGAGAAGGCCGTACTTCTGAACTCGATATAGGGTGTGTACCAAGTTTGTCTTCACATGGGAATCCTTCGTCGACCTATATGATTTTTAGTGGACAATGCATTTAGAATTCCATCAGAAAATGACACGACAATACGGACCCCCCTCCCCAACATTCATTTCAAAATCCAAATGTGAAGCAAGTACTCACTTGTTGATGTTGTGCATAACCTACATGAAAAGCTTGATCTTTCCTTTTGTGTCCAATAGTATGCAGTCCACTACATAATGCCAATCAGGGTTCGTGGAATACATCCTTGACATGACGTTCATCCAAGCCAAGCGTCGATGGTTTCCATCACAAACGAAGAACTTTATATCCTTGAGAAACTTCAACACCAACTCGAAATTCACATACTCCTCAAAGGTGTCGTTCTTCTGCTTCCAAAGAGGATCCCAATTGTCCATCTCCTGCGTCATGAACACTACACTCTCGCCAGCCTCATTTGTAGTAGATACGTAGAAGACGGTTGCCCCATCCCAGTAGCCACAAGCAAATTCCTGCTCCAACAACTGTATGTCACATGAGAGCGTGGGACGTACCATTGGCATAGCGACAAGCCGACAAAGGGGTATTGAAAGTTGAAAGGTTTTCTCTAGCTTCATTCTCAGAGCATTGAGAGTTGAAACGGAGTCTACCTTTTGTAGTCAGTGTAGGTCATCTTCTAACAACTCCTTCTCGTCCTCATCAACAACGTCCTCCTCCATGAATTGTCCTTCCTCCTCCATGCTGATTTCAGGTTGCACGGTGTCATCAATCCTTGGAGTTTCTATTATTGTGTCCTCCTGTATTTGATTGATAGGTGACACATCCGTCTACAAAGCCAATTCAAGAAGAGAACGAAGAACATTAAATGGTAGAATGAAAAGAAGAACACAAAGTCTATGTGAAAACCAACAAAATTTCACTTTATTGAAACCAAAAGTCCAACAACACTTATAATGAAAGATATGAAACATGTTCCTTATCCAAAACACACTATAGCCTCCACATTAGATAGAGAATGTATCTAAATACAAAAGAATGAGGTACACTCAATCATCTATGATCTCCACATCACTCTCTGAGTCAGAGTTGAGAAGAATGATCACTTCACCAAACCAATCCACACTATCACTACCATTACAGTGACAGAAGTCTTCAAACTTTGGACTAACAATCGAAAGGGAAGGTTGTTGTTCTGAACTATACTCGGTCTCTGAGCTCTTAGAAGAAAACTCAGGCCTTTTTCGTTTATGAGGGTAGCCTACAATGAGGTGGCCTGGCCAATTGGTGTTCCAGCTAAGCTTTGAGAGCACCAAGGTGTCAGAAGTTGGGCTGGCGGACTCTTTTTTACCCTCAAGTCTTACGAGGTCTTGCTCTTCCTCTTCTTTGTCCTACAAGTTGCTTGACACCTCCTCTTCCTCATCTATGGAAGTCTTTGGTTTTGAGGGACCACAAACCTCTTGGGCTTGTTCAAGTGCAATTGGATCATTGGATGACAGAGTAATGCTTAGGAATTTGCTTCCTTCCACCTGTACAATACACCACAAGAAATCAATTTAACAACTACTGAAGAAGGATGAAAAATAATTAAATAACCACACTACAATATGAAAAAATCTACAAGAATATCAAAATTACCAACCAGACATCTTATAACACTTTCCACGGACAAATAAACTACAAATAAATACAACCAATATTCAACATCCAAAAGCAGGTGCCCTTCAATCATGCCACGGCCATCACGAGGAGGTCGCGCCGCACCTCACGTACTTAGGAGTCTATTAAAAAAAATCATATCTGCCTTTATGGGGTCTCGTTTTGGGGGGTACCTTGGGCATCCCGCTTGACCCCAGTCAGGTCCGATTGATGTCCAAAGGCGTGTTCAAGGTACCCCCCAAAATGGGACCCCAACTGCGCCAGGGTTGACGAAAGTGAGCATCCCGAGCAAAATCGCGTCCAAAAATCGGACGTCCGGACCCTATGGACGTTGCATCTCTGGTGGGTAAAAAACACCGTCCGCAAATTTACCCTAGGTAAATGCGGACGGGCAGTTGGGCAGGCGAACGGCTAGTGGCTAGTTATTTAATACAAAGCTTCAACTCCTTCAAGTAAACTTTGATTCCTTGAATGCTTTTTACAATAACATATGGAGTTATAGACTATCCTTTGTAGTGTAATCAACCAAAGAAATTGTACACTATAATTGCAATTATGAATTATCAAGGGAAAGGATTAAAAAAAAATTTGAAATTCTCTTCACCTTGAAAATTACCAAATCTATGATTCTATGACAATCATGAAGTCAAAATTGTTGCATTCTATATGTATCTTGCAATGTATCATGCTTCATACAAAGAAAGAAAAACACAATCAATTTTGGGGGGACTACTCCTTGGTTTTGCAATTCAAAAAAAAATAATCATATTTTCAACATCAATAAGCAAACTCCAATTGCAATGGAAGCTTCAAACAATCAATTGCCATTACATGCTCAATGTATCATAAGCACCTAAACACCTAAGCCTACATCCCTTGAATCTCTAAGGCTTGTAATCACTATCTCCTTTCACCTCAGCCCCACTACTGTCACATCTAGTTCCCCATCAGTCGTCTTCATCGCTAGATGTCTCTTCCATGTCGTTTGATGAAGATTGTACAATTTTCACTCCTTTTTGTACTTGGGTAGATGTCAATGATCTCATTGATCTACCAGTCTTCTTCTCCATTTTGGCTCTTAATATAGCCTTACCAATGCCTTCCTTAAGGCTAGGGATTGTTTTCATTTTCTTCTTTGAAGAAACTTGATAGGTATCAAGTGGGGTTCTACCCACATTTAGTCTCTTGCTTGGAGAGGTAGCAAAGGGTTGCATCATTCTTTTTTTACGAGCTTTAATGGAGTCTTCACCCTGTGATATCTCTACTTTTGGCGCTCCTTGAATAATGAATTGCATTGCATTCAAAGACTACGATGTGTGGCCTAATGATTTCAAGGAATGGCGTGGTTGCTGGCCCCGATGTTGAATAAACATTGAAGCCAATGTCTCATCCTTATCATCATCATCGATACATGATACAAGGTTGCTAGCATGTGAGTCTGTGAGCCTATGAGTAGGAAAAAATTTTGTGAGAAAAAATGGTTGAGGGACCTATGACCGTGGACATGAGAAAGTAAAAAGTGCATAGAATGTAGAGTTTATTTTTCAAAATTCAAAGCGCTTCCCCCCTTTTTTGATTGAAGGGTTTTCCAAAACAAAATGTATTCCACATAGATGAAATTCTTATAGTAGAAAATAAGAATTAGAAGAACGCATGTCCAAGATATAGCCATAAAACACACAAATCCAATCATAATAGAAAACAATACACAATAGCACGACTCATGAGATATGTCAATTTCATGAATCTACGTCGTAGTGCAGTTGGTCGCGGATTCAAAAGACTTGGACGAATTTAAAGACTCTCTACCCTCAGATGCAGACCCATCTATGAACTATAAGACATTTAGAGCATATGTGTCTTTACGGCGTTTTGGTTTAGAGCAACCAAAATCCACAAAGGTTGTTGCCATCTGGTTGGCATAGATTGGAAGCTCATATGTCTTCTCCGGACTGTATAGAAGGCTTTGTTTCTTCATCATCAGATTAGGTGACGTCAATCTTCGATGACTACAAATAGAAATGTTACCACGTTAGAGTTTGAAAAGTAGAAGGCATTATTAGGGTTGACAGGGCGTCCTGACGTAGCCACCAGCGTCCGCGTCCGCGACTCCCCTGGACACCCTGTGACATTCGCAAAATCGAGTTTTTACCCTAGGGTAATTTCCCGTCCGCACCGCCGTCCGCGGTTTCTGCACCCCGTCCGCCAACCCAGCCGACTGCTTAAGACTCCCCGAATTTAGTCTCTATCTTTATTTTTTTATTCTAAGAGAATTTCTAATGCGATTTTATTTTTGAAATTTGGTACAATTCATGCTCATTTCTAAGAGTCCTTAGCAATGAACAAAAAGAACATTGCACTTTACAAATTTGTAAAGAGAAAAGTCATTTATTTTCGTAATTCATTTTTTAGTGCTACAATAGAATTTCAAAGGATTTTTTTAATAAATATACAAAGAATCGGTACTCAAAATAACAAATTAATTACGGTTTCGGGTTAAGGAAAATATTGGACACACATACATTTTGTAACCCATTCATTTAGAGCTTAATTTCCTATTTTCCTTTGTTCATTTTATGAAAACAATGCAATGAAAAAAAATTGAGGGTCTAAATTGGAAACCCAAAGGCTTCTAAAAATCCAAGTGCTGTAAAGTCCTAAACCTTTTTGAAAAAACACTAAAATTGAATCACTCTCATTTGTGATGAATTTACTAATTACATCTCTTCATAGTTGATTCATTATAAGTATACACACTAAAACAATAAAACCACAATTGCTTTAACCCCTAAAGGACCATTGTTCCCTCGGGGGACAAAATGGATTTCGGGTAGGTTTCTATGACTTCAATTTTTAGTCAAACTTTTTGAAACTTTTTGAAACTTTCTCATAAGATAGAAAAACTGATAAGCTTCGTGGGAATATAATTTTTATTTCAATCCGTGCCCGAGAGCAAAAGTTATGCCATCTTAAACATAATTTTCATGTCACCGGGCAGAAAAATAAATCCACAAAAAATTGAAATCTAATTTAAAATTTCTTTTTTCTTATAGATTATATTTTTGTCTACATGTGAAGCTTTGATTCATTCCATTTGGATTAGTAATGTGAAAGTTATGAACAATATTGTTTTTTGGGCAATATGAGCATCCTCTAGAAAAAATAACTTATAGGATTCATTTCTGAATGCAATTTTCACAATTTTTCAAAAAAAATTGTTTGACAAAGTTAAATTTGTTTGCTAAAACAATCTCACCATTGGGATTATTGAGTTTCAATCCCATCTTAGAGCTATTAATGATTTAGTTTTTCATGTAATCTTGGACCTACTTCTACTTAACAACTTTTTAGAGAATGAAAATCAAGAGTTTTTCTTTAGAATTTTTTTTCCTAGAACATCAACTCAATTCTTCAACACAAAAAATTTTTAATTCACAGTCCATAGTGCAAAAAATTTCAACAAAAGGTGGTCAAAGTCATCTGAAATTGCAGGCCAATGTTCAAAAAAACTTCTTTTTCCAACTTTGAATGCTATATCTCTCAATCTGTGCGGTCAAAATTCATGAAATTTTTACCACATGTTCTGAGACAAATAAATTACAAGATCCAATGGTTAGATTTTTTTTAACTATTTTTTGGGGATTTTATAGGTGAACGCAGCAGAAATGGCAGTTTTGAGTGGTTTTTGACAGAAAAATGGCCTTGGTCCTTTAGGGGTTAACGGGTCGTCATCATAATTCAAATATCAATGGAATTGTTGGAACACAACTTCTAAGAAGGTCCAAGTAATTCCATATCATAAATGAAATGGTCTTCTTCCAAGACTTATTCCAAATGAAATAGAACGGGCTCAGAAACTTTTGCACCCACACATCATACATCATGCAATTTGTCATACAAGCTTGTCAACTAAATAACCATCTACATTCAAGAAGAAATATTTCACTTTGCACTCAAACAAGAGATATTTTTGATTTGTCAAAAATTGATACTCATTCAAAAACAATTCAAATACATGGAAAAATTCAAAATGTATGTCCAATTTCACATATATTGACATACTCTAGGGGTGCATATATACTAAGCAATCTACATGCATAAATCCAAAGTTCTACATTTATTAAATATTTATAAAACTCTATATAGTGCACTCTTGCACTATATTACTAATATGAATGTCGGAAGTGTTCATCCGGCATAGGCCAATTGAATTGGCTAGTGAACCGATTGATGATGTGGGCCAAACCACCCCGATCACCATCACCTCTTTGACAAAGCCGGTCCAAGTATTGGTGAAACACAATTCCCAATTGGTGGTGGCTAAACCTGGCCATTGCATTTGTTTCCCGTTGCAATTTGCTGTAGTTCTCTGACATGCATTGTTTATTGATCCTTTGAGCTATTTTACCAATCGCATATTCCTCCGATGCACATGATAAATGTGGAATGATTTCTACATTTGCATCTCTTCTATGCAAATATGCAATGCTTGGATCCACCCACCACCTCCTTGTCAAAGCTTCGTTCATTTCACTTGCAGATGTGAACGTATACAAGGATTTCATTGGTTCGGTAGCTACAATAGTCATGCCCCAATCGCAAATTCCAATGTAGACACGTGATTCATCATCAGGAAAATGAAACATGATGTTGTCTGGAGAAATATCATTGTGTAGATGTCCAGACACATGTACCGTATTCATGATATGCACCAATGCCCAAGCAAGCTCGGTGCGCTTCTTCCAAAATCAAGCGAGATGAAAAGCTTTAGTCACATCAAACTTTGTTGGTTTAGAATACTGTAACCGAACATATATGTTGTCTGAATAATCGTTATCCAGGTTCAACATTTGCCGAAGTGTTCCGCCATTCCACCAATACGAGTACCCTTCATTTGTTCTTGCATGAACTATAACAAACCGTATGACTCCTGAATGTGGAATCCTCACTGCCATTGATTCATTCTGATGTTCCAACTTTGCAAGTTGAGGTTGCATACCATGGTGGTTAGATATCTTTGCTGCGAACTCCCAAGATGGAGCTATCCCTGGACATCCTTCAATTCTCACCCTCCGAATCATTGCATATCCTCCCTTCATGATTAAGTCATCTTGGGGAATCACTCGTGCGGTGTCTGGAAGCGCTATAAGATGACGTCTATCCATATCCAATTGAGCAAGACCCTCATTGCTAGTCCACCAACCCAAAGACCCTCGTCTATTACGCCTCTTCGCAAATGGGGCGCAACGCCCAATAAACAATTGAGCTTTGAGAATGACTTGCTCAAAGGCTTCATCATTTACATGATGTTGTTTCCCGTATTTTCCGAGAACCACATCAACGTTCCACAATGCATCATGCACCTTGTTCTCCAAACATTTGTTGAAACCCCTCTTCTCCGTCTCATATTGCCATTGCGGAATGTATAAGGCATCCAACATTCTTTGCATCATGTCTGCCTTGAATTTGGATGGACACTCCTCTCCATATCTTACATATTTTGTGTCAAGAGACACAGTGGTTTCCAATTCATAGAATTTTGCAATGCATTCGGTCATGAATGCTTTGCATGCATCGGATGGAATTTCCTTACTTTCCACCTCTTGTACCACTTGTTTTCCCTTCGCCACCTTCTTCGATCTTGGCATTGTGATAAATTTATAATACCCGAAATTTGTAACTAAAACTTCGAAGTTCGCTACAAAAAATGGCAATAGTGGGGCCCCCAAATAAGACTTCCGCCTTCCCGAGGAGAGGAACCAATGGAAGACGAACCCCCACGCTCTCCACTCCACACTTGCAAAACGCAAGGGGCAAGGCAAAGGTGATTGCGGACCGCTCGTCCCCGTCCGCCTCCTCGTGGCCGTCCGATCGTGCGGACGGCCTGCTGTCCGCCTTGAGATGGCCATTCGATTCCGGGGACGGTCTTCCGTCCGCCCCGAGCCAACTGTCCAACCGTGCGGACGGTCATCCGTCCGCCTCGAGTTGGCCGTCTGATCAGTAGGACGATCGGCGTCCGCCAGATGCCCAGATCCGATAGCCGGCTTGTTGCGGATGTCGCGACCTCCTCCGATCGGACGGATGGCAGGTTGTCCGCACAATCGGACGGTGTGGATGGCGTGGATGTGGCAGCCCGTCCGACGACGGCAAACGCATGAAACGAGGCGGACGGAAGAGATGAATTACACGATCGGAGATTTTAATTTCTCTTGAATATCTCTAAGTCAAACATAGGTATCATATTCAACATTTCAGTTTCAAACCGAAGTAAGAATCAAGTAAATCATCTATCATGGAAATGAAAAAAAATTATAGAGGAATAGCCGGTGACGTTTGCTTGTTTGAAATACTCTCACCGTTGAGATTCTCATGTTTACATAATTCTATCTTAAAATTATTAATGTTCTAGTATCTATCTTGAATATACTCAACTTATCAATTCTCTTATGAATAAAAACTAAACATCTTTTGGGGGAATTTTTCTTCCTACATTCTCATGCTCTCATATAAATTCTTCAAGTCTTCAATATACAAAATTATAAAATCGTACTCACAAGTGGAAATATTTATTGTTTCAATAATTAGAAGCCAAAAATCTAGTCAAGCAAATAGCAAAATCATTTGTTTCAGTCACCTTGAATGCAAATAGCCAAATATCTTACAATCTATGTAGGTTAAGTTTTTGAAATTACTTCTACACATTCATAAATTGCTATAGTACAAAATCGTACAATCCGACATGCCAAAAACATTGTTCCTACATTTTCTAGTTCTTTGTAATTGAAATGGCAATTCTAAATCACTAAATTGTCTTCGATGGAAAAAAGCCTTCGGACTTCTAGGATTTAGGGTTCAATTTCTAATAGCAAATGAAACTAAAATGGTGGTTCTCACTATTCTACAAACCTCTTTTGTATATTTGGGACATCCTTTGCATTTGCAATTCACCTATTCACATTAAATGATTGAAATGAGAAAATTATAGAAAGTAGTTCAATACATTTTCCATTTTCACAAATACCCATTAACCCATAGTCATACATCAATGGTATTAAATCCTACAAATTACGTGACAGAAATATCGCTTTATTAAAATATAAAAATACAATGTATTTGTATCAAAATCACAAAAACGTGATTACAACTCATCAAGAACATTGTGCTAAATTTGCCGCACTCTACCGTCTATGTACATTACAATGAGTGAACCATATAGTAAAACAAACATAAGATGACTAGAATACCATACTCTACTTAACTACTTTACTCGGAATCCGAATCCGAATCCGAATCCTTCTTGTTATTTGGGCCTGAAGGATGTACCCCAATATATGGTCCACCCCCATAGTTGTAACCATATCCACTTGATGCACCTCTTTGTCCATATTCATTTCCATAAGAAGGACCTCCAAAGGTTGGAGGAGGAATTGGAGCACTTTCACTTGATCCGCCATAATAAAGGCCTCCCGATGCCCATATGAACCATGTGTAGTCGATCCAGAGTAGTATTGAGAGCCTCCTTGGCTAGAACCACCATACTGACCATAGTGTGTCGATCCATGGCTTCCTCCTATACTTTGAGAGCCAACTTGGGGGGCGTTACCATAATCTGAACCACTTGTCCCATCTCGTGATCCACGTGCATTATAGTCACGGTAGTAGGACCCATCATATTGCCGACCCCGGTCTTCCATGCTTCGACGCATGGCCTCTTGTATTTGTTGTTGGTACTCAATGTCTTCCCGATCTTCTTGACGTTCATGTCTCTCACCAAATGTCACGGGTGCTGGATCATCATCATCTTCATCTTCATCTGACCAATCATCTTCAGCATCCTTCAAGACGACCGAAGGAAGTCCTCCATAGCCTCGATTGGACCTCTCCGGCATGCAATCGCTTGGTCCAACCTAGTTAGTAGGAATTATGGCTTCCTTGCGAGTCAAATTCCTGACATTGCGCCCTGCAACCATGCGCCAATCTACTTCTTTATGGAGTACTATCTCCGCCCAAATCGTAGCCATGTTCGAATAGTTCATGACGTTTGGTTTGGAGCTTGGTAAACTTGATGCAGATGTTATCTCCTCGTAGCGGCGAACTAAGTGTTCGCTCTTACATGTGGACATTTGTCCCTCCCAATGACGAACTTGCACCTCTGTGCGATCATGTGGCCATATTTTGGAGAGGTGCGTCATTTTGACGTACTTCTTGCATGTTGTGCAATCCCATATTTTCTTGGGCTCCTTTTCCCATCCCTTCTCCGCAACGCAAGTTACGTCTTCCAAATCTCTCCAATTGATCTCTTGTGATTTCCCCTTCTTCCTCCACCACTTCCGCGCGACATGATAACCTCCAAACCTCAATTAATAATGTACCGAAAGGATTACAAAGTTTAAATCCAATTTCCACTCGCTTTGGCCCAATGTACCAAATGAAAAGTAAGAATTTGGATTAAAACAAATTCCACCTACTGTTACTGACAACCAAATCAATCGTAAACTTGAACACCTTGAGTTTCTGACAACCCAATCAACTCAAACACGGTTCAAGTAATTAAAAACACTAAATGAAGTTCATAAAATTAAAGACTTATAAGTTGGGGCAACCCCCTAATCCCTCAAACCAATATGTGATAAAAAAAGTGAATACGAACACAACCGTTCACGCACCAAGCCGGAAGGGGCGCGTAGATTCCCGAAGGCACTAGGTCACCCACTCCGGAAGGGAAACGATTGTGAAGAAATGAGCCATCCGCACCGCCATTTATGCGGTCGGCGCTTTAGGGTATGCGGACGCTACCGTCCGCATCGGACGGCACGAAGGCGGACGGGTAGATCGGGCGGTCCGAAATCGCGGTTCGCTAGATCGCACGGTCACCAACAAGAAGTGGACAGAGCAGCGCGGACGCGGACGGGAAATGAAGACGGACTCTCGACAGCCAGACGGAAAATGTGGACGGGGACTGCGGACGCGCAGACGGACGGGCGGGCGGATGGAGAGGAAGGGCAGAGAGCAGAGGTGGGTGAGACCGTAGGAGGGAGTTTGTTTTTCAATTTCGGAATCCTTACTTGGGCGGTCGGCCGGCCAGAGAGAAGCGTGGGAGGGGAGGGGAGAGTTGGGAGGGAGAGAGGGAGGAGTTTTTCAATTTCTAAATTCGGGGACGAGCAGACGGGCGGGAGAGGTGTTTTGAACTATGTGGAGATGGGTGGACGGACAGTTTAGCGGGAGAGCTTGCATGATATGGTGAATTAAGAAAAGTAGAGAAATTCTTTTTAATATGTTATGTCATGAGGTTTTAAATTGATACAACTATCAAAAGTGACATCCCAAAGTCTCTTGTTTGAAAAATCATTTGACTTGTAAATCAAGAATTCAAATAAGTGTGTAAAGAAATTTTGTTTTACATTGGTGCTTTTGTACAAGTTTGTGATGTCAACAATACTTTTTGACTAATAGAAAAAGAAATTCGATGTTAAGATCGTAACAAAAGCCTTCGTGGTTCAATTTATAATATTTATTATTCTTTTTCATGCCTTTCAAGGAAAACAATGAATCCCTAAACTCCCAAAGGCCCTACACAGCTACACTCTTATATGAGACTCTTGTGATATGTGATCTCAATTAAATGATTTATTTCTAAATTTTTGGTTCAAGATTCTTCACTCAAGAGTTAAATTTTTCAACAGGAGATATTGTAAAATGAAATTCATTAATGTAAAAAATCTAAAGTGAAGAAAATGAGAAGCCCAACAATCTAGTATAGCAAGATGGAAGAAAAGATTTCTTGGGCTTACTTTAAATGCAAATACCACGCGCAATGTATGTACTCAAAGTTTTCAAGATGACAAGATAACTCAATTAACTTTTATACTAATCTAGTATAAATTCCTATGGTTAAATATGCCCAAAAATCACTTTTTAAGATTTTTGTCTCTTTGCATTCGAAATGGCAGTTTTGAGTGATATTTGATGGGAAAGAAAGCATGAAGGCTTTAGGGGTTCTAGATTTTACAAAATCCTAGGCCTACATAACTACAAAACTAACATAAGCAATTCAATCAATATTGTAAATTTATAATTTAAAAGATATGATATTATGAACCTTTCTATATAATCATTTGCAAAAAAGTTTTGAGATGAAACACACTTGTAATCATTGAAGTATGACCATTTCTAATTTCTTGTAATTGAAAACTCATCATATTTGAAGGTCAATCACATTGTACATTACCTAAGCTCTTATATTTTGGGGTTGTGATCAATTTATTATCGGTTTACAATTTAGGATGCACACAAGTATACATAGGTATAAGTGTCAAAGTGTATATGATATGAATTTTCAATTCATTTTGTTGTATAAATGCTTACTTTAATCTTGTCTACAACATTTCACATTATATTAAAATGCTTGAATCATTTTAGCACCATCCTATACATTCGATAAATGTTATAATAGAATAATGAGATAATATAATTTCTTTTAGTCTATTCATAATTTCATATTGGTGTTTTAAACTATGAATACATTTGACAACAAAAATTGAAGACACACTCCAAGTTATAATTGAATGTTCCACATTTATTTAATGGCTCATAATAAAGTGATAATTGAGGTGCTCAATCTTAAGAAAAATTGAAACCTACATGAGTAATGTACTCACATGAGTACATGACAAAGTAAGAAAGGTCTACATCTGCATTATATTGTCATGATTGCATTCCAAACTGCAAAGGAATCATAGTCTCATAGGTAAAACATATTTCACACATCGCATCAATAATTTTGAAAATTTGTACAATGTTATAAATTCAATATGTACAATTGAGGGTTGTATAATTCTGATTTTTTTTGGAGGGTTAGGGTTTAGGGTTTAGGGTTTGGACTCTGGAGAGCATGTTTAAATGTGGGAAGGAATATCTGGAATTATCTTTTCTTACATTAATATTACATTGGATACTTCTAGCATTCAAGAGTATTTTTTGTACATGAATCTATCCTTCTCAGAATTCAATGCTTTAGGACTGCCACGGACTGTCGTCAGGTGGGCTCCATAGCAAGGTGAACAGTGCTGGATGTGGTTGGTCGGGAATGGGGGACGGCTTGAGCGGACGGCTAGGTGCGGGGTCGGTCGGCAATGGCGGACGGGCTGAGCGGACGGCAGGTCCGGGTCCACTTCGGGGCGAACGTTTTTTAGGTTTGGTGGCGGACGGGTATATGGGGGGACGGCCTCCTCATTTGCTCTCACTTCTACTCTCTTTCGGTGCCAGGTTGGATGTGCTACTGCTGCTTTATGTGTCAGTTGCTCCTACAGGGTGGAGAGTGGGGGTCCTTGAGCTTTTGTTACTATTGCTGATTTACACTGTTACTTATTTACACACATCTCATGGTATTCACGTGCCGTGGTACTATTTTTCGAAGGGCTCAAAAATTCTAATCATATATCATGGCGGATCAAGGTGTTTCTACCAACAACGGGAGGACTTCAGGAGGTGAAAAAAAGAGAGGGACTAAAGCGAAGGGGCCCCTCATGGGCTTCACTATGAGATTTTAGATGACCCGAACATCAAAGCGGAGAGCGGTTGGGAGGAGGAGGAAGGGGAATATTGGACCTTCAAAACATGCAAGAAGTATGTTAAAATGTACCACATTGACAAGTTGTGGCCTCGGGATTGCCACGTGGTGCATACACATGGTTTTTGTTGTAAGCCACGTAATTGCAACAATAAACATTTTGTGCATCGATCGGAGGAGGTGTGGCAGACACTATTTGGGGACAAGCCAAGGAGTAAGGGATGCATAAATTATAGCATGGCGTGCATGGTATATGCAGAACTCATTTTAAACCGCAAGGTAGATTGGAGCACTTATCCATCCAAGGTGGATTCTCCACTTTTACTGCAACCCAATCAAAAAGACATTCCCGATTTGTACGATTCTTAGGTAGAACCAAGTGAACCAACGAAGACCCCAAAAGTATTAAAAAATACTACAACGCGTACAACAAAGGTCTCCGAGGTTTTAGGTGATGCAGTACAATTAAGGCCTGCAGAAGTGGCACAACCTTGCACGGAAGTGAGCAATGTCTCCTAGGGAGGTGTCGACGGAGAGGTTTTTGTAACTCCTCCAACATGCTTCATATCCACACCGAATGTGATAACATTGGGTGAACAAAGCATGGCTCCAAGCAAGGAAACTACAACGAATGAAACAACCTTGGGCAGTGTAGACTTGGCTGCAAACAAGGAAACATTGGTAGAAGAATGTGGGTCACCTTTTTTGCCAGATGGAGAGATCAATGAGGAACAACTTGCAAGGACCAATGCTAGAATTCAGGGTTACATAGATAGTAAAGCTCTTGAGAGCTTGGTGGAATATGCAACTCCAATTTCTCAACTGCCAACGACGCCAAGGCGAAGCCAAACATTGAGCCCAATTTGAATGTTGAGTCTGCATCAAAACGTAAGCCCAAGTCGAAGGTTGAGCCCAAGACAAATATTAAGCGCAAGAACTGGAGGGCATCCACATTTGGCAACTTTAAGCTCGGCTCAATTGGAGATTCTTTGTTCCATACCCACCGCCAATCAATTGGAAAAGTTGTTAGAATGTTGTAGTCATTGGTGAGTACTAGCAGAACAACATCTTCATTCTAATCCCGAAAATGAGGCAAGCAATTCTAGTTAGCCTGCAGGAAAAGGGGGATGGGGTACTATTTCGCGAACCGCATACAGATTGAGAACTTCAGCTCAAATGGTAGTTGAAATTACTCCTTGGGTTAGGGACGTGGAAGAGGAATTTTCCAAAATGGCACCTGAATTGTTGACTGGTGCCTTGGCTTTTTGCAATTTCATTGAGAAAGTGGCACCAATTCTTGAAGGTGGCGTGATGAACTTAAAAAGTTTGATGGCCTTAGAGGAAGACATTCATCGGCTGAAGATGAAGTGTGAGGACTTGGAAATGAAGCTGCAGCTGTTGCAGAAAAACATGGAGCACGAACGTTGTAACAAGGTGGTTCAAAGAAAGCGCATCGAAGAATTGGAGCTCGAAGTACAAGAGTTGAAGAGGGGTAGGCCTACCATGGACTCTGTGATCATTCCATTTGTGCAAGAAAGTCAAGAGAGCGATCAACTCTCTCTTCCTTTTGAGAAGGCAAAAGCGGTGGAGACGTCCATCATCTTGAATTTGGATGAGGTTGGGAATGACAAGAAATGTGAAAAAGCAGTACGAACCATCATTCCTAATATTTCCCGTACATTGCAGGATGCTTCGACACAAACGAAAGGCAGTGAGGTGGAGGAGCTACAGTTGAAATTAGATGAAGCAATTCAAGAGAAAATCCTTGTTGAGGTGGAGTTGGACCGATTTCAAAGAATCATGGGCATGGAGGAATGCATGCCGAAGAGCGGATTAGAGTCTCAATGGTTGGCATGGGTACAGAAACTCCAAGACAAACCCTCTGTAGTATCTCGAGCAATGAAAGGGCTTATGAAATTGGCAATGAAGTCGGATGAAGAATGCAATGCCGTGGAGACCTCTTTGCTTCGGTTCAAGAAAGTGTTTAATGAACATCCAAGGGGTTCCACGGAAATTACATGTTGGGGGGACATGGATGATATGTTTGAGCGGTTGAACCACGCAAAGAAGGACAATGTTGCACACATCGATTGGGCCTTGGAAGTAGAGGAAGGGTGGGTCCCTTACAACACGCTTTCAGTGCACATCAAGGAGAAAGAGAAGACAGTAGTGCATGCTTGCGATCCAGCCCCAGGAATCTTGAAGAGTCATTGTAGCCTTTGCCAAGGTCCTTTTGGCCCTGAAGGAGCCCTAACCATGGGCCAATGTCGCCACACTTTTCACATGACATGCATTGTGAAAGCATCACTCATTCATTCGGTTTGTGCCGAGTGTCGTTCTCCTTTGAGCCCTCAGTTCTATGAAATGCTTGGTATCTTGGAAGATATGCCCCCCGGCCACGAATACAACCGATGGACCCTTCCTCTTGATCAAGGGCCATACCAGTTCCAGAATTTCTCGCATTGGAGGCGACCTCTCACGTGGAATTCAATTGAATGCCGACATGGATTGTATGAGTCTGGAGAGCTAGTGGATCCTTTCATGTGGATGACCGTTAATAGAGAGGTGGAGTTGCGGGCCTGGGGTATTGAAGATGGTGAGGCTCGTGAATTGTTTTGTCACAACATGGGGGGCCATTGGAGTGTGCAACACAAGAAGTTTTTTCGGTTTCCCGACAAAGAAGTGCGAAAAGGGCCCAAAAAAACTTGGATAGAGGTGGAGCATGCTCAAGAGTTCAATGAGCAATACGAGGCTTATAATCACACTTTGATTGGTAGGGCCCTTTTCTTGTCAAAGTTGGAAGAAGCTGCTAAAGCTCGTACTCTTGTTGAAATAGATGGGGAAACAACTACAAGGCATTCATTTGTGGAGGTAGCTGGAGCATTTGACAAGAGGATAGGTGACATTATAGCTGAATGGAGGGGGTTTCTATTGGCCGATTTTCGACCAATAGGGTTACCCATCGAAGCTGATGACGAACAGGTCAATGTGTTCGTAGATCGAGTGGATGCTGCGTTGAGGGCCTTGAAGGTTGAAGAAGTAGATTTGTCTCCAAAGTGAAGCTCAAAATGGAAGAGAGAGGATGACGATGACGATGACCACTCTCCGGAAACCAAACGACAATTTATAGCGGTGGACATGGAGGTTAGATCTAGAGGAGGTGTTGTCTACAATCTTGGGTCAAATACTTGACGAATGAGTGCAAGACTCTTGGCTAAGGAGGGGCCATCTCACGATGTAGGAGAGGGTAGTGGTTCTTAAGTATAAGAGAGGCTTTCCTTATTTTATTATGTTTAAATGTTTAATAGTATAGAAGTATACCGGTGAGTGTGGCTTGAATGTTATAAGGGTTGAGTACTACTAGTAATTCATTGTACTCATGATGAATTTTGATTTGTTTTGAAGTTCTTTATATATCCAAATATGAAATATCAATATATATATCTTTGAATTCATCATTTGTTTTGCTTTCTTTTAAGTTCATACTATGGTGATTTATGAAGAACCACTTTTTGTGAAGTATGTTTTTTTCATGCTCATCTAGAAATTTTAAGTTATAAGACCCTTTGACAAAACCATAATATTCTGAAATCTCCTCATTGGCTCATTCCATCCATAAATCCCTATTTTGTCCCACATCTCTTGAAGCATTGAACATTTGAACAATTGAAGACGACCTACCTCGCCCATCCGCCTTAAACCACCTGTCCGCCCAACCTCCCGTCCGCCTGACCCCCGTGGGCCCGACCTCTCGTCTGCTCGAGCTCCTATCTGCCCGTCCACCTGTCCGCAATATCCGTCCGCGTGTCTTCGCGTCACTCCATCCGCTTGTCCGCATTGTCTATCCGCTTGACTAAACTGACCGACCGACCGCTGGACCGTCCGTCCGCTGTGCAATCAGGCGACGACGGATAGTATGTTCTGTGGATTCAAAAATGGTCTGCAACGGTCAGGCCTGTTTGGGAGACTATAATTGTAGGAAAGAAGTCATTTGAGAGCACTCTTGAAAACTAAACGCTAAGATTTCCAAGGGCTAGGAGCTGCAATTTTGGTGTCCCTTGCTTGGTAATGTATAGTTCAATAGACGGGAGGGCCTTGATTTTCAAGGCTTTGTGCACTCATTTTTTATTATATTTGGACATTGTTCATTTGGTCTTCACATTTTGAATTTGATTCCAATATACGGAATTAAAATTTGTGCCTTGCCACTATGAGCAAGGATTGGTCTGGTTGGTATGGTACCGCATCAACCGGTAAGGTAAAGTGCAAGGCTTGCAACTCAGTGTTTGCGAAGAAGATAAGCCGTATGTTGAGCCATTTAGGATATGAAGGCCCATCAAGTGTTCGTGATATAGGAGTGAGTCTTTGTTCACAATTGACGCCGGATGTTCGAATCCTATTTCTTCGATCTAATGGGGCATTCCCGCAGAGACCGATCATTGACAATGTAGATGTTGGTAGCATGCGTATGGTCGGGAGGGATTTTTAAAATGAGAGGGATATGGCGCGTTCTACTCAAGAGGACTCATGCGCAGCACCGGAAGAATTTGTTGGTGTAGGATCCGAAGTAAACCGAACTACAAAAACATCCAGTGATCGTGACACTCCAAGGGCATTAGGTAGTAGACCTCAAAGACAGAGTAGTCTAGTCGATGGCTTTGATTCCGCAGCAAAACGCAATTTGAATGCAATGTGGGCCAATTTCTTCTATGCGGCAAACATACCATTTGCCGTAGCTCAAAATCCGGCATTTAAAGAAGCAGTGAAAAAAATAGCCGAGTACCGTGGGCCCTACGCTCCACCATCGTATCATGATTTACGCCATAAATTGCTTGACCAAGTGAAGACCAACATCAAAACAAAGCTTCATAGTCGGACCGAAGATAGCATTCGGAAGTTTGGAGCAACATTGTCTATTGATGGATGGAGCTCGGTTACCAATCGACCATTGATAAATGCCATGCTTGTATCTTCTGCGGGTGAACAATTTTTGGGATCGCTGGATACAAGTGGAATCGAAAAGGAGCTCGGTTACCAATCGACCATTGATAAATGCCATGCTTGTATCTTCTGCGGGTGAACAATTTTTGGGATCGCTGGATACAAGTGGAATCGAAAAGGAGCTCGGTTACCAATCGACCATTGATAAATGCCATGCTTGTATCTTCTGCGGGTGAACAATTTTTGGGATCGCTGGATACAAGTGGAATCGAAAAGAATGCTCCTTTTTTGGCCTCTGTTTTGGAAAAGTTTATTGAACAAGTAGGCCCCACAAATGTTGTGCAAGTGACTGCAGACAACGCTCCTGTAAATCTAGGAGCATGGAATATGGTGTCAAGTAAATATCCGCACATTTTTTTTCAAGGTTGTGTGGTGCACGCCTTGAATTTGTTGCTTCAAGATTGGGGGAAGCAAGAATGGTTGAAGGAGCTAGTGGAAAAGGCCCAAACTGTTGTGAAGTTCTTTTGATTGTGGCATATGCCGCTAGCTATATTTCAAAAGCACGAAACGAAGAATAGCTTATTGATGTTGGTGAAAACAAGATTTGCCTTCAATTTCTTCATAATTTCTCATTTGTTGAAGGTGAAGACTGGATTGCAACAAAGTGTGGTGGATCCACAATGGGTAGAATATGTGCTCAAGTTACGGGACACGAAGAACGCAAAATCTCGTACGGAGTCTCGGGAGGTGAAGAAGACAATTTTAGATGAGCATTTTTGGGCCCGTGCCACTAATTTCCGAGAATTGATGGCTCCTGTGGTGTTTGGTCTACGGGATTTGGATGCAAAAACACCATGCATGGGCAAGGTATTGCACATCATGAGGAATTTAGAGAAGCATGTCTTCTCTTTACGACAAGAGCCCTTTGGTTTGTCCTTGGACTTAGCCATTCCTATCGAAAAGGCGTTTGGTAAGCGACGTGAAATGGTAGAGACCGATCTACATTATGCAGGAGCTCTTTTGAACCCTTACCTTCTTCACGATAAAGAACGAGCTGACGATCAAGATGCAACAGATGCATGCAAGTGCGTTATCAGGAAAATATGTCAACTAGGAACTTATCCTGACGTAGTGTAGGAATTTGTAGCATTTCGACATCGAGATCCTCTATTCAACGACATGTTGGATCCGGCTAAGCAGAAATTGTCAACACATGCTTGGTGGGATTTTGAAGGTGCATGTGGCAAGCTCATTGCTCCAATTGCAAAGAGGATTTTGGCCCAACCGGTGTCATCATCTTCATGTGAACGAAATTGGAGTAGCTACTCTTTTGTTCACAACAAATCCCGAAACAAGTTGAGGCCATAGAGAGCAGCCGATTTGGTGTATGTATACACCAATTCCAAGGTCATAGCTGCATCGAAGGAGAAGGATGAAAAGAAGTGGTACCATGACAATGCAACAACGCTAGCATGCGAGCTTGGAGCCGTGAGCCTGTGAGCTGTGAGCGTGGAGTTTGTGAGCCTAGAGCCCACAAAACTTCTTTTTTTAGTTTTTTTGCCACCCAATTTCAAAATTTCACCTTTTTTCAAAAAAATAGAGGAAAACATTCTCTTTATAGTAATTATTATGACCTATGACCGTGTCCCCTAAAACCGTGGATTGTGGAATGAGTCATTTTTTATCCTTTTGAAATTGCTTACGACTATTAGAAAAGACCTTGGAACTTTGGTGAAAAGTTTCGCCACTTAGTTCAATGATTACAATGGGAAATATGGTGGACGATGTGAATATTGTAGGTAGATGTCATTTGGACACAACTCCATTGCGTTTTTTTGTCAACCTAATTTGAATACATAGGATTTAGGGTTCCGAATATCCCATAACTAATGGGATTTCCATGAGCAATAGTGTATGTGCACATGTGTAGGATGAGTATACAATCTAAAGGTTAGGATGAGATGACGTCCACAAGCCTCTGTGGATTTAGGGTAGACATTTCACTAAAATCTTTAGATTATTTTTTTTACATAATTCTCTATTTTGAAATTGTTTTTTTGTGATGATTGAAATTTACTACCAAACGTTGACTTCCTCGAAAGAAATTGTAATAATTGGCCCTAGAAATTGGTGGAAGAAAAAGAAGATGGGGAAAGGAAAAAAATGGGAAAAAAAAATGAAATGGGTGGTGACCAAAAAATGGGAAAAGGAAAAAACAAATGGGTACAGGGAAAAACAAATGGGGGAAGGGAAAACCGAAAGGGGAAAGGGAAGAAACAAATGAAGAAAGGGAAAAAACAAATGGGGAAGGGGGAAGAATGGAGAAAGAAGAAGAAATGGGAGAAGAAAAAAAATGGGGAAAGAGAGAAAAATTGGAGAAGGAAAAAAATGGGGAAAGGGAAAAAAAATGGGTTAAAGAAGAAAATAATGGTGGAAGGAAGAATTTGGAGTAAAGGAAAACCAACAAGAGTGTATAATGAAAAAAACCCGGAATAAAAAGTGGAAAAGAAGGAAAAAACAATGGAATTAACAAGACTATGAAGAAGTTAAAAAAATGGGAAAACAGTAGGGCAAAGGGGGAAGACCAAATTATGTATTCATATATGCCTTAATGGTCAATTTCATTAAAATGGCGGTATGATGATGAAATGGTGCAACATTCCATTAAAATGGCGCAGAATATGTTAGAAACTACACGGCATTCCATTAAAATGGCGCAGAGTGTGTCAAAAATGGCGCATGGCATATGCCATTTTAATGAAATTGCCCATCTTACTAAAATAGGGACTACAGTGCTATATTTGAATTATTTATATGAACTAACTACAAAATAATTGACCAATGAGACATGCTTTTCTATTTCATGAATGCATTCAAATTTTCAATTCCATACAGTCCAAATCATTTCAATTATAATATATGTGAATGAATACAATCCAAGTGAAGTACATCGATAAATGAGTTCATGCCTACTCTGGAACTATGATAATTCCTGCTCGAACTAAAAGTAGCTTCAACTCGTTGAAGCTATAACTTGGTGCATGAATGAATTTGTCATCATGTAGGTCCATCTTGCAAAAGTAGCGGTATAAGTAGTACAAGTGCTTGCAATTCACATATTGATGACGACCTCCAATAGCCGAGACAACCATGTTCACAAAGTCGGGGCACGTGCACGCGGGAAACATACCCACTATAATTTGATAGACATTTTTGTTATAGTCTACCTCTGTCTCCAATGACACAATTGCACCGAGGCCTGGAAAAGGAAGTAATGTGACTCCAAGGATTTGTCCTTTAACATTACTAGCGCTTTCCCATTTGTTTCGCTGTTCAGTAGATGGTGCATTTGCAATTCGCCGAATGGTTCGATTGTTCCTAACCGTTGGGTATGCATCTGGATTCGTGGGTGGCTTATTGTCATATAGAACGCTCTCAAAAATCCCGGACATGTTGAATAGGCAACGTGGCGATAGTATAGGACACTCTTGGAGATGAAAGCCTACATGTTATAGTAGCAAGGTCTCCTCTCGATTGAGATTGGTCCCAGTTAGAACTGGCCAAACTTTCGGTACCTCTGGACAATCAATGACCCACTTCCTTTTTGTACCTTTCACACATCTTTGTATGTCATCCCAGCAAAACCAGAAGTCTGCCACTACCTCTCGTTTACTCCCGTAATCTTCTTTCCTCCCGCGGTAGGTGGGAGCTGGTGATCCCTTCCGTCCCCTTGCAATTTTGGCGGTGCACTTGATGTTGGACCCACGCTATTGAGCTTGACATTTTGCATTTGATTTGTGGTTGATTCTTGCTATGTGCCATTTTGATGTGTCACAATCGCTTTCAAATGCAACAGTAACATGTTGAGAAGGGTTCACTACATGTTGTTTTTCTAAATCCTCCATGACTTGTGTAGAAGCCGCGGTGGATCTCGTGCGAACATGGGGTTGAGAGAAATTAACTTTATCTGGTCGATGTGAGTCTCCAGCATCACCAATAGGTACATCCAACTTCCTCTTTGTGCTTCCAAAAATTTCTTCTCCTTCTAGATGCGGTACTCAAGTTCCAATCCCGACGGCTCTAGGCAGTGTGTTTAAGGCCTTAGCCATTTTCTTGGGATCTCCACTTCGTCTTGCCGCTCTCAACTTCAATTCCCCCTTTGATGGACCAGACCCAGATGTGTGGCCTCTCAAGTATGCCCGATAGTTTGTCATTTGCATCCAAGCTCGGATACTGTCGTCACAAGTGGTATCAAACAAATTATTTCCTTGATTACCAGACATTTGAAGCCACTTGTTGTGAACTGTTTCTGATAGATTGCACGAAGGCATGTCTGCCATTTCCTTCAAGCTCAAATCCTTTAAATCCATCCACAACAACACTTCAATTACTACTTTCAGGGACATATTTCAAGTCTTTTAGTACACTTGAACTGTTTTGATGACTGAGGGTGTAATCTACTTAAGATGGACATACGAAGACATTTCACCACTATACAATGAATGCATTACTACAGTAGAAATGAACACTTGAAGAATTGGATTTTTCATTGTTAACAATACATGGTCACTTCCTAGAGCTATGGCCAAGAAAATACTCTTTTTACAGGATGGTACACCAAAAAGGGATACTTCTACACCCCCTAAACACATCAGTCGGATCCGATTGATGTTCCGGTTGAATGTTGAGGTACTCCCATTTTGGGGTCCCAACTCCATGTTCCTCAGATTTTTATGAAATTGAAAAAGGTGGATGACTTTCTCAAATACTCTATCGATAATGACACATATAATCTATCACAGAACACAATTTACGAGCAACAAAATCATTATGCAAAATGAAATACAAATAGATACTTACCATTTGCATGAAGCCTCCCCATTGACGGTACCGAAAATGCCAGAATGCCAACCAATGGTCTAAGTGATGAAGTGATTCTTCATTGGTAGCTCTAGATGACAACCACCATGATCGAATCGCTAGATACCGCATCTTTGCCTCCTCCGTAGTTTTGGAATCTTTGTACTGCTTGCACAATGCATTGTGTTGTTGTTGGAATGCTTCCTTTATGTGTTTGTGTGTGTGCTTCTGAAGTGAAGTAGTCCAATGCAACAAGCAAGTCCTTTCACGGTTCTCCATTTTCTCCTCGGCAGAACCACTATCGTAGACAATGCGAACCGCATTCCAATTAGCCATTGCACTGTCTGCCATGAATCCCTTGAAGTTTGGATGGTCAACACCATTTTTGGACATGACATCATTCAAGCACCTCCAAAATTTCACTTGGATCTTAGTATCTTCAGATTGCATGTCGCAGTTTGAAATGGTCATCACCTTTTTGTACTGAGGATCATACACATGGCAAGCCATCGTGGTCCATTCCTTGACGCGCTTGACGTGGTCAAACATCATCCACGCATTTTGAAGATCACCTCCCGGTTGCATACGCCTCACTAGATCAACACCACTTCCGGGTCCTTCAGTGAGCATTTTGAAAATGTACACCTTCTCTTTGCCTTGTCCCAGAAATACATTGTCATGGACGAATTCGAACTTTGATTCTTTCTTCATAGTCATGATGTTGTCGATGACACCTCCTCAGTTGTGAGAGTGAAAAGAAGAGATAAGATTCCTAATATTTGGACTACTCAAATATTGGAATCGGTCCATGACCTCCTCTAGTTCCTCCCCCTTCAACATTTCCTTTTCTCCCTCTCCTTTGTGAAATAGATAATTGGTAAGGAAATCTTTGCTAGTAGATAGCGCGATAGCGGAATTCGTGGCCGTTGGTGTTTTGGCCACTTGCTCTGCAATGAGTCCACATATTTTCTCTGTGGAATCTCTGTACATGCCTTTCGCAACAGGGTGAGCATGATCTCCGAAGTGAATTGCAGCCCTACTCATATTCAGATTATCACTATAGGAGTAGTATATCCTAGCATTGCATGTTTTCAAGCATACAGGGGCCATTTTGCACACCTTACAGACTAGAGTAGAATCTTTGGGCGGATTCGCCCCTACAGCAAACGGGAAGATTGTGTAACCACTCCACTCTGTTTCGTTCCCTTTTGAAGCCCTCTTGAAATAATCACACTGAGGATTTTGGCAAGACAGATGCCCAACACAGTAAGACTTACGGAATTTGAGATTGTCAGAGTTGTTGATGTTTGTTGTCACCAACTTGCACCAAGGGTGTCCGTCGTACCGCTTGTCCATCCCTTCTAAGTTCTTGGCCGCCGAGGAAGATGAAGAGGAGCGACACGGGGGCAACTCGAAGATGACATTGCCATTAAAAGTTGGAGGCAAGAACTCCATGCGATGATGCTTGACGGCATTTAGATCAGTTGTAGACAATTCATTCCGCGAGCGATGCATGGTGGCGAGTCTCCTCAAGCTGTCCATGATGCTCACTCCCTTAGGTGGACTTGGGTGCAAAGGAGGACGTGAGAACAATGACTACGTTAGAGTATTGGACGGGGTACTAGAGACCGAGTTGACATGAATTGGTCCTTCCCATGGAATTTTGACAGAGCATGGTTGGTGGCGGAGCCTTAAATCCGGAGACTCTCCTTCCGATTCAGAGGACACTTCTATGATAGGATCTAGTTTCTCTACTTTCACTGTATGAAGGATTGTAGATTGGGGCGGGACGGTTCCCACTTCTTGAGGAGAGCTAGGCGAAATGGTATGTGTGACATACGGCATATCTACTGCCGATGCATCGGATTGGTGGCTAAGAATCTCCGTAGAGGCAGCAAGTATAGATAGAGGAAATCCGTAAGCCCTATAGTTTCCAGAAGAGAGGTACCAACAATGCCCTTCTTCTTCCAAGAGTTTTAATACAGGGACAGATTCCTGCAACTCACCTAATTCCGACTTCTTCTCTTCTTCGACATAGATGGAAGACTCTACAAACTTGAAACGAACGTGTAGCAAGTGACTCGTGACCCTAGCACATCCTCCGCTATCTACAGGAAACACTAGGGGAACCTCATGACCGTCTACTCGTATGCAAGCCATGAGAATACAATGGGCTCAATGGATGTAGGGATTGAATGGAAATGGTCCAAGTGGTGGGGTTGCTAAGAAATGAACCTGGAAGACACTATTTTATAATCTCTAGTTCGGTGTGCAGCTATGAGGGAGGGTGATGGCAGAATATAAATGTGATGTTCATTATGGACTCTCATTTAGAAAAACAATGTATGCACCACCACGTACGGCTACTTCCATGGTGTCCTCCTAGAATTTCAATAATGGCATACATGCGCCATTGTCGATGGGATTTTAATAGGATTATTTTGGAAGGAATGTGCGGTTTTAGGAGTAATGATGCATTCCTCATTTATTTGGAGGTTGAATTGATAAACACAACGTCATCAAGAAATTGGATTTAGCATGAGTACATTCAAAATGGGGACGGTGCCTTCATGGTAATTCCAAATGGCATGGTTGCCAATTTCGATGTAGGCGTCTATCATAAATTCTCTGAAGTGTGTGAGGATTTAGAGTTGGCGACTCCCAACAACCCGCCCACATGAAGAGGCTATGATTGCCTTGAATGGTATCCAACCCGTTCGGACAACACATTAAATAAGGCGGCAAGGGATGATGTTTTGAAATTCAAAGTATGTGTTTATCATTTTAATTTTTCAGTAGGCCGTTTTCACTTGCATTTCTATAGTTGTTGTCCACCATACCGGTAATGGTCATTTTAGCACCCTATAGCCATTCTAGTGTATTTTGGTAGTTTCGCATTTGTAGAAGAGATTCATTTGTTCCATGTTATCTTGCATCCCCTCATGCACCTAGATGACAATAGCACCTCACTTATTGTAGCAGAACAGTCAAGAAAGAGGAGGAAGCGTAGTTCCTTTTTTTTTCATCTTCCAAAACACTTAGAAGGTCAAGGATGACTCGTGCCAAGAAAGTATTGTCGAAGACAAGCCAGTCAACACCAGATGATCTTCGCAGAATATTGAGCTTTGGAGAAGTTAGTGGCACTGTGGAAGAGGACGTCGGAGCCCACAACATGGCAATAGTGCGACAGGTGTCACGTGGTCCAAGGAACACTCAAAATCAAGCTGCCGACAACCTCACAATTGTTGACAATGTAAGCATCCATCACTCATATTATTTTTGTGGGAATTCTTTCCCATTCATTACTACATTTCCAAGTTTCTTCAATGTCTCCTAGAAACTAGAGTACATTATTCTTTTCGATTGAGTGGATAGGATGCACAAATCAAACGTTTTCACCTTTAAACTTGGAACCTTGGTATTTAGGAAGAGTGAATAGTTGTCCAATTAGTCTCACAGTTTGTTAGATTGAGTCATGTCCAACAATTTTTGAGGGTTTAGGTATCCTTTGCACATTCACTTCGTAAGGATTTAAGCATTTTTGGGGTTGCTAAAACGGTCTCCCTTCATTCGAGCATTTCTAGGACTCTTGTAGTTAGAATTCCATCGTCAAGAGTTTTAAAATACTGATTCATTTATGTGAGCTTCTGGATAGCCGTGTCGTAGAAATAGAATGGCAAAGTGAACGCGAGGCCGAGGATTCTTTGGAGAATTTTCAGATCTTCGGTACATCCGAGATGTCCTGGGTGGATTGACCCTCTCGCCCGTCCTCCATATGTCTGTCCAGGGGTGCATGTAAACAAGAAGCCCCCCTTTTCAGTGCTTCATTAGATTATCTTCTCTACCTCACCAAGCTAAATTTCGTCATCCAATTGAAAGTATGAATTTAAAATTTGGGAATTTGATCACATGTGGAGAATACGAAAAATTGGGTCAGGCCTTTGGAATGGGGACCAACGCGGGGACCATCCACGCCGGTCCACCGAACTGGACATCAAATTGCGAAAAGAGAAGATTGTTCTATTTTTGTTTCCTTTGTAACCCCGCCGAGAAAAATTTTCGCTCCCTTTGCGAGACGAGAGTCCTGTTCACCCTGATCCCTCGCAGAACTACCTGATCCCTCGGTGAACTACCTGATCCCTCGGTGAACTGCCTGATCCCTCGATGAACTAGTCAATCCCTTCGTGAACTGCCTCATCCCTTGATAAACTGGTTGATCCCTTCGTGAACTGCCTGAGCCCTCAGAAACTGCCTGATCCCACGGTGAACTACCTGATCCCTTGGAAACTACCTGATCCTTCGGAGATCCCACGGTGAACTGCCTGATCCCTCAGAAACTGCTTGATCCTTCGGGGAATGCCAACTTAGAGACTGCCAAGCAAGCGCCGAGCCTTCTCCATCAGAATCTCGATTAGAATGAACCCTCCTTTCGCTTGACCTAGGCTGTCCTTGGTGAACTTGCGCTTCAATCCCCATCTTTCTCATGCACTTAACACCCAGAAGAATGTCGATTATCCAGCGCGAGGAGAAAACCGGCAAGATGAGGAGGACACGAAGTCAAGCTCGAGATGGAGAAGAAGAAACTCAAGAAGAAAATCCAACACGGACACTGCAAAGGAAACGTGTCCATGAGGTAATTCGCATCACCTTCAATCACCTTCATCCTCCAACCCCACACAGGACGTCACTATTTTTTTGAGTTCACTCTGTCGTGACTGAGGCGCGGCGTGACTGTTGGGCACTGCCGCGAGACGGGCGCCTGTGCGTGGGTGACAGGGCTGCCCATTGCGAGCGGCCTTTAGAATGGCTTCCCTCTAGCTTGAGGCTTGAATCCCAGAAGCACCAACAGCGCGAGAGTGGGAAAAAATGGTGTCGCCACCAACACTTGACTCCCACAGCTGGGCGCAGAGCTGGGGATGGGTGGCTGCATGCGGCATGTGGCGACCTCCCTATGACGGCCATGACATGACTGAAGGGCAATTGCTGTTGGATGCTGAATATTGGTTGTATTTATTAGTATTTCATGTGGCCGTGGAGAATGTTATAGGATGTCTAGTTGCTAGTCTTCATGTTCTTGTAGATTTTTTTAGATTGTAGTGTGGTTATTTAGTTATTTTTTATCCTTCTATAGTAGTTATTGCATTGATTTCTTGTGGTGCGTTGTATAGGTGGAAGGAAGCAAACTTCTAAGCGTTACTCCATCATCCAATGATCCAATTAATCCCGAACAAGTCCAAGAGGTTTGTGGTCCCTCAAGACCAAAGACTTCCATAGATGAGGAAGAGGAGGTGTCAAGCGACTCGCAGGACGAAGAAGAGGAAGACCAAGACCTGGTAAGACTTGAGGGTCAAAAGAAGTCCAACTACCCAACTTCTGACACCTTGGTGCTCTCAAAGCTTAGCCGGAACACCAATTGGCCAGGCCACCTCATTGCAGGCTACACTCATAAAAGAAAGAGGCCTGAGTTTTCTTTTGAGAGCTCAGAGACCGAGTATAGTTTGGAACCACAAGTTTCTCTTTCGATTGTCAGTCTAGAGTTTGAGGACTTCTGTCAGTGTGATGGTAGTGATAGTGTGGATTGGTTTGGCGAAGTGATCATTCTTCTTAGCTTTGACTCAGAGAGTGATGTGGAGATCATAGAGGATTGAGAGTAACTCATTCTTTTGTATTTAGGTACATTTTTTATCTAATGTGGAGGCTATAGTGTGTTTTGGATAAGGAACATGTTTCATATCTTTCATTATAAGTGTTGTTGGACTTTTGGTTTCAATAAAGTGAAATTTTGTTGGTTTTCACATAGACTTTGTGTTCTTCTTTTCATTCTACCATTTAATGTTCTTCGTTCTCTTCTTGAATTGGCTTTGTAGACGGATGTGTCACCTATCAATCAAATACAGGAGGACACAATAATAGAAACTCCAAGGATTGATGACACCGTGCAACCTGAAATCAGCATGGAGGAGGAAGGACAATTCATGGAGGAGGACGTTGTTGATGAGGACGAGAAGGAGTTGTTAGAAGATGACCTACGCTGGCTGCAAAAGGTAGACTCAGTTTCAACTATCAATGCTCTGAGAATGAAGCTAGAGAAAACCTTTTGACTTTCAATACCCCTTTGCAGGCTTGTCGCTATGCCAATGGTACGTCCCACGCTCTCGTGTGACATACAGCTGCTAGAGCGGGAATTTGCTTGTGGCTATCGGGATGGGGCAACCGTCTTCTACGTAACCACTACAAATGAGGTCGGAGAGAGTGCCGTGTTCACGACACAGGAGATGGATGATTGGGATCCTCTTTGGAAGCAAAAGAATGACACCTTTGAGGAGTATGTGGATTCTGAGCCGGCGTTGAAGTTTCTCAAGAATATGAAGTTCTTCGTTTGCGATGGAAACCATCGACGCCTAGCCTGGATGAATGTCATGTCAAGGATGTATTCCACGAACCCTGATTGGCATTATGTAGTGGACTGCATACTATTGGACATGAAAGGGAAGATAGAGCTTGTCATACAGGTTATGCACAACATCAACAAGTGAGTACATCCTTCACATTTGGATTTTGAAATGAATGGGGGGGGGGCATATAGTCATATCATTTTTTGATGGAATTCTAAATGCATGGTCCTTTCAAAATCATGCAGGTCGATAGAGGATTCCCATGTGAAGACAAACTTGGTACATACCCTATATCGGGTTCAAAAGTACGGCCTTCTCCCGATGGAGAGGTTCAATGAAATGTTGCGACCATCGGAGAAGAAGAGATGTGTCTCCCAACCACAAAGGAAGACTTGGTACTCCATGCCAACAGAGGTGTTCACCTCATTTGTCTTTAGGGTGAGATTGGAATTAGGAAACTGTTCTGATTCCTTTTTGTGGACCTCTAAGTTATGGAATTGCTTGTTTTATTCAATATTTCAAAAGTATTTGGATTTTGGCAGCACGAAATCGCTTTGGCAGCAGATGCAGCCCTTAGAAGATACCACGAGACTACACCAATTGATGAGAAGTCCGTGGAAGGAGCCGCGCACGCCATGAGGGTAGGGTCGGAGGAGAAAAATGTGAAGCTCTATGTCAAGATGATAAAGTTGTTGACAGTGGCCAATCCTGCTCATGGGACTGGATTTCTTCAAGAGGTGAGTACACAAATTTGGAAAATTATGTCACAATTTGTTTTCTCTTGGAGTTGGGACTAGAGTTTAAATATATGAGAACATTACTTTTTGTTGGCACAGGTGGAGAGGCATTGGAGCTCCAACGAAGTGCCAGAAATGACCTTGGAGAAATTGCAAATGGTAGCCACTTGCAACACCACGGGCGACCACAAGGTGAAATTCCTGAAATGGTGGAACTCCTCACTTCCATCTTGAGAAGCAAGGAAGTTCCCTCCCAAGCTTGTCTCTGAAACACACCTCGGACCTTTCTTAAACAAGTGTGTTTGGTATGCGGGGGTAAGTATACTTGTATCTAAAGTTAGTGCATTCAATGGAATGATGTATATTGTCCAATACCCGTAGTTGTAATTGATTATGACTCTTTCATCTACTTCATTTATACTATGTTAATCACACTAAATGATTTGTCTAGATCGAAGATGCAGCAGTGGAGTACTTCGAGGGGGTGGTCAAACAAGACAACATCAAAATAGACATGAATGTCTTGCAACAACCAAAGACATTACAAGAGTACGTGGAGGGATGGAGGAGGAAGATTTGGGACCACGGTTTTGGACCATACTTCAAAGGGGCAAATTACTTCAAGAAAGGGGACTCCTTCATGAATCACGAGGGGTCAAACTTGACAGTTAGAAGGGTTCTTTTCACGTATGATTGTAGCTCATTACAATTTAAGGACATTACATGTCTTCCAATACTATAAAAGATGGCTCCATGCAAATATTGTGGTCGTACTAGTTCTCTTCCAAGGTTTTCAAATGTCTTGATTATTTGCATAGTTGAAAGATCTTCCGATTACATGACGGTGGATGAAAAAGTGCTCCCACTCTTCTGATTTGCATCTGCATTTGTCCACTTGACCTTAATGATTGTAAGTTCTTGCACTATAGATACTTCAAGTATGAGCTAGAGGCAAAGGGTGCAATAGAACGGAAGGAACTACCTCCGTTCTTGTCCACATGGCTCGACCGAAGCTCCACCGACTGCATGTTCACGCTGAGCCAGATGAGAACATTCACCATGGCTCATCTCAATGGAGGAGCGTGGTATTTGGACTGTGCATTGGCATTCACTCATCCGTCCGAGGTGGAGCTTCGGGCATCTTTGGATGGCAAAGGTGCCATCAATTTGGATGTGGACGAGTTATCAGGCATGACAGACAGGCAAAGGAGGAAGGCCATTGCGAAAAGGGACGCAAATGACAGAAAGAAGGAGGTGCGGGTCCAAGTTCTTCTCACCGCCAAGGAAAAGAGGGAAGCGGAGCAACTGGCCAAGTTGGCAGAGAAAGAGAAGGAAAAGAAAAAGGAGAAGGAAGAGAAGGCCAAGGCCAAAGGCAAGAAGAAGGTCGAAGTAGACTACCAAAATCCAGCATCTTCCACGGTGGATCAAGGCTCTGAGATGCAAGCCAAATCTCTAAGCGGAATCAAGAGGAAGGCCACTCTATCTCAGCTCACAGAAGACATCATTACTCATGTCACACAGGCGATAGTTCTTAGTGAAGATGATTTGACCAAGTCTGAGGATTTAATCCTCAACACCTCCATTGAAGACCTCGTGGACGACATGGAGTCCAAGAATTCGACATTCTACAAAGAAGTCTTGGCCTTTCTCAAGAAGGTAATGTTCTTAGAGTTGAAATTAAAAGTGATTTTCCATGTTCGAATTATCGTGAATATAGGGTATGCTCATCATTCGTTTCTTGACATTCTTTATAATGGCAATTGTCAGGGGGAAAGCCTCGCATGTTCTATGGTGTCCCAAACGCTAGGCTGGGGGTGGATGTCGTGTTTTTTGATTGCCCAGAAAATTTGCTTGTGCCGGGGCTATCTTCTCTGCCATGAGAGGTGCCAGAATGGAACGAAGATTTGGAAGATGAAGCTCTCCAATTTGCATTCAGTTTTGCCTTGAAGCACTTGTAGGACCATGGATGCATCATAGTGTTTCACTCGTGGAGTGCCAAAGCAAAGTCCGACATCGCAAGATTGTGTGAGGCGTATCAGATGGTCAAGAAAAAGGAGTGGATGGGCATGAACCGCATGCACTTGACCTCGGCTATAGACAATTCCAAAACGGTACATTCCATTGGACCTCTGTAGCATTCACAACCACTTCATAGTGCATTATGTTCCTTGCATTCCTCATAATTATATACCTCTTTGGGATGATTGCAGACACAGAAATTTGGAATCACACTTGTAGTGAAGGACTTAGGCGCGAAAGGGGAGTCCAATTTCTCATTCAGACGCACACCAACAATGAAGAAAGCTGGTGTAGACATTGCACGAGACGACATGTTGATGAACTACACCCATCCAGATGACATGGCAATGAACGGTGGAAAGCCATGGCGGGGTGCTCGTGAGAAAGACCCACGATTCTTCCAAATCCTATTGGAAGCTACAAGCGTCGAAGGCGATTTGGTGTTGGATTGTAGTGCATCCACAGGTTAGGGTTGAACTTCCATTTCTTGTATTCCAAACCTTTACTTATGGTGGAAGTCATTGAAATAATAATTTCTTTCTCTTGCCTTTAGGTGCATCCATTACCGCTTGCCGTGGAACAGGCCGCCACATTGTGGCTTTGGAGGAGAACAAGGACATTTTCGATGCCATCCTATCCCCGATGAAAAAGTCCACTCCGACCGTGGTGGCAACACAACCACAAACAATTGCTTTGGTTTCACAAGATCCAGACGATATGCCCGTCGTACCTCAGAAATTCATTTGGAAGGGAAAATTCAATAAGTAAGTTGGCACTTTTTAAATTTTGTTTTTATATGGTGATTTTCAAATTGTCAAACTCTTACATGTAATCATATTGGGTTGCAGTCATCGAGGATTGATGTCAACAAGTGCAAGGTTGACGAACCAAAGTATTCTCATCAGTCCGGAGAAGCCTTTCGACCTTCCAGTTTATGCTCAACAAATGGCTAAGGCCTTCGCGGATTTTGGTTGCTCTAAACCAAAACGTCGTAAAGACACTTACGCTTTGAATGTCTTGCAATTTATAGATGGGTTTGCATCTAAGGGTACAGAGTCTTCAAACTCATCCAAGACTTCTAATTCGGCGACTAAGTCTGCAGAGACCTAGACTTACGAGATTGACATATCTCATGAGTTATGCTCTTATGTGTTGATTTCTATTATGATTGGATTTGTGTGTTTTATGGCTATATATTGCATGTTTGTTATTTTACTTTGCATTTATCATTTTCAGGATTGGACCTTATTGGACTAAATGTAGTTGTTTCTTCAAAAAATGAACTAAAAGTTAAAAGTACGTTATATTTCATAAAAATGACCCCTTCTTTCGGAGAAATATAGGGTTTTCAAAATCCATGGTCATAGGTCCCTTCCAATTATTTTCTAGAAAAAAATTCCCGCTCCTACGCTCACAAGCTCACAAGCTCGCCGCTCCAAGCTCGCATGCTAGCAACCCTGCATGACAATGTGGAGTCCAAAGATTCGGAAGGGCCTATCTCGGAAGACGAGGATGATGAATCTATATCTGATGATAGAGATGTTCTGAATTATGATATCGACAATTCTGACGAAGAAATGTTTGAGACCCCTAATCAAAACAATGAAGACTTCGGAGTCGCGGATGGAGACATGTATGAGTTTCGATCAGATGAGGATGATTGCGGGCTTGATGATGATGTACCTTCGATAGCTAGATTTGTGGATGGAACTGGATTCATGAGTAGCAAAAATCTTCTACCAAATGTGGAGGATACGTATGTAGAGAGAACGGCGACCAATAGGACAACGGTTGCGAATGATGAGAGTCTTGAAAAGGATGAAGTGATTCCCATTTTCGATGCTCCATCCCCAATAATGGCGGTAGAAAAAAATGACCAACATGAAAACAAAGGAGGATGTGAGGTGAACGTTGAAATGAACGTGTCCAATGGAATTGTTGCGTCAATAGTGGTATTGGCAAGCAAGAAATGTGTTGAAGCAAATATTGGAAATGCCAAACCACACGAAGTACAAGACAATGTTGAAGCACGTTCGATGGAGTCAGGCAGCCCAATTTTTGTCAACAATGGTGTTGGCAAAATGCACCTCATGGAAGATTCTCCCGAACCACCACGTAGCACTCCTCCACGTGCACTATTTAAAAGCGATGCCACGACATTGGATGGTTCAAGGAAATCACGGCTTGGAAAAAGACATTTGTCTCCTACGAAAGAGATGAGTTCTGGAGGCAATCCAAGTCGAACCATTTTATCATGTACCAATGATGATGATAAGGATGAGACATTGGCTTCAATGTTTATTCAACATCGGGGCCATCCACCACGCCATTCCTTGAAATCATTAGGCCACACATCGCAGTCTTTGAATGCAATGCAGTTAATTATTCAAGGAGCGCCAAAAGCAGAGATATCACAGGGTGAAGACTCCATTAAAGCTCGTAAAAAAAGAATGATGCAACCCTTTGCTACCTCTCCAAGGAAGAGACTAAATATGGGTCAAACCCCACTTGATACCTATCAAGTGGGGTCTGTCGCGAGCCGTAATCTTAAAAGTAACCATGTTAGTATTTAAAGGAGTCTAAGTATATAGAATTTTTTCAAAATTCTTAACAAGCAAAAAGGATTAGAACCCTCTTAGCCTAAACATCTCACTAACACTGAATGGATGCTCTAGGTAATCCGTAACGGAAGCCAAGACGAATCCGGATTTCGGAAACCCGGATAGCGATAGCCTAGTACCTAGACTTCCGGTCTAGAAATAAGGACCCGTTACGGGTGAACGGTCCGCTTTATGAACGGTCGGTATTTTGACGGGTACTTAACCTCGCCACTACCATTTCCTCTTCCTCTTTTCCCACAACTATTTTGTGCGCGCATAGCTGAGTGAAAGAGTGGTGAGTTAGTGCTCGTGTGAGAGGTGATAGTATCTTCAGATTTCTGAATAGTTGAGATGGCGGAGGGAGATATCCGGAAAACTTTGGTCACCGGCTGGATGGTTTGTCCAACCATTCTGGAAAGGCTGAGAGACAGATCCCAGCTAGAGGATGACCTCAGTGAGATAGGGTGTGTCGGTTTGTTCCTGCGGCCGTGGACCGTAAAGAACGACCGGATGATCCAAGAGTTGATAGTAGGTGCTTCCAACCAGTATGAGTTGACAGTGAGAGGAAGGCCTCAAACCTGGACTGATGAAGTCTGGGCTAGGGTTTATGGATTTCCCAAGAAGGGATTTGGATTAGCATCCCGCACCGACAAGTTTATGGTCGGGAAGTTCAAAAACGCGGCCCATTCTAAGGAAGGGTATGCGATTAGTGATTGTCTGGATGCCTGATAGAGACACGTCTTAGAGTTGTTGATCCCTATCCTGTATCCGGAAAAACCTACACGGGTTACGGTTACGATAGCAAACACCATCTTTGGTGCTTTTGAGGGTAGACCAGTCAGTTGGGGCAAGGTGATTAGCTCAGTAGTCGCCAAACTTGCCGCCAACGTAGGAAAGGGATAGACCAGCCCCATAGGGCCGTATCTTTTTCATCTGTACCACCATGCGGAGCTGCTCAGCGATGCGGAAATGGTGGAGTACAACACCGAAGCAACCATCCTCCAATACGGGCTGACAGAAGAAGTGACGGCGACCTAGCCGCCGCTAGACAAGGAGGAGGATCCGGAAGAAGACGAGCAACCCTTGGAGCGGAGGCACTAGAAGTCGACGGATCCGACATCACGGGGAAAGCTTTCGGCTCAACAGAGGATCTCCGAAGAGGAGGAAGGAAGCATTTCCGGGTTCTTCAAGACCAGGTTCAATTGGGTACTCCAAGCGCAAGAGTACCACGAGAGCCTGACAGATCTGCTCAAGAGGATAGGCCGCGAGCTAAAGACGGAACCGGAAGACATCCTCGACGCGCTGAAGAAACTTCCAAATCCGGAAGTCCTCGAGCGGAAGGATAAGCGGATCGTAGCCCTGGAGAAGGAGAAAGTGGATCTTCAGGCGAGACTCAGCTGGGCGTAAGGTGAGATGGCTGAAGCGAAGCAAAGGGAGAAGGAAGCCCTCCAATTGTTGAAGAATTTATCCGGCTTGATAGACAAGTCGGCTGATATGGTGATGAAGGCGGCTCTAACCTAGAGCCGGTTGACTGAGGAAGGGCACCTCACCGGATCCAAGGTCATCCGGATACTCGTGGACTTCTCCTCCCGGATGGAGCTCACACTCAAGGAGATGAGGCAACTGCTTGGACGGATCGACCCCGACCGGGTAATGGACTTCTCCAACTTTCCGGAGATACATTTTGACACGGAGACACCCGTCAAGCTCACCGCCTCGATGCCGCTACCTTCGAAACCGGAAGTTCCACGGGAGAGTCTCTAGTACTCCATGGAACCTTTCTCCAAACAGTTGGAGAAGACAATCCGGGGGAGCGTGAAGTCAGCACCCGAGTCTAGCACACAGCCGGATACAAGGCGGGAGTTGGCGCCTCCAGAGGTTACGGTGTCTCCACTCATCCCAGTCTTCAACCTTCCGGAAAAGGAGCCGCTGCCATCTGCCGACACCTCACACCCAGGCCCGTGGCCAACTGATAGAGCGGATCGGGGGGTTGTTGAATCCGGCCCGCTCTCATCTGGAGGAATTCGAACATATGGTGGAGGAGCAGCAGCAACCAAGGAAGGAGATCGAGCCAATCATGTTGGATGAAACGTCTCCAGGCGAGGAGATTGAAAGGGGGATCACTCAAATTGAGAAATCTGAGGAGGAGGAATACCGGACCGGATCGGAGGACGAGGACGAGGAAGAAGCCGACTACTCTCCTCCGGAAATCTGGAAGATATAAACCTGGGTGGCGTTACGGTCGACCCCCATGAAGGCGACCCCGAAGGCAACACCAAAGGCATCTCTGCGAACACCAGCGAGTCAAGGCGGGAGCAGCCAGAATAAAGCGCGGAAGGCGAAGTAGTTAGGACTTTTCTTAGGCAGATAGGACTTTACTTTTGAACCAGATCCGGATTTCCAAGTGTGGGACTGGGTTCCGGATTTGTAGGATCTCACCTTTCCTGGATTTTTCGAGAAGGTTGTGAGTGGTCACCTGGATTTCCGGGTGCCCTTTCGACCTTTTCGGCTTTGGATTGTTTTGTGTTTTTAAGTGTGAGGCGGGTTGTTTGCCTCTCATTCCATCCTAGCTTTATAGTTTGTATTTTGTCATCCTTATTTTAATCTGAGCCACCAAGTGGACCCTCAGGGATTGATCTGTTGTATATCCAGCTTCCTTGTGTTTCCTAGTGAGTGTGTGAAGTGTAATTTAGGAGGAGGAAAGGAGGAATCCGGATCTGAGGGGACTTGGGTCTAAGTGTTGAGAAACGTCTATTCCGTATTCTAGACTAGTGAATTTGGTCTTGAGCACGTGTCTTTAAACTCCTGGAACGGGAATCCGATTAGGAGTGGTGTGGGTGAAGATCCGGAATACCAGGAAGGGTTCTGTGTGGAGATAAGCAACCACCAGTGGAAGAAACCCCCTATCACTTACTGGAAGGTCAGCCAAACCCTAGGATCAGTTTAGCAAACGACTTACAATCCTTACCTTAGTCCCGGTTTCTGTTGGTCTATCGTTGTAGTGGAGAAGGCTTGTTACGGATCTGTGTGACTTGCTTTCCGGATTGGCCATCCGGAAGGTTGTGAGAGTGTTTCCGGTCAATCCAGTGCAGTAGTTGGTCTAAGCATGTGTCTTGTGGTTTTGAGAGAGAAGAGAGAGTGAGAAATACGAGTGGTGAGTCCCTACCCCTCTATACAATCAAAGGTGGACCCTCTGAGGGTAAAACAAAGGTACCAAAAACTAGTAATTGTGAGTGAAGTGATGGATCCGGAATCCGAAAATAGAGTGAATCCGGATTGGATTCCGGAAAGAGAGAGTTTAAGTGGGTAGAACGGATAACCTAGGCTTGCAACAACATACTAGAATCCCCTGGGACGATATTTCGAGTTAGTTTACACATTTGGGTGTTGTAAATGGTATTTACCGCACGCTACGCATACGACAGGGTCAAAGAAGAAAATGAAAACAATCCCTAGCCTTAAAGAAGGCATTGGTAAGGCTATATTAAGAGCCAAAATGGAGAAGAAGACTGGTAGATCAATGAGATCATTGACATCTACCCAAGTACAAAAAGGAGTGAAAATTGTACAATCTTCATCAAACGACATGGAAGAGACATCTAGCGATGAAGACGACTGATGGGGAACTAGATGTGACAGTAGTGGGGCTGAGGTGAAAGGAGATAGTGATTACAAGCCTTAGAGATTCAAGGAATGTAGGCTTAGGTGTTTAGGTGCTTATGATACATTAAGCATGTAATGGCAATTGATTGTTTGAAGCTTCCATTGCAATTGGAGTTTGCTTATTGATGTTGAAAATATGATTATTTTTTTTTGAATTACAAAACCAAGAAGAAGTCCCCCCAAAATTGATTGTGTTCCTCTTTCTTTGTATGAAGCATGATACATTGCAAGATACATATAGAATGCAACAATTTTGACTTCATGATTGTCATAGAATCATAGATTTGGTAATTTTCAAGGTGAAGAGAATTTCAAATTTTTTCTTTAATCCTTTCCCTTGATAATTCATAATTGCAATTATAGTGTACAATTTCTTTGGTTGATTACACTACAAAGGATAGTTCATAACTCCATATGTTATTGTAAAAAGCATTCAAGGAATCAAAGTTTACTTGAAGGAGTTGAAGCTTTGTATTAAATAACTAGCCACTAGCTGTTCGCCCGCCCGTCCGCCCGTCCGCATTTACCCAGGGTAAATTTGCGGATTGTTTTTTTTACCCCCCGAAGACGCAGCGTCCGCACGGTCTGGACGTCTGATTTCTGGACGCGATTTTGCCCGGGACGCTCACTTTCGTCAACCCTGATTGTGAGGTTGTCAGCAACTTGATTTTGAGTGCTCCTTGGACCATGTGACACCTGTCGCACTATTGCCATGTTATGCGCTCCAACGTCCTCCTCCATAGTGCCACTAACTTCTCCAAAGCTCAGTATTCTGCGAAGATCACCTGGTGTTGAGTGGCTAGTTTTCGACAATACTTTCTTGGCACGAGTCATCCTTGACCTTCTAAGTGTTTTGGAAGATGAAAAAAATAAGGAACTACGCTTTCTCTTCTTTATTGTCTATTTCACTACGATAAGTGAGGTGCTATTGTCATCTGGGTGCATGAGGGGATGCAAGATCAAGTAGAATAGCTAAATCTCTTCTCCAAATGCGAAACTACCAAAAGACACAAGAATGGCTACAGGATGCTAAGGTACCCATTACTTCTATGATGGCCAACATCCGTAAAAATGAAAGTGAAAACGGCCTACTGAAAAATTAAAATGATATACGTATACTTTGAATTTCAAAACATCGTACCCTACCGCCTAATTTAATGTGTCGTCCAAACGGATTGGATACCATACAAGGCAATCATAGCCTCTTCATGTGGGCAGGTTGTTGGGAGTCGCCAACTCTACATCCTCACACACTTCAGAGAATTTATGACAACTGCCTACATCGAAATTGGCAACCATGCCATTTGGAATTACCATGAAGGCGCCATCCCTATTTTGAAGGTACTCATGCTAAATCTAATTTCTTGATGACGTTGTGTTCATCAATTCAGCCTCCAAACAAATGAGGAATGCATCATTACTCCTAAAACCGCACATTCCTTCCAAACTAATCCTACTAAAATCCCGTCGACAATGAGCATGTATGCCATTATTGAAATTCTAGGAGGATGCCATGGAAGTAGCCGTACGTGGTGGTGCATACACTGTTTTTCTAAATGTAAGTCCACAATGACTGTCACATTCAAATTTTGCCACCACCCTCTCTCATAGCTGGACACCGAACTTGACATTATAAAATAGTGTCTTCCAGGTTCATTTTTTACCATAAAACCCACCACTTTGACCATTTCTATTCAATCCCTATTTCCACTACGCACATTGTATTCTCATGGCCTCCATACGAGTAGATGGTCATGAGGTTCCCCTAGTGTTTCCTGTAGACAACAGAGGATGTGCTAGGGTCACGAGTCATTTGCTACACGTTCGTTTCAAGTTTGTAGAGTCTTCCATCTATGTCGAAGAAGAGAGGAAGTTGGAATTAGGTGAGTTGTAGGAATCCGTCCCTGTAATAAAGCTCTTGGAAGAAGAAGGGCATTGTTGGTACCTCTCTTCTGGAAACTATAGGGCGTACGGATTTCCTCTATCCATACTTGCTGCATCTACGGAGATTCTTAGCCACCAATCCGATGCATCGATAGTAGATATGCCGTATGTCACACAAACCATTTCACCTAGTTCTCCTCCAAAAGCTAGGACGGTCCCGCCCCAATCTACAATACTTCATACAGTGAAAGTGGAGAAACTAGATCCTATCATAGAAGTGTTGTCTGAATCGGAAGGAGAGTCTCCGGATTTAAGGCTCCGCCACCAACCACGCTCTGTCAAAATTCCATGGGAAGGACCAATTCATGTCAACTCGGTCTCTAGTACCCCGTCCAATACTCTAACGCAGTCATTGTTCTCACGTCCTCCTTTGCACCCAAGTCCACCTAAGGGAGTGAGCATCATGGACAGCTTGAGGAGACTCGCCACCATGCATCGCTTGCGGAATGAATTGTCTGCAACTGATTTGAATGCCATCAAGCATCACCGCGTGGAATTCTTGCCTCCAACTTTTAATGGCGATGTCATCTTTGAGTTGCCCCCGTGTCGCTCTTCTTCATCTTCCTTGGCGGCCAAGAACTTAGAAGGAATGGACAAGCGGTATGACGGACACCCGTGGTGCAAGTTGGTGACAACAAACATCAACAACTCTGACAATCTCAAATTCCGTAAGTCCTACTATGCTGGGCATCTGTCTTTTCAAAATCTTGAGTGTGATTATTTGAAGAGGGCTGCGAAAGGGAGCGAAACAAAGTGGAGTGGTTATACAATCTTCCCATTTGCTGTAGGGGCGAATCCACCCAAAGACTCTACTCTAGTCTGCAAGGTGTGCAAAATGGCCCCTGTATGCTTGAAAACATGCAATGCTAGGATATACTACTCCTATAGTGATAATCCGAATATGAGTAGGGCTGCAATTCACTTCGGAGATCATGCTCACCCTGTTGCAAAAGGCATGTACAGAGATTCCACAGAGAAAATATGTGGACTCATTGCAGAGTAAGTGGCCAAAACACCAACGGCCACGAATTCCGCTATCGCGCTATCTACTAGCAAAGATTTCCTTACCAATTATCTATTTCACAAAGGAGAGGGAGAAAAGGAAATGTTGAAGGGGGAAGAACTAGAGGAGGTCATGGACCGATTCCAATATTTGAGTAGTCCAAATATTAGGAATCTTATCTCTTCTTTTCACTCTAACAACCGAGGAGGTGTCATCGACAACATCATGACTATGAAGAAAGAATCAAAGTTCGAATTCGTCCATGACAGTGTATTTCTGGGACAAGGCAAAGAGAAGGTGTACATTTTCAAAATGCTCACTAAAGGACCCGGAAGTGGTGTCAATCTAGTGAGGCGTATGCAACCGGGAGGTGATCTTCAAAATACGTGGATGATGTTTGACCACGTCAAACGCGTGAAGGAGTGGACCACGATGGCTTGCCACGTGTATGATCCTCAGTACAAAAAGGTGATGACCATTTCAAACTACGACATGCAATCTGAAGATACTAAGATCCAAGTGAAATTTTGGAGGTACTTGAATGATGTCATGTCCAAAAATGGTGTTGACCATCCAAACTTCAAGGGATTCATGGCAAAGAGTGCAATGGCTAATTGGAAAGCGATTTGCATCGTCTACGGTAGTGGTTCTGTCGAGGAGAAAATGGAGAACTGTGAAAGGACTTGTTTGTTGCATTGGACTACTTCACTTCAGAAGCACACACAGAAACACATAAAGGAAGCGTTCCAACAGCAACACAATACATTGTGCAAGCAGTACAAAGATTCCAAAACTACAGAGGAGGCAGAGATGCGGTATCTAGCGATTCGATCATGGTGGTTGTCATCTGGAGCTACCAATGAAGAATCACTTCATCACTTAGACCATTGGCTGGCATTCTAGCATTTTCGGTACCGTCAATGGGGAGGCTTCATGCAAATGGTAAGTATCTATTTGTATATAATTTTATATAATGATTTTGTTGCTTGTAAATTGTGTTCTATGATATATTATATGTGTCATTATCGATAGAGGATTTGAGGAAGTCATCCACTTTTTTCAATTTCATAAAAATCTGAGGAACATGGAATTGGGACCCTAAAATGGGAGTACCTCAACATTCAACCGGAACATCAGTCGGATTCGACTGATGTGTTCAAGGGGTGTACAAGTATCCCTTTTGGGAGTACTGTCCTCTAAAAAGAATGATTTTTTGGCCCCACCTCTAGGAAGTGATCATGTATTATTGACAGTGAAGAATCCAATTCTTCAAGTGTTCATTTCTATTGTAGTAATGCATTCATTGTATAGTGGTGAAATGTCTTCGTATGTCCATCTTCAGTAGATTACACGCTTAGTCATCAAAACAGTTCAAGCATACTAAAAGACTTGAAATATATCCCTAAAAGTAGTAATTGAAGTGTTGTTGTGGATGGATTTGTAGGATTTGAGCTTGGAGGAAATGGCAAACATGCCCTCATGCAATCTATGAGAAACAATTCACAACAAGTGGCTTCAAATGTCCTGTAATCGAGGAAACAATTTGTTTGATGCCACTTGTAACAACAGTATCCGAGCTTGGATGCAAATGACAAACTATTGGGCATACTTGAGAGGCCACACATCTGGGTCTGGTCCATCAAAGGGGGAGTTGAAGTTGAGAGCTGCAAGACAAAGTGGAGATCCCAAGAAGATGGCTGAGGCCTTAAACACACTCCTTGGAGCCGTCAGGATTGGAACTCGAGTACCGCATCTAGAAGGAGAAGAAATTTTTGGAAGCACAAAGAGGAAGTTGGACGTACCTATTGGCGATGCTGGAGACTCACATCGACCAAATAAGGTTAATTTTTCTCAGCCTCGTGTTCGAATGAGATCCACTGCGGCTTCTACACAGGTCATGGAGGATTTTGAAAAACAACATGTGGTGAACCCTTCTCAACATGTCAGTGTTGCATTTGAAAGCGATTGTGACACATCAAAATGGCACATAGCAAGAATCAACCACAAATCAAATGCAAAATGTCAAGCCCAACAACGTGGGTCCAACATCAAGTGCACCGCCAAAATTGCAAGGGGACGGAAGGGATCACCAGCTCCCACCTACCGCGGGAGGAAAGAAGATTACGGGAGTAAACGAGAGGTAGTGGCGGACTTCTGGTTTTGCTGGGATGACATACAGAGATGTGTGAAAGGTACAAAAAGGAAGTGGGTCATTGATTGGCCAGAGGTATCGGAAGTTTGGCCAATTCTAACTGAGACCAATCTCAATCGAGAGGAGACCTTGCTACTATAACATGCACGCTTTCGTCTCCAAGAGCGTCCTATACTATCGCCACGTCGCCTGTTTAATATGTCCAAGATTTTTGAAAGCGTTCTATATGACAATAAGCCACCCACGAATGCGGATGTGTACCCAACGGTTAGGAACAATTGAACCATTCAGCGAATTGCAAATGTACCATCTACAAAACAAAGAAACAAATGGGAAAGCGCTGGTAATGTTAAAGGACAAATCCTCGGAGTCACATTACTTCCTTTTCCAAGCCTTGGTGCAATTGTGTCGTTGGAGACAGAGGTAGACCATAACAAAAATGTCTACCAAATTATAGTGGGTATGTTTTCCGTGTGCACATGCCCCGACTTTGTGAACATGGTTGTCTCGGCTATTGGAGGTCGTCATCAATATGTGAATTGCAAGCACTTATACTACTTATACCTCTACTTTTGCAAGATGGACCTACATGATGACAAATTCATTCATGCACCAAGTTATAGCTTCAATGAGTTGAAGCTACTTTTAGTTCAAGCAGGAATTATCATAGTTCCAGAGTAGGCTTGAACTCATTTATCGATGTACTTCACTTGGATTGTATTCATTCATATATATTATAATTGAAATGATTTGGAGTGTATGGAATTGAAAATTTGAATGCATTCACGAAATAGAACAGCATGTCTCTTTGGTCAATTATTTTGTAGTTAGTTCATATAAATGATTGAAATATAGCACTGTAATCCCTATTTTTAGTAAGGCATATGTGAATACGTAATTGGCTCTTCCCCCTTTGCCCTAGTGTTTTCCCATTTCTTTAACTTCCTCATAGTCTTTTTAATTCCATTGTTTTTCCCTTGATTTCCGCTTTTCATTCTGGGTTTTTTTCATTATACATTCTTGTTGGTTTTCCTTTACTCCAAATTCTTCCTTCCACCATTATTTTCTTCTTTAACCCATTTTGTTCCCTTTCCCCAATTTTTTCCTTCTCCCATTTTTTCCCTTTTCCCATTTTTTTTCTTCTCCCATTTTTTTCTCTTCCCCCATTTTTTTTCTTCTTCCATTTTTTCCTCTTTCTCCATTTCTTTCCTTCTCCCATTTTTTTCTCTTTCCCCATTTTCCCCCTTTCCCCATTTGTTTTTTCCCTTTCCTCATTTGTTTCTTCCCTTTCCCCTTTTGGTTTTCCCTGTACCCATTTGTTTTTTCTCTTTCCCATTTTTTTGTCACCACCCATTTTATTTTATTTTCCCATTTTTTTCCTTTCACCATCTTCTTTTTCTTCCACCAATTTTTGGGGACAATTATTACAATTTCTTTAGAGGGTGTCAACATTTGGTAGTAAATTTCAATCATCCCAAAAAAACAATTTCAAAATAGAAAATTATGTAAAAAAAATAATCTAAAGATTTTAGTGAAATGTCTACCACAAATCCATAGTGGCTTGTGGACGTCATCTCATCCAAACCTTTAGATTGTCTACTCATCCTACACATGTGCACATACACAATTGCTCATGGAAATCCCATTAGTTATGGGATATTCAGAACCCTAAATCCTATGTATTCAAATTAGGTAGACAAAAAAACGCACTGGAGTTGTGTCCAAATGACATCTACCTACAATACTCACACCGTCCAGCATATTTCCCATTGTAATCATTGAACCAAGTGGCGAAACTTTTCACCTAAGTTCCAAGGTCTTTTCTAATAGTAGTAAGCAACTTCAAAAGGATAAAAAATGACTCATTCCACAATCCATGGTTTTAGGGGACACGGTCATAGGTCATAATAATCCCTATAAATAGGATGAAAAAAGGTGAAAAAAAAAATGGGTGGCAAAAAAACTAAAAAAAGAGGTTTTGTGGGCTCTACGATCACAAACTCCACACTCACAGCTCATAGGCTCACGACTCCAAGCTCGCATGCTAGCGTCATTGTCCCAATAATTAGTTTCAGTCCATTGTGACGAATAAAGAGACATTATAAATTGAGACATGTTATAATCGATTGTCATAACGAAACCGTGGAAATCAAAAAATGAAGTCAGTTGAGGCACTTACCCCCGCAAACCAGACACACTTGTTCAAGAAAGGTCCAAGGTGTGTTTCAGAGACTAGCCTAGCTGGGAACTTCCTTGCATCATGAGATGGGATGGAGGAGTTCCACCATTGCAAGAACTTCACCTTGTGCTCTGCTGTGGTGTTGCACATGGCCACCATTTGCAATTTTTCGAGTGTCATCTCTGGCACTTCATTGGAGCTCCAATGCCTTTCCACCTGCATTACCACGAAAGAATTGAGTCATGTTTGTATAGGAAGATTTGCACCTAGATACTTTATTGGCATGATTTCATGAACATGAGGACTCACCTCTTCAAGGAAACCCACCCCATGAGCGGGATTGGCCATTGTCAGGAACTTGATCATTTTCATGTATAGCTTCATGTTTTTTTCCTTGGCCCCTACCCTCATGGCATGAGCTGCTCCTTCAGCACTCTTTTCATCAGTCGGTGTTGTCTCACGGTATCTTCAAAGCGCTGCATCAGCTGCCTGTGCAATCTCTTGCTGTGGAGTCCCGAGAGTATATTGTGAGAAAATTGGAAGAGCAAGAAGCACAAAAATACCAAAGAAGATTACAATTGAGTACTTCACGTATGTAGAGAATGTGTATCTCACCCTGAAGACGAATGAGGTGAAGACCTCAGCCGGCATGGAGTACTATGTCTTCCTCAATGGCATTGCCACACATTTTTTCTTCTCCAATGGCCTAAGCATGTCATTGAACCTTTCCATCGGTAGCAAGCCATACTTTTGCACTTGGTATAGAGTATGTACCAGGTTCATCTTCATATGGGAGTCCTCCGTAGATCTGTATAGTGGTTAGAAGTTCACGCTTTGAGTACATCATTTTGCAAGTGGACCAGAATATGAGATTCAGGTTTGAAACTCAGAATGAAATGATAGTGGGATTAGTGACCTCATTTGTTGATGTCGTGCATAACCTACATGACAATCTCAATTTTGCCTTTGGTGTCCAAAATAATGTTGTCCACCGCATAGTGCCAATCAGGATTTGTGGAATACATTGTGGAGATGACATTCATCCAGGCCAAGTATCGGTGGTTTCCATCGCACACGAAGAACTTCAAGTTCTTCAGGAATTTCAATGCAGGCTGTGAGTCCACGTACTCCTCGAATGCAACATTCTTTTCCTTCCAGAGAGGGTCCCATTCATCCATCTCCTATGCCGTGAACTATGACGTCTCGCCCGCCTCATTCATAGTGGAAACATAGAAGACTGCTGCCCCATCACGATATCCACATGCAAACTCTTGCTCAAGAAATTGCATGTTGCATGAGAGAGTCAGCCGCACCATTGGCATAGCAACAAGCCAGCAAAGTGGAATCGGAAATCAGAACATGTATTCTAGCTTCATCCTCAACGCATTGATGGTGGAGACGGAGTCTACTTTTTGCAACCTTCGTAGGTCATCCTCCAACAAGTCTTTCTCCTCTTCGTCTAGCATATCCTCCTCCATTGGGTGTCCTTCTTCTTCTACTCTAATTTCAGGTTGGGCAGTGTCATCGGTTCCTAGTGTCTCCAAAATTCTATCATCTTGAGTTTCATTCATAGGCGACACATCCATTTGCCAAGGCAACCACGAAAGAGGATTATGAAATAGGCATGGATAGGAATAAATGTACATGAGATATACGAAAGCCAAACTCCACGGCAATGGACCCAACGCATCACTTGTACGACCAATTGAAACACCACTTGTAATAAAATTTCGAAAGATGTTGAAAATATGGTTTCATCAAAGGTCACACCTAGCATACACCATACTTTGAAACTATAGAATGACATCAAGTCCGGTCAACCTTCAAGAATCTCAACACCACTCTCTGAGTCTGAAGTCAAAAGAATGATGACCTCTCCATGCCTACCCACACTATCGCTACAATCACATTCCTCAAACCAAGGACTAACAATGGACAAGGACGTTTGTGGCTCTGAGCTATATTCGGTATCAAAACTCTCAGAGGAAAACTCCGGTCACATGCGTTTGCGAGTATATCCTACAATCAGATGACCCAGCCAATTGGTATTCCGACTAAGCTTCGAGTCTTCAGAAGCCCTAGGCGGAAGACAAGCACCATTTCTAATATCTTGAGTCCTTACCAAGTCCTCCTCATCACCCCTTTCGTCCTCAGAGTCACTTGATACATCGATGTCTTCATCCATGGGAGTTTTTGGCTCGGATTGCTCTCCAGCATCTTCCTCTGTGCCAGGCATCACTAACTGCAGCACGCTAGATGGTAATCCGCAAGGTCCTTCAAAAATCTGAAAGAAAAATGATGTAAGATGAGATGAACTACCAAGACATCGGATCCGATTGAACCTTTGGGCGTGTCTGCCAAACCCCTCAAAAGAAGGACCTTAAAAAATTTTGATCAAATTTCAAAGAGCAAGGGAGACACTTGAAACTAGAATTCAAAGGCAAGGGGATCGTTGGCCAAGCCCACGAAGGTAGGACCGCATCCAACAGTGGCTAGTGACTCGCATTGATTCAATAGATTGGGGTACAAAGACACACCACGGCGGGGCACCGTGAGGCAACCACCTTCATAGCAGACCCTCTATCCGCGCCACGAGAGCCCACATGGGTGTAGAAAAAAAAATGGAGATCCACAGGGTCCCATTTCCGGGGGGTGGAGCTGGCACCTGCCAGAGTCAAGTCGGATCCAACTGATCCTTTGGGCATGCCTGCTCCACCCCCTTAAAGTGGGACCATAAAAAATTTTGATCAAATTTCAAAGAGCAAGGGAGACACTTGAAACTAGAATTCAAAGGCAAGGGGATCGCTGGCCAAGCCCACAAAGGTAGGACTGCGTCCAATAGCGACCAGTGACTCGCATTGATTCAATAGATTGGGGCACAAAGACACACCACGGCGGGGCACCGTGAGGCAACCACCTTCACAGCGGACCCTCTATCCGCGCTGCGAGAGCCCATAGGGGTGTTGAAAAAAAAATTGAGATCCACAAGGTCCCATTTCCGGGGGGTGGAGCTGGCACCTGCTAGAGTCAAGTCAGATCCGACTGATCCTTTAGGCGTGCCTGCTCCACCCCCTCAAAGTGGGACCATAAAAAATTTTGATCAAATTTCAAAGAGCAAGGGAGACACTTGAAACTAGAATTCAAAGGCAAGGGGATCGCTGGCCAAGCCCACGAAGGTAGGACCATGTCCAATAGCGGCCAGTGACTCGCATTGATTTAATAGATTGGGGCATAGAGACACGCCATGGCGGGGCACCGTGAGGCAACCACCTTCACAGCGGACCCTCTGTCCGGGCCATGAGAGCCCATAGGGGTGTGGGAAAAAAAATTGAGACCGACAAGGTCCCATGATTTCTTCGAATTCTTGAACTAAGGCTTCAACAACAGATTTTGTGCTGTGGGAATGGGCATGAATTTGAACCTTCTATTCGCTGCCATGCTTGCGTGGCCGCAACATTGGCGTTCCTTCCACGTCCTTCACGTCATCTTTTGCGCGGCTTCGTGTTGTTCGCTTTCCAAGCACACTTTCCTCCCTCTGCGTTCGTGTCATGGTGGATGCCGCGTGAGAATTTCGCATGAATCACACTCTTTCTAAAATTTGAGATTCGAGATTCCAAAGGGGGAGGTTGGTCGCGCCCAAGACGGGGTTTTCGACAATGTGCAAGGGGGCGGAATAGGAGGACTGGGCGGGCGGCCCAAGCTGCAGCCAACTTTGGCGCGCCTCATCCTGGGGAGAGGAAACTACAAATGGCGGGGAAGGGGGATGGGTCGACCGATCCTCTCTCTATTTTCGGATTCCCTTATCTCTCCACCAACCCCCTTATTCAATTCACAAAGTGCATGCACTTCTCGAAATCTCGACCTCTCCGAGAATGTAAATGAGGAAATGCGGCCATGCAAAATTGTTGCCATGCACGCGGAGGTCACGACTACGCAGGGACCCGCGGGGCTTTACCTGGGCTTCGCCATGCTTAGACCAGAGAAAGGACGACATTTTTAATCTGTGTATCTCATGCATGTTAAAGGTCTATTATGTTTCTATCTTCCTAAATTGTACAAAATAATTCTACCTGTTGAGTGGAAGTCATTAATTACACGTCCCCTGGATTTTAATTTTCTATATGTTGAATTTCACAAACGAAGAGCATAATTCGTAACCATAAAAACGGCTCGCTACTTCTCTACGATCAGAGCCTATGTTTCTTCCCCGAAAGACTTCCTCTTGCGACGGAGAGGAATCTTTTGTTTCTCTCAAGGGATCCACGATTCACCCCAAACTATATTTTAAGGGTAATTCCGTATCCCTACGGAATCTTATGTTTTCCTAATTGTTATATTTTCCAAACACATTGGACACACTGATTTCTAGAATCCTAAACCTCCTTTGCACAAGAGGAAAATGGAGTATGTCACTTGGGACTAGAACAATGAAATTGCAAAAATGGAATTAATACTTATAGTGGCCCCGGAGTTGTCTTCTTCTTGCTTCTGGTTGACACTTGATTCCTCTAGCATGGATTGACTTCCACCAACATTTTTTGGTAAGGGGCCATCCTCTCCACTACTTCCGCCACCAGCAAAGCGAAGGGACTTCTTCAGCTCTCCAGGTGTAGACTGAGGAGTTCTAGACACTACCTTCTTCTTGTTCATCCTAGACTTCTTAAGAGCCTTGGAGGAGGAGAAAAAAAAACTACGACACCTCTTTCTACTCCTCATGTCAATGGGCACAAGTTCAACATTTGGGGATTCTCCAAGGTGAAAGAACTCTATATGAAACCTCCCTCTCCTCTCCACAACCTATGAGATGGCCTCCAATTAAAATGGACATGGCGAAGTTGAGACTCACAATGTATGCACTTGTTTCAGAGCTTCAGCGTAGGTATAGGACATGGATTTGATAAATTCCTTTGTGCTCATCGGGCCGCCAAGCGTATTAACTCCACTTCATGGCAAAAATTTCAATGTGCCGCTTAGAGGCAATTAAATAAGTCGGGGATTTCGAGATCAATCGACACAATTATTTTTACTCCTCTTTCAATGCATCGGTGATGAATCTAGTGCCTCCACTTAATGAACGGTAATAAATAAATGATGAGGCCGTTTCAGTTTCCCCGAGGTCTTGGACTTGCAATAAATGAATACTTGGATGGCGATGCATAATGGGTAGCTACCTTTGGTAGTGGATTTTATCGCTCAAATAAGATGATTAATTATCACACCTACCGTAATTAACGGATTGCTCATGTCACAACGTGCAATTTTAGATTTTTTTGGTTTACCAAGTCAAGCTAACCGGAAAATACATATAGGTATCTGGAATTAGCTACGGAACTATCTAGATCTGAATAAGAAGCAGAAAATGAGATAGCGGAAGGGTCTACTCAATCCAGGTTCCAGGGAGTGAACGGATAGGAGCGGATGACTGATCGGATAGGGATGGACCGGATACCTTAGACGAACCGGATCTGGAATGAGTCAGGATGAGGTGGCAGGGTGTCCAACGGCTATAAAAGAACTAGAGCGACCTAGGTCAAACTCTTTCTCATTCTTGTTTGCCCAACGCTGTCTGTGCTCTGTGTTTGCCTCTATCCCTGTCGATTAGTTTCTCGTGACAGTCTTTTGTGCTAGTGTCCGTTGCGAGACTTGTGGTCCTTGAGCGTTCGAACTTTTAATTACCGGTTGAGATCGGGGAGCGAAAGCGAGAACGAGGCGTGCGGCTAGGAGAGATAGCGAGGAAGTATCGGAAAGGGTTCCGAGCGCACCAATCCGTGTCTATGCCGTAGCTTAGGAGGACTAGAGGTGGGCAGGCTAGTTCCAGTGTACCCCCAGCGGAGGTGAAGCTCCGGAAGGTAGTTCTGGTTGTTCCCTCCACCGAACCAGCCAAGTCCCAACTCATCGAAGACTTGAACTCCATGGGCTGCCTAGGGTTTGTAGATAAACCCTCGAGCTTTAAAGAAGAGTCCATAGTCAAAGAACTCTTGGGCAAGCTATCCAATGAGTTTGACAACACTCCGCGAGCCGTTCCACATTTGTGGACGGAAGACATGTGGAGAACAGCCTATAGTTTCCGCACAGGAGGGCTAGGAATGGCAAGCCAGAAGGATGAGTTCTGCCGTAGGAAGTTCGGGGGAGCAGTGAACCCGAGAGACGGATACGCGGTGGACGACTGCATCGATGAGCGGCAATGCCGGCTACTGAAGTTCTTAGTTCCGGTCCTTCATCCGGAAAAACCGACGAGGGTGACTATCTCCCTCACCAACACTATTTTCGGCTCTCTGAGAGGAGACCGGAAAGTGGACTGGGCTCGGATCCTTTCTGAGCTGGTCACCCAACTCGTAGGAAGAGTGGGGAAGAGTAGGGCCACTCCGGTGTGCCCCTATCTCATGCACCTCTACCATTCTCAACATCTCCTGAGCGCACCGGAGGAGAAGAGGTGGAAGGCTCAAGAAACTCTCCTCAAATACGGAGAATCGGAAACGGATGAGGAGATGGAATCCGGTTCCGATCCCGAGGAGAACAGTGAGTCGGAGGAAGAGGAGACGCCACTGCCGGTCATCAAACGGCAGAAGACGACCTCTCCCAACAAGAGGGGGACGCTACCCGCTCACAACACCCCGGCCCCAGAGGAGAAGCCAGAGGTCGAGAAGACGGTGTCAGAAGAATCCGATCCCGATGATCCGTTCAGATCACTCGTAAAGAACTTATGCGATATACGAGCAGATTGGGAGATGAAAAGGAAGATGTTGATAGCATTCGGGCAGTTGGTGGGAGCAGCACCCGACCGGGAGCTACCGGAAAAGGTGGCGGCTTGTATATCTGATCTGGTCGAGTCCCGGAAGCAGGAAGCAGAGATCCACCGGTTACAAGAGGAGGTGGATCGGATGAAGACGGAGATCTTGGTGCACCAGGAAAACTTCGCCGCCACCAAATCGATTGCAGAGGATGCTCGGCAGATGATGGAGCAAGTGAAGGCCACGTTCGGGGAGACCGGAACGGCCCTCACCAAGGCCAAATTATTTGACGAGCGGGTGCACGAGGAGAAGAAGCTATCCGGTTCCCGGATGGTGCGGATCCTCAACGACTTTGCCGAGCAGGTAGAAGCGGCAATGAAGGAGGCACGAAAGGTAGCGGACCGGATGGAGGAGAGTACCCGGATATTGTCGGGAGCAACCTACTCTCACGGTATCTGACTCTCGGACATCTCCCTCCCGGATTCGTTCCCAGAAGTGACAGCAGGAGAGGGGAAGGATACGACCCCGAAGTCCAAGAGAACGACCCAGGTCGGCACGCCTGGAACCGCCATCGACTTTGACTCACCACCCGCGTCCACAGAAGGCAATCCGGTTCCTCAACCTCAGGAGATCGAGAGGAGTCGGAACCTCAACGAGGTTTTCGAGCAGATGGACCCGGGAGCAGACAGCGCGACCATCGGATCGCGAATAGGGACTTAGGATGTACAGAGTAGGTAGAGTAGGAACGGATACGGAACCTGTTCCAGTCCAGTGGGGAGTAGATAGGACCGGAAAGTCTGACCGAGATGGCGGCGGAACTTTCGCGAGTTTTCCCGCCCATTTGTAATTTTTTGAAATGTGTATAATCAGCACCCGCGAGGGACGTTGGGAGTCTTCTTTTTGCAATTTCTATTGTACCTTTGTATGCGCTCTCTCGTTGTGTGTCTCCCAAGCTTGGCAGGTTTGCATGATGTGGAGTTAGGAAGGTGTAAGGTAGAGTTGTGGTTAGATTTCTCCCCTTAGTGCGATAGTTTCCGATCCTTAGTATGTGTGCAGGTTGTATAAGAGTTGGGAGTGTATTTCAGTGCCTCAGCAAGATCTAGGGTTTTAAAGTTCCGAGTGAGATAGCCGTTGTTAGGCTAGGCGGATAGGGAGGGTATCCTTAGTCACGCTAGAACTCCTGGATGGGTAGTCCGATCGAGTGTCCGACCTTCTGAGAGGTCTCATCACCGTAGTTGGTAAACGGAATAATCCTAGGTACTGTTGGAACGGACGAGTACACTTGTAGCCACCTAGCTTCGCACGGGTAGGAGCTGGCATTGAGGTCGTTGTAGTAAGAACGGATCGTACGGGGGATCTCTGTGTGACCTGCATTCCGGATTGCTGTCTGGATTGTTGTGAGGGATCAAACCGGATCTAAGTTAGTTAGGAGAGGAAGGGAGAGAACAATGGGTCTTCAACCACTATAAATCCGCAGAAGGAGTGGTGGGCCTACCACTCAGAAACCTAAGCGGCGAACCCTCTGATGGTCCAACAGAGGCAAAACTAAACCGGAAGAGTATTGGGAAGATACGGGAACCAGCCGGAGCGGATTGGTTCAGAGTAGTACCAGGACCGGAATTGTTTAGGTCCTGGAGATTGAGAGAATTGGGTTTAACGGAGGATTTCTAAATCAGGTGGGAAGTAATCCGGTCCTGATCCTCTAGGTGGTTGTGTGTTTCCGGTTTTAGATCTAGGACCGAAAAGTAAGTTTTAGAGGGTGAGAGCGCTTACTCGCCCAAATCAAGTAAATACTTCACAGAATCTGGTGGGTTCGATCTTTAGAGTCACTTCGTTATGCTCTAGAGTGATTTTTGTGAGCATAATAGGGAATTTACTTATCCTGTGCTGCGACAGCTCACCCAAATTTAAATTCCAAAATGAAAGGGTACTACATAAGGCCATTTGAATTTGGGGGCCTTCACTGATCCTAAAGTTCTATTGCCTCTCAACATCCCTCAACTCCTGCTTCTGTTCCACGAGGATGGCTTGTATTAGAGTGCATGGTCAAGATGCTCCGCTTGTGTTTCCCGTAGACGATGAATAATTAGCCAAGGTCATGAGTCACCTCTTGTACATACGCTTCAAATTTGTAGAGTCCTCCATCTACATTGAAGAAGAAAAGTTGTCCTAGTCAGGTGAATTGGTGCAATCCATTTCGGTTGTCAAAAGTCTAGATGGAGATGGCCATTGCTGGTACCTAGCCCCAGGGAACTATAAGGCTTATGGACTTCCGCTTTCCATGCTAGGGGTTTCAACAGAAATTTGGAGTCAACAGTCGGATAACTCCACAATCGACATGCCATATGTTGCATGCACGGTGTCATCCAGACTGCCTCGTGAGGGCTTCCCCCTACTCCCTGAGAGTACAATTTTAAAGCCAGTGAAGGTAGAGAAACTAGAATCCATCATAGAATTGTCGAGTGAATCGGAAGGGGAGTCACCTAACGTGATGCTTGAAAAGCAACAATGTCCAATCTCTTTGGAGACTAGTGAAAAGACCTACATCCACTCAGAACAGATCACCCCCTCCAATAGTCTAGCCCCATCTCTATTGTCACGTCCTCTAGTGCACCCATCACCTATTCAACAAGTCAGCATAATGGAGTGCTTGAAGAGACTGGCGACTATGCGGCGTTCTCGGAATGAACTGTCCAACATGGATGTTGACGCTGTCAAGTACCACCGTGTGCAGTACTTGCCGATTCATTTCAACGGGGACGTCATCTTCGAATTGCCCCCATGCCGATCTACATCCTCCTCCTCGGCAGCCAAGAACCTTGAAGGAATGGACACGTGGTACGACGGACATCCGTGGTGTAAGCTGATGACCACAAACATTCACAATTCCGACAACCTCAAGTTCCGTAAGTCATACTACGCCAGACACCTTGCTTGTCAAAATCCTGGTTGCGATTATGTAAAAAGGGCTTCCAAAATGAACAAAATAGAGTGGACCGGTTACACAATCTATCCTTTCGCTAAAGGAGGGACTCCTCCAAAAGATTGTACTCTAGTATGCAAAGTTTGCAAGAGCCCCCCCTTGTACTTGAATACATGTGATGCTAGAATATACTACGTATATTGTGATAATGAAAAAATGACTAGGGCTGCTATACACTTCGGAGATTATATGCACCCTATAGCGAAGGGCATGTATAGAGACTCCGCGGAGAAAATCTCGAGACTCATTGCACAGCAGGTGGCCAAAACGCCCACAGCCACCAACTCTGCAATTACACTCTTTGCCAACAAAGAGTTCCTTACGAACTATTTGTTTCACAATGGAGAGGGGGAGAAAGAAATGTTGAAGGGAGAGGAACTAGAGGAAGTCATGGATCGATTCCAATTTCTAAGTAGTCCAAACATTAGGAATGTCATATCATCGTTTCGCTCCAACAACAAGGGAGGGGTCATCGACAACATCATGACAATGAAGAAAGAGTCAAAGTTTGAGTTCATACATGACAGTGTCTTCTCAGGACAGGGAAGGGAAAAGGTCTACCTCTTCAAAATGCTCATAGAAGGACCCGAAAGTGGAGTGGACCTCGTCAAACGAATGCAACCAGGAGGGGATTTACAAAACACATGGATAATGTTTGACCACATTAGATGCGTCAACGAGTGGAGCACTATGGCATGCCACGTGTACGATGCGGAGTACAAAAAAGTCATGACCGTGGCCACCTGTGATATGCAATTGGAGAATTCAGAGATCCAAGTCCAATTCTGGAGATCTCTAAACACGGTCATGGCAAGACATGGAGTGGAACACACCAACTTCAAAGGATTCATGGTAGATAGCACGATGGCCAATTGGAATGCAGCACGGATTGTCTACGGAAGTGGGTCGCCCGATGAGAAAATAGAGAATCGCGAGAGAACGTGTTTGCTACATTAGAGTAGTTCGCTCCACAAGCATACCCAGAAGCACATCAAGGAAGCATTCCAACAACAACACATTACCCTTTGCAAACAATACAAAGAATCCAAGACTGTCGAAGAAGTAAAGACGCGGTACCTCGCAATTCGATCCTGGTCGTTGTCGTCGGGTGTTGCAAGTGAAGAAGATCTTCATCACTTGGACCACTGGCTAGCCTTCTGGCATTTTTGATACCTATAGTGGGGAGGCTTTATGACTATGGTAAGTGACTTTGTAAGTTGATTTTGAAGTATCCGTTCTCCTCTATTTAAAGTGGTTGTTGAAAAATAAAGGTGTACCCTCCAAACTTAGAGGCATGTACATGGAGACTTTGATTGAGAATATTCCAGTAGGAATTACTTTTACATTTTATGAATTCATTGATGAGTATGTGAGGGGGGACCCAAATGGGGGGTCAGGGATAGGGCACCCAGGCCTTAGTCGGATCCGACTGAAGGTTCTGGGCTCCCAAATGTTACTCTTTTTTTAAAGACTCCCACTCAAAAAGGAGCTCTTGGACCCCCTCTTCAAAATCTCATGTCAGTCTTTTTCCTCCAAGGTAGACATCTCATGTAGTGCTCATTCGTAGAGAGAAGAATCTCTTTTGTATTTTTACATTCACGAATGTCTTCCTCTATAAGCAAATGAAGTTCATACATTTGCAATGAGTCCAAGATGATCACATGGGCTATTAGCCCTCAAATATGAAATTGGATGTCCTCACTCATGTGTAATGGATGGATGGATTTGTAGAAATTGAGTTTGGAGGAGATGACCGACCTACCTTTCTGTAATTTGTCTGAAATGGTTCACAACAAATGGCTTCAAATGTCAGGAAAGCGAGGAAACAACCTCTTTGACGCAACCTACGATGACAGCATTCGTGCATGGATGCAAATGACCAACTATCAGGCTTACCTTAGAGGACATACATCTGGATCAGGGCCGTCCAAGGGGGAGCTCAAACTTAGAGCTACGAGAAGAAGTGGATGTCCCAAGAAAATCGTAGAAGCGTTGAACATGTTGCCTAGAGCAGAGGGGGTGGGAACAAGAATACCACATTTGGAAGGAGAGGAAATCTTTGGGAGCACAAAGAGGAAGTTGGACATATCCATTGGTGATACTAGAGATTCACATAGACCGGACAAAGTGAACTTCTCTCAACTGCATGTGAGAACCAGGTCCACAACAGCTTCTCTTCAATCTTTGGAGGGCCCAAGTGAACAACCTCAAACCCAGAACCCTAAACATGTCACAACGGCATTTGAAAGTGACTGTGACACCTCCAAGTGGCACATTGCTAGGATCAACCACAAGTCCAATGCAAAATGCCGCGCTCAGCAACGGACCACCAACATCAGGTGCGCCTCCAAAATCGCAAGGGGAAGGAAGGGAACACCAGCTCCAACCTATCGGGGCCGAAAAGAAGATTATGGGAGCAAATGGGAGGTGGTGGTTGACTTTTGGTTCTGTTGGGATGACATTGAACAATGTGTAAAAGGTACGAAAAGGAAGTGGGTCATTGATTGGCCTGAGGTACCAGAGGTGTGGCCCGTTCTCAGTGGGACCAACCTCAATAGGGAGGAGACTCTACTGCTACAACATGTAGGCTTCCACCTTCAAGAAAGGCCAACATTGTCCCCACGGCGACTCTTCACCATGTCGAAGGTTTTCCAGACTATATCGTATGACCAACCAACGCCCAAGAACCCGGATGCATATCCAACGGTTAGGAACAACCGAACTATTCAGAGGATAGCCAATGCATCAACTACGGAACAAGTGGGAAAGTGCAGCAAATGTTAGAGGACAAATAGTCGGAGTCACCTTGCTCCCCTTCCCAGGCCTTGGTATAATAGTGGTGCTTTAGATAGGGACAGACACTAACAAAAACATCTATCGAATTACAGTGGGTATGTTCCCCACTTGCACATGCCCAAACTTCGTGAATATGGTTGTTTCAGCTATTGGAGGTCGACAGCAATATGTGAATTGCAAACACCTATACTACTTGTATAGGTACTTTTGCAAGATGGACATCCATGAAGACAAATTCATTCATGCACCTAGTTATAGCTTCAATGAACTAAAGGTACTCCTAGTTCGAGCAGGAATCATTACAGTTCTAGAATAGGCAACCCTACATTTATCCGCGAACTTCAATTACATAGTATTCATTCCCATATATTGCGATTGAAATGATTTGCAGTGTACAGAGGAAAAATGTTAATGCATTCATGAAATATAGAAGCATGTTTCATAAGTGAAGTGCTTTGTTGCCAATTCATGGAAATGACTATATTTCCAAGTATTTTTCCTACTTTCAAAACGTCTTCAGTCTTTTTACTTCCAATGTGTTCCCATTCATTTTCCCATTTTTTAAATTTTTGTCCCCTAGGTTTTTTCCCCATTTTTTTACCTTTCCCCATTTTCTCCCTTTCCTCATTCTTTGGATTCCTCGGGTTTTTTTCTTTTCACATTTCATTTATCTTCTCCATTCCCTACAATTTGGGGGAGGATGTCAACATTTTGGCAGTTCTTACAATTATGAAGAGAAATGAATTTTATAATTGTAAATTATGTAAACCACCAAAACTTAAGATTCGAGTCAAATGCTGATCCTAAATCCACCATGGCTTCTACTCATCATCCCACCTAAACCTTGAGGTTTTGTACTCAACCTACACAAAGTCACATGAAGAATCCCAATTGTTCTAGGATATTCAGACACCAAATCCTATGTATTCAAATTAGGTAGTGAAAACAACACAACTAAGTTGTGTCCAAATGGCATCTATCTATAATACTGAAACCATCTAGCATATTTCCCATTGTAATCATTGAACTAAGTACTGCAACTTCCCAATCAAATTTGATAATCTTTTCCCATAGTAATAAGCAATTTTTGAAGAATAAAAAAGAACTCATTCCGGAGTCCACAGTTTTAGGGGACACGGTCATAGGCTACAATTTTTACTAAAAATAGGAAATTTTTGTCCATTTGGGGAGAAAAAATGAACAAATAAAATTTGGGGGCAATTTTTTGCTCCAAAAAAGTTTTGGGGGCTCTAGGCTCACATACTCCACGCTCACAACTCACATACTCACGGCTCCAAGCTCACACGCTAGCGTCGTTGTCTATCCTAATTACTAACTTGTATTCCTTCTTCTCTATCCTAATTGTTAATTTCTATCCCCTCTACTACCCCTTCACTAGTCTACCCTACTTACTAACTTTTACTTAATTGATTTTTTTTCCAATCGCCCTAGTCGAACCCCCTAGTCCCTAGACAAAAAAAAACCTCCCAGCCCTAGCCGAACCCCCCAATCGCTAGACGATACCCGAGCCACCGGGTTGGCCGTCAGTACCCAATACCTGGCTGCTGGTATTAGTCTACACCAGTACTGGTGTTAGTGCTGGCCTGGCGCTAGTATTGGCGCCGATACTAAGTGCAGGTGTTGACTATGGGTAGAAAAAGGGTTTTAGGATCTCTCCTCTTTTTGTAGGAAATGACCTTAGAAGCCTAGCTCTCCACACGCATCAAGGATTGGAAGTGCCAAACATAAGACTCTAGGGAACACTCCTTTTAACCGCTAGGATTTAGGACCGGTTCTTTTTGGGTACTAAACTTTGACTTGTCCCCAAATGTTTTGGGAACTACACTTTGGAGGTAAGTAATGTTTAGGGTCGAAGCTCCGCCATCGATTTGGATTTAACATCAAATCTAGGACTTGGAGGCACCTAAGGTCTCAAGGCTCCACCATTAGATAAGACCTTTAACACACAATCTAGGACTCTAGAAACCTAGGGCTCTCTCTCCATCGCTAGTGGACTAAGAGCTTAAGACTAGAGCTCACGCAAGACAAGACAAAGACAAGCTAAACCTAGTGACCAAGTAAAATGGGGCAAAAAGAAACCCAAGACCTCCTTCTACTTGCAAAAACTACCCAACATAGAGCAAAGGGGTAACAAAGAGAGTGAGAACTACCAAAAGAAAGCAAGAAACTACCAAAAGAAAGTTTGGTTCCAACCCAAACCTCTCGAAATGACAACAAGAGACCACCAAAAAGAGCAAGAAACTACCAAAAGAGAATTTGGTTCCAACCCAAACTTCTCCAAATGACAACAAGAGACTACCAAAGAGAGCAAAAGGAAGCGAAGACTAGCAAGGAGAGTAAGAGAGCAACAAGAAAACCAATACCGCCAAGGTTTTTGGCCACAATGCCAAAAGTTCCAACAAGTGGACCTTAATGGACCCAAGTATAATGATATGTAAAAATTGGGGTGGTTGAGGAGAGGACACCCCCTTTTATAGGAGGATGGGCCCCCTTGCTCCCTTCAAAGTTTACAAGCTAGGGAACTCTATTCCCAACAAAGGGAACTCTAAAAATCTAGATTTCTTACAACATTTGATCCTATGTAAGATGTTGACTATCCTAGGATTGTGTTGGGATTTCACCCACATGCAAGGCGTTGACAACTAAGACACCACCTCACACATGTCGAAAACCTTGTTCCCAAGTGTGGGAACCCTAGACAAATCTAAATCTCTTACAAGATTTGAACTTACGTAAGATGTTGACAATCCTTGGATTGCGTCGGAATTTTCCCACGTGGGGGAGGTTGACAACTAAGCCCCCTTCTCACACGTGTTGGAAACCTCATTCCCAAGTATGGGAACGTCCTCATTCCAATTCTCCAAGATCTAGGGCTTTAATTGCACCTTGACTTCTTCGGTTTTCTATTGTCCACTTTTAACTTTTGGATTTTAACTCTGATTAGCAAACGGATTGTGCTATTGGATCTAGAAGGCCATTTTTAGTCTAGTGTAGCCCCTCTCCCCCTTTTCCTTCGCAAAAAATCTATTGAAACCCAATGCCATCCCCCGTCAAAAAAGGGCTAAAGATTTAACTTGTCGTTGTTGCCTTTTTTGAGCAAGGGTGATTGGCCAAGGTGATTTGAAAGGTTCAAGGGGGTAAAGAAAGACCTTTCATCCACTCCGTTTCAAACTCGTACGTTCCTAGGACATTGGTCCAATCCTCGCCGCATTGCCACGTCGTTAAATTTGGAGGGGATCTTCCAGTTCAAGTATCTTTCGCTATCAAAATGTCACGAAACTTGTTGAGGATCCTTATTAACATAAAAGAATCTAAACAAAGTTTTAATGAGATCTTATCACCTTCCGGGGAATTTCCACAAATTTTCCGTAGTGGATTTCGGTGGTTGACTGCCCCAAAAGAGTATATCTGCAACTCAAAAAATTCCGAGACTTTTTGTGGGATATCTCAAGGAGTCCCACAATGGTCGTACAAGCTCATATTCTTATTTTGCACATGTAGGGATGGGGAGAATAAATCCTACCTTCCATTAATTACATGGAAATAGGAAATCTTTCGTATACGAGGGAATTTAGGCAAAGAGATTTCACTTCCAATCCCCTAGCACACCCTAGACTCCAAATGCACGCTCGGGACTTGTGGATTCCTCCACAAGCCAATCTTGGTACTGTAACTCTTGCAATGCTAACAACTGGGCTCTATGGTTTCAATGATGGGATGGGGAACAAAACCTATCTAGGGATCTCACGAGGCTTCTCTTGGCGCAATTCTTAGCTAGTTGGGGCTAACTACTCAGTAGGTTAGGGCATAGTTAAGCAACTACACTCAAATCTACTAACTTCCACCATTTGTGGTTCTAACTTATGTACAGGACTACAAGTGGGCATCTAAGGGTAACTAGACCTAAAACCCTAAAAGAGGCCAAATAGTTTGGCATGTCACAACCTACTTTGGCCTTAGTCTCTTTTTTAGGCCTTTTACACCTAATTACCTACTAAACTACGCAAAGCAGAAAAAAAAAACTATAAGTCCCAAGTGATGAATTGGGAGTTCACAAAGTGCAAACCAATTTTGAAGTTCAAATTTTTTTCAAAAGTTGAATGAGGATGTCAAAGCCCCTTACAAAAATTGTTACACTAATATCCAATTTTGTGGGCTCTACAAGAACTTTTTTCCTTGGAGTTTTTTTAATAGCACTTTTTTTACTACAATTCATTTTTATACAATCTTTGAGAAACATTTTCAATAATAACAATTTCCTTAGCAAAGATTGCATCAAATTTTAATTGTGTAATAATGTTAGTTAATTTTGAATCTCCTTCTTTTCCTATGTGGATTGTTCTATTTTCCATCTCTAATTCTTTTCCTTTGTGGGCTACTACTTGAGGTATATTCATCAACAAGGCATGGAAAATGTCAAAAATATTACGTGGCATAGGGACCTCAAGCATCAACCCCAAACCTTAACCCTTGAAAGGCCCTTGGGGTCCCTCTATATGGCCCATATGTAGCCTTATAACTCTTCAATTGTGGTTTAATATATGGATTGTAATACATTGTTATTACATATTATCATGATCATTAATTTACTTTGTACTGAAAAGTGTTTGGTCAATGTTTTTATGATCAAATACAATTGAATTCATAATATACTTTATGGACTAAAAGGGCTTTTAGGCCCCTTGAGGGTTCAAAACCTTGAAGCCTACAAAACCTCAAATACCAAATACAAGTTGTAGCAATAAATAGGCAACAAAATGACAAACAATTCACTCGAGAACTTTCATCACTTATAGCAATAAATAGTGTTTTTTTATGGGTGAAAAATATCCAGATCTATTAGAATCTGACCATTGTAAATCTGCCCCTCCCAAATCTGGCCTTTACAGTGAAGCTAGCACAAGGGACCCTAGTCCAAAAAAAAATGGCAATAAACAAACATAATCCAACTTACTTATCATTATAAGAACAATTGAGATCTTTCACCCTACCTCTCATTGCAGTACTCATCAACAACAACTATTTAGTTTCAAAATTTTAGATTGATGACATTAGGAGGTTGAATTTTTTTTTAATTAGTTAGAGAGGTTTAAGGAAGGGCAATGCCCCTTTTTAGAGGATAGTCGAGCAAGTTCCATGACAAAAAGCCATTAGGTCAAGTTTATGGATAAAAATCCCTCTACATTTGCTCAAAGAGTTTTCAAATTTAATTTTTACCTCCAACTTTTAAACATGCCCCTATGTTTGGACTCTCCCCACTTTCTAATACCACCCCTATTCATGCCCGCGAGCATTCATGTTGGTTTGAAAGTAAAGCTAATTAAGAAACTCTAGAGTAGAAAATTACATCAATTCACTCAATTGTTAACAGTTTCTTTAGGTGATTTTTTTCTAAAAAGTGATCAAAATAAATTTCAGGGAGTACTTAGCAACATATTCTCCCTTTCCCTTTTTGGATGAAATTGTTAAATTGCTGCAAAATTGTGGATAAATGTACACACTATTGGAAGAATAATATAGTTTTCATCCATATTTTGTATATGTTTCAACCACGGCCATACATGTGAATAGCTTCATCACTCTAGTGAAGTTAGCTTCCTGCCTGTCCAAATAAATGTAATTAAATTACCCTAGTTCATGAGCTCTTACTCCCACAATTTGAAATGAAAAAGCAGTGCAATTGAAAACAGATATTCACTTTACAGTAAAGTTAGTGAATGTTGGTAGAAGACCTGTTGATTACGCATGTTCAAGGGTAGGACGTTAAATCCTCCATTCAAAGGTGGCCCCGGCTTACGTGGCACGTGGTTTGGACCACAAAGCCAGACCATGACCGAGCTGTAGGCCGGCCCACCTAGAATGGAACTTTGACCTAGCTCGACATGGTCGCCACCCAATGTGCCTCGACAAAGCAATAGAGCGACGAAGTAAAAGGGCCACCATGGAGACAAAGACGGGGTTGAGAAAAAAAGGAGGCAACATCTTGATGTTCAAGTCTCAAGACATTGTCATGCAGAGTAGAACATCCTACACTAGAAACAGATCGTTGAAACCCGGCATATGAACTGTATCTGAATTTCGATTTCCATGCACTGTACATTGAAGCCCAGGCAGACTGCATTAGGGTCGAAGGCGACAGATTAGGGTTCGGGGGCGATTTAGCATGTTCTTCATGCATATGAGTTTCTCTCTTTTCAATCTCTCATGGCTAAGACTAAACATGTCATGCAAAAGGTTGAGTAATGCACAACACAGTGTTTAGGATACACGGGTGGTTAGTTCAACTTTGTAGACTTTGTAAATCTCTGAGTACTTTGAACTCCGTTGTATGAAGGTGCAAAGTACCGTATGTTGACTAATATAGACAACGGCTTTGCACTCTCCTCTCAAGTTTTTTTCTTTTCAAGTTTTAGAGTACATCCCAATTTCCATTCTTGTACATGACATACCTTTGTCATTAAAGGTATGCTTGAATCCATGAAAGTTAAACGTACATTATTTGTACATCACCAATGGAGACTTTTCTTGATTGTGTTGAACTTGAACTTGAACCTGAAGAAGAGAAGCTTAACGTTTAGTGGCCTTACAATCTAGATCGTAGAGGGGGGAGCACCTTCCCCTAAACCCTACACAACCAACCACGCTAGGTTGAAACCTGAAGCTGAAGCCATCAAACACAAGAAGATGAAGGCACCTCAAACCCCAAATCTCTAAAACGTAACAATCGATTCAAACTCTGAGCAAAAATCCGAAGAAGGTAATACCTGTGGACACATGATCCACGAGACACACCTTAAATTGCAAACAACACGCACAGAAGACTTAGATGAGGCACAAAGAAGGTGTAAACGGGAGTAGGCCATGAAGCTTTGAGAAGCTCTCCATAGATTTGAAACCCTAAGCAACTGCCTCACCATAGTACAAGCAATGAAATGGGGTGAAAACGTTTGTTCAATTGAGAAGACACTACACCATAACCCAAGCAGTGAAAATCTAACTAAACCAGAGGAGAGCTTTTCCAGCAATGGCCATAGTGTCCCACGCACAACATTGTCCTAAGCTTGAGACGTCTTGAGCCCTAAACCTCAAGACGTCCCCTCCTTTTTTTCTCAACGCTGTCTTCATCTCCGTCAAGGCCTGTTGCTTCGTCGCTCCGTCGGGGCGCATTGGGTGGCGACCGGGTCAGGCTGGATTGGGGCTCCCTTCAGGGTGGGCCGGCTTGCTGCGCAGTCGTGGCCTAGCCCTGTGGTCAAGCCCGCGCCCCACCTCGGCACTAAGTCCTCGACGTTTTCATGAAAACACCGAGGACCCCACAACCTTCCCACCCCCACCCTGCCCTCCCACCAAACCCTCCCACCCGTGAAGACCGCCCCCAGCCCCCAACCCGGTTCTCAACCCGCCGCTTCTTCCTCATCGCCCTGTCGCTCCCATGTGGCCATACACTATGGCTCACAGTGCATGGCCAAGGCAGTGATAGCCATACACTGTGAGCAACAATATATGGCCAGTGAGTCCAAGGCCATACATTGTTGCTCACAGTGTATGGCTATCACTACCCTCGCCATGCACTGTGAGCCACAATGTATGGCCACCATTCATAGTATTGAGAGTCTAGTGAGAGTATTTGCAAATTATTTTGAAATTTGAGTTTTTACTTTTGACACTTTAAATGTGACATCTTTGAACATGTTATACTACAATAATTTCAAAAGACAAACATTGAGCACAAAAATAGAATCTTCAATGTGCCCCAAAAGATATTATAAAAATGAAAAATAGTTCATTGAAAATTAGTTTTATGAAAATTTATGATGTTTTTCTTTCCAAAGATTAATTATTAAGCAATTTTGTGAGGTCATTGGTAGGTTCATTCATATAGATTTCTTCTAGAAGTCAAAGAAAATTTTAGTTGTTGTTTCAATTGTAATTTGTCGTACATACACATACATTTGGAATTTTTTCAAAAAATTCGGTCCATAATGGATTAATTTATTTATTTACTTATATATCCTCTATTCATGTGAATGTCGTATACACAATCCAAATAAGCCTATGGAAACAACAAGCACTTCATAAAAAAAAAGAACACTCTCTTTAGTAAATGGATTTCAAAAACTTTGTTAATAATGAACTTTCCTATTTATACCCTTTCACTTTTCCACATTAGAAAAGAAAGAAGAAGGGTGAGAAAACCCTAGTAGGCTCTTCATTTTTATTTGAACACTTGAACTTGTTCCTTTAGAGGCTTACACTTGTAGAGAGAAGGTTCTTCTAAACACGTTTAGGGGGCTTGTTATGATATCTAAAGCTATTTATTTTGTTTGAGTATTCAACATTTTCTTTTCAACACTTATTCTAGTTGGCTTAGAGATTTAGGGTTGCAGAGAGAGTGTTCTTTTAAACACTTATTCTTGTTGGCTTAGAGATTTAGGGTTGTAGAGAGAGTGTTCTTTTAAACACTTATTCTTGTTGGCTTAGAGATTTAGGGTTGTAGAGAGAGTGTTCTTCTAAACACTTATGGTATACTTGTTATGATCTTTTCTTCTCAAGATCTAGGATATTGAGCCTTTCATTTTCATAATCTTTGAGGCACTTCATTCTTTTGAACACTTTTGCTTGTTTCATTAGAGATTTAGGGTTGTAGAGAAAATGTTCTTCTAAACACTTATAGAAAAACTTGTTCTTCTTTTCTCTTCTCCAAGTTCAAGGTCTTGAGCATTTGATTTTTAAGCTTTCAAGCTCTTCTTCACAAGTTCATCATGGAAGACAACATTGACTTTAATGAAGATGATTCTTATTATCCAACTGATTTTGAGGACGATGTGGAGTACATACTCGGAGTAGAAGACATACTTCATAGATCTTTAGGAGGTCATCTACTTACTTCTTCTACAACAATGGAAGATGTCTACTTCCATTTGTCTGATTTTGAATCAAGTTCAAGTTCTGATGAAGACATGGAGCACAAGTGGGAAGAAGATGCTACATGGGAATCAAACTTCACAACTACTGACTTACTGAATTTCATAGATGAGTCCTCAAAACCTCTCTTTGATCATGTTCCTATAGAGTCTTCTACAAAGTTCATTCAATTCATTCTTTCAAGTAGAGATCTTATGATTTTTTGTTTACAAAGGCAAAAATTTCCTACCTTCCATGAAATTCATGAAGCGGATGGAAATTTCCGTCCATTTCTTAGAAGTCATGGATGATCTATAGATGCCAATGATCCTCTATACACTCAAGCACGATGGGAGAAACTTCAAAATAGTTTGAAGTTAATAGAAACCAATGATGGAGTTGCTCTTTCAAGTTCAAGTGACACCAAAGAAAGACAAATCCCTCATTTTGGAATGTGGTCATCTATAGTGTCTACCTCACATGTTGGTCCTAGTGGTAAACATTTACCACTACATGCCACAATTTCCACCGTACGGAATAAGTTGGTTACAGATCAAAGGGTTGGAGGCATTCCTCCATCGTATATAGAGAATTGTGTTAAATCTTGTCAACATTGCCAAGAAATGCAACTTTGGAATGAGGTTCACAATATCCCTTGTGAACTTGTTCATGACAAACTAGATGAGATTTGCAAGACTCATGTTGTAGTGAGGCGTGTTTATCAATCAAAACTTACAAAGCATCATAGGGTCACCTACTACCGATGCCATAGAGGTGGAAAAAAAAGGTCAAGAAAGAGGAAAAAGGAAGAACCTATTTGCATTTCTACATGCAAAAGAGAGAGGAAGTGTAAGAAATGCCAATGTCAATTTCAAATTAAAGTCGTGGTGCCTCTTGGAAACAAGAAATGCTCAACCGAATTGGAAATCTCCACACAAGCACATATTTTTGTGCATTCAAAGCACACTGGACATCATCTTGGTACAGAAGCTAACAAAATGTTCCTACCAATTCATCCATTGGTTCTATCCTTTGCAACGGAGAATTTGAAGCATATGATTTCTACATCTACGGTTGCATTGGTTTTAGTTTGAGAAGAATTGAAAATGCAAGCCATGGTTCCAGATGTAGAGCGTACAACATATCAATTTTTCCTTATTGCAAAGGAAGTGGAGCAACTATCATACTTCATCAGATTGAATGGTACTTACCTACCTCCCTTTCTTCTAAGTGCATATTTTTGTACCTATTTTTTGTTTGGAATTTCATTAAATTTTTATTTTGTAGATGCATTGAGAATAGACGATTGGGATGCTGCAAACGTGGAAGTCATTAGGCTTCAAGATTAAGGGAAGGTCATTTTCTACCAGAAGTACTCTCCCCAACATGAAGATCCTAGGCAACAACCTTTTGTTGTTGTCATACAAGATGACTTTATGAGGACAAATGCCAAGCAATTTTCAAGGGGTAATTCATGGGCATTTGACTCTACTTTCAAAACTAATCAATATGACTTACCTTTGTATGCCGCGGTTGTTCCAAACCAAGATGGGAAAGCCATGCCTATTTTCTACATGTTGTGTACTAAAGACAAAGATGGAGGTCATGAAGGGATAGCAATTGAACTTGCATTGACACATGTTTTCTCCAATACAGGAGAAGTTAGACCATCAGCATTCATTATAGATAAACATCAGACATCATTGAATGCTATACAACATGTTGTCAATACTGACATTCATTGTTGGAAACATGGAAGACTTGGAGAAGAACAAGTTGCAAGACGTGTTTTCTTATGTTGGTTTCATGTTATGAAGGCATGGAATGAGAATCTTCTCACACATGTACCTATATCAGAGAAAGATAAGGTTTGGCAAAGCCTTCATGTCCTCTTGAATTGTTCACGGGAAGATCATTTTGAAGAGAACTTGAGAAAATTTTATGTTGACTTTGAGCACATTCTTGGTGTGGAAGAGTATTTCAGATTTGGATGGGCAAATAGTAATGTGCCTTGGAGAACAATGTGGCCAAAATTTGGAAGACTATTTGAATATGGTGGCGTGGATACTACAAATCATGTAGAGAGACATTGGGAGTGGACAAAGTACACTCTACTACAAGGAAAGGCAAATCGATCAATTCGAGATTTGATTGTTGCCATCATTGGAAGTGCAGCAGACGGAAGTCGCACAGAAGGTCCTATCCTAATAGACCACTTCAAACAAGTTCAAGCTATAAGTAAGTCATTTTATCCTCATTGACGTTTACTTATTTGTTTATGAAAAGCATCAAAACTTATAATTGTATCGTAGTTAACATTTAACTTTTACTTTCTTAAACTATAGGTGATTCAGGGAGGTTCTCAAGAAGAGCAAACGATAAACCACATCACTGACGTCTAGCAAGCACACAAAGACTATTTCAGAAGTATCAAAGTGTACCTACAAATGTTTTGGAAGAAGTGGATGTCAATCAAATGATATTCCGTATTACAAGTGAGACTTCTCCTAATACTAGATACACTGTATCCTTAAATACTCATTTCTGTGATTGTGCCTCCACTACATCAACATGCAAGCACATTCTTGCACTACAATTGATAGTGAAGGAATATTATCATTTTTTGAATGATGATACTCTTCCATCTTCTAGTGCAAATGTGGAACCTACTATTGAGCCTTTAGGAGAAGAGGTCAATAATGAGAATTTTATAAATGATTGGACACCAGAAACTAGTGACGGCCAAAATTTATTGCAAGTTATCTGTGACTTGGAATTAGTACTTCTAGAAGTAAAGTCAAGCATTGGAAAATATGGGGAAGAAGAGATGAAGTACAAAATTGGTGCTATCAAGGAATGTATGCATTCCATCATAGAGCCTTTCACATTTGAAAGACCCTCCCATATAGTACTTCCGAGCAAGGGATCTATAGTATCTATTCAAGAGAATGTGCAATGTACTAGAATGGGACACAGTAGAACTTCAAAACAGAAAGACAAAATAGAAGAAGAGAACAACTCACTTGTAGGACAAGTTCGACCTACAATCACACCTCCACCTCACAAATTGGTGTTAACTTCAAAAAGGAAGAGAACTATTTTCCCCCGAATTCCAAAGGTTGTTTGTGACAAATGCTTTACAAGAAGTATGATAGAGAAGGGAGACACAATAGTGTCTTGCCGTAATTGTCATAGGCATTTGAAATGTAATTGAAAAAAGATGACGTACTTCATAGAAAACAATGTGTTTGATGTTTTTCATATTCATGTGTATATGTTCCCATGAATATTAAATGAGTATTGGAATTACAACTTACAAATTCTTATGTATGTATCCAAATATATGTGTTAAGACTAGCTTGTGAATGTGAAAGAAATTTAAGAAACTTTGACAATGTACATTGCAAGGTATTTGTGTTTGAACTCCAAAAAATTAGTTGTTTTTTTAACTCATGTGACTACATACATACATACATACTCCCTATATTACATACATATATGCTCCTTGGAATATTAAATGCATAACGGAAAAAAATAAAGAGTAATTCCTATGTATACATCCAAAACTTTGTATATTAATTGGAACACCTCACATACATTATGCAACTACATAGAAACAAAGAAACTTCCTACATATATGAATGATACAATTAGAATGCATCATTAAGAAAAAAACTTTAGAGTAGTGAAAACATATTCTTTTAAATGTGAACCACTTATTTCTTGCCTTTGCCTTTGCCTTTGCTTTTTCCTTTGTTTGGAGATTTTGGTGTTGTCTTGGATTTGCCCTTCTTGGTGCTTGGATTTGTGGATGAAGTTGTACCTCCTTCTTTTGTTGTTGGAAGTTCTTCTTCTTCAATAATCATGTTCTCCATAGCTTTCTTTCGCAATCGATCTTGCATTTCCTTAGTCTTAAGAGGATGTAGAAGTTTCCACTTCCCCATGCGCTTAGTCTTCCAAGACTCTTTCCATGTGTTTTCATTCTCCCACAAAGTTTTTCCATAGTAGAAGTCATTAGCTTCAAGTAGGTGAATGAGATGGGTTGCCTTTTGAAACTCAAACTTCTCCCAATCATCATCTACAACATTTCATGTTCAAGAGAAAAGAAAGTCTTAGAAAATGAAATGAAAGTAATTCATAATAGAAGTATGTCCACAACAAGAAACTAAACCATAGAATATAAACATGTGAAACAACAGACATTGCATTAAACAAATCGCAAAACATAATGCATTAAAGAAAGAAAAATATAAAGATTTACAAAATTACCTTCAAAATAGGTGAGTACTCTTTCCACTCTTGCTTTTGCCAACGCATCATCCGTAATGGAATTGAAATATCCTTATAAGGCGTGTATGATGTATGAAACATACACATTGGAGGAGCTCAATAGAGTTGGAACTAGAAATTTGTGATCTTTCACACGAAACATTTTCAAATCATCAAGGAATCCATTTTCCATGGCCTTCACTAGAGGAGAGGATTCCACTTCCTTACTCATAGCAATGGGGGGAGAAATGGATGCCCTCTCTCTCTCAAATTTGGATTGAACAGTCTCTTCTATCCTTGTCTTAGCATTTGCTTCCGCATTCTTCTCATTTTCACTCTCTTTTCTAGCCCTTCTTGCTTCTTTGGCACTTTCATCCCGTTTCCAGACCCTCTTCCTCTTTGGGGCCATAATTCCTTGAATGAACCTTCAAGATCACAAAAATGTCACATGTATTATGAAAACTGATAGATAATATTCCAAATGTTATGAAGAACACAATATTTTGAAAAACTCTACACCGAAAGTTTTCAAAACTAATAAACATTGAACTTTTAAAACAACAATACATGAAGCCCAAAGAATTAGAGAACCACAACTTAAATGGTGCCTAAAGATTAAGCTCACACCAATAGAATAACCAAAATCACAAATGCAACTTCAAGATTTAGGGTTTAAGCCCTAAATGACATAAACCCTCCAAATTGAAACAATTTCTACGTTCATTCCTATGCCAATAGCTAAGGTCACTCGAATTCACCTCTATTAATTGCTTATTTGGAGGATGAGTTTGTTCTATTACTAATCCTTCATCCTTCATCAAAAATTCAATTTATTCCCTGAGGAGGGATAGTCATCCCAAGTAGCAAGCAGACTCAGCAATTCATTGAAAATTACCAACTTCACAATAACTAATCCAATTACCAAAAAAAAATAGCATGAGCTGTGACCTCATTTAAAAAAAAAATCAACTCCATTACCTGAATGAGGAAGAAGTGCGCTCGAGGAAGAAGTGCGCTGGAGCAAGAAGTGCATTGAAGAAGCCCTCGGATTACTGACTGGGAGCGACGGGGCGATGAGGAAGGAGCGATGGGTTGAGAACCGGGTTGGGGGCTGGGGGCTGGGGGCGGTCTTCACGGGTGGGAGGGTTTGGTGGGAGGGCAGGCTGGGTGGCGGGCAGGCTGTGGGGTCCCCGGCGTTTTCATGAAAACGTCGGGGACTTAGTGCTGAGGCGCGACCCATGTAGGCTGGGCCCACCTTCGAATGGAGGATTTAACGTCCTGCTGTTCAAGGTTGCTGAATGCTGAGGTTTCTGTCACAAAATACTTGTACGTGAAATGCCTGTCATCCTAGATTTGCGATAATTGTAATAACTATCAGTAACTGTGTAATGATTGTACTGATCATAATTGATGTAAATTAAACATATAAAGTACCTCCCTAAGTGGGGAACATGTACGCAGTATTGCAGTTCACTGATCCACTCCCTAGAGCCAATATACATGAGAATTGAGATGTGTCCAGTGGTAGACTATTTGGCCTTTGTTAAGTGTCTTATAAGTGTCTTAGATTGAGAGTTCCTTGAATCCATTGTCTGGGTTTAAAACTTGGAACAATCATTCCATAGTTGATCAAGTAGAACAATTGACATCGTAAGAAGCTCTGAAGAAATTCCACACACTATGCCTGAGGCAACTCACATCACTGAGACTGAGAGACTGTACTGCACTCATCCCTTGGAAGAGCAGCAAATGCAGGTGGTATTTGAAAAAAACAAAGATCGAATTGTTTGAGGGTGAGGCAATGCACCACTAGCTACCGTATTGAGAAGGAATGATAGCAGATATGAATACAGAGATACCCTCAGTTATACATTGGCAATATAGAGTTGCTTGCCTGTGCCGGTGTGCTCTTGTTGGAGGAGCAACAATGGAATCCGGGGTTTACACTACTCGATTCTCTCGAGTTGCACTGCCTCAGGGGACATATGGGCTTCTGTCACAACTTGACATGGAGAAGGTGTCCAATCAGATGTGTACACAACATGACGGTTTCACAGATTTTAGGTGCAATTGGAGAGTTTGCAATCAGAGAGGGTTGCATGTAATCCTTGTGATGGCTTCCCAGCTGTGCAGGATGTTCACCATAGTCGGAAGTATCATCTCCAGAGTTGGAGCATGTATCACATCAAGAGTGGCACGCAACTCCCATAAATCAAAGCAGAACTGCACCTGTGAAAAAGAGGTTGAATAGTATAAAACACAGTTAGGGCTCCAAGACACCAAAACTCGTACAATTAATGGCCGTAAAGAGTGAGGTGAAGAAGAAGACCTGCTCCGTGCTTGCAGGATGTCCTCTCATGGTTCAATCCCTGCATTTTAAAGCAACAAATAGTCCTCCAAGAGCCATGTACTTGTTAGGGTTTGGATTGTTCACCATCTTTGAAGAAAACCATGGATACGAAGCAGCCACAACAACGAACCCATGGTACCGAGGAAATTCTTGACGGAGCACCCGAGACGTGATAATGAAGACAATTTCAAGCATTGCCACAAGAAGGCACACTCCTTCTCAGCATTGCCATGGTGCAGCTCATTTGCAAGAGCTCCACCAGTGGCCATCACTGCCATAAGCATAGATAGAAAAGGAGAATCCTAACTATGGAAAGGGTTTGGTAAGACTGATCGAAGTTGTTGACTACAGAAATGAACTTGGCGTTTAGTATCAGTCCGAGATGCATCAATTCGGTGCATAATGCGGCTTCATCAACATCAATATTTTTGCAATTGTTGTACAATTAAGAAGACGAAAGAAAGCTAAAACTAATCATACATTATGACCGGGTGTGAACGGTCCTTCTATTAATTTGCCCTGCGGGTTGGCCAGGTGCCCGGGTCCCAACCCAACTGGGTCAGGATTCTGGAGTCCTGCCCTAGCCAATCTAACCTAGGGTTACCCGCAATCAATTAGCCTGTGTTTTCTGATGGTTGCCCTACAATCCTCTCCACGGTAGTCGTTATGCAGAGTGAGACCCAAGTCCCTGGAATGGTGCTGGATACGGTCCAGGGCATTTGGGTGAGAACTTCTGGAGTGGAGCTTTCTAGTGCAATTCATCAATGTTAAGGTGCAGGGGTTCAGATGTATCATTTGTGAATCGATTCTGGTGTCCGTGAATGAGCAGATTGTTTGGAGCATTGGACTCTCTCTGACTACAATTTCGACTTCGGAAGTGCAAAGCAAATGTGGCTCCATGTCCGGGAAAATACAACCGATTGTCGTTGAATTTTTAAGCGATTAGAAGCTACCAAACACAAGTAACGTTTGCCCTTCATTATCATACAATGAGCCGCACGCAGTGAGGTGATGAGGGTGGGGTTCTCGTTTTAGGGTTTCAAGGTGCAGGGAATGGGGCGGATAATTTCACATCCGGGGACAGCCCATGCAAAGTTTGGCAGGTATGAATCTGCACATTTCTCAACTTCTCTTCGTAATTGCAACCAGAGATCGGTGTGGAAATCAGGTCAGTAAACAATGTGAGCAGTAATTGCTTGTTAATGTTGTCTGTGAGTCTTGCTTTTTTCGTAGTCTCCTTTCGTCTCTCTATTCGAACAATCAATTGTAGATCGACCTGTCCACACAATTGACTCAGCTTGTGGTGAATGTGCTTGGGCAGATAGTTGCTAAATCACACAAGGGAGAATTCTACCTCTTGAAAGGATGAAGAAGGGGCCCTTAAAGGCTCCCATTAGCCCAAGGAGGACATCGAGGATCCAAACCTCTGAATCACGTGAAGTGGGGGCTGCTGCAGCACCTGCTGCAGCTCGACTTTTTGAAGTTCCAGAATGGATCACCAAGTTGGTAGCATTCGACAGACGGTATTCAAAGTGGGTGCATGAAACTTTCCTGACGGATCTGACCTACATGTTTCTGCGATTCTTTGAGTTTTCAGGTGTAGCACTACTCTTGCTTTACGTCTGCTCTACTTTGTGATCTCTTGGCAATGACGATTGAAGTAACAAGGCTTTCAGTAAAATTAGACTATTCTATGATCTTTTAGACAACATCACAAAGAAAATTTTCCCCATGATTTTTATGGAAAATATCTTCTTTGGGATGCTGTCTAAATCCTCGTTTGCAAGGAAATTATGCATACGCTATTCTGTTGATGAACATTTGCTGATGCGTACTTCTTTCTAGTACCAGGTGACGGGCTATTTTGGCTGCCTGGAACGGCAGCATTCTGGTTGTCTCCCTCGGCTGGGAGTGCTGACACTCGTATGTTTGCACTGAATCTTTTCATCAGTTTGTTGGTTGATCTCTTTGTGGTTGGATACATCAATTCTGCTGTGCAAAGGAAGCGACCCAGATATAACAGTGGACACTTGGTGGTGGTGGCGATGGATCAGTGGTCTTTTCCCAGTGGCCACTCTACGCGGGCCGTGATGATTGTGACCCTCATCAGGCTGTACACACCAATGTGGCGTGCTATGATAAAGCAATATTGGTGGCCTTACCTTGTACTTAGGTATGAGAACTCCTATTTCATGACAGAGTACGTTCTGCCTTATGTTGAGAATCGGCTGCTGTCCATCTCAAATCACATGTTTATGTTGTGGCTGTTGGCCACAACTGGTTCTCGAGTGATTCTTGGTAGGCACTACATTCTGGATGTGGTTGGAGGAATAGTCATTGGTATGCTTGAGGCATTTGTAGTCCATCTTTGTTTGCATGTGCCTCTCCACGTCTCCGAGATGCAGCATGACTACCTTCTGTCTAGATTTGGGCTGTACGAGGAGGTCTTGTGGAGGTTTTTCCACGGCCGGTGTTTTTTCACTAATTATCATAGAGAGATGAACGAAGAGGAGCATGAACTTGTTCACAGGCCTGTGCCATGATTGCGATTAGCTTAGCTGTGTCCGTGGGTCTCTTAATGGATCCGGCTGTGTTGATCAACTCTTGCAGCGTTGACTTGATCCTTTTATGAATTGAAAGCGGCAGTGTTTTATTCTTTTGTATTATTAATTCTTTTGTACTACATTTTTTGCAGAATTGAGTTAATTTTCCAGAATTTTGGTGACTCGCATATTTCAACTCAAGAGTTGAGATTGTCACATGAGTGCACTCTTGGATTTTCTAGAATTCAATAGCATGTGCTCTTGATTTGCAAGAGAGTGGTCCCGGTAGAGAGCTTAGTTGTGCTTGAGTGAAAAAAAATTGGTAGTCATTGCGATTTTTTTTGCGGTACTTCAGGGCACAAGAAGTCGAAGTGTACGCCGTTTTATAGCAATTTCCATCCATTTCTGCGTACTCAGAATTTTAGAACCAGTACAATTCAGTCCAAAAAATACGAAAATTTGACAGAAGCATTGTGCTAACTCCATGCTACACCCCCAAAATGAACAAAGTCGGGAGTATATAATGTCCGCAGCACCTCAAAGTAAGCAAAATACACCACCAGTTGAATCGTAGTGCGGTTCCACACTCCATAAATCAATTTTGAATTATTTGCTAGAATTGACAGCACATTGCAATCTACTTGCATGTATGTTGTACATGTTATCTATTAACAACAGTGATTTTAAAATATTAGGATACCTATCTCAAAATGGGAATGTCACCTTCGCAACTTCTTTTGAATAGTGGGTTGACTAAGACTTGGACCAATTATAATAAATCCCCACATCTTTGATTTCCAAAATGTATGGTTGTTGTACCAAGTGTTTTGACAAGCTCAGTACTCACCAAGGGCCCCATTAAAAAATAGATGATTCTATTTAATCACTATAGTGTTGCATGAAATTGGCAATGCCAATGTGTGGCCACTACTTTTGTTCATTGTTAGCTACTGGATTGGGAAAATAACCAGTTGCAATTTGAAAGCATCGGGAAAAAACTCATGAAAAAATCTATTCAAATTTCTATTTGGAGTAAAAAAATACAGGAAAAAACGGACTTACACTTGAAAAGATAGTTCAATATGGGAATTGAAGGAAGATAGCTGGTAAAAGTAAAAAAATATCCCAAATATTGTTTGGAACATCTCTGTTCATCGTCCAAAGTTGGGACGTCAGAGCGCTATGGGTTTAACCCTAAGGAATAATAGGCCCAAATGGGGCCTAATGTTTTCTAAGCAGGTTTGAGCAAGTCAAATGGGGACATTACTGTCCAGAATTGTACTTTTAACCAACAATTAGACTACAATGTTGTTCACTGATTATGGAGATGTCAAATTTTTCCCCGTCTGAATTACATTTTCACAAATAATATGATCAATCAAATTGTTCATTTTCAAACCGTGAATTCTTGATCCGTCGAGGCTCAAATGCGAGAAAGTTCGCTCCATGATCCATTGTATCCATCACTTCAGGTATTGAGTGGTCACACTTCCATCACTTGGGGTGAATTTCAAAGTATCGCCAAATTCGCTGCTGCTGCTGAAATAGAAGTCCTGGGAGTCTAACAATTCAACCAAAACAAAAACAGTTGTGCCAATGCAGCGATACCAAACAACATTCTGGACTGGGGTGGAAGCATTATTAAAATTTAGACTAAAATGAGAATGATTGTTGATCAGTGACCGTCGGCGCAGACTTCCTTCCCAACCATGCGTTCAGAGACTCCTTAGTCACTTTCAATCTACCAGAATTCACTGGTCTCCGAGGCCTGATCTCAACTAGTTCACTAACAGCCCGAGAGGCTTGCATCCCATCAGACGACGACGAAGAAGCATCAAATGCAACGTCCTTCAAAACATCGTCATTACCATTGCCTAACTGGACATTGGCAACAGACTGTTCAGGAAGATCAGACAGAACAGACACAACACGGAGACTCAGTTCTTTCTGCAGCACGTCAAGCACAACGTCCCGGATCACGGGCACCCCTTTCTTCTCACTCCGGTTGCCCACTCCAGTAATGATGATCAAATCCTCCTGAATGGGACTGCCTTGCAAGTAGCGCTCCTTGATGATGCGCAGCACGGCTAGGACGGCCGTCCGGGCTTCCCCCTTGGACAAGCCATGCAAGTCAATAGTAAGGTCGTCACTGGCTCCCAGAGCATGAACAGCCACTTTGTGCACCAGCGCTTCAGTGTACTCCAGAAAGCCTCTGTCAGGAAGCACTGAAGAATCAACAGGATCTGAGGAGGACGAAGAGGTGGAGATTCCTTCGGCCCATTCCGCGATGAGTCCCTGCAGAATGAAATCATTCGGTACATGCCCTGCTTTCCGCATCTCCTCGTACACAGCCAACGCACGCTGCACTTGGTAAAACTCGCCGTGGCTTCGGTGGCCTCGCAGGAGCGTATTGTAAGTCACTGCGTTAGGTCGCAACCCTGCCGTTTTCATCTCCCTGAAAATCTCAAAGGCCTTGTCCACTTGGGAGCTTTGAACACACGCTTTGATCAGCGCTGTGTAGACGATGACGTCGGGCTCGAATCCTGAGATTTGCATCTCCTCCAGTGCCGCCAGGGCGCCATCCAGGTCGCCTTTGCTGCCGTAGGCGTCCACGAGAATGGAATAGGTTTTCAAGTCCGGAAGGAGGTTCAACATCTTCATTTCTTGCATCAAGGACCTTATCTTCTCCGGGGCTGTCCCACATGCCTTCATCATGCAGTTGTATGTCACCAGGTTCGGCTTGCAACGAGCTGAGCGAATTGACCAGTACATGTCAGTGTTTGAGCCTCCGTTTGTCCTTGGTGGTGACGGTCTGGGAAAGATGTCTGTGACCGCTATGAGTTCGTGTGTTCTAGTGACTGGATCGTGGTGGTTGACGAGTTCGGAGAAAGAGCGTATTCGGCCTGTTTGCTTCCATTCTTGAAAAAGCTGAAACGCTCTTTGCACTTGACTAGCCTGCACACTCCCAACAATGCCAAGTCTTTGTCAGAAGTGGCGAGGGGGTGTTCACATGTTTCAATACCGTGCCACACCGTCTCAACTAGGGTAACCTTTTCTATTACGGAGTATTAGAATGGGCAAATTAAAGTATATTCTTGTTAGAAAAATCAAAGAGAATTCCAATACACCAAAGAATGTGTTATTTGGATACTATTTGTAAAAGGTTAGAAGGCTTCACATTGCAGCTGTTGGATGACCTAAAACCAACACGAGTTCTAATGTTTGGAAGCTATACATTCTCAAAATCAGGATGTACTTATCGTGCAAGATTTTAGGGTGCGCATTTAGCTACGTGTCACAATTAGGTACCTCTTAACTTATGAGTAAAGTTGTATAATCTTTCCCATCCAAGTTGCTTCCGAGTGCGGTAGCCTCACCAAAAGTGGAAAGAGATGAGAGAAGATACCATGCAAGGAGCATTACCATGATACAAGCCTGCAGAAGCATATTGTAACAATTTACATTTGGACGACAACCAGCGCTCAGCATTTCGTCGAATTCCCGAAAAGACTGCTCAACTAGGCCCGCGTTAGCACAAGCACCGATGATCGACGTCCATGTCACAACATTTGGAATTACACCAGTTTCCAACATGTCAGCTTTAATCCTCAAAGCCTCTTCCCACATCTTTGCTCTCCCGAACACCTGAAAGGACGTTAGACCAACCTCAATTAGAAGTTGGACGAACGCAGAGCTCCAGCTATGCACAGTAAACTCCAAGCAAATACCAGCCGTACCTAAAGCAAACACAGTTTCATTGGCTAGTAGCTATTGGCTAGATAAGTAAAGTACGACTGCCAAATAATCACACTGCTTGTAGAACTGACTAATGAAAGCGAGACCATTAATCATCTCTGAGAGTTATCGTAAATCGATAGATTTAACGCTGAGAGAACAATCATCCAGAAAGATCACGAGCACAAGGCTATCAATAGTTGTCACACGAAGATAGGTTTAGGTTTAGTTTTTCACGAAGATAGGCTTCACACGGCAGAGAGTCTCACATTAATAAGAGTGCTGTAAGATACGACGTCCAGTCTCGGTTCGCCTGCCTGTTGTATGTGAAAGTAGAGGTCAGCCGCCAGGTCAGCACGACCACTGGCTGCATATGCCTTGAGCAGTATGTTGAAGGAAGCTAAGTCACCTGTAATTCCTGCACCCTGCTTTCCACATTAATTATTCCCCCTCTCCAAAGAGTTCAAAGCAACTGCCCTCACATCTGGTCCTTGCAAGAGAGGCGTTATCATAGCCCCTATTGACGACGTGAACATATTATAATAAAAAATAGAAAAATTGCAGATGATCGCTGAGTTCAAAATGGGTACCTCCATATGTTGGTAATAACGCTGAACTTCATCTAAATCACCTACGTTGACATTCATCATACTATTGTAGACAAAAACATTCGGTTTTATCCCATCTTTCACCATAGTCTGCACACTCCAAGAAACTACAAATCAAAAGCAGAAATCGCTTGACTAAATATTGGAAGATGAGGGTGGGTGCAGATTACTCTTCGAGGGTCATCTTGATGGCTGTAAGATAGCCAAACAGTGCTGCACTTAAGATGACCTTTAAAGATAAATTAGTAAAAGAGTAAATGTATCTCATTCACGTAGACTGATCTGACTGATGCCATTCAGTAGCCAAGCATGTTCAACAACCTTTAAGACTGGCAAATAGTCTAGTTTAAAGTATTCGTTGCATAGAGTGCTTCAAAGACACAAGCCAAGGCCATTGAAAGTTGCTCAATAAAGGCCGGAGGGCTGACAGCATCAAGTCCACGAAGCCTTAAACGTGAAGGACAAACCTCAAAGACAACGCCCGCTTTGGAAGGTTCATTGCACCGACCGCATGAATCTATTAAAGCACGGTATGTATACAAGTCAGGCGCAACTCCCAGATCTTTCATTATACCCAGGACATCGAATGAGCTCTGAAGCTCATGATGGTAGCTAAATTCCCGTATGATAAGATTGTAGTGCCAGGGGTTACGGGAAAGGAGTTTCACGAATCTGCCCACATTGAAACATGTGTTAAGGATATTCAAAAATTCTAGTCCAGAATTTCAATATCTGGTTTACATAGTAATTTGAATCATCCTCACGCACAACATCATCATAAAGGTATTAAAAAGTCAGAGCTGTAATCCTCCGGCGAAATCGTTTCCTTCTTGATACTTCTGAATGCTTACTATGTTTCAAACTGCAGAGAACGAGGGATCCTATCTCGAAAGAGAAACACAGATAGTGATGCAAAACAAATCTATAAGTAGTTGATGGGAGAAAGTAGAAATTGCAAACAACTGTACCTGTGAGCCAAAGCGAGGTTCCGTGCCTTCGCGCAGCTAGCAATCACACGAGCTGGATCGATTAATTTCTTAACTAGAAATCCACATTCTGAAACACTCCAACGATACATCCACTTAATGTTACCATGTGGAAGCCAAGAGAAAGTAAGGTATCGTTAAGTGCTTCAAGAACTATGGATGTAGGTACCCAAGAATGTAAACTTGAGCCATTTTCAGAAAGCCCTTCTCAGAAAGAACTTCGAAAGAGCTTCGTTCATTGTCAACCTTACACTAGTCCAAGTAACAAGAATGAGCATGAGCTTACGTGGCTCCCATGTAGCATGCTAAAATATTTGAGTTGACAAGATTTCAAGCTACTGCTTCAGATGCAGTGAACACTATTCAGTATTCACCTCAAGTGTGTCACAGGGTAACATGACTGTCATGGATTATTTCAAGTTTGGTATCTCGACCCGTGCAATCAAAACTGGTCGTAACATTTGGCAGAAACAAAAAATTCAACATTGGAAAACTTCTTGAATATATACCTGATAAAGATTCAATAATTTTGACGCATTGTTCAATTCTGTCTTCGTCCAAGAGCAAAAGAAGCTCGGCAGACAGAACTTCGCGCGGCTCCTTGCCCACAAACTCCCATGCAGTATATCCTGCTTTCGTAAGCTTCTTCATGACGTTCAGAAACAGATCGAGTTGATTGCGTGAAAGAATCAAAGTGAAGCCCGCGTCCAGTTGAGAGGAGTCCAGTTTAGAGGTGAACAACTCCCGATCAAGTCCTGCATCTGCAAGCATCTACAAAGAGACACACATCTTATCACACTAGATTAGTGTCATGCTTGCTTTCCAATGCAAGTATCTTCCTGGCAAAGATTGACGTTAGAATGCCCGATTCTCACCAAAAGTTCTCCACATCTATATGGACCATAACTCATCGGTAGGTCAAACGCTCATATGTGGTCTTTCTTTTTACGAGTTTTCAGTGTGACCTTCTATTCAATCTTGTGCGAAAAAATGGATTGAGAAAGCTTCTAGCAGCTTCACGTAGGTTTAAAGTTTGGTCCTATCTTTAAATCTGCAAGATTGCAATAGTCTAATCATATAAGTTTCACTCTATTACTAGAATTACTTGTTTAAAGTGGATAAACTACTTTTCATCTTCAAATCTCCACATCTCTAACGTTGTTCATAGTGTGCCTCTAATGCTTGATTTGATTGAAAATTGGAGTTTACAGGGATGCAATAAGTCTATTAGGGTAGGGTACATTCCATTGAATTATCAAATTAATTCAATTCAGCAACGTGAAGTGAAATCATGGGAGAGAAAATTAGGTTAGCCCTATTATCTCTAACGAAAGAGGGGTTCTTCAAAGCAAAACTGAACCATAGGTTTCGTTGTGGAAAAACCTGCAAGATGCCCTGAGTGCCCTAAAACCCTAAATCTTCAAAACTAAAACAAACTAATTTCCTCCCAAAAAACTCATGCGATTATGACCAAAAAGTCTGTCATGCACCTAGAAGAATGTCCAAAGCTGAAACGAAGGTCCACAATGTGGGTTATGCACACATACCTGAAGAAACTTGATAAACTCAAGCATGTGTCCCTCACCAGCGAGTTGCCCAGCTAACAAAGTATAGTGCTTCAACTTCCGCTTCTTCGTTGATTGAAGGGACTCTTTCAGCCCTGCCGGCTTCAGAGTCTGAAATTGAACCAAGGGCGACCTGACTTTGTTTGGTGGCTTCCCAGGTGGCTCAGGCTCGTTTGCACCCCCAGAATTAGGGTTTCTAGTGGACGTTCTAAGAGTGGACGAATCGGAGGGTTTAAGGCTAATAAGAGACTGCGAAATTTGTAAAGTGGCAGCATGAAGAGGGGACGACAACAGAAGATGCACATTCCGAGCACCAGCTCTCAAATGCGATGATGAAGAAAACCAAAAATCGTCATGTATCCTCGTCTCCGCAGACAGTGCAATATTCGGCACAGTTGATCCCGAGCTCCGTTTGCGATACGGCGTAATATACAGCAACTCTTTCAAATTGTCAGAAGAATGGGTGAACGAAATATGGTGGATTGGCAGCAGCCCCGTGTTGGGGATGCCAAGGCCGTGACCCACCATGCCTGGCTCCCAACACCGCATTCTTGAATCCAGAAAATTCTTCGCTCGCAACACTGTTATTTTACAATATCCCAAGCTCCACAGAAATCCATATTCTCAAGCTCTGAGAGTGTGCGTCTGTGGTCTATTTTGACTGCTGAATCAATCCATTGCAAAATGTTTTCAACTAAGCTTACATCGGGAAGCAGCAATCCTCGCCTTGAATTGGATCCCTCTATCGAGTTGGATTGCTGAGTGATTGGCGAGGAGAACCCACAAATCTTCCGTGCTGCTTTCGACGTCCTGAGACATCACCTCTGCTGTTGGTGGCTTTAAGGAAAAAGTTATCCACAGCCTCTGCTCGAAAGAACAGTTCTATCGCAAGCTAGGTGACGGTTTCCAAACGGAATGTGACATTCAGTGACCTTCTCTAATATCACATGCTCTGTTCCAGCAGGGGGGCCGGACGTACAGCCTGACTTCTTTAATCTGACCGGACTCTTAGAGCCTTTTTTTCTGAGTGTCATAGTTTGAATGTGTGACAAGTGTGTTACAATGATTGGAAGAAATTTGATACTTATTTGACCCCATGTCTTTTAGTACTCTGTATCTTGTAAACATTTTACACAAGCGGTACCCAGAAATGGACCCCTAATAGTCATATCATTTCTATTATGGATCTATGTCAATGTAAGGTTGGGACTTCCGAAAGTGTCACTTTTTTTTTTTGTTAAGTCATAGTTACTATTATTAGACTCATCAAATTTTTATTTTCCCAGGTAGCTGAAAGAGGATATCAAGGCACCCTAAATGTTTCATTTGGATATTCTATGCAAAAGTTTTAAAGGGTGAAAAAAAATCGTAGATGTTCTAAAATTGTTTCTTGAGTGGAGGTAGATAATGATTAACTAAATGTACATGTAAGCCCCAACATCTGAAGGTCATTTTCTCATCAAAAAACACTTAGATTGTCACTTTCAATGCAAACAACAAAGATTTTAAGCAATTATTTCTTCAAACTATCCAATTGTAGTATCTTGCACTAAACTAGTATGAATGTCTAGAAGAAATTTCACAAACTTTGACCATATTGGTCACAAGATATAAGTATTTAAAGTGAAGAATAAAGGGTTTTTTTCCTAACCTAACCTAATTATAAGGCTTCAAAACCTTTTAACTTAAAATTTTTGTACTAAAATCTCTGAATTAAAAAAAAAATTGGTTGACAAATTGAATTGAGAGTTTGGAAAAATAATTCTCCTCCTTTCTTATGATTTTCATTTTTTCAAAAATTATTCAATTGAAATCAGTATGAAATAGAAGGAAAAACTCAATTATTAATCTAAGATGGAATTGAAACACCCTAATCCCAACAATGAGATTATTTTAGAAAACAGACTAAGCATGTGCAACTTTTTTTGGAAAAATGGTTAAAATTGAATTTAAAAATGGATCCAATACATTCTTTCATGAAGAATTTACTAAAATTGGTTGTCAAACAAGAAGCTTCATAACTTTCACATCACTTATCCAAATTGAATGAATCAAGTCTATTCAAGTAGATAAAATTATAATCTATAGGAAAAATTAATTAATTAATTATTTCAAATTTTTGTGGATTTTTTTACTACCCACCTTGGCTTGTCTTGTAGCATAACTTGGTTCCTAGGCACTAATTGAAATAAAACTTATATTTCTAGAAAGCTAATCAATTTCCCTACATTGAAAAAAAATCAAAAATCTTGCCAAGAAATTAGATCATAGGTACCTACTCAAAGACCCAAGAGTCCTTCAAGGGGACTCTTGGGACTTTAGAGGCTAGTAAAGGTGACACTTTGGGGTTAGAAGCACATTTGGGAGTCCCTACCTTATTGATTTTTTTAAAATCATCCAAAAAACCTAAATTGTCTGCATTGTCTTTACAGGGTTAGCAAATATTCTTCACTTATATAAGATTGTGGTATTTTGAGGTTCAAAGCTACTTCAAAATCCTCATTTTCAAAGCAAGGCTAAATTCTTCATTGATATTTGTTCTTTAACAAATCCAACTATTGAATAGTCTACTTATTCAATTACATCTAAAAAAATTTAAGTAAAAATTCTCATCCATTGCAAGTTTAATGTGCCTAAACCTCAAAAAGTATTTTTTTTCTTTTACCTTTTCCAAAGGTGAAGTTTTGTCTTTCACCATTTTTAGAAAATTAAACATGTATTTAATATTATTTAACTTGTGCATTTTAGTCAACATGTTGGAAAATGGGTTGATAATACATTAAAAAAATTTAATAAAAAGACTTTCATATTCATCTAAAAAGTATTTATAAAGTGGAAGGTTCTAATTGATGAAAGAAAAGATAATCGCTAATTTAATTTTGCCAAAAAAAATAATATTATAAATTCCAATAATACAAATGTTTTTGTGAGCATCATGTATCTTGTGTATTTGTTTTTATTCGGAAGTTTTCAAAAATGAGTTAGAAAACAACTTTATATGTTTTTCTAACTTCATTTTCACCAAAATAAAACTCATTGTACCTTTCATCTCACTATTTGGAATTGAATGGTTCAAATATTTTTGTGTAGGTATCAAATCTGTAAAATAAAATAAAATATATTTAGAATATATTTGTTGTTGCTTGCTTTTACATTGAAATCAAAAAAACTTAAGATTTTGCAATATTTCTCAAAATGATGTAAAACAAGGCTTCAAATACATATTAGGATGATTAGAATCCATCTTAAAGAATTCATTTGCAAATTCAAAATTATGGAATCAATGGAATACACCCAAACCCTCAAAAATCCCAAAGTGGATTCCTTAGTCCTTTAGGGATTAATCTTTTAGTTAATCTAAAGTTCAAAATCATAAACAATGAGTAGAGCACTACAAGACAATTTTTCAAATAACTTCTCACTTCCTTTCTCTTCATAACTCCAAACTAAGAGTTCTATGACTTCAAAGAAAGCTCTTAACCTAATATACAACTCATTCAAATCTTAAAACTAAAAAAATTATAACCCAACTTCTATAAGCCCTCAAAGTTAATACCCTCAAATTTTCCAGGCAATTGACCCTCTCGCACTTCATTAAGCATAATTTTCATATACAAACTCCAAATAGAGTGAGTTATAGTATTTTAGAATTACAACAAGAAGAAGAACAACCTATCACATTTTCATTTGAAATCTCACAATACAAAACATGCTATGGCTCTCTAAACATAGAACAAAACCAAAACAAACTATAAAAAGGAAGAAGAAGAAGAAAAGTCCTCTTCTTATCCTCCACCTTATCTTCCATCTTAACCACCCAATCAAGTTGGGACTTTAGCCTGTATCTTAACCAAATGATTAGCCTAATCTCCATTAGTCACCATTTTTGACCCCACAACTAACTTCTTATCCTTAATTTTAAAACTTATCACAACAAAATACAACCAAAAGGTAAATTATCTTGATGTTTCTTTCTAATGACCTTACACACATGAAATAAAATTTGAAAATATCTCCAACTATGGAAAAGAGGAACTAAACCCAAGAGCAATGATATTATATAATTTAAAAATATCACTTCAAATTAATGAGACTCTTAGATGGTTCTTTTTTCTTAATAGTTGTCTCATACATCTCAGTGGAAAGGCGTCACCTTGAAGCCACTTCAAGTGATGTCATCTTTCTCTATGTATTGTAACAAACAAAGCCTACCAAAAAGCATATAAATATATCTTTTTATTCAACGTATGCATTTACAATGCAACAACGGGGTCAACACACTTTAAGCCCTTAAGGAGTAAAATTTTTGCTCTATATAAGAATGAGGATTTTTACCATTCATAAGTATATGATGTTAGTTTCATTCATGAAAATTTTTAAAAGCAAAATATAGGGTTTAGCTTATTTTAAAGCATCTAGCAATGCAAAGAGGTTAAGTAAATTGGCAATACATTAGTCATTTTTTGATGATTTCTTGCGTAGTGAGGAAACTTTTTTTCTGAAATTCAAACAATGTATATTTAGAGACAAACATTTGGAGTATGTGGGACAAATTTAAAAATTTTGACTTCAAACATTGCAAGATAATTGGACTTGAAGTTAAAAGAAAATGATTTTTCTTGAAATTGCCCTACTATAGCTAACAAAGTTTGACTCCTCTTAGAATGTGATTTGAGAACTAATAAGTGTTTTTTGGGAAATAATCCTATGCCATATTTTATTGATTATATATATGCCAAATTTTAAAAGTCAATGAGAGGTTTAGCAAAAAATACCCCAAAGATGCCAAATTATCTAGATTGTCTAAAAAGTTCATAGCAATATGAATTCTGATCCAAGTATCCAATTATATATATACACATCTACTAAAGGGGCATATATTCATCATGAACATCCAACCAAAATTGACTTTGTAGGAACCTACCTAGATTTTCAAGATTTTCAATTATTCACTCTTTGAGCAATTGTCCTATAGGGTTGAAGTGTTTTACTATTGAGATTTGGGTCACAATGCAACAATGCTAGTGTGTGAGCATGTGAGCCTTGAGTATAATTAAGTAGATGTCCTACAACTATTGAAGGTACTTATAATATAAAATCCTATAATATAGGTGTCTATAACATAATTACACTACAATCACAAAAGGTTTTTATAATATAGACACCTATAACCTAGGTATGTAGTCTTCTAGTCTCATTGGCTCATGTTCTTAAGCTCACACGATAGCAACCCTAGGTCGCAATGAAATGAATGGTGGGTATAATAAAAGCTTTGAGTGACAATAATGGAATGAAATAATGACCATAATAGATATTTCAAATTCAAATTCAAATTAACCCTCAAAGTCCTTGCATCCCCCAAATAGATGTGTTTTGGTCAAAGTTGATTGTAACTTTCAAAGTATCTATTTAGTCTAGTATTTGATTTAAAATTAAAACATGAAGCTTACAAAGTTATTGTTCTATAAAAATTTCAAAAACTTTGGAAAAATCCAATAATTCAATGATTAAATATTACAAGCACATGATGCTCCATTGTTAGAATCCAAATAACACAATCACATTATGAATATTTAATTTGTATTTTCCTCTATAAAAATGATTTTTAGTTTATATTACAAAGTATTGTTCTAATTCTAACCTTCTTTATTGCTCAAAATCCTAGATTATTCTAATATACATTGAAATTGATATAATTTTATATAAATTACACTTTTAAATTTTTTTTTAAATTCTATAAAAGAATTCTATAAAAATGAACTTCTCTAGAAGAAGTATGGTTGTGTTTATACTTGTAAATCATCAAATATTAATTATTCAATTATGTAAAGAATAACTTTAGTTTTGTGGAGGGGATTCGACTTTAAAATCATAGCTAAGGATATTTTGTCTGTAAAGGAAGAAAAAAATTACTTGAAAATTCTTGACACTGTTTTTCATGGCTACTTGTATGTCTTGAAGAAATTTCAACGATTAATTGGATTGTCTTTGTTATATATACCAATTTGTTTTACTAATTAGTTTAATAAGGACAAGTCAAAATTATAATCAACTATGAAACTATTAGAGATTTTTTACATTGAAAGATAGCATATAGTCTCACCTAACAATAATTTTACAGTGAACCTTAGGTATGATTTAAAAGCTGCTAAATGAAAATCAAAAACAAAGTTTTTATAGACTATCAATGAAACTAGTTCTATAGCAATAAAAGTGAATAAAAAGCTTGATCCATAAGATGTATTTTATGGCAGTTATATGGGGTGTAGTGATTCTTTTGGATTGTTTGAGAATCACATTCCAAAAATTCTTAACAAATTTGTGCTTTTCAAATAATTTAATTGCTATTGCCATGGCATATGTTTGTCTATATATGAAGTATAATTTTCAATTCTTCATTCATAGCACAAGAGTGTTGCTTGTATAGGATATGCTTTATATATGAAGCTTTGTGAAATTTATTACAAGAACTATATCAAATGTTAAAAAGATTTGAACATTTTTTTGTGTTTTTTGAGCAATGAATAATAATGGTTTTAAACTTACAATAAATATTTTTTGCCACGATAGATTTATAGATACAAACAAAACTTTGATCCATTCCAAAATTATGAATGAAGCATATGATATAAAGTTTTTATTTTGTGGAGAGTTGGGAGAAAAAATACCAACTAAGGTTTAAGAGAATATACTTCAATACTTCAAGTTAGTTAAAGGATATAATGATTAACTCCTAAACACATCGAGGTCCATTTTCTGGATGATGAACAGATTGAAACTCCAATTTCATCCTCCTAACCACTTGGATGAAAGTTATTTTAATTTGTGAAGATATGTTGTCAAGTTGTTGTCCTATCTAAGGGTTGGATTTGGTGTTACTAGAATTCATATTTTTCTAAAATTACAATTGTGCAAGTATGTCAAGTGGTCAAACTGCATGGACTTTAGTTCAAAATTGGATTAGCCAAAATGAGGTCATAGATAGGAAGAACACAAAAATTTCAATTAATCACCATGTGAAGAGAACCTCGTTTCAAATCCATTCCAACAAATTTTACTCAAAAAATGATAATATTTTACTTGCAATCGAATTTTGAAGGAATTTTGGAATTTCTCTTTTAGAATTTATAAAAAAAGATTGGTGATAACAGTGGTGAATCTAACCATACACATGGAATCTTCAAATCAAAATTTACAACTTATATTTGCATTTCAATTCCCAAACATGCTTTCAAATAGCACTTTATAATGATTTTTCTCAAATCATCATTTTTCGAGATGAATCTAGATGTTTAGGGGTTAAGTCATCACGAACATAAAAATAAAAATAAAGAAGTTAAAGAAGTTCATTGCTTTGAGTTTATGATGTGTTTTTTTAGAGAAATTTGACCATTTGACCATTTGACCAAAATAGTATGACTTTGACAAATGAGTGTCAATCACACTAATAGGATAAATCAATATTTTATGCATGTTCAATTTTCATGAATCAAAAGCACCACAATGAAACTTCATTCCCAATCACACAATCAAAAACCCCTCTCACTTATCAAGCACAATCTATGTTACCAATGGGGGAAAGAAAAAAGATATTTCACTCAAAAGTAATACCATGTTTTGGGAAGGAATATTACGCAATATGTTTTTTGTTTATGAAATTGTTGAACTGCTACATCTTCTAAGAAGGGTTGCTATTATGTAAACCTAAAAGTGTAAGCCCATGAACCTAGAAGAATATAAACCTACATTATAGGTGTCTATAATAAAGAAACCTATCATGATTATAGTATAATTATATAATAGATACCTTTATTATAGGTATTTATATTATAAGCACCTTCAATGGTTGTAAGATATCTAGTTATACATATGCTGGAGGCTCATATGCTCGCATTTCAAGCTCACAGACTAGCATCGTTGATATTCTTAAGATGATATATCTCTTTTTTTGGATGAATGTACATACTTTGAACTGAATAATTTAAGTTTCATCCACATTTTGCACGCTTCGTGCATTTGTATAGATATTATCAACTGCATCACTCCACTAAAGATTGCTTCCTGCACTGCCCAAATTAAATGAAAAAAAAAATCCCTGCCTGTTGGAGTAAAGCACAGGCTCCCATTGAAGTAGACAAATGCGTGACGGCATCACAGTTTACAAAAGCCCCAAATTTGCTACACCCAACAGTACAAATAGTGTGGGTCACATTAAATTTCGGAGAATATTCCTTCCCCTCATTGAAATTGCCGGACATGCCTGATTGTCTTTGGAAGAGATCCGGAGGCCAAAAGGAAACTGATAACTTATTATATTGAAGATTCAGTCTGCAAATCCACAGAATTGGGGAGGACGCTAAATCCTGCAAACGAAGTGGGCCCCGCAGGGGCAGATTTACCATGGGGGAAAACGCAGGAATTTTTTATTTTTTGCACATTACTTTTTTTGCAAATTCCAAATTCATATTTGCAATCAGAGACCCCAAATGAGCTCGAAGAGATTTAAAGCAAACCCTAGACACGGCTCAAAATAGGGGGCAGTTTTTACTTTTACCCCTGAATAAAACACAAAATGCTCTTGTGGGGCCCACTTCATCTACAGGATTTAGCGTTCTGCCAAAATTGGAAGCATGGCTTTTTTTCATCTTTTATGAAGTGCCAAAGTGGTGATATAAAGTGTTATAATAGTGGAGCTTCCAAATTTCAACGTTCATCCACATATTAGATAGAAAATATCATATTAGCAAGCAGATATTACATGTTTGTTAATTTTCTTTTCATCTACAATTTGGTGATTTCATAGAAGATTTTTTTTTCTACTCAAGAGTTTTTTGGTGAAAAACTTCACAAATTTTTTCCATTTCTTAGCCAAATTAATTTTTTCTGGTGCAATGTGGCACCAAGAAGCCAAAAAAAACCCTAATTGGAAGTTGGAACCGACATTGAATGCGCTTTCTCAATTCTTGGAATTTGTAGAATATTAATAATACAGTGACCAAGGTATAGTATATGCACCTTTTTCTTTTTCTTTTTTTTTCTTTTTTCTAGGGTGGGCATGACCGGTTTCATTGTGGTGATGAAATGGTTTCCTTTTAGAATGAAATGGTGTGGCAAATTTGCTAAATCCTTCGAAAAAAAAGGATTGTGTTGTTTTAACTATTATGGTAGCAACTAGCCATCTGAATTTGTTCTTGGTGAGAACCTCTCGCACCATCCTTCGTTGAGTGAAATGTTTGTTATTTGATAGCCCTCTCTTTCAAGTGGGTGCATGTGAAGTGACATGTCCATATGAACACACCAAAAACCTATTGCAATAGTCTTTAAAAAAATGGAAAATGGAAAGTAAATAATAAATAATAAATAAGCAAAGCCACAAATATGGGGCATGGGATGGAGCTTCAATGTGTGAATTCACCTTCTTAATGCTTGTATCAATGAAAACGCCAACATTGTTCCAATTGGAACCTTATCTTCAATGCTCTACATTTTCCACAACAAATGCATAGTCAATGCCAATGAAGTACAAATAACTCTTGGAGTAAACATGCAACAATGGTTAGTGAAATGGGACTCTATTTGGTCACGTACTAGGCTTTAGTGGAGCACACACTAGCAACTATCTAATTAAATAGGTAGGGAAATCCCATTAAATGGATCCTTTAGGCAAAATTCCTATGTTCTACAATGTTGCTATGACAATGGAGAGAGCATTGTGGTAAAATTTAGGTGATTTCACAAAATCAAGTGACACACAAGTGAAACAATGTCTAATGGCATAGGAATGCTATATGAGTGACTTTGGCCATTTAGAATCCCAACACCCCTTTGCCCCCTAGTGAACAAAAAAATATGATTTGTTTTTTTTCCATACTTTGTTTTGCCAAGTGTATTTAAATAGTGCAATCTAGCCCATTTTCACTAGACTAATTTACATTGGCACCTACAATCATCACAATCTAAAATGCAATGCCTACACTTGGATCAAATGTTAATACTATAACCTAGCTAGATATTGATAATTCAAAACATATGCGATAAAGTGTATGATACTTTGAAATTGCATGACTTCTTCATGCAACTCCCAAGTATTGCATTCTAAAGAGTGTTACAATCCTCTCTCAATTGCCAACAAGATCCAATAAAAATAGTTAATGTTTCATAGTATTAAATATATTTAGTTGCAATTAGTGTTGATTATTGGGTAGACAATGAACGTTTTCAAGAGCTCTTAGTGGAAATTAAATAAAACGGATGAAATACATCCAAGTATGTTAGAACAATCATATTTTGTCTATTCTTCCACAATATTAGTCTAGTCACTAGGTGCCTCTTGATTTTTGTGCAAGGTTATGAATAATTTCATGTCTAGATGGACAAGAGAGGAAAACTTACCCCCCAAAAGATTCTAGGTTTGATATCTAGTGAAGATTACAATTCCCTCCTTCTACCATGTGCACTTATATGTTATATCCACAATCTCAACTATCCATTGAGTGAATGATGAACAACACTGCGAGTGAGTGAGTGTGAAAATGCAAGCATGTAAGCCTTGAGCATGTGTATAAGTAGATATCCTACAACCATTGAGGGTGCTTATAGTACATAGGTATCTATAATACAATTACACTATAATCATGGAAGGATTTTATAATATAGACACCTATATCACAAATGAAGAGTCTTCTAGACTCATGGTCTCACGCTCTGAGGCTCATATGATAGCTATCCTTAAGGATTGGTGAGGATATTTTGAAGTTGGAGAGTTATTCTGAAGCTTTGTTCTAAATCATTCTTGATGCTTCCATTTTAAAGAACTTGTATTTTTTTCATTTTTTGGACATTGCTAAGAAGTTCTAAGGATTTAGAAGGGAATTGTAAGCTCTTCATAATGTGTATAAGATCAATGCTTGCTTGTTACTTTGTGAGGGTTTCAAATTTGAATTCTATAGACCCATCTAGTAGTTCTAAAGTTTTTTATTTTTATTTTTTATAAGTTTTTTGAGAAATTGCTAAACTTGTGCGACATTTTTCAAGTGCATAGCCAATTTAAGTTAGCTACTACAATTAGATTTGAGAACAAAGGATCCATTCCTCATTGAGACACTTCCCTACGAAGTTAATACTCCATCGATCAAATATTACAATTATCTACATGTTTTTAAAGCTATGAAAGAAAGACAAAGGATGTTAAATTTTGAGGTGTATCAAACAAAGAGAAATAATAGTAAGAAAATTAGAAATAATAAATTAAAATCACAGTGAGAAGGCTCCCAAAGTTGCTTTAGACCCACCACCAATTTGATACCAATTTGATACCAATTTGATACTAATCCATTCTCAATCTACAAGATGCTAACTTGATTTTGAGGCACTTTTAGGTTCTAAAGAATAGTCCAAAGCTAAAACAATGTTGTTGGATGTTGGTGAATGAAGCAATTCAACATGGTTTCATGTTGAATTGAAGCCATGTTGAATTGCTTCTTGATGCCACAGTCAAAATAAAAAGGAAAGTAATTTTCTTTTTTTTAAACTCATAAAAACTTCTAAAATCCAATAACTTTCACACCATAGGTCCAAATGTCAAGAAACAAAGCCCATGCACCCTTCCTCACAAAGAGCTTTCGAACAATACCAAGTACGTGGCCAAGGGACACACAATCTAGGAGATCTCAATGTAACAAACAAACAAAATAAAACAAACAAATAGCCTAACTTAAGGTATGGACTAGTGTACCCTATATTGTTGCTACAATATAATAATTTAAAAAATAATAATTCATAAAAACTTTAAAATTCAATAACTTTTACACCGTAGGTCCAAACACCATGAAACAAAGCCCATGTACCCCTCATAGAGAGCTTCCTAATGGTAGAAAGAACATGACCTGGGGATGTACAATTTGGAGATCTCATTGTAATAAAAAATAAATTAAAAACTACTCTTAAAGGTATGGATAGCTATCAATTTTAAATTTAGTGAAGAATTAACTCCATGGAAAAGGTCTAAGTGAGGAATAGTGGACGTTCTTTGTTCACATCTCTAAGTTACCTCATGAATGCTTGGCCCATGATTGGGGAAATCATCCCTTTGGGCATTGTATGACATCATCTACTTTCAGAAAAACAAAAGTGCTCATTGTAGGTCAAACTACTATGCATGATCTTCCCTTTTTGCACAAAATTCCACAAATGAACAATCACATTTGTGTCCTGTACAGAAAGATTCTTTGTCATTCCTCAAAAAAAACCACAGCGATTGTTTAACGGTGAATATATCACCACTGACTCTAAAGAAACTTTCTTCTTGCTTTCTCTTGGGATAACCAGATTTGAACTGAATTATCTCTAAAATCCCCCCAAATCACTGGCACTTTGGGTTGAAATTGGTCTTAACCTTAACCTTTGAGTGAAGTGGCTGATGTGTGCCTAAGCGTAGCTAGGGCCCAATGAAGAAAAGCAAACTGAAAGAGTGAAGAGAAGAGATAGTATACTAACTTAAGTTAAGTTATGCTTGCACTGGCACAACGCCGTCCACACGAATCTGCTGCTGCTGATCCCACCTACACTCCACCCCGTCGCCCACGTAGCACTGGCATCATCATGCTTGGCCATCCTGGCTGACGAGTGACGACGGAGTTCCAAGTCCGAAGCAGAGGGAAGCTTCCCCGTTGTGTTCATCACTCAGTAGTTGATTCATACAGTAGAAGATTCCAAATTGACTGGGCACAGCGGCACCGGAATCTCCCAGGGAAGTCCGGCGAAAAATGCAGCTCAGGTACGAACATACTGGAACTGAAGGAGGGGGCACTCCCCAGTCCCCACACCGCTACTTCTTGCTATTGTGCCTGGTTACTATTATTAGAATGGTGAAATTTTCGTTGATTTGCTTGTTGGCAAGCACAAGGAGGTTCCAGCGCACCAAAGAACCCAACATTTGGATATTGTATCCAAAAGTTATGAAGGAACAAAATTTTATGTGGTAGAGGTTATAGAATCATTTCTTCTAAATAGGTGGATATTGATTTTGGAGATGTATCCATAGTGATGATCATGGCAGTTTTGGGTTAGTGGCACATTTGGGTGCCTACCTAGCTTATTGCACAAACATTTGTCTCCTCTCTTCACAACCACTTGTGGATTCATGAAGCGTTTCTTACTGAAAACATACAAAGGCCCATAAGGTAAAACAACCCATTGCAGACTCCTAAGAATGACCCCATTACGGTTTTCTTTTAGTTATTGAGATTTGGACCACATTCAATGTCTTAGTTGACTAGAATGGAGTAATCAGTGACCACAATAGGAACTTTCAGTTTTTTAGTGTTAGTTCATTGTAGGAAGTGCCTTTTTCAGGTCTTTTGTGTTAAAAAAAATATTGTGACCACAATAGGTGAGTAAGATGGGTGTTATGGATTAGTTTTTGTTGGTTTTGGGGTAGTCTATAGACTCTTTTAGGTTGTGATGGGCTGAACACTTTAAAAATTCATAACAAATTCACATTTTGTCAAAAAAATATAGTTTCAAATGCTCTTGCCATTTCTATCACTTGACTTTCTCTCTCGAAAAAAGTAGAAAAGTTTTGAAATGACAAGAGGTCAAACCCCCATTTGGTCCATAATGTGTTGTTTTACCTTATATCATACTAAATAGTACATTGGATAGGTATTTAGACTTTTTGAATTGAAATTTAGATTCAATGAACCCAAATTATTCGTGAATAATGCACATGAAGATCATTACATGATTATTCAACCACTCTTACAAAAGATGATAAATATATCATCTACCATTGACTATAGGTTGGTGTATTGAAACTCTAACCTTGTGCAAACACCGTTTTAGATTTTACAATGTATTTGAGCAATGCAAATTAAATGCAGTCTTCCAAGAGAAGAATGAAGAATGAAAGATACAAATCAATGAAGGCTCATTCACCCACACCACACCAAGGTTTTGTAGGAATTCAACACTTCCATTTTTTGAAAATGGAAGAATGCATTGTCAAATCTTTCTTTTAACTCCTCAAAGACCAGACATTCAAATTTTGAACAACAAAATAAAGAAATACATGATCCAAAGTACAAATGAATGCATACATCAGTTTTTTGAAGATTTTTGTATTAATTCTTTATCATCTACATGGTGTAGAATTTGAAGACCTTATTTTGCAAATATTCTATAATTCAATGGGTACTAATAGGTCTTGCTTCAAAAAGTAAATTTTTTAGTTTGAAAAATGACTTGGATAAAAAATAAAGATAAAAATCTTCAAAAAAAAATATAATTATAACTTCACATTTAGAACTTGAAGGAAAATTTTCTTTTGAAAATCACAAATATTCAATCTCTAGTGAATATTTGAAGGAATTTCTAATTTTTGACTTCAAATTTTATTGCAAAATATTGGTTTGTGTACTAGTTGACCTAAACAAGCACATGGATTTGATCTTGGGATCATGTTTTACAACAATTGTTTGACAATCATCATTAAATTATTATTCTAAGTTATATTTTATACTACATCTTCACAATTTTGGGAATTTGGACTATACCTCAATTCTTAAGGGATTAGAGTTTGCTTTATTGCTTAACTGTTGAAAGAACAATTTTGCTATTCATGTTGTTTAATGAAGCTAATCATGCTATTTTCTTTACTTCTATGTGACATCTATGAATTTAGACACATTGTTGGACTATATTCATTTTCTTGGTACAATTCCTAATACAAAGTGTCCAAATAGGCAAGAGTGTGTGCTTTCATATTTATAAGAATTGCATTGAAATAAATTATTATTTTGGAAGGTGACAATATGTACAAATATTGGGATAAGGAATTATACTTCTATATTTTAGTTTTAACTATATGTTTTAAAATTAACTACAATTGACAATAAAATTTTCAATAATTAACTTAGTCAATTTTTATTTCCAATATATTTTTCTACAATAGATATGATCTCGTTCAAATTGATTAATTTTTCTCTACACAAGGACTTAAATGACACCCCCAACTCATGGATGAATAAAAGTCATTCAAAGTGTAAGGTACCTAGACATACCCATCCTTGTCCCTTTAAGAGTTCCTCCCTCATATACCAATGTACGCAATTGTTTTCTAGAATGTACTCCATTGGTACGTGAGGATTCGAATTAGGAATGGATATGTCTATTGCATTGCATTCATTAGTGGGAATCAAATTTGGTTGATAGTAGGAAGAGGTTGAAATTAAGGTTTTGCATGCTTTCAAGGAGCCCCCCCTCCTTTCTATCTATCTATCTATCTATCTATCTATCTATCTATCTATCTATCTATCTATATTTGATTCCCTATTTTCTAGATATGCTCAAAATCTAGTCCCTAGGTTTGTTTTCTTGACAAAACCTAGTTTATAGGGAATGAGATTTCGTAATAGATGGGTCTCTTTGAAAGCATGCAAGACCTGAATTTCTACCCTTGCCTACTATCAACCAATTCTAAATATCCTCTCCCACATGAGGGCCACTTCATACTTGGGTCCAATTATTGGCTCAATTATAAATCTACAAAAACTAGCAAAAATGAGTGTTTAGATTCTTCAATTGGGCCATCAATTGGGCTCAGAGAGTTTATATTGAAAGCCAACCCAATTTTCTCTTATATCACATAGTCGCTTCTTGTGACCATGTTTTGATACTCAAAAATTTGCCCCAATTGCTAAAAATTGGGTGGCCATGGATCCTTGACCCAATTTTTCCAATTAAGACCCGACTTGAGGTGGCCCTATGTTTATAATTGGGGCCAATTTAGAATTGGACCGGGCCCCTCGTCATAAAGTCCCCATGAGAAGAAGCCAGATCATTGGTTAGTTCGGAGGGTGCAATTAGAGAGGATGGAGTGTTCCTGAACGGGCTCCTACGAACCTACCAACAACCGTCTGGAGGGTCAGCAGGCCGCCAGCAACGCCACCGCAGACCGCCCCTTTCGCAGCACTCAGACGGAAGCGCAATTGGGGTGAAGGGGAGGTATCCCGAGGACAACGTTGTAGTGGATGGGAGCAAAACCAGCCTGAGCTCAAACATTTTCGCCCAGTTTCACGCAACAGCATCTGTTTCGTCTGGAACGCATCCTTTCGAACTTGGGGTTGCGAAGTGCAAGCATTCGCTTTGTCTAGGAAAATGGGTTCTCCAGCCATGGCGATGACGGTAGTCATCGCGACTTTGTTGGTAGCCCTGATGGCCTCCCAAGCCACCGCGCACACTTCGTGGCTTCGCATGCCCATCGACAAGAAGCCCGTGAACGAAGAGATGCTGCTCTCCGCCCAGTTCGCGGCGTGGGCGACCCAGCACGGTCGCGTGTACGCCGCGGCGGAGGAGCGCGCGCACCGCTTCCTGGTGTGGAAGGATAACCTCGCGTACATCCAGCGCCATGCCGCGTTGAATCTCAGCTACTCGCTCGGACTCACCAAGTTCGCCGACCTCACCAACGACGAGTTTCGGCGACAGTACACCGGGACGCGATTGGACCGCACGAGGCGAAGCAAGCGCAAGACGGGGTTCATGTATGCTGATACGGAGGCGCCCGAGTCGGTGGACTGGAGAGACAAGGATGCCGTCACGTCGGTGAAAGATCAAGGCTCGTGTGGTAAGAGGCGGATGGGCTTTGTGTCAATTGCTTGGGATCCTTGAAGTCTATTTGTGCATGGCGTTAACAACGGGAATCTAGTACAAAAGTGTATGTAAATAGGCGGATTGTGTGTGCGGGGTGGCAATTACTGGTTGGTTGCTTGCTTGCGATCCTCAAGGTCTATTTGTCCTTGGCGTCAGCATCGTGAATCTAGGACAATTGTGTACCTAAATTTATGCCTAGTACTAACCCTTACTAACCCTTGGTTGCTAAAATCGTTCCTAATTTTGAAGTGTAAATGGATCTTTAGATGCTTTGTTGTCTCTAGTTTGATGGCGGATCTTCACATCTTGATGTGCACAGATCTCGGCTTGTGATGCCAACCCGTGTGGTTTGTGGTTGCTTTTTAATTTAGTACAAAGGTGTACCTAAATGCATGCCTAGTACGCTTGCTTACATCGTTTCTAACACTTTAGTGCGAATGGTCTTTAGATGCTCTGTTTGCTCTAAGTTGATAACGGATCTTCACCTCTCGATGTGCACAGATTTTGGGTTCTGATGCCATCGTGTTTTGTTTGTGGTTGCTTTTTTGCGCTGGGCTTTGCTCGAGGATGTGTGTTAGTGTGGCGGGTATGGTGTGACTTGGTTCCAGAATTGAGCTTTTTGAGATTTTCTTTGGAATTTTCTCTCATGAGGCTAGAATTTTGTTGCTTTTCGCGAATTATGTCGTGGTGTAAGAGTGACGCTGCTTTGTGCTTTGGTTTGCGCCTTTCATGTTTACTAATGCACTCTAGAGTTTTGGGGTTGTTTTTTATTGCAATGCTGCTTCTTTATGCCTCTGGTTTGATCCTCTATCGGATCCTAGAATTTGTGAACTTTTGTGAATTATATCGTTGTTGTGTGCCAAAGATGCTGTTTTTTTTCCTGTGGGTTCGTTCCTCTCATGTGTAGTAATGCATCGTGTGCATTCGTCTTTTTTGTGAATCATGCAAATCTTTACATTGAACTGTGTTCCTGATCAGTGACAGTACTCAAATAGCAGTTTTGAGCGAATTCTCTGTTTGAAATCTGAGAGGTGTGCATGCGAGATTCGTGTTGATATGGCTGTTTTTCAAGAATCTTTTGAGTACTCTTGAGCACTTTCATTTGTGTTCCAGTCTAATCTGTGAGACATCCCCTGTCATTTCTCCCAGGATTACTAACAAAGCTAATTCTTTTGTTCAATTTCCAGGAAGTTGCTGGGCTTTTTCTGCCATTGGATCTGTCGAGGGCATCAACGCAATTCGCACCGGCGAGGCATTGTCTCTGTCCGAGCAAGAACTCGTGGACTGCGATCAGGAGTACAACCAAGGTTGCAATGGCGGTCTCATGGACTACGCCTTTGACTTCATCATTGAAAATGGTGGCATCGATTCCGAGAAGGACTACCCTTACAAGGGGTACGATGCCCGCTGTGATGCCAGCAAGGTAGAAGCCTCAATGCTGTTCAAGCATTGTCTACATTCGTAATTTTTTATGTGTTTTGTCAGTTCATTTCCTGACTTGTGAATGGCCATGAAATCCTCAATGAGACTGGTAAGGTAGTGTTTGGGCCCTTGTGGTGGTCAACCTAATATTTCATGTGATCCCCCTGCTGAACGGAGTGGTTGTTTTGGTGTGCAGAAAAATGCCCATGTAGTCACCATTGATGGCTATGAGGATGTTCCAGAGAACGATGAGGAGGCACTTAAGAAAGCTGTTGCAGGCCAGCCCGTTAGTGTTGCCATTGAAGCTGGGGGTCGTGATTTCCAGTTGTATTCTGGGGTAAGCCAAATCGAACAGTTTGTTGCCTCTTTGATATGTGTCTGTAATTTGGTTTTCTAGGGTGTCCAGTTTTCTAGGTTGTGCTTCTTGTAGAAAGTGGGAGAATGCTTTACTAGAATTACAGAGGCACTGCAGATGTTGACTTGGTTGTTGACATGATCTCCGCAGGGCGTCTTCACAGGAAAGTGTGGCACTGACCTCGACCACGGAGTCCTCGCAGTGGGCTATGGCACTGAGAAAGACTTGGATTACTGGATTGTGAAGAACTCATGGGGAGAGTATTGGGGCGAGAAGGGGTACCTCCGCATGCAGCGGAACTTGAAGGACAGTAACAATGGCTTTGGGTTGTGCGGTATCAACATTGAGCCTTCGTATGCCACTAAGACTTCGGCCAACCCTCCAAACCCTGGACCCACTCCTCCATCTCCATCTCCTCCTGAAGTGGTGAGCACTTCTTTCTATGTTTCGCGGACCTTTTGGTTTCGTTAAGAAATTGCATTTGGAGCGTTGCATACATTCTTGGTATCCAATGTTTTTTGTGGTATCCTATGCATTCTTTTCTTCGTCTTTATTTATTTATTTGTTTATTTATTTTTGGTTACTATTCTTCTCCAGATCTGTGACAAGTGGCGTACTTGCCCTTCTGAGAACACCTGCTGCTGCACTTTCCCTATGGGCAAGATGTGCCTCGCATGGGGTTGCTGCTCCTTGGAATCGGCAACGTGCTGCGATGATCATTACCACTGCTGCCCTGAAGAGTTCCCTGTCTGCAATTTGTCTGCTGGACTTTGCCTCAAGGTGTGTCATCGCTCTCTACCTAAATTTCTTAATCACATTAATATTCTTCTGTTATCTTGTAGTATGTTCCCAGTTGTACACCTATGATCGGACAACTTCCACACTTACGTTCTGAGCACATGTGATCGTAGTCTATTGGATCTCGAGCCTGCGACATAAATGCACGGTCATGCAGTTAGTAACGCTCCCCAATAGTTGAATAGTTCTCCTGTTCCTGGCCAGCAATAGATGATTTATTTTTTGAACTTGTTATCGGACTTGCTATTTTTCAAGTATTTCACTTTGTGAGCATAAATGTCCTCCAATTGTGACGCAGTTTCCACCGAATTTTGCTCTTAATGGTGTAAATGTGGTTGTGCAGGGATCCCATGATAAGGAAGGAGTGGCGTTGATGAAGCGAACTTTGGCCAACTTCAACTGGGCAGGAAACTTTTAGAGAAAACATTATGGAGGAGGTTTAATTGAGCACTTGGGATGCAACACCCAGCTCAAGAGTTGATTCTGTTGCGCTGCATTACGGAAGAGCCGCTAATACACAAGTAATTCCCATGACCTGAGGGATCCTTTTCAAGTCAGACGATGAAAGGAAATACTTTACTTGGCACTCAACACTGCCTCCACATCGCAGATGCGTGTGGGAGGTAGGTACATTGTACATTCTTGTGCATTCCTTCCTTCCCTTTCAAAGTAATTGATGTGAGTGGCGGTTTTGTAAGGACTCATTGTGTTCCTTGCTTTAAGGCCTCGCCATCAGGTAATAGTGTTTTTTAAGTTATGGTGTTTATAGGGAGCTCACAAGCTGTAGCTCGCCAGATCTAGATATGATGACTACCAGTTTTAGTATTCACAGGCTTCGGTTGTGAGGAGCAGGTGGTTTCCTACTCTTGTAAGAATCAAAGGATGTATCTTTTTGCCAGTTATCTGTATAAAGCATTTCATTGGCAATATGGTGATTTACGAGAGATGGATCCTTGTTATGCTTATTTATTTGGGAGACATCGGTGAACTTCCAGTCCAGCATACTCACACAGCATTCCTGTAATGGTAACAAGAACACTGATGTTGAGCAACTCAGGATACTAGCAGGGACCTGATCCCATCTTTCATACGGCCCCCTGTTACCTACGGCAACTCACCTATTCATACACTTGGCGTAGGCCCAAGCTAAGAAAATCGACAATTCTGAGTAATCGACAATTCTGAGCTCTCATTAGAATGTGGTAGCCTAAATGTTTTACGGTCACCCTCAATCTAAGTGGGCTGTTTTGCAACATAATTCACATTTGCATAAGAACCCCCGACATGATAATAAACATCGCCTCAACTGAATCGACTCTTTCTTGCAGCCAACAATCTTTCCGGAGCTTTACATTTGTCTTCCTAGAATTACGCTACCATAAATATTTGCCCTTAGGCAGAATCTAAAATCTATTTCAGACTACTGTAAAGATTTACCCTAAAAAATCAAGCATTTCAGTGTTCCGTCTTCAGCACCATTGCAGTGGTCTGTCCCCAGCTCCCCCCATCCATGACTTCAAATTTGCAGTGAGTGCAGCTCTCACCAAATCCTCCCACTCTGCCTGCCTGCCTCCACTGAAGCTCCCTGACAGTACCTGTGAATTCGATGATTGCCGTGTTCGGCTGGTCACAAGTTAACGTACAAGGTAGACTGGGAGAGCGGTCGAAACCAGGATACTTCCACTGTTGACAATCGACAAGCAAGTCTTTCTAGAACAGAACTCCAACAAATCTCAGGCTCCTCAGATAGTAGTAAGGTGGGTACCTCTGAACCGCCACTCTCTGCTACTATAGCAGTTCTACAACTTCCTAGTACGTCAGTACAATGAGGCTGGTCAAATTTTCATTGATTCTTTTGTTGGTAAGTGAAAGGAGGCTCTAGCTCACCAAAGAACACAACATTTGGATATCGTATGCCAAAAGTTAGGTAGGGTCAAAGTCTTTTTTTGGTAGAGGTTCTGGAATCATTTCTTTTACCAAGGTGCATATTGACTTTGGAGATGTATACAGAGCCATGATGGCAGTTTTGGGTCAGTGGCACATTTGGGGGAGGCCACAGACCACCTTACATCAGATTGGCACATCATGGCACATCAACTCATGAAGTGTATAAATGTCTAATTCACCATTCATTGATTTGATTGATGGGGGTTGCGATAGTTGCATCCCAGATTTGATCCAAAGAGTACTGTAGTACAAGTATACATTATTTAGTGTAGGTATCTTCTGCTCCTTTTTTTTTCTTTTTTTTTGAAACAAATGAAAGGGAATTTCATTGGAAAGGGCAGAGTACAAAGCCAACTACCCCCAGAATCTTCTGCCTTGAATGAAAAGTCAAGAATGGAAGGACACCCATTCAATTGGCCAACTATTGGCCTTTGCGGCTTTGCTTACTGAGGTGCAGACTACTGGCCCCTCTAGGTTGTAAGGTAGACCAGCCTATTACCACCCCGATTTGCAATCTGAGTATATTGGGACCAACTCCAAGAGGGCCACATATTTTTCAGAGGTGTGCGCATGTTTCATGAATCAAATTTTAGTGGAATTATAATTTTTCAATTAAAATTGTAATTTCTATGAATTTTTAAAGTGGTGTGCTTTGAAATTACAAAATCGTTACTAGATTAGAGTCATAAATGTCCTATCCTAAACCTATAACCACCATTCCATGTACCTATTAGTACTTGAGTATCCACCAATCAAGGATTGACACTTAACCCAAGTTGGAGTTAACCCCTAAAGGACCAAGGTGTGTTTTTTGGCAACATAACTTTTTTGGGCAAGTACATGTGACTAGAGATTTCCATGTTTTTGGACCAAAATTTAATAGAAGGTGTGAACAAGGAATATCCTTCATGTGCACTAAATTTCAAGGCATTTGGAAATATGAGTCAAAAGTTATGGCCTAATATATAGTTTGTTTCTCAACTCGGGCAGTCTGGGCAGATCTGAAAAAATCAAGATTTTCAAAAATAAAAATTTGAAATTGGTTTTCTAGATTTATATATTCACAAAAAGCTTTGAATCATTCCATTTTGATCAATGAGGTGAAAGTTATGAGGTCTTTTAGTTTGCCAGCAAGTATGGATTCTCTACTCTAAAATAAACTTTGAAGTCCTTTATTTAACTCAATTTTCAATATTTTTTGAAAAAAATAAAAACATTAGATGCAGATTTTTTATTACAAAATTTCAACCATTGGGGTTGGGATTTTTCAATTCCATTGATAAATTGTTAACAATTTAGTATTTTGAATCATTCTCTACTTCTTTCTAGTTACTATTTTTTTCTTGTATGTTGCACATTTCCAAATGATATGAAACTTTTCAAGCATGTAGCCAACTTGCATTGAAGAATGAATCTAAAGAAGAACCACCATTTTGGACATTTTTTCATACAAATGTAACCTTGTGAAGTGCAACTGCCCGTTTTTTCATAGGGCCCCAAAAAGGATTTTTGTCACTTCAAATGCTAATATCTTGCAATCTACAGGGTGGAATTTTATGAATTTTTTTCCACATCTTCTCAATCTAGTGTACTACAAGATCTTATGGTTACATGTGTCCAAAAATGATATTTTTCAAAAACTTGGTACTTGTATTAGAAATGACAGTTTTTGAGGGGTTTGGTAATAACATAGTTGAGGAACTTTAGGGGTTAATGCATTGAAATTGTCAAAGAAGCAAATGGATTTGGGTAAATTTTACGTTGGAGATGGGGCTAAAAATAGGATGGCAGTTATAGGAAGCTAGCAAAAATGGATTGGTCTACCTTAACCCCTCACCGCCCAAAGCCTGGACAAGTTAAAAAACAACATTTCTTTTGAAGTGTTGTAGATATAATTTTCACTGAGTTACAAAGATTTCAACCATACAATCTTGTAGTGCACTTGTTGTAGATGACATGCATCAAATTTGGTGTCATTACTACATAGATTAAAAGATTATAATTTTTTTGTGTTGAAAAATGATTCTGAAATTTCCTTGAAAATACATTTGGAGGCAAAATTCGGTTTCTAAATCTACTCAAATGAAGAAACTTTAAACTAGAAAGTGATTCAAAATGAGCATAAAAGTACATTGATGAAAAAAATATCATTCAATTGACTCAATGTATCTACAAAAATGGCTTTGAAATGTCAAAAAATAGCAAGAAAAGTTGCAAAAAACACATCAAAAACTGAAACTCCTACTAAACTCCTTCTCAATCACTCATAACTTCTTGGATTGATATGAAATTTTATTCACACAAACTAGAATAGTATGCGCAACTTTTCCAAAAACTTTTATTGGAAACGAACCTTGTATGAAGAAGAAACAAGCCACCAAAGTTCACTATAATCCAAAAATGTCAGGATTTTGAACTTCCAATTGCTTTGAGACATTCAAAACAACTTAGATTGACATGAGCATTCTACAATAGTAACTAAACTTGAAGGGGAACATGACCCAACAATTAATTAATTCTTTATTTATTGAAAACAGACTTTGGTTGAAGGAGATACAAGCCCCCGAAAGTTGCAGCCATCAAATGCAATTTGGTGAACTCAAATTGAACTTGTGAACTTCGATTGGCTTCCAAAAATTTAGTACATCTTGAATTGATCTAAAAATTTTACCATACTAGAAGAGAGCTCAAATTTTACAACAAGTTTTACTGAATTCGGACATCAGATACAAAAGTTACAACACTTTGAATTTGACCTGAAAACACTTTTGGTCCCCTTTGGCAGTGAGGGGTTAATAGATTTGGGAATTGGGGTTTGCTGGAGCCTTATTGAAGGGAAAACTAATGTGCAAGACCTCCCCTTTTCACACAAAATTCCAAGGATGAACATCTGCACTTCTTCTTATTTGTCTTGCATGGAAGGATTCTTTGACATCCATCGGACAAAGATGGTACAGGGAATTCTGAAGCCTGAACAAAGAGATGGAATGTAAATAAGCTTATGTTATGTGCCCATGACTGGATAACATTTAGTTCCAGAGAAGAACCAACAGGGAAAAGAAAAAGCAAGCAGGACATCTGGCAGCATGAAATTGATGCATCCATTTTTAATTGTCAGTGCAGTGTGGGTAAGATGCACACTATCATTAAGTTACATGGCACACATAAGTAACTTCAGTTAAAATGTGCAGAGGGTTCTGTTCCTGGTCTGGCAAAAAAACAAAAACAACCCAATAAACTACAATTAATTAACTGTAGTTGTGGGAAGGTGAACATTCCCACAATGAATTAGGAATTTTTTTTGTTTATTTATCAATTATACTGTAGATTGATAGAAAAATAAATAAAAATTCCCAATCAGAGGTCTGTCTAGCGGTAGTGCACCCCCCCTGCTGAAACATGGAATTGAGGGAGATGTATCCAGACTAGCTCCTTCGGTGCTGAGTGACCCAGCCCCCACTGAGTGGGACCCCGGTTAATTGTTCCTCTCCGTTTTTTGAGAGATTCAAACCTCTCTTCCAATTTGAAAAAAAAAATTGAATGGATTCCCATTTAAAAAATGTAGTTCAGAATATTTGCTTACCAATGAGGCAGGGGGTCTTTTTTACATCCTTGGAAAGGGGGATCCCTACAGTGAACAAACTTGTCTTATATGGACCCTCAACCACCCCCCAATCCTTGAAGTAGCTTATAAGTCCCTCCCAAGCATCTAGCAAAGCATAATATCTTCTCAGCATAGGGAAGACCGTTAACTCCTAAAGTTCCATGACTATATTTTCACTGAAAATGCTCCAAAAAAGCCATTTCTAGTACAAGTATCACATTTTTGATTTTTTTCTTTGTTTTTGACATATGCAATAGTAGGATCTTTTAGTATGCTAACTTGAGAATATGTGGTAAAAAGTTTAGAAATTTCCACCACTTGGATTGCAAGATATAACCATTCAAATTCACTTAAATCATTTTTTTCGCCCTGCGAAAAACATGACAATTGTATTTCACAAGCTCACTTTTCTATGAAAAAATGTCCAAAATGGAAGTGCTCCTTTTCATTCTTCTTCCTAGAAAATTTTTCCACATGCTTGAAAATTTTCAGATCATTTAGAATTGTACAACATATAGGAAAAAAATAGTACAAAGATAGTGGTAGACAATGATTCAAATATTAAATTGTTAAGAATTTAATTATGGAATTGAAAAATGCCAATCCCAATGGTTGCAATGTTGTAATAAATAATCTACATCCTACATCCGGAGTATGATTTTATTTTTTTCCACAAATATTGAAAATTGAGTAAGATAAAGGACTTTAAATTAAAGTTTATTTTAGAATAGAGAATCCATAATTTCCCGCAAACAAAAAATCCTCATAATTTTGGACTCATTGATCAAAATGAAATGATTCATAGCTTTCAACATACTCTAGAAAACCAAGTTCGAATTTTTGTTTATGAAAAAACCGATTTTTTCTAATTTGCTCGACTACCCATTTATAAAAGAAAAAGTAACATCTTAGGCCATAACTTTTCATTCATATTTTCAAATGTCATGAAATTTAGTGCATATGAAAGATATTCCTCATCTCCACCTTCTATTAAACTTTGGGCCAAAAATATGGAAATCTCCAATCAAATGTACCTCCCCAAAATTGCTATAGAGCCCCCCAAAATGCATGTTGGTCCTTTAGGGGTTAAATTGTTTGGTTAGACAATGTAAGTTATGTTGAACTTGATTATGGGGCATTTTTCAATGAGTTGTATTTTTTTTCCTTCTGAAATGAATTTGACTCTTATCTATAAATAAATAAAAACAACAACAATATACTAGTGTAGGTCTTTGGCAATCAAAACTTGAATAGTTGCCCAACTAGCTAAAACCAAGCAGGGCCCAACTTTGGTCAATCACAACTTCTAATAGGGCCAAACTTCTAACTCAATTGCCCAATTAGATGTTTTCAGAGTTTGGATCAATCCTTGGACATTACTTTTGACCACACATGAATATTTGCCAAATTTGAACAAATTGGAGTTTGTTGTGCAAAATTATGTATCTCAGAGGGATGTCATGGGCCCTAGCTCTAACTGATTCAATGGACTGATTTTCTTATTAGAAAAAAACTCAAGAACCTATTATTTACCACTAAATGACCAAATTTGGAAACTTTAAATTCAGGTTTAGAATGAAAGCCCCCTCATTAGCTGGAGGATGGAGATGAATACAAAATCAACCAACCCATAAATCAAGAAAAGGGAGACATAATTTTTAGTTATTCATATCAAGGTGAAAATTTTGGAGTTGACCCTACTTTTGCAATAAACACAAGGAAACAATTTCAATAGTATTCTCTGAGCTTCGTGCCCAAGGACCTCCCTTAGGGCCTCTTCACACTATGGCCGTCCAAGTCGAGAGGCCGTGGGATTGAATGGCCAAACTTTGGTGAGAGTCCAAGGAAATGAGCAATAAATAGGCCAAAAAAACTAGGAATTGGAGCCTTCGGCCGGCCATAGTGTGAAGCTTCCAAAGGCCAAAGTCCAAAGTCCAAGTCCAAAGTCCAAGCCCAAAGTCCAAACCTATTCCATTTTTTCGACTTCTAATCCATCCAATTTCTGAAATTCTCAATAAATTGTCTCCCATGTGACAATTTTTTCAAGCAAAAGGTTAAAAAACATGAGAAAGGAGTCAAAAATGGCCTTGGAAAAATAATTACAGCACATGCTCTCACCATTAAACAAGGAATATGAAGGATATAAATGGAATAAAAAGGTGGCATTAAACATTGAAGGGAAGTAGGTTCATAGAATGCAAAGACTCCCCATTGTAATGGTGGAGACTAGGGTTCAAACCCCAATGGGGACACAAACAAATAAACAAATAAACAAATAAACAAGGGAGGGCATCCAACCTATTTCTACAAAAACAGTCCGATCTAATGGCTGAGATTTTGTCAGATTCTGAAAAAAAATTGACGGACTCTCAATTAGAGTTTGGGTCGGCTAGAAATGGCGACCCAAACTCTAATCGAGAGTCCGTCGCCATGTAAGCATTTCAATGCCATGTAGGCTGCCATCAAGGCGACGGACTTTCGATTGGGCCACCTTGTGTGAAGGGCCGAGAGGCCAAAGTCTTGGGTCTCTGAAATCTGATTGGCTAAGACCGACGGACTCTCGACCTTGTGCCGTAGTGTGAAGTGGCCCTTAGTCTTTCCCCTGGTGTTTCCACCTCGTGCGGCGTCCATAGAGTGGGGAGAGAAGTGCCATGGCAGATGCGAAGAATTCACACCAGCAAATTCCTTCCTTTCCAGCATTGTAGGCTATCCTTTCTCCACCAAGGAAGAAGATGCACTCAACTGCGCAAGTATAACTACTGTACAGTACAGCAAGCTTTAAGTTAACCCCTAAATGCCCAAGGCCTGTTTGGAGCTCCTGGAAATTTGCTCTAAATTGAACAAAAAGTCAACATTTTCATAAGTTGTATCAATTTATTTTGAATTGTAACCGTACAAAGTCAAACTGGACATGTTAGAGATCACATAGGAAAAGAAAACATAACAATATCACTTATAGATTGAAAGATTATAATGTTTGATCATGAAGGTGTAAAAACTGTGAAAATTTTTCAATTCACTTTTTGCATGTCAACTCTAAAAATTTGGTCACTAAAAAAATATGAGGTTATAGGGCCTAGCATGCAAAACCCCATTCAATTTACGGTTTTTCAAAATCTATTCTACAATGTTTTTAAATGAATTTCTAATGCGATTTTGCCTCCAAGATCTAGTGTATTTGAGGCTCATTTTCAAGAGCCCTCAACACTACAAGAAGTCAAGATTGCAATTGGTATCCTTGCACTAAATCTTCAATAGAAAAATCATAATCCTTTATTTTTCAGATCAACTTTTTGATCCTAAAACTAGACTTCAAAAAGAATTCTCCAAAAATATAAACTACTAATAATAGCAATTTGGTTGGATTTTACTTAACTTCAAAGTTTTCAAAACACCAGCATCTGGTGCCTTGGGCATTTAGGGGTTAAGCTTATTCGTCTGCTAATAAGTAACGTATCCATCCAGACTCCAGAGAATTGGGAGACAGAGTCAGTCCCCTAATAATGGAAGCGAATTCTGAATTAAATCATAATATTCTGAAACCAGTCCCAATTAGGACTCCGAGGTGCGTGCATTGATAGGCTCCGTCAATTGGAGCGCCTTCCGTCCGTCTGGATACGAAGCACTTCGTAGTTAGGAAACTGCCTTTTCTAAACATCCCAGATTCCAACAGGCTGTATTATCCGAACGATATGCACTTCGGCCGGAACACCCCAAGTTCCCAGGTCCCCAACATTCTAGAATTGCAAATTCCAGGGGGAGTATCTCAGACACCCTGGCTGGCTTCCAACGCTCGAATTCCGGTTGCGTCTATACTAACTTCGTGCAAGGAGCCGAATGCGGAGACCGTTTTATCCCCCAATGTGGAGAAGACGCAGGAACGTTTTCTTTGCCACGCATGATAAAATTTGCAAATCTGGAGTTCATATTTGCAGTCAGAGGCCCCAAATTCTCCTGGAGAAGCGTAGAGAGATAGATTAATGAAGCACAAAATAGGGGGTCTTTTTTTTAGCATGCACCCTTGGTTGGACCTCTGCATTCGGCTGGTTGCACTACTATAGATGCAATCTCAAATTCACCTGCAATTGGGAATCAATGCAAGCTACCAGTGTTCAAGAAGTATTTTTTAGTTTTACTAGCTAATTTTCTTCAATTTCCATGTAGAACCAGTTTTTCAAGTACAGAGTCTGGATATTTTCTCTACTTTTTATTCACAATGTAAATTTAATAGAAGTTTTTTCACCAGTTTTTAAATTGCCAATGCTTTCAAATTGCAAACCGTTTTTTTTCCCAATTTCACCGGCTAACTAGCTGCTGGTTAGTCCGCAACTACTTCCAATCCCTCCCTCAACTACTTCAATCGCTCTCTCAACTACTTCCAATTCCTTTCTCAAGTTCCGATCGTTCTAATTGCCCCATCCCCCAAACTTGATTTTTTAGTGTTAATTAATGGAAGGATACCAAGGTGAAAACACCAGACACTAAGTGTCAAATAGATGACAAAGAATCCTTCTATGTAAGACAAACGTGCACATGTTCATCCTTGGTATATTCAGTGAAAAGGGTATGTCTTGGTAACCATAAGGATGATTTCTAAAAAATCAGCCTATCCTAGGGTAAGGAGACTCATGGAAATGAGCCTCAAATACATTGGATCTTGAGGGGAAAATCAAATTGAAAATTCATTCAAAAAATTGCAGAGTAGATTTTGATGAACTATAAATTGATTTTTTTTAACTCAAATGACCTAATCAATCATAACAGAATAATAAGAAACCAATGTACACCCGTGAATTAGGGCATTAATAATAGTTCCCACTCATTGTAAATGTACTCTGGCTTATTCCATTTTATTCCATTACACTTCTGAATGCAACTCAAACTGCGTTCAAGGAGGTTTGGCAAATATAATAAGGGCAGGTTTACCCTGTTTCAAGTGTTTCCATTGATGAAAACCAGAACCGGCTGTGCTCATTTTTGAATTCAGCTGAAGAAACAACACCAAAAAGAAAAAAATACAGTCACGAAAACAGAACTGAAACAAAAGTTCATTGCAGCATATGAACCGATACAAACTGTGGTGACAGACCAGGACACGAGTACTTCCCCAGTCAACACAGGATTGATACTAGTATACAATAGAACCAACAAGGAGGATCTTCGTAACATGATCTTCAATCTCGCCTATTCCCACCCTTGGATCTTCCTAATATTATCATAGTCTAGCCTGACTTGGCCTAGTGCTGAAGACGAAATTCCAAGCGGAATCTAGCGATGCTAAACAGCCAACCCCAAACAAACTTCCCAACTAAACATTTCCAAGCTATTCCGAAGGTGAGAAACTGAGTGTGAAGTTCGTGATGAGCGGCCATGGTTTACCTGTCACACGCTGTGCATCTAACAACCTTGCGTTCACCCTCAGCTACGCTCTCAAAGTTCTAAAGCCAAGCTCGGCATATTCCAACTACCATTCCAATTTGCAACAGATCTGAGAGGATCTGCTTAGATGGGAGTCTGGTTATTTTGAAGGGCCTTGTCCCCGTTGATAGTGCTCATGCGCATGTCATGCTCGCTGCCGTCGGCGTGAATGTAAGCCGATCCACCGTGCCGGGTGGCATCCATGCCCGCCATCTCGTCCTCCGGGGTGATGCGCAGCAGACGCATTTTGTGGAGAGCGAAGAAGAGAGATCCCATCAACACGCTCACCCATGAGAAAATGACAAGAATCTCGATGATCTGGGCTGCAAGGAGCTTGCCGCCTCCTCCCATGAACAACCCGTAGGGTCTATCCGGATGGCCTGGGTAAGCCTCGTTCACGTAGTTCTTCTCCGCGAACAGGCCCACGAAAAAGAGGCCCCACGCACCACAGCCGCCGTGCAGCTGGGCGGCTTCCAGAGGATCATCGAATTTCAAACGAGCTGTAGGATAGCGAACACAAACATCAGTCGAGTTTCGGTTATGGACAGCAACCTACAGCTTGCACTCTCTCCTAACAAGCAGAAGCTGTAAATACGAATTTATTGAAGATCTGTTCCATATTCGAAGGAATGATTCGTTGATAAATAAGCCAAAAATGCAAACATGCACACAAAAAAAAACTAAGGAAATGAGTTGATTTATAACACAGGAGCCCCCCCCCCCAACGGAACCAGTCTATGACTCCAAATGTGAGCTGACGAAGAGAGCTCCGGATTAATTGGGAGATTCCAGGGGGGGTGAATCTTCCAAGAGTGTTATGTCCTTGGATATGAGCAGAAGAGAATTGGAGAAAAAAATTTACACGAGCACTGCCAAACAAGCTATGGTGAGGATTGATGGCCATACCTGCGAGGCGGTTCAATCCGATCAAAACCAAGGCGGACCCGAATCCACATAAGATACTAGCCCACGGCGCGACCACCGCGCACCCCGCGGTGATGGCCGCGAATCCCCCGAGCGTCCCATTACACACATCCAACACGTTCCAGTGTCCATCCAGCAGTCTCTTCACAAACAACGTCGTCACCCCGGCAGTCGATCCCGCAAGCGTCGTCGTCACAGCCGCCCTTCCTACACCGCTCCAGTTCCCTCGGAAGCCTCCATACGGCTTCAGAATTTGGAGGAAACTCCCGGGGTTGAACCCATACCACCCGAACCACAGCAGAAACGTCCCCAATACGACCAACGTGGCGCTGTGTCCCCGGAAGATAAGCGTACCCCCGCCCTTATCGAATCGTCCAATGCGCGGACCTTCAATCAGAGCCCCCCACAGTCCCGCAACGCCGCCCACCATGTGCACCACGCCACTGCCCGCGAAGTCAATCGCGCCGCTGCCGAAGAGAAGAGACCCGGGTCCCAAAGATTTCGTCGCGCCCAACCAGCCGTCTGCAGACCACACCCAGTGGGAGACGATCGGGTACACGAATCCCGTGAGAAAGGAGGAGTAGATCAAGTACGCCACGAACTGTGTTCGTTCTGCAATCGACCCGGAGGTGATGCCCGCGGCGGCGATCGCAAACGCCCACTGAAACATGAAGAAACTGTAATCGAACCCCGCGTTGGGGACGTCCCTCAACCCCCAATTGAAGTGGCCGATGAAGCCGTTGGTGGAGCCCTCTTTCACCCCAAACGCGAACGCGAATCCGAAAATGTAGTAGGAAATTCCCCCGCAGGCCGCATCCAGGACGTTCGTGAGCATGATGTTCATGGTGTTCTTGGCACGCACGGAGCCCGCGCACAGCATGGCGAACCCGAGCTGCATGGCGAACACCAGGTACGTGGAGAACAGGAGGTACGTGTTGTCAACTGCCAGAGTCGTGTAGCCGAACTGCGTCTGGATGTCATTGAGCCTGCCGCACAGGAAGCTGCTAAGTCCAGCACCGTCTCCGCTGGCGCCCAGGTAGCCCTGGATCAAGCCCGCGTCGCCCTCCCCACACACGAATGATATCGACATCGTCGATTCTGACCCCAAATGAGCTCACACCACTCTGACTCCCTCGCAAGGAGCTCTCGCTCCTGCTCTTGCTCTCACAGAACAGCAACCTTGACCTGTCGGTCCCGCACTTGCTTGCTTCTAGCTCGTCCTCGACATCGCAATTGGAGCTTCACAGGAGAGCGAGGGCTGCCCAATTGTGCGAATGAATGAGGGCTGAGGGCGCGGGGCGAGAGCATAAAAGGGCGTGTCCGTGTCCGTGTCCCCAGAATGAGCGTGCGGGCTTCGCTCGCCATGGCAGCGGGGGCGAGGCTTTGCTGGTCGTGAGCCCGGGGTGCCAGCCTGGCTGCCATCCAAGTTTCGGCAAGGGATCTCGAGCTCTTCTGGGTTTGGGGCAAGTGGTTCCTCGATGACCTGCTTTTGCCTTTTACTTTTTCACCGGAACCATCAATGAGGTGTCACTTGTCAGAGGCAATTGGATTCGGAGGGGGCTTCTTTATTGATATTCTTTGGAAGGGTCAGCCGTTCTTTTGTCACTTTTAGTTTTTTGCAATTGTTGCGGTAAGAAATGGAGGCCGGGACTTTCCTTCAGTTCCTTGTTTTTCTTTTTTTCGTTGCAGGCCCCCACCACCACCACCTTTTTTTTCATTCTTTTTCCTTTACCTCTTTGGCAGAAATTGAAGAAACTGGCTATTACAAAGAAAGAAGAAAACCAACCAACCACATAGACCAAGTATTGGCTTGAAAACTTGAATTGAGGGGGTAATCTATGAGGAAGGGAGGGTACCCAAAACCAGGCTGGGTTGAATTGACCCCCTCTCTCATCCCCAAGGCAAAACACTGAAATTGTTTATTTGCCATGCATGATAAAAATTTGCAAATATTGAATTCATATTTTCAATCATAGGCCCTAAATTAGCCTCGGGAGGTATATGAGAGAAATGAAACAAGCACAAAATAGGTGGTTCTTTTTTCTGACATGCCTCCCTAGAATGACTTGGGGGGGGATAAGTGAGTGGTTGGTTCATTCAAGTCGAAAAGATTGAAAAGGGTCCTTTACCTATAAATTGTTTACCAATGAAGCAGGGGGGGCCTTCAACATCTTAGAAAGGGGGGCCCTATATATAGTGAACAAGCGGTCTTCTAGGGCTCTTCAATCAATTCCAATCCTCAAATCAACTTAATCACTTTTCCAGCATGAAGAGGACGATTGTTTTGTTATACAATATTATGTATAGTGAACAAAAAGTGTCTTATAAGGTTTGTTAGCCAAATACAAATTTTCAATTAAAAGATACATCCATCCAAGGGATCTAGCAAAATATATATGTATCTTTCTAACTTGAGGAGAACCAATGTTGGTTATACAATGTTATGAAGAGAATTGGCATACACCAAGTGCATTATGAATGCTTTCAAGAGCTTACAAGGAAACATATGAGGTTCATTTAAGTATGGAGAAAAAGTGATTTTTGTTTGTTTTTCAATAATGTGATTGGCGTGATCAATTGGTATTTCAAGATCATTGTGCATGGCTATGAATGAGTTCATGTAGGGATGGAAAGAAGACATGATATTTATACTATTCACATGCTATAATTTATTTTGCTTAAAAAGCCCCAAACCGACACATGTCTTCCTTCCAAGGACTCCTAGGGGTGAACCACTAAAATAATGTGGTATGTTGTGACCCAAAATGATCTCAAAAAAATCATTTCGAAAGCAAAAAAAATATTTCTTTGGTATGTCTAATCCCTCAAGGACAATTGTCCATTGAACAAACAAATGAAAATCTAGGTCAATTCCTATCATGTGTTTTTTCTAGTGAAATTTTTCGAGCTCTAAAAATAAACTAATATGTTGTCATCCCTCCAAATTCTATTCAATGACATATTGCTTGAGATACTAGAGCTAGCAGAATTTTTCTAGAAAAAAACACACTAGTTCCTATAAAGTCAATTTGGGTGGATATTCATGAAATTATAACACAAGGTATGAACATGTACCCCTTTGTGGGAATATTTGGTTTTTTTATTAGGTGCATGGATCAAAAGTTCTATTGCCCGAAATTTTTTGTATAGTGCAGGTAGCTTTGAGTAGCATGTATGGAACTCCTCCTTAAATTACAATATCTAGCAATTATATAATTTACAAGATAAAAAGATAAAAATGTCAAAAAATATTCATTTGTGGTATGAATTATATGTCAATTTAGGAGGAGTTTAAATCTATTGGCCCTTCTCCAATAAGAGTGAAAAGAAACTTTTTCTTCGAACTTCAAACATTATAATCTTTCAATATGTGTGGTCAAAGGTTATAATATTTTTCCACAGATTTCTATGGTAGTCCAGTACAAATTTGTATGGTTGAATATAGAGAAACAAATCACTTTCCCTTGTTGCCCTAAAAAGTGGCAGATTTTCACATTTTCTGCTTAATATGTGTTTTGGACTTTAGGGGTTAAGGAATTCAACCTTGATCTTTTAGTCAATATATTCAAGTTTGTCCTAAAATTTGAACTCTTAATGTTGTTGTATGTTAAATATCCTTGAAGGTAGGATTATGATATACACCCTAGTTTCAATTCACTTTCACCATAAATTAATTTCAAATGAGAATATTGAATGTCTAGAGAAACTATGAATAATGATTGTTTGAAAGTTCAAAAATGATTCACTTATTACATTGAATGGAAAATGCTAAAAAAATGACAATTTGTATAAATGGATGGAAAATTAGTAATTGAATAAAATATTATTAAATTTTTAAAAAAATTGGAGTATTCAAACCTAAACTAACTTAAAGTAATGCAATTGTCACTTATGTATTGAAAGTGACCAACCATGTGTTTGAATAATGCCTCTTTTCTTAGTTTGTTGCTTTTGTGTAAACTTACCTTATTAGTCTTGGGCCAAAGTGAACCAACCCCTTTCCTTGTCTCCGAAGGTCATTCCAGGGGGCATATAAGAGAAAAGACCACCTATTTTGTGCTTGATTAAGCATTTAAGCCTTAAAAGATGGACTAGTGACTGTGGAAATCAACCCTTTTGGAACGTGTGACATCATCTACTTTTAAAGAAATAAAAAATACTCATTGGAGGTCAAAGTACTGTTGGAGATCTCCCCTTTCTGCACAAAATTCCAAGAATGAATAATTATAATTTTGTCCTACATAGAGAGATTCTTTGTCATCCATTGGACACTAAATGTCCGTGTCAACATTTACACTTCAATTTATCTTGTACACTTCCCTTGGCTAATTTGAGGCCTAAAATTTGCAAATTTTATCATGCTTGGCAAATTATAAAAAATTCAGCGTTTTCCCTTGGGGACGAGCGAAGGGGTCAGTTCACCCCGGCTCTTTTTTCAAGGATTCAGAAAGCCAAAAAAGCGGCCCCTTCCTCATTGGTAAACAATGAAATATACTTCTGTTAGGGGTTTATAAAACCGTTATAATCCTAGCTGGAGGAGAGCAGGACCGTCCGGCCTAGCCTAGCCTAGCCTAGTTGGGCCGACTTCTACTGTAGGGCACTACTTCCTTGAGAGTAAGCTTACTGTATGAATATTTCATTTCATTATAATTTGTATGTGCACTGCATGAGCTGATGTGGGCCACAGAGTTGTAAGCTTAAGCTACGGTAGATCCTGTTTGAAGACCGCGCCTGATGGTCAACTTACAGTAACTTATTTTAATTAACCCTGGTATGGTGGCCGTCTTTTAATTAAGTTACTGATTATTACTCCCCCAGATCAATGAAAAGATTCCCACCTGAGCCCTCCGTCCCACCAAGGGCAAGGGTTCGATGGATGACCGAGAATCCTGTTTCTTTACTGAGGACTGCACATTATTGGACGCAAATAGAAATATCACAGCTGCTGAGGAGGCTCCGGAAACTTAGTTGGACATTCCCGGCCCGCAGGCCGCGTCCAGGAGCTGATGACTCCAGGAACAGCTTGGGAGGCACTGGGGTCATGCGAAGAAAAAAAACTGTTCCTGTGGGTCTACCTTCCTTAACTTGCTACCCACGAGCTTATCAGGTATCCCGCCACACCCTCTCAGCAAGGAATAACTTACTGTAGTCGTCGGAATCCGACGGGCCCAGTTGCGGTTCCCACCACTGCTACTGTTTCGGAACCTGCAGTTTGGGGTTCATGCTTGAGGTTGTGTACAATACAATGCTTGTGCTCTCTGTTCTGTTGGAGAAGGTCGTTTTTTTAATACGATTTTTTTTTTTAAACAAATGGACAATTCCCATTGAGTTTTTTTAATACGATGCAATTCAGGCTTCGGGTGATGCGCGTTTAGGTATTGTTGTGGACAATTTGGAAGGTTTTCTTGCGGGCGACCGTTTTTTCCTTTCTGGAGTGACCTCACGACTTGTCCAGTGCACGCTTGGAGATTCTCTCCCTTAATGCAATTTGCAATCACTCCTTTACAGAACCCCAACAACAACCAGAAGGCGAAGGGGAGGTCAATGTTTAGAAGCACTGAAGCATGCTCTTCTGGGAAGATGCCATGCACTCAAAAATATGCATTGAAAATTCTCAATTGCAATTTATTCTGGGTCGTCGCCATCCTCTTCCCTTCCAAAATGATCGCAGTCAGGTCCATGTTTGCTGAAACGGAGCTGGTAGACAAACAAACAAAAACTTGCCAACAACCACAACAACCGTTGTTTCGTACTAGGCCTCAGCCCCGGCGACTATAAAACACCGCAACTATAGATCCTAAATAATCTCAAATGTACATTTTCCTTAGATTGTGAGAGTATGTACTAGCGTCATATAAAGCCGTAGTTTTAGGAATTCCCAAACTATCTTTTCCCCTAACAGCGTACTTATGCCTTTGCCAGGTAGGCGTCCATGTAGGTTCAGGGACTAACACCCTTGCCTGGTGTGAACACCCACAGATTTCATGGCACCAACCTCCGTTGTTTCATCTGCCCTAAGCCCAAGTGAGAACGGGCCTTAAGCTTGATAGAGTAGACTGAGTATCACAGCTTGAGACTGATGAGGCCCTGACTCCATGGAGTCCACGCGAATCAAATTGTTCATGAGGGGCTCCAGTCCCCACCGAATTTATTAACTTATTATTATTCCCCATCTACCCCCACCCCCCAGGTATGGAATATTCGACGGAATCCTGGGACCCAGTTTGTTGCGGACCTGCATGCGAGACCCACCTTAGCGCTCTCAGATCCTAGATCCTGGATAAATTATATCATTCGAAGGAGCCTTCTTCTCCTTCCATAGAGTTCCAGGTTCCCATTATCGGGAATTATTTGAAAGATTCATTGGTTTGAGCAATACAATATCCGATTCGGGGACGGGAAGGATGATGTCGATTGAGGTAAGTTACCACTCCCGTCGGTCCCGTTCCGTCCAGGTGGAAATTCTTCAGTTGTGGGCCGGGTTGTGGACTCATTAGGAGAGGCGGAAAACAGATCGTTCACGGAGAATGCCGTGATACGGAACGTATGCAGGCAGTGGATGGCTTGGTGCACAATTGGAGCATTTGAAATTGGGTCCGGGAGCCTGGAAGTTGAGGTACGTGTCCAGTTGCATTGTTACGGCGGGCTTCTCGGCCTTTTTGACCAGCGCTAGGAAGGGAGGGGAGTGGGAGGATAGAACTACGAGAAAAATCCATTTCAGGAGAAGGAACAGGTGCAAATTCCTGGATTCGCTTTGGCCCAACCGTTTGCCGACTCCCGCTGGAGTGTGGATGATGAGTGGTGAGATTGCCAGGCCTTTTCTCCGGGTTTCGGGCCCCAAGAGATGCCAGCTTGGAGAGATTCCGTTGGAGGGGAGGGTTGCAACTTGAGGCTATCACGTGCAAGTGGTGGGCACCGAGGTTCCAGGATCCCTGGAAAAGTACCCTCGTTTCATTTGCTCCATAATGGATTAATGGTTCCCATGACTTGGGATAGTTGGAAAGTGGGGACCAGTTGGGAAGTGGATCTGCGGGGCCATTACACTAAATAGTGAAATTAGGTTGCCTTACCCCAAGAAAGTTACTTTACAAGCCATCGAAGTCAATAAAAACTTCTACATATATTTCCATTTGTACACATGAAGGTTCATGAGTCCCCATTACAACAATATCTAATTCAAAAGTAGTGCATTCTTGTAGAACAATAGTAAATATTTATATAGTGTCAAATGTGGAGAAATTAGTGTGGGGCAATCTAATTTCACTATTTAGTGTACTTCCGGCATGGAATAACTTAATAAGCTTATTATTACTCGTCTGAATCACGGGCCCAGTCAGGGTTCCAATGTTTTCGAACCTGCAAGATAAACCCTCGAATCCTAGATCCTGGATCGAGTCGAGGATTCAAAGGACGGAGCCTCAGACTCTTTTTCATGGAGTTCTAGATTCATATTAAACCTAGAACTCCATGGAAAAGATGGCTGAGGTTCAATCTTTCTAATAGCAATTATATCAGAGTTGGGGAAGGATGTCTATTGAGGTTAATCACTGCTTGGTCCCATTCCGTCCAGATGGAAATTCCTTGTTGACTCATGAGGAGAGGCGGAAAACACATTGACGCATACCGTGATTATACGGAACGTATGCAGGCAGTTGGTGCACAATTGGAGCGTTCGAAATGGGGTCCAGGAGCTTGGAAGTTGATGACTGTACGTCTCCAGTTGTGTTGTTACGGCGGGCTTCTCGGCCTTTTTTTTAACCTGCCCTGGAAAGGGAGGAGACTAGAGGGGATAAGTTGGCTTTTAGCAAGGTTCATGTTTCATCGATTGAAACCGGTCATCTTGGCAGCAGGGATGAAGATACTGATAGTCAAGGATAAAACGTGCAACATAGAGACGAAAAAGTCACTTGTTCATCCAGAAGTGTGTATATTCACTGCAGTAGTAGCCAAAGGGGGAGGGGCGTGGAGCACCAAACTAAGGTAGAAGCACCTAAATGCAACACTTGTTTTGGATCTCTTGATATGGAGGGTGCGTACAAGAAAAAATGATGTATGTGTGTTAGGAAATGGTTTAGGGAACCAAAAAAATTGGTTTCATATTTTTCTCAGCTTGTATGAATATTATACGAATTTTTGAAAAGTAATTTGTAGATGCACCTACTGTGAACACTAGACTAACACCAAAGTGGGCACGGAAACACCCAAAAGCAACACTCTCTAAACTTGGATCAAGTGCGGGTGATTGGTTGCTTCTTGGAAGAGTGACAACTTCTTGGAACCCCACATGTCTACTTTGGAACCCCACTTGTTTACTTTGGGTCCACAAGCATTTGGATTTAGGTCTTTTTTTAGGTGTCATCAAATAGATCGTGTTACATTTAGGTGCTTCTACCTTAGAGTGTCATAGCTTGGTGCTTCAAGACCAAATGAGCACCAAGTTGGTTCTTGTGTGGTCATGGAGCCTGGAGAGCACTAAGCTCTAACACTATAGCTTGGTCTTTTAGGATATTTTTTTCATTAGTGATTAGATCCCCAAAAGACTCTTGACTCAAGATTTTGTAACAATTTAACAATTTAATTCATTTAGCAAGGGAAAATAATAAAAATATATTCTTGTCTACATTTTTTTTAAATTATTTGGTTTTCGAATTATATAGTGCTAAGAAAATACATGGCTTATATGAACTAATATTGAAAGTTGGCATTGGTTGGGAGGTGTGTGTTGGTTCACCCTTCAAGTTCTGAGACCATTTTTTGGTCAAAAAAACTCAAAATTGACATTTTCAATGCAAACAAACAAAAATTTTACATTTCTTTCTTTAGTACATCCAACAATGGAATCTTGCATGTGACTAATATGAGAATGTGTAGAAGAAATTCTAGAAACTTTGACACTATGGATCACAAGATGTGAGCATTTAACCTCAAAAAGCCAATTGCTTGTTGAATGGACAATCGAAAATCCATGTAGGTTCCTACTTGAAGTAAATTTTGGTTAGATGTTCATGAAATTTTGATACAAGGTGTAAACATGTAATCCTTTAGAGGAAATATAAATTTTTTTCTTAATTGGGTGCCCAAATAAAAAATACTACTTCAAACTTTTTTGGCAACCCAAGCAATTCAAGCATCTTTTGGCCACCTTTTGCAAAAATGCTCATCTACTTTAGAAATTTGGAATTTATGTATCTAATAAAAATAGCATACAATTGTCAAAAGAAACTAATTTTTGTTCTCCAATCACATTCTAAACTACCAAAAGTCAAACTTTGTGAACTATGTTGGGGCAATTTCAAGAAAAAACAATCCTTCCATTTTCAAGCCCTATTATTTTGTAACCTGTACAATCAAAGTCCTTGAAATTTTTTCTACATGTTCCAAATTTTTGTCTCTAACCCCTCATTGTTTGGATTTCAATAAAAAAAATTCTCCTTTGTACAAGAAATCATCAAAAACTAACTAATGTATTGCCAATCCACTTAACCTTCTTGCATTGCAAGGTGGTTTAAAGTAAGCTAAAGTCCATATTTACTTTCAAAATTTTTCATGAGTGAACCTAACATCATATAGAGCAAGAATTTTACTTCAAAAGGGTTTTCAAGAAGTCAATTGATCCTATTTTGCAAGAATGAATAGATGTGGTTTTTTCTACATCAAACATTTAATTTTACAATCCATGTGATCCAATGGGCTGAATTTTTTTCCAATATTTTCTGATTTGCTTAACACACTTTTGAACATTTGGATTTTAAAATTAAAAAAAATTGGACGATGCATCAAAAATTTGCAATTTAGGACTTTTCCCCTTCCAAAACATCTTCTAGCCTTTACGGGTTAAAGTGAAGAAAATAATTTTTTTTTCGAAAAATTTGCTAAGATTGCTAGAAAAATTAGAAGCTTCATAACTTTCAAATCATTGATCTAAATGGAATGAATCAAGTCTTACCACATAGATGGTCAATTTCATTAAAATGGTCGTATGATGATGAAATGGCGCAACATTCCATTAAAATGGCGCATAATATGTTAGAAACTACACGGCATTCCATTAAAATGGTGCAGAGTATGTCAAAAATGGCGCATGGCATATGCCATTTTAATGAAATTGACCATATAGACAAAAATACACTCTATAAAAAAATTTAAAATTATTTCAAGATTTTGTGGATTTTTTTTGTTGCTTGCCTGCCTTTGCTTGTTTTGTACTTATTATACCATAATATTTGCTCCTAGACACTAATTGAAATAAAAACTACATTAATAGAAAGCTAATTATCAATTGTTTTGTCTTTAAAAAAAAGTTTCAAAACATCTTGCCAAGAATTGAGATCATAAATACCTACCCAAATCTTCAACAATCCCCCAAGGGGACTTTTGGAACTTTAGAAGTTAAGAGTGTTTTGTACATTGATTTGGCTAACTAGATGAAGTTTTGAGGATGGTTTTGATATGACATGAAAGTGAGCTATCACCAGATCAGGATTCAATGCACCTAGTGTTGTCTTGTATAACAGAAAATTAGTTCTTAGCGTCGCATTGGATGCCTAACATTGCATGTTGTATTTAACAAGTGTCAAGTTTGGGTGACATCGGCATCGGATGAGGACTTATGGTTTAGAATTTTTTTTATCCTATGGGAAATGGATTTGTTCTATATGGTTGGCTCTTTAGAGTGACATGGAAAGCCAAAACCACATGAGCATAAGGAACTGCCCAACAGTGCTTGTAAGTGAGCCCAAGAATGCGAGCTTGTGAACATTGAGCCTACATTATAGGTACTTGTAATATAGATACCACATACTAGAGAAGGTGTATGTATCATGAACACCTATAATATGGGTATTTGTAACATATATACCCTATAATCATAGACTATTTCTATGGTATATACACCTATAACATAGGTGTATTGTCTTATAGACTCATGGACTCACACTCCCATGCTTACATAATAGCAATCCTCGATGACTACCAGTGGGGATGCATGCAGTTGTGGTAACCATAGGTCGAAAATTCTAAGAGACCTAGGGTCTAGGGGTGATCTCATTTTTGCAATTGTCAAGAAATACTCAAAACCATCATTTCTAGTGCAAAGAACAAAAAAAATTTAATTGGTGGTTTTTTGTATATGTAACTACAAGATCTTGCAATAGAATAGTATGAGAATGTATGAAAAAAATTTAGACACTTTGACCACATAGATTGCAAGATTAATGCAATCAAAAAGAAGACATCTTATTTTTTGTCACAGTGGTAGACTAGCTTAAGAGACCATAGATCATCTTCATTAAAAAAGTGTACTATGGATCTTGAATTTTGATTTTTTCATCATTCAAAATTGAGTTGAAAATATAGGAAAAACAAAAGTTAAAAAAAGAATAATGTTTTCTTTCTTTAAAAATTGTTAAGTAGAAGAAGGTACATCATAGAGGGGAAAAATAAATCACTAATAGCTATATGATGGAATTAAAATGCACTAATCCCATTTATGAGATTATTCTAACAATCAAAGTGATTATCTGGAACTATTTGTTTTAAAAAAATTTGAAAATTGAGACCACAAATTAATCCTAGACCTAATTTTTTGAAAACTATGATTGCCCACAAAACAAGATGTTGCATAACCTTCACATCATAAATCCAAATGAAATTAACCCCTAAAGTTCCATGACTATGTTTTCATTGAAAATGCTCCAAAACTACCATTTTTAGTACAAGCATCAAAATTTTTAAAAATCTTTTTTGACATATATAACCATAGGATTTTGCATTATGCTGACTTGAGAACATGTGGTAAAAATTTCAAAAATTTCCACCGCATGGATTGCAAGATAAAAGCATTCAAATTCATTGAAATCATTTTTTTGGCCTTGTAAAAAACAGGGCAGCTGCACTTCACAAGCTCACTTTTCTATGAAAAAATGTCCAAAATGGTGGTGCTTCTTTGGATTCTTTTTTCTAGACAAGTTGGACACATGCTTGAAAATTTTTAGATCATTTGGATTTGTGCAACATGTAAGAAAAAAATAGTAAGTAGATAGTAATAGAGAATGAATCCAAAATACTAAGTTGTTAAAAATTTTTGTTATGGAATTGAAAAATTCCAATCCAAATGGTTGCAATGGTGTATTAAACAATCTATGTCCTATGATTTTATTTTTTTTCAAAAATATTGAAAATGAAGTAAGATAAAGCACTTTAAAGTTTATTTTAGAGTAGAGAATCAATGACCACACGCAAACAAAAAATCCTCATAACTTTTGACTCATTGATCAAAATGGAATGATTAAAAGCTTTCCATATATATATATATAACTCTAGAAAACCAATTTCAAATTTTTTTTTATGAAAAAAGTGAGTTTTTTAACCTACGCAGATTGCCTATTTATGAAAAAAGTAACATATTAGGCCATAACTTTTGACTCATTTCCAAATGTTATGAAATTTAGTGCTGATGAAAGATATTCCTCATATCCACCTTCTATTAAAATTTGGGTAAAAGATATGGAAATCTCCAATCACATGTACTTGCCCAAAATTGCTATATAGCCAAAAACTATAAGTTGGTCCTTTATGGGTTAATAAAAGAATTCCATGTAGAAAAAAATTCCATTTGAAGAAAATATTTTATTTTTATTTCATGTTTTTGTGGATTTTTTTTCCACCTAATTTAATTCTAGGATTACTGTGGTATAACTCTCTCTTCTAGGCACCAATTAAAGTAAAAAAATACATTTGTCAAAAGCGAGTACATTTTTCTATCTTATGAGAGAATTCCAAAAAGTTTCACGAAAAATTTATATTATAGGAACTTGTTCCAAATCCATTTCCCCTATACAAAGACAATGTCACATTGGGGGTTAACATTTTATCAGTATATTATTTATCCAATGGATTTTAAAGTACAAATAAGCAAATGGAGATTTTAGAAAGAATTTTCCCATTCTCTTTTTTAATCCTCCAAATATCATCATGCTCATGTATTATTAACCACCTTGATTTAAAACTTAAAAATCAAGGGGATGAGACTTAAATTAGAGCTTTTCTTTTTAGTTTATGCAAATATCAAAGAATCATCTCACTCGTGCAAATATTGCATGAACTAAACTATTTAGGTGAATTTAGTTAGCTCACCTATCATAAGAGGCACATTAACATGTCTTGAAAATTAGAAGACATGTAATTCACCAGAAGGTAGACAAGTCTATTACCACTGTGATTTGCAATATTTTGGGGCCAACTCCAAGAGGGGCACATGTTTTTCAAAGGCATGTGCTTGTTTCATGAATCAAAACCAAGTGGAATTAGAATTTTCCGATTTAAATTGTAATTTCTATAAATTTCTTTAATAGTCTTGCCTAAAATTTTAAAATTGCTTATAGAATGGAGTTATAAACATCCCATGGACAACCCAAAACTTCCTTTCTATGTATTTAATGGCATTATGGTAATAAATATTCACTAATAAAGGATTAACATGTTAACCCTTCTTGGCATTAATGCACTCATTCTGTCAAAAAAAAGAATGGATGTGGATGAATTTTGTAGTGGAATTGGGGCCAATAGTAGAATGATGGAATTCAATAGTTGGTAAAAATGGTCTGGTCTACTTTAATGAACCTAAATATTGTTTTTTTCCTTTTCCCTCCAAAAGCCATGCTCTAGAGCAACCTCTTGTCTTAGGTGACCTTGGGTGGAAAAGAGAGCCATTGCTTTCTCTTTCTCCAAAAAAACTATGTTTTGTGTACTTTGTGTTTTTTGGGTGACTTCTTGTCTTGGGCAACCTCATGTAGAAAAGGGAGTCATGGCCTTCTAATTCTAAAAAAACTATATTTTGTGATTTTTCGGTGATTTCTTATCTTAGGTGACCTTTGGTATGAGACTTCTTGTTTGGGACAACCTCTAGTGGAAAAAGGGAGCCATCACCTTCTCTTGCTCCAAAAACTATGCTTTGTATGTTGGGGGGCAATTTCTTCTTTTGGGCAACCTCTTGTCAAGGGCTACCTTGAGTGAAAAAGGGAGCCATCAGCTTCTCATGCTTCAAACTATGTTTTGTGTTTTTTGGGTGACTTCTTGTACCGGGTGACCTTGGGTAGGCCCCTCATGAGTTGAGATACCAATGTTCATTAGATGAGCAAAATGATATGATTTTCTTTTTCTTTTAAGATGGCACTATATTTTGTAATATTCTGAAACATCTATACAACTTTCAATTTAAAAAATTATTCCAAAAGTCACAACACTCACTAAATTGACTAAAATAGGTTGTTTTGAGCCAAAATAATAAGTTTTTCTTGCAACTATCTTACAAGGATAAATTATGAATATTTTCATATTTTTATGTTTTATTCTTTTCACAAATCAATGAAAGCTTCAATTTCATTTAGTTTATACATGTATATTTATGTATGTTCATATGTATGCATGTATTTGTTATGTGAAAGTTTGGGCAATCATGTTCTTGGGAAATCAAAGCATCTCTTTGAAAAAAATAACTTATAGGATTCATTTTTAAACTCAATTTTCACAATTTGAAAAAAAATAGTTTGTCAAGGTTGAGATCTCTTTCTTGAAGAATCTCACCATTGAGATTTGTGTCTTTTAATTCATCTTGGAGCTATTGACAGTTTAGTTTTCCCTTCAATCTTGAAACAACTATTTTTAAAATTCAATTTTTTGGGGGAGTTTTTTCTTAGACTCCCAACTCAATTCTTCAACATAACAAATGAGAAATTCAAATCATTCAGGGCAAAAATTTTAAGTCAAGAAGATTCAAAGTCCCAAAGCCTAGTTGAGCAAGGTGTAAAAAAATTGTTTTCTTCAATCTATGAGGTCAAAGTTTTGAATTTCCTTTCACATATTCTTACACTAGTCTACTATGAGATCTTATGGTAGATAGGGGGGGGGGGGGGGGGGGAGAATTAGTTTTTTTGCCCTTTGAAATAAAAATGATAATTTTCAGGTTTTTTTTATGGAATCAAAAGTCTTGGGACTTTAGGTGTTAATAATGTTGTGCATGCTTGTGGGCTATGAGAGATAAGTTAGTTGTAGCACCACCTATCTCACTTGGATTTTTGAATCATTATAGTCTTTCACCAACATGCCCATTCATGTAGCCCTACAAGATTCCAAACCTTAGCCTACAATACAATTTTTTTTCATAAGGCTCTTCAGCTTCTACTATTATATATGTATTAACTGCTATTTATTTCTAGGATTTTCCTTCTTGTGGTTGACCAAGAACTCCCAAAATTTGAAACCATTATGTTCTTTGCAATGGTTGAAGCTCATTCCTTGAACTAGAGTCTTTTCATCCAAGTTCATTTGACATGTTGCATACTTGCTCAAACAACTAATGATGAATCCAAGGCCTACCATCACTTTTCCACTTTCTATGTTTTTGACTTTGACTTTTTAGGTGGCATTTAATTGAAACATGGGATGTAGGGTATGCTCTACATGCCTCAAATACCTCCAATATTTTCTTTAGACTAAATTCTTGTTTATTGAGCAATAATTCTTCATATGTAAGTTTAATTAGCTTTATCCTACGTATTAATTGGTTGTTGGACAATTGACTATTTATAGGGACACATTTGGAGATTATGGTGGGAGACAAATTTTTTGAAGGATCCTCAAAATTTGAAAGCACAAAATTAAAGATTTTGCATTCTCTAAAATGCAAGACACCCTCTACTAGCACAGGCCTAACCTCTAATAAAAGCCTTCTATGTACTCTGGAGAAGGATATTCCTTACTTCTTGGGATCCAAGGAGGGGAATCCAACAAGGTAAATAAATTTTATGCAAAATGTCTCTAAAGTGATTTTTTGGCTTTGGAAGGAAGGGGATTCTTTCCATGTTGAACTTCTTGACTATGTGTAAAGCGCTAAAAATCTTTCTTGGACAATATTTCATGATTTATGGATTCAAAAGTCAAGAATCTACGAATAACGGTCCACCAACTACAATTAAGTACGGAGATGGTTTCAAGGTACTTTGGGGAACACTTTGAGGGAACTCTACTCTCACACTATGGATACACTAATGGTTATGGGTATTCCTACCTCACATTTGGAGAGTGGGATGGAATTGGTTATAAAGCTAGGATGTGCTTGGCCAATTAAAGTTGCCAGAAAAAATTCACAAAGATTTTAGCCCTATTTAACTTACTCGAACTAAGGATACAACTGTCAATTCCAAAAACAAGAGAAAAGAATTGTAAAACATCCTTATTGTATATTGTTACCCCCTAAATGCCCAAGGCTTTTTCTGAGCTCATTGGAGTTTCTTCCAAACAAAACAAAAACAAAAAGGCAAAACTTTCATAAGTTTTACTCCTAAATGTTAAGAATCATCTCCATAATTGACGATTTGAGAAAAATCATTATAAAGTGCTATTTGGAAGCATATTTTGGAATAAATATACCAAGAAAAGTTGTTGATTTTGATTTGTAAATTCCATATGTATAGTTAGATTCACTAGTGCTATCACCAATCTTTTTTTTATAAATTTTGAAAGAGAAATTCCAAAATTCCTTCAAAATTTGATTACAAGCAAAAAATTATCATTTTTTGAGTACAACTAGTTGGAATGGATTTGAAATGAGGTTCTCTTCACAAGGTGATTTTTTGAAATCTTTTGTTCTTCAAATCCAGATTTGAACTAAAAGTCAATGCAATTTGACTACTTGACATACTTGCACATTTGTAATTTTAGAAAAATATGTACTTTACTAACACCAAATCCAACCCTTAGATAGGACAACAACTTGATAACGTATCTCCACAAATTAGAATAACTTACATCCAAGTAGTTAGGAGGATGAAACTCTAGTTTCAATATGTTCATTGTCTAAAAAGAAGACAAGGGAGAGCTTAGGGCTTAATCCCTACAACCTCCAAAATCTCCTTTGGGAACTCTTAAAGGTTGAGACAAGTATCTATGATCTCAATTTTTAGCAAGATTTTTTTTAACTTGTTTTCAAGATAGGAAAATTAATTAGCTTTTAGGAAATAGAATTTTCATTCCAGTTGGTGTTGTAAGCAAAAGTTATGCCACAATAAGCCCAAAACAAGTGAGAGGGGTGCTATTATGTGAGCCTAAAAGCATAAGCCTATGGGCTTAGAAGGTTATACACCTATGTTGTAGGTGTCTATATTATAGAAACCTTCTATGATTATAGTGTATCTATGTTATAGATACCTATATTATAGGTGTTTTTATTATAAGCACCTTCCATGGTTGTAGTATATCCACTAATATATATGCTCAAGGCTCACATGCTTGCATTTCCATGCTCACACACTAGCATTGTTGAAACAGGTGAGGACAAGTAACAACAAAAATTTGAAATAATTATATATATGTTTCATATCTTCTCTCTCTCTCTCTCTCTCTATATATATATATATATAATGTGAATAGATTTAATTCATTCCATTTAAACAAGTAATGTGAAAAATATGAAGCTTCCTGTTCTACGAGCAATTTTATCAATTTCTTGAGAAAATAATGTATTAGATCAGTTTTTTTAATCAATTTCAACAATTTTTCAAAAAGAAACCCTTTGAAAATATTTAGTTTACTTTCTAGAACAATCCCATTGTTGGAATTTGTATGTTTCAATTCCATCTTAAAATTGCTATCAACAATTTAGCTTTTTCATTTTATCTTGAACTTCTTTTGACTTCATTTTTTTTAAAGAATGAAAATTTTACAGAATTTTTTCCTTAAACTCTCTACTCAATTATTCAATATAAAAAATTTTCATTTGCAATCTATAGTACAAAATTTTCAAGTTCAAAGGATTCAAAGCCTTACAATCTAGTCAAGCTAAGAACAAAAAGACTTATTTTTTTCACATTGAATACCTACATCTTCTAATTGATAAGGTCAAATTTTCTAAAGAAGAATTTTTAAAAGAAATTTATTGCTTGCAATAGAAATGGAAGTTTGAATGGTTCTTCACATAAAAATGGCTTGGGACTTTAGGGTTTAACTCTTGAATGATTATAATTAGTTTTGAGGTTCACAATTGCTTAAAACACTATTTTCGCAAAAAAAGGCTGAAATCTTCCTTTTTTTAATATTTGAATGAATCCAACAAGAGAATCATTTAGTAAATTGTTCAGCTATATCCTCCTTCAATTTTGACCCCTAAGGATCAAACACCTTTTTTTTGGCAACATGGCAATTTAGGGTAATGCACTATAAATGAAATTTTAATTTGTTTCTTTGAAATTTTCGCACAACATGTGCCCAAGGAGTAGCTTTAAGGCCCAAATTTTTTCTTAACTTTTGACAACATGATTAAAAGTTATTGCATGATAGGTAATTTTTGTTGCTCAACAGGCAATCCAAGCAACTCAAAAAATTCTTGAAAAATCCCATTTTTTTTAAATAAAATTTTTTGATTGGTTTTCTAGATTAATGTATATATGGAGAGCTTTGAAACTTTCTATTTTGATTAATGAGATGAAAGTTATGAGGAGTTATAGTTTGTAGAAAGTTATGAATTCTCTACTCTAAAATAAGCTTAGAAGTCCTTTATTGAACTCAATTTTCAATATTCATGGAAAAAATAAAATTGGAAGATGTAGATTGTTTATTAAAACCTTACAACCAATGGGATTGGAATTTTTCAATTCTATAACTAAAGTATTAACACTTTAAAATTTTGAATCATTCTCTATTGTCTTCTTTCTACTTACTATTTTTTTCCTATATGTTGTACAATTCCAAATGATCTAAATTTTATCAAGCTTATAGCCAACTTGCCTTGAAGAATGAATCCAAAGAAGCACCACCATTTTGGATATTTTTTCATACAAATGTGACCTTGTGAAATGCAATCACCTAGTTATCTGCATGACCAAAAAAAAGGATTTTTGTCAATTCAAACACTAAGGTCTTGCAATCTACATGGTGGAAATTTTTGAATCTTTTTCACATCTTCTCAAATTAGCATACTACAAGATCCTATGGTTAAATGTGTCCAAAAATGTTTTTTTGTTTCTAAAATTTGGTACTTATACTAAAAATGGCATTTTTGAAGCGTTTTTGGTGAAAACATATGTAAAAACTTGTAGGGATTAATTAGAAAAAATCCAATAATTGCAAGATTGCAATGCTTGAATTTCATGACGTTTTTTCAATTACGTCTCAATAGTGAAGTCTGGACTTTCAAAAAATTCCATAAAATAATTATTTTGCATCTTAGTCAATGTGTTGGAAATGGGTTAAAAATACAAGAAATGCAAAATTGACCAATTTAAAAAAAATCATTTTAAGAAATATTATGAAATAAAAGATGGTGAAATATGAAAGAAAATCCATAATTGCTAATAACTTTGATAGGATATTGAGAATTGTTTAATCCTATTATTGAAAATGTTCCAATAAGCAATAGATATCCAATGATTTTGACTTTATTTGGAAGTTTTAAAAATTAAGTTAAAAAAATAACTTTCATCTCATTGATTGGAATTGAATGTTTCAAAGTTTTTTATGTAGCTATCAATCTATTCAATCAAATTACATTAAGAATAATATATTATATTATATTTTTCATTCCATGCCCTAACATTGTAATAGGGAAAAAATTAGAATTTTTGCAATACTTATGGAAATGGCATGAAACAAAGCTTCACATGTAGAGTATAAGTGATTAGAAGCCATCTTGAAAATTTCATACAAAATTCCAAAAGTTGAAGTCAAAGGAGCTTGCCCGAACTCTCAAAAAGCTTAAAGTAGGCTCCTTAGTTATTTGGGGATTAACCTTTGAAGGTCTAGTTTGTTTTTTTAAATTGTCAAAAATGTTCATTTTCTAGTATATTGACCATGATTGAAATAAAAAATAATTTATTTTAATTTCAATCATACAGAAGTGTAGTAGACCATTATGCCAAAGTGTTGAAAAATATCACTCCATTTAGTTACGTAGATAGCAAGATTATAATATTTGAAGCCCTACTAATTGGAATCAATAAACTTTGAACCCCTTATAGTAAGATTTTTGCTCTATTCAAAATTCAATCACTACATGATTGGATATAGGGAGTGTTAGCACATAGCATAGAATAGACACCTTCTATGATTATTGGTGTCTATTTATAGGTACCTATATAATAGACATTTTTTATGGTATAGTGTACCTATGTTGTGGGTGATTGCAAGAAACACTTGTCCTATTTTTTGTCTTCTTGTCCTTGAATGGGTGGTTTTTTGCTCATAATTTTTGCATCCTTTGTCTTGGAGGTTTTTAGTCCTATTTTTGACCCAAAAATGAAAATTCGAAGCCACAAATTGGACATGTTAGAGGTCTACTATCATTAGAAAGATTGATGATGAGTTTTTATGAAAATAGAAACATGTCGGTTGCACACGTGGGGTCAAAGTGACCTTCCTTTGCACAAAGATTACGAAGAGGGAAGAAATTTCCAAAATTAATTTTTTGGTGCAATACAAGTGCAATCTTTTCTTGCAAAATGTCTTTTTTTATGGAATTTTTTGAATTACTAAAAATAAAAAAAGGTCCACAAAACGATATTTTACTATTTTCTGCTCCTAGTGGCTTCTATAGTACTGCACATTAGTCTCTAGTACTACATAGTATTGAATCAATGGTATAGATCTATAGGCACCTTGAATAAATGGTTTAGATTTGTTGGTGCGTTGCTGACACACAATATTGATAGATTTGCATAGAACTATTAGTCCTATGGCCAAAAACTACATATTTGATTTGAAATTGTGAAGTATTCCTTGCAATGACCCTTATAGGTACATATGTTATAAATACCTTCAAATACCTTCAACCATATTCAAAGCCTGTAGGTTCATGTCTTTGCATTCATGTACTTGCATAGTTGCATTGAATACATGTTGTTAGATACATGTATGCAAAATTCTAGGAGTAGATTAGGGGTCTAGCTTATTCATAAATCACCTTACAAGATGAAGATGGCTAGTAAAATTGGCAATACACTAGTCATTTTCTAATGTTTTCTTATGCAATGAGGAGCTTTTTAATTTGAAATTCAAACAATAAAAACTTGGAGATGAATGTTTTGAATATATAGAAATGTTTTGAAAATATTTAAGCCTCTAAATTACAAGTTCATGAATAGTGTTTGTAGTTAGAAGGATGTTCTTTTTTCCTGTCAAACTTGCATAACAAGGTGAGTAGAGTTTTGACTCTTTTTAGGGTGAGATTTTTGGGCAAATGAAGATTTTTCTTTTCTAGAAATTGCATATTGTATCATGTTCTTTACATCCTTTTCAAATTTCAAAAGTAGATGAGAAAATTGGTTTTGTGAGGACCTACCCAAGGTTTTATGCATACTTTGAACAAACATAGGTCCTTCACTCCTTCAAGGTTAATATTTTTTTGTAACTATATAATTTGAATGGAATTTTGTTATAGATCACTTAGACTTTAGGAACAGCTCCATGTATGGCATACCTAGTTATATGAAGCTTAGTATCCTTCTTGTAAATGAAAATGAAGAGTTAAGTTAACCCTTAAACATTGACATGGACGTTTTTTGTCCAATGGATGACAAAGAATCTTCCTATGTAGGACAAAAGTGCAATTGTTTATCCTTGGAATTTTGTGCAAAAAGGACAGATCTTGTACAATACTTTGACCTCCAATGACTATTTTTGGAATTTATAAAGTAGATGATGTCACATTGTTCCAAAAGAGAGGATTTCCACAATCACCAGTCCGTCGTTTAAGGGTTAAGCTTCAAAATTATGGATTCGAGTTTTACATGGTGGCTTATAGCTAGCTCGACGAAACTCCACGCCCTGGCTGTACTGTGGTTTTTTTGGGGGGGTTTTCAACACATGGACAATTTCCATTGAAAAGAGGAAAAAGGGTACACAGAACCAAAGGACCAAGTCCCCGGTGGCATTTTTTTTGGTTTTCAACAATTCCTGGATACATGTACTGTTTCAATCCCCCGCTTTCAATGGAAATAATCGTCCATTTGTTTCAAAAAAATATAAAAATAAAACTCCACGCCCTGGCTGGCTTGCCGGAGTGAATCGTGCAGAGCCCAGCACGCGAGATGTGGGGTTTATCATCATTCAGAAATCCACACATGTCTAGAAGGCGGCAAGAACAATTCGCCTCCAAGAGGAGTTAAGGACCCAATCAGGGGAAGCAGAGTGACCCACGAATATGCATATGCAGCAACAGTCGAAACCACTGGCTTATCGAAAATGGGAATTGAAGCTCGGAAACTTGGCAGCGGGCAAAACGACAGCGCCGGTCAGGAGTCAGGACGGAGTTGCGAACTTGCGACGCGGGGTTTCAGGCGGGATCACAGGCAGCTCCGACCCACCCACTGATCGAACACCCGACCCAGGCGACGAGAAGGCAGGTGTGGAAGGTGCGGCGACTAGAGCGGAGCAGGATGAACGATCGCGTGTGTAGTACAGTAGTGCAAGTGTGCAACTAGCCGAATGCGGAGGTCCAGGCAAGGCCGCAACGGTGAATGTTTTAAAAAAGGACTCCCTGTTTTGTGCTTGAGTAATCTTCTTCTCCACACCTCTACTGACTAGTATGGGGCCTTTGATTGCAAATATGAACTCACAATTTGCAAATTCTAAGAAACGGTCCTGCGTTCTCGGCTCGTTGCAATACTAGATCGTTGCGCTAATACAGACGCAACCAGGAAGAACGACGACTCGACGAGAGTGTTCAATCTGATCTCTGACTGCAGTTTGGGGGATACAGTAATTAAAAGGAGTTGCACACAATTACATATGTCCCCCAAAAGGGATGTTTCAACATTTTCATTTTTTATAAATTAATGATAGTGAAATAAAAAAAACTAAAAATTGTTAATTAGTGAAGACTTGATGGTGATGAGATTTCACCAAAAGAATGAACTTGAAAACATCTTCAATGTTTAGAAATGTGCACGCCATAGAGACCCTTTTTTGATCTATTTGCATCAACGTGGAGGACATAAAATAATGTATTTTTTGATGCCCCTCATATGGAACATGTCCAACTAGTGTGGGAATATACCACCAAAATTTCAGCTTTAGTTTATTAAATTTGGGTACTCCCCGATACTAAAAACAAAATCCCCCAAAAGTGTGACAAATTAGAGAAATTGACTTTTAAATAGAAAATGATTTTTTTAATTTTTCGAAAAATAAGGGATCAAACTACAATCAAAACATCTAGAAATAGATTTTTTGTTTTTGGCATAGGGCTTAAAATTCAAAAGTTATAGTGGAAGACAAAACCAATTTTGCAAAACAATACCAAAAATGAGTCTCCTCGCGTGGGGCCTTCCTCTCGAGTTGGCTCTTTCTGTCTCTGTGCTTGTTTCCTAGTTTGTTGTTTTTAAAAATTTAGAAAACGTACTAAGTTTGTAAATCTCAAACAAAGAAAACATTTCACCAAGGCCTTGTGCTCTTGGTTCAATGTACTCTTTGCCTTTATCAATGGAAATTGTCCATTTGGTTTAAAAAAACAAAACAAAACAAAACAAAAACAAAAAAACAAAAGAAAAGAATACCAAAAATTGTTGGTCTTCCATGCAATCACCCAAGTGGGATTGGTAGTGTGTTGGGATCCATACTTTAAGATAGGTTGTTTGTTTTGTGTTGTTTTGTTTGTTTGTTTGTTATATTGAGATCTCCCGGTCGGGTGTTTGGTACTGTCGGAAAGCCCCCAGCGAGGAGGGGTGCACGGGCTTTGTTTCATGGCATTTGGATCTACGATGTGAAAGTTATTGAATTTTGAAGTTTTTATGAATAAAAAAATTAGAAAAATACTTCTACTTTGATTTTGACTGTGGCAACATCACAAGGCACACTAGTACGTTCTCAGAGCCCAATTTGATACAATTTGGGGCCCTAATGGTGAATTCCAATAGAAATTAATTAATTTATTATTATTATTTTTTTGCATGGAACATTGCCCTAAACTACATGGGCATTTATTAGAGGAGCACATGGTGTAAGATTTATTGATTTGATATGTTATTTTGGTGATATGATATGGATTGCTTCCTATTCTCTAAATTTTATTTGAGTACAAACATCATAGGAATCCATTTCTTGAAAGGTAAAATAGGTTTAGGGTGCCATACACTCCCCACCCACCAACTCTAGAGGGGGAGTTTTGCCAATGTAGTGAAAACTCTCATAGCATGTATAAAAATGTCATTTAGATTAGTTTTTAGTAGCACACGTTTATGAGAGGGGTAATGTAGAGCAATATTTTCTTCCTCTCTCCCCTTCTCCTACCACATCATTAATTTATGATTTCATGCTTCTACAACCCATGGGTTAGATTGAAGGAAAAAAATTGAAAAGATTTTTGGATAGTTAGATGTCATTGCATATTTTAGAGCTTAGTGCTAACTAGTTATGATAGACTAAGTTTGACAATGTAGATTTCAAGTCAAATATTTGGAAAACTAATTTTTAACCGAACCGAGTATATCATTCCAAAAATTCCTAACTAAAGTATACACCCTCAAATTTCATTGTATTTTGAAGTAGAGGCACATGCAATTTAGTTTCACAAATGGTAATGAGCACTAGTAAAGACTATAAATTTTTTATTACATTTAATTTAATCCAAAGACAAAAAAAAAGTTCAATTTTTTTAAGTGTTAAATAGTATAATTTTCACACAACATATAGTCAAGGAGTAGCTTTAAGGCCCAAAAATTTCATGGCTTTTGATTGCATGGTTAAAAAGTTATTGTACAATATTTGGTTTCTTTCCCAACTCGAGCAGCTCGGGCAGATAAAAAAATCACTTTTTTCAAAAATAAAAATTTGAAATTAGTTTTCAAGATTTATATGCACATGGAAAGCTTTGAATCATTACATTTTCATCAACGAGGTGAAAGTTATGAGGAGTTTTAGTTTGTGGGTAGTTATGGATTCTCTACTTTGAAATAAACTTTGAAGTCCTTCATTTAACTCAATTTTCAATATTTTTTGAAAAACATAAAATCATAGCATGCAGATTTCTTATTCTAACATTACAACCATTGAGATTTTCATTTTTCAAATCCATAAAAAAATTCTTAACAATTTAGTATTTTGAATCATTCTCGACTTCTTTCTACTTACAATTTTTTTCCTATATGTTGTACAATTCCAAATGATTTGAATTTTTTCAAGCATGTAGCCAATTTGCCTTGAAGAATTAATTCAAAGACACACATCCATTTTGGACATTTTTTTCATACAAATGTGACCTTGTGAAGAGGAGCTGCCCAATTTTTTGCAAGGACAAAAAAAGGATTTTTGTCAATTGAAACTCTAATATCTTGCAATCTACATGGTGGAAATTTCTGAATTTGTTTCAACATATTCTCAAAATAGCTTACTACAAGATCCTATAGTTACATGTTTCCAAATTTTTTATTTTTCTAAAATTTGTTTCTTGTACTAGAAATGGCAGTTTTGGAGCGTTTTTGGTAAAAACATAGTCAAAAACCTTCAGGGGGTTAATGCCCTTGCATTTGAATTATTTGTTTAATTAGACAATGCATTCACTTTATATTTCACAATTGTATAAAGCATTTTTAGGTTCAATTTGTTTGATTGAAAACTAGAGTTCATGATGCACATAATTGATCCAACAATCCCCCGCAAAATTAAATTATCATTGTCAATATCTTTAAAATAGTGGGAAATTGCTAGAAATTTCACTAACCTTTGTAAAATTGGCAATTTTTTGACGATATATGTATATATTTAAACAAGCGTGTTCAGGAAACTCATTGCAAAGGGTTCTGTCAGGAGGAGAGGTTGATTTCACGCAAGGTAAAGAACCTATCGCAGCCAGGTTTTGATCCCGCAACCACACCATTCGGTTTGGGTACCTCACCATCACCCGGTAGTTTAGGGTCATCTTGGACCATTTTTTGACAATATTGACTATGATAATTTAATGGAGCCCCACACGAACAATTGGACAATTGGAGTTACATGGATGGTTCATGGAGTCAACCAACTAGTATTCAAGGGCATTGCCCACATGACGGAAGCTGGAATCCCGGAACACACTATTTGTTAAAAAAAATATCATTAAACAAACTTGGCAGCTTTCTCATTTTTTAACTTTTATATTGATTTTACTTTTTCAAATCTCTGCCTACAATATTTCTTTGTGGTTTTTTTTTCCATTTAGATTCCATTTAAAAACATATTTTCAGTGGCTATCAACCTTTGGAAGTGATGTGTTAAATAAATAAAATTTAAGAAAAAACTAAAACTTTAGAGGTGGCTACTTTTATACGAGCAAGAGGATGAAAAAAAAGGGATGAACGAGTACATAATACCTCTAAAAAAATATTGCCAAATTTGGAATGAAAACTTCTAAATTGAGGCATATGGATGGATGAAATTGTGAATGATAGATGGATGAACAAAGTGGACAAAATTTCTTGCTTGCCTGCAATTACCACACAAAATAGTGAAATTAGGTTGCCCACACTAATTTCTCAACATTTGACACTATAAATATTTTCAATTATTGTACAATATAAGAATGTACTACTTTTGAATTAGGTATTGTTGTAATTGGGATTCATGAACCTCTATGTATACAAATGAAAATACTTTTAGATATATTTGTTGACTTTAATGGCTAGTGAAGTAAATTTTCTAATGTAAGGCAACTTAATTGTTAAGGCAACCTAATTTCACTATTTTGTGTACACCATATACTGCAATTGGGTTGCTTTACTCCAAGAAAGTTATCCTACAAGCCATCAAAGTCAATAAATATTTCTACATATATTTCCAATTGTACATATGGAGGTTTATGAGTCCCAAATACAAAAATATCTAATTCCAAAGTAGTGCATTCATGAACAATAATTGTAAGTTTTTATATAGAGTCAAATGTTGAGAAATTAGTGTGGGGCAACCTAATTTCACTATTTTGTGTAGAAAAGGTTTTGAGAATCTAGTTGTTTACATATCCATGTTTCAAGGTCTCAATTCTAATCCTTTCCAAATTTGGGGGTTGTGGAAATCTTAGGGTTGCAACTTGGATCATTATTTCTAAATTTATCTTGGTGAAAATTTAGGGCCCTTTTTAATTAGGTCCCAAACAATGGAGGCGGTATGAAGAGCTTGTTTTTAAAGAGGACACCGCTGTTGTTTCAAGCAAACCCTCTATGCTACCTTAGATTCTTCAAAATGCTCAGGGAGGCATGGAAGTTAGATCATCTTTCACATTTTGAAAATATATTTTTGTTGGTCTTTTCTTTAGGATGTTTCATTTGTTAATGAAGCAAACTATCTCCTTCTTTCACCCCACCCACCCTGATTTTATGCCCTATGTTGGTAGTTATGCTCAAAAGTAAAAGTAAATTCAAGTATTGATATCAAAAAGTATACCCCCCAAAGTCTGGCAAAGTTCCCTTCAAAGACTATATGGATTTTCAGATTTTGGGTAGGCTTGTGTGACCTTGATTTTAACATGACTTTTTGAAACTTTTTGAAAGATAGAAAATCACATTGTCTTTTTGGGAATATGACTTTTATTTCAATCGGTGCTCAAAAGTGAAATTTATGCCATCTGAACTCCAAAACGTAACTTGTGGGCAAAGAAAATCACAAAAGTTTGAAATTGAATTTCTTTCTCAAGGATTATTTTTGTCTATCTACGAAGCTTTGATTCATTCCATATGGATTAGTAATGTAAAAGTTATAGAACATTTTTTAAGAATGCAATCTTGAGAAAATAACTTACATGCCTCAATTAAAAAATGTTTTACATAGTTTAGTTTGCTTGTTAGAACAATCTCACATTGAGATTAGTGTATCTTAGTTCTATCTTAGAGCTATTAACAATTTAGATTTTCATTTTATCTTGTACCTACTTTTGCTTAGGAATTTTTTCAAGAATGAAAATCAAGTTATTGTTTGTGAATTTTTTTACTAAAACTTTGAGTTCAATTATTCAAAGTAAAAATATTCAAAATTCAAAATTTGTAGTGCAAAAATTTTCAGTTAAGAAGATTTAAAGTCTTATATTTTTAGTCTTGTTAAGAGTAATTCTTTTTCCTTCACTTTGAAAACAAATATCTTGCAATCTATGTAGTTAAAGTTCTTGAAATATCTTCCTTAAATTTTTATACTAGTCTAGTCTTAGATCCTACAATTAAATATGCAAAAATAACAATTTTCAATTCTTTTTGTTCTTTGCATTAAAAATGATAATTTTGAGTGTGTTTTGATGAAAAAAGGCCTTGGGACTTTAGGGATCAGAGGAAAAAAAATTTGAAAAGCAAAATTACATTTACCAAGATACCTTATCCAAGATACCTTATTCTCAATTTGAAATAACTAATACGCTTTGAACTTAACTCAATGATGTAGATTATACCATTAAAATTTTGAATACCAAAGGAGCCAGGAGTGATCATTCTGCACATATGATTTTGAATGCAGTGAAATTTTTTGGGACTCAAAACTTCGTGGAAATTGGACAAATGTTAGGAATCTTACAACACTTTGAATGGTACAAAAATCACTCCATGTCTAGCTTTGGATGATCTCCAAATATGCCAATATATGCCAAAATATGATACTAATATATTAATAGACCATACTATATACTAACAAAATAACCTAAAAAATTGATGAGATTATTAGGAAATTCAAGAGAAATGTATAAGGAGTGGATTTGTAATTTTTTTTAATTCCATAATATTTTACAAATTTTCAAATTTGAGAACATAACACTAATCTTATTGCTTGAATGAACCTCCTTGAAGCACAAAATGTCTCACCTCTCATTGTTTGCTTAACTTGCTTCTCAAAAATTGTTGTGGTTGAGTCATAGAATTGTTCATTCAAGGTCATTTCTAGTGTTGGAAATTGGAAAATGATACAATTGGGTGTTTCTACTTTAGTAGAGGAGATATGTATAAACCTAAAACCTAAAATATAAATGGATTTAGATTTACAACCTTAAAACTCATTCAACGAAAATTCAAGAAAAATTTGTATATTGTATTTGTAATATTCAATTGTATGTTTGTAATTTGTCATTAGAAAGGACTAAAGCCTGTAGTGAATTTTATTTTGGGGTTTTTTATAGGGTTATGACAAGGTCATTGAATATTGCCCAAAATATTCAATTGTTTGCCTTACAATATACAAAATCTTGCACTATAGAATGTAAACGAAATTTGACATACCATGACACCAACAAGTGCACTTACACTTTTCATGGGTGAAATCTATGTATATACTTTCATGTTTTGATAGAGAACAATGTTTTGTAAATTAGTACTTAAACTTGTGTTTCTAAAAAAATATTATCTTAGATCTAAAGGATTACAATAGAACTTCCATAAGGTAATGACCCTTGGACTAGAGGAGAATATTAGATTAGAGAGGTTCTTGTTTTAGAAAGGGATTGCACCATTAATGATGTTAGAAGATTTTTTTAGTATGTTACAATTTCCTAGTGCTCCAGACTGAAGTCACATTGACTAAAGTGAAATTTGGATTTCAAATTTAATGAAAGTTGTTTTTCATTTTTTACTTATTTTGTACATCTTCAATGCATCTAGGCTAGTACGGAAGGAATGATATCACTTTAGAAAGGTTCTTGGCTTTAAAAAGTTCACTTTATAGAAGTTCTACTTTAACAAAGTTGCCTACAAACTAGATGAAAAATATCTATATGTCGATATGAACAAGAACCATTGGATGATCTTTCAATCACTAAGAAGCTCTTGTGATCTTCAATGGACATTCAAAACAAGCTATAGAAGGCAATCCATTTTCTATCACCCCCCATTTCCGCCCTATAGACTACTTTCTTTCTGTTTAGGTACTAATGAGCAATGATTAATGATAGCACAGTTCTAGTGTAGTTGTGGCACATTATAATTGGCCACAAGATTCTCAACATTCCAACCAACCCTTGGTCAATTTTACAATCAGCCGTTGGTTGGAAATAGGAAGGCCTATTTGACCAATATGGGTTGAATAGAATCTTGAGCTAAAACATTTACAACAATTATGTTTGTTATTACCCTTCCAAACTTTACTTCTGTATATAGGAAAATTTCTCCACTTGAGAAACCTGCGCTTCATATACATACATAATTGCTTAAGTGGTTGGAAATGCATCGCCTGCCTTAAATAGTAAAAAATCAAATAACCCAAAAAATAATTTTAAGTAGCATATTGCTGACTTTTCTCTCTACCAACATTGACATTGATGCAGTTCATGCACAAGTTTAGTTTCCGTCATAATAGTTAACCAAAAGATCAATTAAACACAATTTCATTATCCCTAAAGGACCAGTGTCCCAAAATGCACTTTTTAATATTTCGGGCATTATGTTGATTAGCCTTTCATTTTCAGTATTATAAACAATATAGATTCCATTAAACCTCCATCATACTTCACAATTATTTAAAGAAGGAAAATAAAATGTTTTAAAAAAAAACTTGTTTCAACTCAATTCTCTACCACAAGTCTCTCTAAGGTAGGAGTCTCTTAAAGCGGCCACTTAAGAGTTGATTGCCTTTCAGGGAAGCTAAGCTCCTGGAAACAATTTGTTGTTGAAACATAGGTAAAGAACTTTAGGGGTTAAGAGTCCACATTTCATCACTTTCATCACTCAGAATGGATAGCAATCGTCTATAAGCTGAATAGCATGGAACAAATCACTGAAGGAGAGCAAAGCTGAATGATTATCCCTTGCATATTCATCAAGAATACAATAATCCCATAACAAATCGTCAATAAACCTTCAAATTGATGAAAAAAAACTAAAAACACTTGTGTTTGATAAATATATCAAAGAATTGGAACCCTGACTACAGTAATGACGAAACTGAACCAGCTATCGGGATCGCATCAGAAGCACATAATTGTCAAAGCCACTGTGTCGACCTGCAGTACGGCGGCAGGGGCGACCACTTGTGGGCGTTTCAGCCTCACTGCTGCTGCTAGTGTTGTCATTGTTCGTGAGAACATGGCTTTGTTGCCATTTAGGCTGCACTATGGCTTTTGTCTTGGCTCGACTACTTCTTTTCCCTCTTAGCCCAGCTTGTGGAACCTCCGTTTCCTTCGGGGCCTCAGGAGTTACTGGCGCTTGTAGTGCGTCTGGTGCACAATGGTTCGCTCTGTTCAAACAACTTATAGAATTATTTTCATCCAGCGGGTGAAAAGTATTTCGAGAATCGAAACTGCCGGGAAAAAGAAATAATAAATAAAATAGACACAATGATCTATTTCACTGTAAATATCAATTCTAAGGACAAAAGCTGATGAATTTGGACACCCACAAAGCAAACTGCACTTGGAAACGATGTTGGCTTTACAGACATAAGAAATCAGACAAGTTAGTTGCAGTAACACTGTACGATTTGAGTACTAGAGTGTGAGGAACAGTGAATGAAATAGACGAGAACACTTACTGTGTATCCTTGGCCTGAAAGGACGGTAGCATATCCCTAACACGGTCTCCCACCGGTATATGTTGTGCTTGTTCACAATCAGGACATACAAAGTCTGCAGCATCCTGTTGTACTACGCAACGCTCATCACTTCTCTCCAAGTCTGGCTCTGGAAGACCCAGACAGCTGTAGTGATACCACTCGCCACAATTGTCACAGGCTATCATAGATTGATCGTCATCATAAGGCTTCCGACATATACAATACAACTCTCTCCTTGTCCTCAAGGCCTGTTGAAAAAGGGATATTACATCAGCATCAGCAATGAAATTCCAGTCAAGAAAGTCGATTTTTCAATAAATAAACAGTCAAAAGTTGTCGACCTAAAACAAAATGAATATCGGCATACACCCTTATTCAGTGTAGAGGTATTACTCAAGAGGGACTTCATCACCACAATTGTATATGATCAATGGAGATAAATGTCAACCAGAGAAAAAAGTGAAACAAGCAATGTAGCTCAATTGAGGAAAATTAACCCGAGAAAATAACAATAGTCCACTTCTATGTGTCGTCCCTGTGCAAAAGATATTACCACTGCAAGGATCGGCTACTTACGCTCAATTCTTTAGATACCGATACTGACAAGCGTTCACCCTCTTCAATCAATGCACATACTTCCTGCAAGGATGCTCTGCCTCCATCTCCGATCACCTACGGGCAAGATACATCATACAGAATTGATGATGAGGAACTAATGCCACAGGTTCGTTTTTGCAACATGAAATAACTTCTTCCCAATATCTAGAAGAGGCATCGTATTTTATAGTTCAAAAACCCAGAAATAATACAATAAAAATATTATATCCGATACCAATGAATATAGGGCAGAGGATAAATTTAAATAAATGCTAAAAAATGCTAACATTCAAAGCATAACACTTCCGAACAAAAACAGAGAACAGTTGCACTCACTGCCAGTATTACAGACCTGTTTTGCAGAAATGATCCAGCGTGTAGCATAAGTTTCCTGCAGCTTAAGATCCTGTAGTATACAGTCATCGTCTGTCACTGCTACTGCTACTGCCTGGTTAAATCATTTCAAAGTTCACATTGACGTCAGTTGAAATTACATTGACAAGCTCCAGTGCAGTTTCAGAAAATCCCAGTAATGACCATTGGATAGGATAGGAAACAGGATTGTGAGGATCGAACGGTAAAAGATTCTTGGGAAGTTTCCATTACAAACCTCTTTAATACTTTTCGATATGCAACGTAGCGAAGGTTTCACAGCTCCATCTAGTGAAATCATTGCACGATTTCGCCATGCATTTGTTTTAATAGCCAGCTTCACCTTGTCACTAGATTCTTCGTTCACTTCCATGCCTTCAACAGCCTACTCATTAATGCAAAACTCCATAATTCAGTTCATAGAGACCACGAAGCTCCAGTAATAGGGTCCATTAACCAGAAATCCTCAGAAAAGCAGTCCTGCTTTGATTTCATATCTAGATTACCATAGGACCAAAGCAACGTAATGGATGTGGTCATACATCGTGCAATAACGAGATGAGGAAAGCTTCAAACTGAACGTCTATACTGGAAGACATAGTGAATGGATTCATTAAATGAAAAATTGCACACATGTAAAACGAACACATCAATTAGACCCACCTTCAGTGCTCGCAAGAGGGAGCAGACATCTACAACAGTACTGTGAGAACGCTGCACAAGGGCTGGTTCTAGAATGCCAGACAATAAATCCCGCCAGTCCTGGAGTGAAGAAATCAAATTCTCCATAATCACAACCTCTTCCATTCTGCAGAATTTACCACGTTGTGAGTATCGACCATCCTACGGAAATATTTCTTGGAAAGGTACGAAAAGCACTGCAAGGTAAGGTACTGAAGTCTACAAGAACGAACCTGCAAGGTATTGAGCGTGAAGATTTCAAGAGTTCAATAATCACTGATGAGGACGGCCTTCGAGTGACGTGGACCTGCATGGGAACAGAGACATGAAACTGTGATCAACTACTCACAAGTGAAGCGGATATGTCAAGGTTAGATGGAAATTTGCATGACTTGAAACTTGCCTGTATTAACATTTGCTCCCATAAGAATATAGATCTTGCCAGCAAGCAGAAGACAAGTGTATACCTCACTGTACGCATCTTCATTGAGGGACAACACGCCATTCGAGAGAGCACTGCAATATGGGCAAATATATTGCTTTTGAATCCTCGTTTGAAGTGGTGAAAGGCCAAGACAAGTAGGATGGTACCTGCACGGCCATTCAAATAAAGATAAAATACGCTACTTGCAACCAAAAAAATTAGTACAGATAATTTCCAATCCTTGTGGTTTGCAAAAGATTACTAATCCAATACTCGTACAGCTCTACACACTTGAAAAGTAGATGATGGATGCCACATAGTATATGGCTTCTGCACGACAGAGTAACAGGATGAAGCATACCAATCATCGCAAGTATCACAATGCAACATGCTTGCATCTGCCTTGTGAAGCATCTCACCGCAGACACAATTCAACTCCTCTCCCTCTACTCTCTGCAAGGCTCTTACTACAGACAGGTGCATCTGCAATACCCAAAAATGATACGACATTTACAATTAGCTCTTTCATTCCATCTGCTGAGTCTATATAGTTATGATAGCAAAATCACTGAACAATCGTGCAAAAAACGAACATACTATTAAAGGAAGCCACGAGAAAGAAAGAAAAAGTTTACGCGAACTAGTCTCACCCGAGAAAGCATATCCTTGAGGGAAAATGAGGGATCAGTAGTGGGAGCAGCAATTGCATCCCGACAGCTTGACAACCAGAGATTCACATCAGACAAAATTTTAGAAATCTGTTGCTTCTCATCACTCTCCACCCAACTTGCTACACTGTCCTCCTGCACAGTGAAGGAACAATTCAAAACCCGTTAATGACCTATGCATGAGCAAAATTCTCCGAATCAAAACTCCTCCACTACTAAAAGTCGAAGGAGTACATATCCCTATTCCATGTAACCACATATAAGCTACTAAAACATGTTCAGTCTTCTTTGACAAGCCCCTACACCATGAATGAATCAAGTATCACACGAATGCCATCAACAGTAAACGAATAAGAGCGACGATTAAATGTACCTGAAGACCAAGGAGTTCTTGCCTCGTCAAACAGCCTTCATTTGTCGTAAGAGCCTGGTAGACTTGTTTCTGCCACAGGCTACAGCACACGGAAACAAAAGTAATGCGTAAGAACAAATGAGATGCAAGAGCAAGTGTAAGCCATACCAACTCCAGATAGATTAAAAATATATGGCTCAGAATATCCAATTAATGAAGAGCTAAGCAGATCACAGAAACATGAGCTTCAGATCGAGTGGATACAAGATGGCACGTGTGATAATGCAACCAAGTCTCGTCTCCCAATGATAGGAACTTCAAAATAACAAAGAATCAATGCATATACTAACCCAGTAACTATGACAAACTGGCAACATCCAACCAAGCTCGACTATAGAAGCAGTAGGCTCAAAACTATCTATAGAAACACAGAACTCTTTAAAAGTAAATGAGGCATGAATTTAATAAAATGTGAAGATCCAAACACCTTTGCTACTTCCTGGAGTAATGCACATACCTATGAAAAGTTAGAGCATCTTGAATGTAAGACTCTTCATTTGCAAACGATATTATCAAAGCCTGTAGAAACAAAGCAGTTTGAAAAGAGTACATTAAGGGGTAGGCGCAACTAGATGGTCTAGTAAAGTTGTTAAGGATATTGAAGGAAAAAAAAATTTCGAAAGGATAGACGAGACATAAAGATCATGATAGTCAACGACGCAGGTATGTATGGTCTTTATCTGGTTCAGTATGTAGGCCCTGAACTAAGAGTTTTCAAAACAGAATACTGATAATGAATTAATTTAGGTAAAACGATACAATGTCAGCTCAAACTCCTAAACAATGCTAACCAGGTGGTTTAAATAATCCATGATGCCAGTGGTAATAAATTGGCTTAGCCTTAAGAAAATGACGAATACACTAAGTTACCGGAAAGGAATAATGGATACAGATCATTAGGTGCTAAATTAATGCGTAAACAAAGTCTCCATATAACCATAAATGATAAAGTAACAGAGAGCACAACATACCTTTGCCTCAGAGAGCAATTGCTCAAGCTGATGTCTGGAGCAAGAGCGAGCGATACCATATGACGGCACCACCTTTACTACCTTCTTCTTCCAAGACTCTGCTCTGTAAATTGCTTGTTGCAGAAGAGCTGATGATTTGGTCTTCATAGAAAAACTTAAACCCTCGTTCAGCAAGCACTTCGCAGCCTACTCGGTAGACAAGATTTTGTTCAGTATAGAGAAAACTGAATAAACAATAACGTAAATATGCAGAGACCAGCGCGCATGTTTATACAAATATCGAATATTATACTAAAAAAACTTCAGAGTCTATCACGTAATATACTTTCCCTATCCTCAAGAGAATAGATCTTTGGACGACGATCACCTCTAGATGAGGACGCCCTTGAAGTGCATATAAGGTCCTGATACTCCATTCGTTCATGCTGAAAAGGGTTTGAAGCTCTGCGATGGATGGGAGATCCACTCCAAATTCCAGTCCCTCGTCCAATACCTTTGTCAGCTTTATCATCTGCTCCTCTAACTGAAGCAAACGAACTTGCAGACTCTGAGCATCATGAACATGCAATGAATCAGACTCATCGGAGAAGACTAATGCTGTCCGAAAAATTGGAATCAAGCCAGCAACCTTCGTCATCCAAGCTCGAGCCTCCGCTAAGCAAGTTGCAAGTAAGCTGCTTTCTTCAACATATAACACCAGCTTTTCCGAATCTTCAACAAGAACCTATAAAAAGTGCACAATCACAAATTCCAATATTCAGAACATGCCAAAGGCACCAACATCGATTTACCAAAAATAAGTCAGATTAGGATCACTTCCCTGCAAGGTACCCTAAGAAGAGAACCACTGGAATCACTACATGCGATTTCTGTTACAATTCAATTTCAGACCTGGAGGGTAGAGAGCGGCCAAAGATCCTCTGCGGCGTCCTTGGGTTTCGATTTCATATTTATGTAAGCTTGGGCTTGTTCCTTCCAAGACCTTGCTACAGCATATAAGTCTTTCAAAGCACTCAACCCTTCCAACCTTGCCTTGATGTTTTCCGCAGACCTGCGATCCCCATTCAAATTCTAAATCCTTCAATCGTTATAAAATACTAGAAATTATAATTGCTCTGTAATAAACCAGAAACTGTTAATATGAACAGAGAAAGATCAAAGAAGACGGTAACTGTAATAGCAAAGCACATGTAGATTGATGCTGCCGCTGCTCAAAATTAGCAAAATATTTAGCTCACTTTCCATTGGAAATTAATCAATACCCGAGGAGTTCATGGACATTCGCGTATGTGTCACCAAACTTCACCACGTGCGCTGCCTTACTCTCCCAGGACCGAGCAGCATGTGCTAATTCCTGCATTTGCAACACTAGTTTGTCGTTGCTTAGCTCCAGTCTGCAGTGCAAGACATCAGCCCACGACAATCAATCTACAACAGAAAATAACAATGTAACAAAATGTTAAAACAACTTAATTCACCATAGGACAGATTCACAACGGAGTGCTAAAAGGATTTCAACACTCAGCAGGTTGTTTAACACTAGAAATTAACTACGGAAGCTGAAATTGTATCCAAGATCACAAGTTTACCATTACTATCACCTCAAGAGTACAGTTCATACCTTGAGGCTTCATTCAGGAGTTCTATCAGCTTGTTTGTGGATGGGAGTCCTTCAAGCACCTGCACGGCATACAAAAATTTAAAGGAAGATGAACAATAGAACATGACTTACGCTAGTGCCACTGACATATATACATTTACAAAATAATTTGCAGAAAGAAGACAGTGATTACCCTGTGAATCACATCACCATGTTGAAGTTCAAACTCGGAACTCATGACTCAATGCAGCAACTCAGGAACGTATACCTTAGCAGCAGAATCCAACCATCGAACTTTCTTCAGTGCACTTTCAACAGTCTTCACGTCTTCCACTACAAACACAAAAAGAAAAATCAGACTGCTACTACAATCACCGAAGACACCAGTGCATCACATTCTGAATGGGCACTAGTAGCAAAGGATGAATCACTGATCCACAGAAATTGACTATCAAATGAAAAACCTACATAATTAAAGTACTCCAGTCAAGCACCTAGACACAAAAAGCAGACATTTTAAACAAGGACATGTTTCTAAAGGAAAATTAGAGAGTTGTCCCAGATAGAGTGAAAGTAGGCGTGACCAGACTTTCGCCTCAAACCAAGCAAGACGTCCCAAACCGAGACACTGAGCAGAGCGGAGCTGAAAGCTCTCATAGGAATAGTTTTCCGTTCTTGATTTAACCAGAACCACACTTCCTTAACGGCAAATTAGGTGAAAATGAGGAAAAGAAATAATTGTGTACTGAAACTGGAGAAATTACTGAAATTAGGTAACATTATAAGAGAATCAAGGGTTCGAATGTTAATCAAACAAAAGACTCACATTGTACTCCAAGGGTGGTGGCGGTCTCCAGTAAGTCGGTCAACAGTGTGACTGAGGTATTATAATCATAGAGATGAATATTTCCCAAGGTGGTTCGCACACGTAAAAGCCAGGCACGGGCATCAGCTAGGCCCTGCTCTAGCTCCTCCAATCCAGACACATGCACTGGCAACTCCTGAACTTCTTGAACCACTTTCTCAACCACCTGTATAGTTCAAAAAATACTTTTGTCATGATCGATTTGAACATTTAAAAAACAATACGATATAATATGCGAACCACTAAAAATCTTACAAATAAATAGTAGTGCAGCAGCGTTAAAATCACCATTGCATGGCATCGAGTAAGAATGGTGCAATCCCAACAACACAAACTAAATTATGCTAAACCTACCTGTAGAGGCAAGGATGACCCAAGGGTGGCACAGACTTTCTGTTGTAAGGTTTCTGCTTTTAGAATTATTAAATCTAGTATCTCTTTGTCCTCCTGCTTCACTGGCAGTGCCAAACCCTGCACAAAGAGACTAACCATGTTCATCATACTCGTTGCAAAAGATACCACGTACCAATTCGATATGCCTGTGCACAAGCTTATGATTACTCAAGCAAAAATAGATAAATACAACTCCATGAAAATAGCAGTGCATACACATAGTATCATGGTAATAATACATCTATCGCGAGTCAAGGACTACTTCTAGCATGCCACAAAGAGGAAGAGTTCGTTAAACAAGCACCTGATGTTGTAAGGATAGAAGCTGGTCACAACTGACAAGGTTTCGACTGCGCAAAGCCTTAATGGGTGGGAGCAACTTCCTAACTGTCTCTGACCAGGCCTGAAATTTCAGCACGAGTGGGTATGAACATCTCAGCAAATCAAAAAAGGTGAGAAGTCTGGCAGTAAGTGGAATAAAACCAATCTTCCAATATTCAAAATATCTTACGAGTAAAGAGCGAGTGAGCTTGACAAAGAGCAGCCGATAACCATGGACCTGGGTTCAAATTAGGAATCATGAAAGAGAGTGTGCAAAATAAACACCTTAGCAGAGTTGATAAGATCCTGTAATCCTGACAACTCCTCGAATTCCATAGGAAACATCTTCGCCTCCTTAATTAGGGCCTCCAAATTCGCTCTCTGCAAGAGAAGAATCTCGAGATAATCACAATCAAGCAGTACACTCTACCCTATTTTTTGCCACTCGCTGAAAAGGGGGCTTAAAAGTCTTTCACGATTGTGAAAGACAGACAATAGCGTAATGAATGCTCAGGAAGCGAGCCTCAAATTGAAAGACATAACAGTGCATCTGATTGAACACTTCAAACATATAGAAACACAGAGTAGATTCCAAAAGACGAAAAGGAACTAAATGTGCAAGTACCAATACCTGCGTCGAAGGCTCTGTTAAGGTGAAGTTCATGATCTTCTGTCGCATCGATTTTGCAGCTTCAAACGTCATCTGGCACCAGAAACAGGAACTAATCAATCATTATCACCGTCAGAGAAAACTAATGATATGCACAGAAGTGATTCTCCTAGCATTGATCTACAAAAGAGAAAGTGAGGCCTCCATTTATGATCCAGAAACCATGAGAAGTGAAGTCTCCATAGCACCAGAACAGAAAGTGTACGGATTGCGTTACCTTGAGGGACGGAAGATGGGGCTCAACACATGGCACTGGATCAACGCCCACCAAACGTTCCACCACACCAAAATATACTTTAGGAAGTCTTTTCTCCATAATCGAGATACTACACCTGGCAACTTCTTCAGCCCATCTGCGAGCTGCTGACAACTTTCTCTCAACAATTCTCAGCTGCATCCAAAATACATCTCGCCAATTAATGTCCAAAAGCAATAATACTAATAGTTGAATAATACTAACTAAGGGCGATGCAAATTTGCAACAACGGAGTAACTGCGTGCGCCCTCTTGCTTTACTTAACTAAACAATGATGGTCCCCTACAGTCTGACAGATATAAGCCATCAAAGAGACTTGCAGGCGGTAAGAAGAACCAACCGAATCCATCTCATGGCCTGCCCACAGAAACTGCTCAGCATCTTGAAGAGCACTTTCCAAAAACTCAATCGAAGGTGTCGAATGAGACGTTTTTTGCACATTGTCCAGCCATTTCTCTGCCAGATCAGTGTGCCTTACCATACGACCCATAACCTGATCAACAGAAAATCAGTTAGATGCTATCAGGACTGCGTATGCTTGGCATATATTAACAATGTGACAACTCTAGAGGAGTCTCAGTAACATGTGTCAAGAAATATAACAATAAAGCCAAAAGAAGACCCATTGGCCATACCCCTACGTTTCCCAGGGCTATTAAGTACAACGACCCTCAGGATCCCTTAAACTACGTACTACCTCAAAGAAGGACTCCAGTTTCAGCGATGAGGTGAATTAACAAGTCCGCCAAATGATAATATAGACTGTAGACTCAGTAGGAAGGCACGCGGAATTGAACACACAATGCAAAGCAGTACTTCCAAGTCTACGCACTAAAGGAATCGCAAACCCGCTCAATACAAACAGAAAATAATGTAGTAAGAAAAACTAGTAGTCAATATAACCAGATATTGTTAGGACATCGCGAAACAAAGCAAACTAACCAAACCTTTTTAGACACAGACAGAGTAAGGGAAGGAGCGCCACGACGCAGACTGCGTTTAGTAGGCTCAGACTCCGCAGCAAGATCTCCAACCTTAGAATCGACTGCGCTCTCCTTTTCCTCAATGAGTAGATCGTCCAGCTCAGCAAGAGAGTGCCGATATAGCAGACGCTGTTGGTCTACTGGACATTCACATAGCTGTCGAGCATGCTGCAGAACCAGGAAGCGAAAGATTTCAGCTCTGTAAGACATCCAAATTTCTATACTATTTAAACTTCTGTATATTAATTCGCAAATCCAAAAATAAACAAAAGAGAGGTATTTCAGATCCAGAAAAAATCTAAGAACAATAACACCTGCAATGCGTCGATAGATAAATGAAGCACAAAAAAGTAAGAAAGGGAATGGAACCTGTAAACAGACGGCCTTTGAAGGTCGACAGCTGCACACCACTGCCGATAAATGCAAATAGTAGCGGCAAATGATACACATAGGATCCTAGAATGGAGGAAAACCCAAATCAACAATAAAACGAGTATCAGAAAAAATACTGTCGTATTCCGTCAGATTGGTCTTTATGAGCACCCTTGGCGTGCACAAAACTAGATTTGTCACTACCAGTTACACCTTTCTTTCTCGAGATTAAAAGAAATGTGAACCTGTCAGTAAGGCCCTTCCACAGGATAATGAAAGAACTATCCATTATTCCAAAGAATTATCAAGCCAAAAAGATGACAAGACGTCCTCAGAAAAGAACGCATCAAAACCTGAGTATAAGTTCTCGCTCAATAATTCCAGAAGTTGAGCATTAACTTCTCTTCTCTTACGACTTATATCTTGGTAATGATTGCCGGAACATTCCTTAAGAGCGCCCGTGTACTTTTACCCAGTATATTCTTGTAAGTTTTAATAATGAATGGTCAGAACATAACTGAAAGGCCCCACAAAGGAAATCAACTGACCTCTTCTGTGCTGATTTCTTTATCACATGCACGAGGGAGCATCCGGGAACTCTTTACAACGCCATTTGCCCAGAGTTGCTCACGTTGTGCACGTTCATTCTTGATTATGCCCACGAGCTCTTTAAGAACATACGGCTTTGACACTGGACTGACCTTGTTCTGCATGTTCATAAAATATGTAGACCATCGTTAGTTAATAATAATGCAACCGCCGTTAGTTAATCTACCGCCAAAATTCACAGTTTCTCAGAGGACATGAAAGATCCAAATACCAAACTACAGCCTTCAGTAAAGTGCATATGACAACGTTTTACAACGATACAGACCTTCGCAACCACACACAGCAACTCATCATGAGAAAGAACAGCTCGCTTGTGATAGAATCGATAGCGCTCCACAGCAAAACAACCAAAAGGCAGCCAATCTGCTGGAGCAAAATTCACAGCTTCCGCACAGTTGAAACCTGATTGCACCAGGACAGTGATGCCAACATGAGCTCAAACAACGACATTATCTTACAACCGTACCTAGCACTTCCGAAAAACAAACATGAAGTAATAGCAGAAAACGAAGACAGAGATAGAAGCCTCCAGAACAGAGATGTACATGCACACACTTGGGTATGCTGTCTACAGTTACCAAAAACTCAGCTCACCATGATTAAAGCCCCCATGGTATGATCTTGGGAATGTTATTACAAAGTTTCCAGTTTCCTGATGCATAAAACAGAATGAGAAGTAATATAAATCAATAGATCGAAATAAAATCATATAGCTGCGACAACAAATAATCACCATGCACGAACATCCTTGGGACAACAATATAAGTAACACAGATCCAAACTGTCACCTACTCATCTCGGCACAAAGGAACTAAGGTGCATTGAATAAAACAAAGATAAAAATGGACACTACAAAAAAATTCTACATACCAATATGGAAGTAAGAGTTCACGAGTCATAAGCAGAAATGGCTAGCCTTACATCAAACTGAGCAAACAAACATGAAGATATCAAAGAAAACTTGGTCAGAAGAAGCATAACGACAGGGACATTAACTTACCTGAGTAGTAGTACACACAGGCACATTGCTATCCCGCAGCACAGTTGGGTTCAGCATCGTCACCAACTGAAACAGCAAGTCCGGCTGTGCCTCGAATAGGTCTGGAAATGCGTTCTGCATAACCTGGAAATTCAAACCACGCGGTATGTATCTTAGATCAAGAAGTCTTTCCCAGTCAAAGCAGCATGTCACTTTCATCCAGGAGATCTCCTCCTAAATAACATCAACAATTACCTCCTCAAAAGCAGAGGCAGCACTGCCAGGCACGCTGTACCACGTTTTTGGAGCACCCCTGTCGCATCAATCGTGAAAAACAAATGAGTTTGAACACACAAAAAACTAATCTCTGAAGCACCACACAGTCCTGTACCAAACAGAATAGTACAGCAACGCTTAAGAATCAACAAATACAAAACTGTTGTTATTAAGCATGCGGAATCTATGTAAGCACCAACCTCCTAAAGAGGCCATCAAACACGCAACACCTCCAAGATGTCACAAATCACTTTTTAAATGAAGCGAAAATCAAGCATGTTATCTTAAATTCAAAGAAGCCCGAGATTACAAGAGGCAGGATAATCTGAGGTAATACTTGAATGGGCAAAGATTGCAGAAAAGGAAGTCACGCCACGAGAGGAGAGAACACCGTGATTTGGCCAGAAGGAGAAGCATAGAAATCTCGACAGATAACGATTGGTCATCACCGAGCACATGGGTTAGGCAGAATAAAAATCGCAGATGAGCTTTCGCGAGATGCATACCTGTGCAAATAATTGATGGAATAGAAGCAGTGGTCCTCGTAGTGCCAACAGAACGATGAAAACAACATTCCCATGTACAGCCAAGGCACGATCACACCCGGGATGTCGTCCTGCACCATCCGTAACATAGAATCCTCCAGCTTAGGGAAGTTGTTAAGGTTCCAAGGGTTTGTCCGATACTTCTCCCATGCTTCTGGCTCATATCCATATTGCACAGGGTCTGATGCTCGTGGAAAGCCACTGCCATAATACCCCGTATCTATGTCGCTGCCATATAAGACGTCCACCGGATCTGTCGCCCTCTCCACTATGCGCCAGAAATCGGTTTCCACATCAGAATTACTGGGAGGCGTGGTGCGGGACGCAAACCACTTGCGCTTGAAGCGGTCAGCAAAACGCTGAAAGGACTCGTAGGAGTGATCCTTCCCCTGTGCAAAACCAAAACTGTCGTTCTCCGAGGCAAGACACTCTAAACAATACCAGTTCCCATGAGGTATGTCTGATAAGGGAGGGGAGAGGCAATACAAATGCCACCCTCGATTACATCGATCACATAGCAACATCGATTTCTCGTGCGCTCCGCTGTGACACTGCTCACATATCTGATCTGCTCTTTGTTCCTGAACGACCACAGTCTCGGTGAAGGTGGACACGGTTACAGACTCCACCACCACTATGTCGCCCGCTTCATCACCTTCACTCATGCCTCTCCTCTTCTTCCCAACCTGCGCCTCCTCTTGCTCATCCTCCCCTAACCTCTTCCTCCCAACGCGTTTTGCCTTGACATGCTTCACGTCCATCCCCTGCCTCTTGCTCATGCGAAGGAGCTTGCCAGCACTCACATTGGCCTGGTGGATTTCATAGCTGTAGAGATGGGATTCATAAAGCTGGCTGAGAGCCGCTAACGCAGAGTCCGTCGCAACAGGGGCCTGAGGAGACTCGTCTTTTATCATGCGAAACACCTCCCCCCACTTACTCTCATCCCTAACCTTCTTGTAACCACCGTGGCGCTTCATGGCGTTGTAAAGCTTACACAGATCAAGAGCCTCCCCTTCGAACTGCGGCCAGCCTTCCAACTTCCGCCCCTCGCCCTCCAAATACCTGCCATATTCGAGCTTGAAGGTCTCCGCATCACAAGCGGCAGTCCTCTCCTGAAGCTGATGAATGGACTGATGCTTGGTAGGGAAAACGAATGACTGCGACTCGATAGCAAACGGAGGGTTCCATGACTTGGGAGGCACGATGCGACAGATGCCGTAGGGCTCCGACTGTTCTCGAATCTGCGCAATGAAACGCAAAGGATCGCTGAATTGCTCTTCTGTAGGGTAGAACACCGGCGCCTCCTCCAAGCCCAGTCCAGTACAGTTGTGCTCCCCTCCACTGCTAGGCTTCTGCTTCCACAGAGGCAGGTTCTCAAACCTCTGCCTCCCCCGCCCCATGGCCGCACGAACTTCGTGGCTGACTATGCTCCTTCCAAACAGCACCAAAAGCAGGCACGATGCACTGACATCAATTTCGTGCTCCTCATTAGATCATGCCCGCTCTACCCTAGCACCACTACCCACCCCTTCATCCACCTCGAACAAAAAGACAGAAAGAGAGAGAGAGAGAGAGAGAGAGAGAGAGAGAGAGAGAAAAGAAGAAAAAAACCCTGCGAGACGACGCTACCAATGCTCTCCTCAACACCTGTTCCAAACCTCAGAAACTCCAAACCACGAATTCGCCGCGGGGAAAATGTTTTCCTCAAGCTCGCCACCTAAATGCGCCCCCAGCGGCAACTTCAAACCTCATAGCCCATAATTTATGTCTGTAATCCGATATTCCTCCACAGACAGCCTCTGCTCTCGATTTCTAAGCCTCCACCGAGGCCGTGTCTTCGGCGCCTACAGAACCGCAGGAGAGCAAGCACGCAATCGTCAGGCCCGAGAAAGGCAAGCCGAACTAGGAAAAAAAGTGGATCAGGGTACAAGCAAACGCTTTGTTGCTTCCGTGCCCTGCCATGTCCAGAAGCTCAGCAACGACACCAGCCACTCGCCGCCCCCCGGACGCCTCCTTCCGTCCTTAAGATGGACGCCACTAACCACCTGCGCAACCCTACGCTCGTGTTTGCAACCGAACGGCGACCAACGGACGCTACCGCGAATCCGATCCAACACGCAGCCACAGCGCACCCCTCCGACTTCGAAACGCACGTCGCAAAAGTATGTCAAATGTCCCACTCCCCCACCCCCCAACCGTTAGACGCCGACCACCCAAATTACTACCACACCTCCTCCGACTCCCAGTCGCACAAAACTTTCAACCACAACGAAAAATCCAGGAATTACGATGAAATCGAACCTGCCAGTTCAAAACTTTTGCAACCCCAGTTAACTTCAGTAAGTCGTCCTAAGAACTCAAGTTCCCGTCCTTCAACCAAATCGCCTTTGAAAAGTGAACAACAGCACCTTTCCGCAAACTCACTTACCCAGTTTCAGCTTCCCCCTGGTCAAGCCCCTCCCTTCGTCCCTCCGAGGCTCCGTCCCTCCCACCAGCAATGATAGCGGAGCTGATCTGCACATGCGGTCCCAGAGAGCTCGTCGGGAGCGTGCAGGGAACACGTCTGGAACACGTCCGCGGCGTGCCGCAGGGGGCTGACGCAACGCAGTAGGAACAGGGAACGTCTTGGGGAACCCAACTCCATCCAAGTTTCTGAATTCTAGATCTGGGTTGTGTATTCAAAGGGCCGTGGCGGAATTATTGGCGTCGTTGATTCAGTATCGGCGTTGGCTGGTGCTGACTGTTCATTGCGAGGGTCGTTCTTTTCGTCACTGCGAAGGTTGGTCCAAATTTGACTCTGGCTGTCGTACCTGAAAGTAAGTACGTAAGTAGTTTTTGCTTGCAGCGATGTCTGCACACAAAATTAGGGTTTCATCCGAACGCGCTTTCAGTTCAGTAGATCACAAGTCACTGCTGGTGTGCTACGACGGGGGACCCTAAACCCTAAAACTCCGTCTGTTTGGAGTTAAGTTGCTTTCTAGCCTAGAAGGAGAAAGACCCAAGGAACTTCTACAGTCCTTTCCGCTTGGAGGGCCGGGGTGGATTGACCCCCCTCGCTAGTCCCCCCAAGTCAATCCAGGGGTGCATTTAAAAAAAAAGACCCCCCATTTTGTGCTTCATTAATTTATCTTTTTTGTACCTCCCCTAGATATTTTGGGGCCTCCGATTGCAAATATGAATTCAAATTTTGCAAATTTTATCTTGCATGAAAAATAAAAAATTTCAGTTTTTTCCCTTGGGGACAAGCGAGGGGGCAATCCACCCCAGCTACTTTGGAGACTCTATTCTTGTGTATGTTACAATCACTAGTCAAAAGTTTTTGTTGTGTAATTAGAAGAAATTTGCATAACGTTGAATATAATTAGTATAAGATAGCTAACCCATTTCTAATCACCCCCTATTTCCAAACTATAGATTGCTCCCTTTCCATGAAGTTGTGGCATAGTTCCTAGAGTAGTTGTGGCGCATTATGATTGGTTGCAAGGCTCTCAATATTGCAACCAAACCTTGGTTGATTTTGCAATTAGTCTCTGGTCACAAATAAAAAGGTCTATATTGCCATTCTAGGTCAAAGAAAATCTTCCACTAAAAAATTCATAGTAATTACGTTTTGTATAATAAAATTTTGGAAAAATATGCAGTCCTTCCAAACTCTATTTCTGCACATGGGAAAAAAATTCAGCATTCAAAAAATCTAAAGAAGCCTAATTGTTGAAGTAGTTGGAAGTGGATCTTCTACCTTAGTGTGCCATTGCCATAGTATAATCAAATATAAAAGTAAAAGTAATTTTCTAATTTTCAATAACTTTGACTTGTGATCACCTGAAAAACTTTGAAATTCAATATCTTTTCTATCGTGAGTCAAAACATTGCAAAACAATGCCTGTGCACCCCTCCTCACAAAGGGCTCTCTAACGGTACCAAGAGTGCAACCAAGGGATGTGTAGTTCCAAAGATTTCACTACATACAACCTAACTCAAGGTATAGAATTTCTATCATGCATAATTATCATTACATTCTTGCACAAGCAAGTAATACCAAATTTCTATTTCAAAAAATCTAAACTCCATTTTTGGTTAACTTTTTAAGTCAAGTTTCATGGTTTTACGTAATTATATATATATATATATATATATATATATATATATATTTGTTTTGTTTTGTTTGTTTTAATTTCTTTCTTACTTACTTTTAAGCAAACCAGGGCCATAATTTTCCAAAATCTAGGCATCCTATTAATTATTTTTTTTTTGACCAAGTTTCTAGGAAGCTATGGTATACTTTAAGGTATAAGACTAGGTGTAGGATAAGGATCAAGTAGCAAAATTTAGATATAATAAATAGGTTAATATCTTTCAAATTTTAGGTATATGTCCCCCAACCTTAAATTGTCTTTAGTGTGAATTTGAATCTATTTTGAAAACCATTAAGGAAGAAAGGTGTGCGTATAGATGTTTCCTACGTAATCTCTACAATCAAATTTTAGAAATTCATAACCAATCATTTTCAATAGATTATCATGTAAAACCATGCAAGTTGATTTTAAAAATTCACCTGAAATGGAGTCTATTTTTTGGAAAATTGAAATTTGATATAATGAATTGAGACTATGTAAGAATGTAAAGATAAGCATGCACACCCAACTATACTAATTATATTCTACATTATGCATGATTCTTTGAAATGCACAAATAGATACAACAAAAAAATTTAACTATTGACTATATAGTAGCAAAAGATTCTTTTAGAGTAAGAATGTAAGTTCCTACTCAAACTTTTCTAGAGAGAAAAATAACTCCAACCTTTTATTCAAGTTTGGCATAACTTAATGACCAATATATACCCAAATTTTTCACTTGAAAGGTAAGGTATGTACTCCCACAATCAACACAAACTAAAATAACCTTCATTTGGACCAAATAGTATCACAAAAATCTAGATAGTGATTACAGAAGCTATTTGCAATCAAAACATGAGAGTCTATGTAAGCCTAATGTTTTTTCTTTGCTATACCTTAGTATAAAACTTTGAAAATTCATAACCTATTCATACAATGTCTACATGTTGCATGCTAAAGTACATTGGAATTTTCTTATAGTTGACACTAAAGTCCAATAATATAGAAAATTAAACCCATTTGTAATTAGAACAAATTGCATGTGTGCGTACCCAAGAAATGTCTATTTGAATAAGTATATTGTAGGTGATTTTTTCCTATGAAGTACATATGTATTTTGAAATGTACATTAGAAGTTGAAATTAGCATGTATGGGCTTACCTAAATTTGTGTCTCGATTTGTGTCCATATTGGACTCTTAGATTCTTCGAAAGACAACAAGCCCTTGTGTCTTTGTACAAAAAATGTAAGTTTAGTACTTTATTCAATAATGTTATACCCTTGTCACAACCTTTGATGGATGAATGCATTGATGAATGAACTAATTCATGATGAAATATGCACTACAATAGTTATCTCCAAACAATGGATTTGTCTACTAGAGTGAGACAGCTCCACTTGAATGACAAGAACACAAGAGTTAGATAGCTCCCATATAAAGATAAGTGTGTTGAAATTTGGAGTTAGATAACTCCAAGTACAAGATCAAGATTTGGATAAGTATCACTAGGGCTTTTACTTTAGTGGATGGTTCTAGATAAAACTAAGAATATAAAATTGAATATAGAAAAGAAGTCCAAATCTATCTTAAGGACACATAGTCTCTATTGATAGTCTCTATTACATCAAATGAAGCTTGGGATGAAAAAAACTATCTTTGGAAATCAATTTCTCTCCATGATTGGATGGTTTGAGCTCCTTGTACAAGCATTCTTGTCAATAAGTATAGATTTCTATGTTCTTAATTGGAATCTATTGTGGGAGGTTCGTAACAAATAATATTGTAATTGACACCCAACAAGCAAGCGCTCCACAACTTTGAGAATGTATACTATCGTAGAACCATCCATTACCAACCACTTAAGCATTCTATGTATTATTAGAAGCAATAGAAGGCATTGTAAATTTTCTACCTTGTAGATAGATAGAAACAAGAGGCATTGCGACTTTTCTATTATTTTTTTCCTTGAATTCAAATTACTAGGAATTTTAGAAGCCAAAAGTTGGCCTACCCCCATACCCAATATATTGAGTCCTCCATGACTACTCATTGTGAGAGTGCATCGAATCTTGCTAATTTGAACATTCAAAATCAAGGATATTTGTTATGAAAATTCTATACCCACAATGCTACCACAACCAAGAAAAATCATTCAAAAATCAAGAAGTGATGGCTCAAAAGTTGGCATATTCATTACCATCTATGTGCACAAATCAACTACCACTAATTTGCGAACAAGTTTGTTGAAATTAATTAACTACTCTATAGCTCATTATGTGACAAATAGTATAATACATGCCACCATTTCCAATAGCACATGTTGTAATTTATTTAATACTTAGCAATCATGTTTTACTACTAAGATTACCCCAAGTAGTAAAATTTTAGACTTTATTATAACCATCCAAAAAACAAAATAGAGAAATTAGTCCCAATCACTATTGAAATTTAACATGCACTACTAGTTGCTAATGGGGTCTTGGTTGGTAATGGGTGGTTCTACTGTAGACGATCATTCTCTTTTGCAATAGTTTAGTCACACTATTAACATTGTCTACTCGTGCATTTTCAATCATACAACCTATTGTGAACTTTAATAGTGAAATCTTAGACTTTTCTTTCTTTACAATGGAAATATGAGGTCATGTTTGTTGAGTTAAGGATGTTTTTCTACCATATTGAAAAGTATAGACTAAAGGTTTATCTTGGAATCATTATTAACACATCATAACCAATTAATTTTTCATCAATACTTTAAGAGATCATTTGGAATATTCATGGTGTCTTTCAGTAAAGGTTAAATTAAATTAAATTTTACACCACTTAGAAATTTTAAAAATTTCTTTAAAATAAACATTTGAATGAAATTTCAAGTTGAGGATCTATAACCATAAATGTCATGTTTCTTAATATCAAAATTTTCTACATTCCAATCTACCTCTATTTTAAAATTATGATTTTTTAAGCCCATTTTGTATTTGATGTGAATTTTCAAAAATTTAGGGTAATTTAAAATTTTTATAAAATAATTCTAAAATTATTATGACATATATTAGATAGATGATTTCATCTTTGAAAAATCAAACAAAAAATTTACTTTTAAATAGAAAAAAAGTGGAAGATACAAAGTGAGAGATTTTCAAGTTTGACTACATAGTAGCATGTGCTCCATTCTTTAGGGATTAAGAGTCACATTGACATCTAAAAGGAAAAATATAGCCTCTTCTAAGGTTCACAATTGGAAGTTATGTGATTTTTCTTTGACCACCTTTAATGTATCTTCTTTTTTCCAAAATAAGTTGTTGAAAATATATGAGAAAATTTTCCCATTTTGCCATTCTTTTGCTAATTTTTTTTGGAAATCCAATAAGTGTAGCTTAGTATATCGAGCAAAAAAGATCCACAATGGGCTTCCATCTTCCTATCTTGTTAATTTAGGACCACTCATTCTTGATGACGAGCCCATACTCAACCTATAGGGTATAGTTATTTCCAACTAAGGCTGGAACAAATTTCTAATTGAAGTTTGGGATGTTTTTTTTTTCCTTTTCAAAGTTGGGACTCATAAGGTCATGACACATGTCCCAAAGTGGTGAACAAGAAAGTAGGAAGTAATGAGCAAGAAAATAGTTCTTAATTGATATGAATTGGAAGAGTCTAGACATTGACTATGGGTCCTCAACACTTTTCGACTCCCAAAATCCATACTAATTTCAATTCAAGGAATAAAAATACCGAAAAATTTGCAATCCCCATGATTTCTATCTTTCTCCATAGCTATAAAATTTGCATTACCTTATACTACTCCTAATCATGAGTGGAATTGCTTGACCCTTAAACATAGATACAAACTTTTTGTGTCCGATGGATGACTTCATTGTTGACTATAGAAAAACATAATGCACTTATTGGTCCAACAATCAAAATAGTTTTGATGACTACCTTGGTCATGGGGGCTTCGTCCTTTAACCCTCGAACGCCGGGCTGGTGACCATGGAAATCAGGCATTTTGGAACCGTGTGATATCATCTACTTTACAAAAATAAAAAATAATCATTGAGAGTCAAACTACTGTTGAAGATCTTCCCTTTTCACCCCTAATTCCAAGGATGAATAGTTGCACTTCTGTCCTATACAAGAGAATTCCTTGTCATTCATTGGACGAAAAACGTCTGCCTCGGCATTTAGGGGTTAAGAGTTAAGTGATCAGCTATGGGTGGTTCTACTATAACTTAGTTAGTTGGTTATTAGTGTAGCACAGCCTCATTACCGAGGTCTGACATGACTGCAAGATTTGTGGCATGGATCCTGGCGTACTGGGGCTTGCGTAACTGGCTGGCAACCACCCAAAGAATGTTGCCTTTGCTTTGGAAGAAGGGATATGATAGAAAGGTTGTGGATAGAAAACTTATCCAACAAGAGTGATTTGATCTTTATAAGTTTAAGTTAACTTACATTATATGTGTTGTAGTTATCCACAATAATAAGTTCAAGTCCTCACTCCATCTTTTGATTCTTGGGGGAAGATATATAAGTTGACTCTATTCTGCAATCATAACACCATCATTCATGTTGAAATAATTACTGGCTGATTACAAAACTCATACTTAGGATCAATGATAGAAAGCCAAACAGGAAAAAATTAAGGACAGTACAAATGGTCACTTCTGTCCATCAGGTGTCCATTGATGCAGGCAGCAAGTTAACTTTACCACCTGGCCATGGGTTAACTTAATAGTACACCAGCCAGCAACAACTTGTACTGTACTGCTGATTTGATATTTATAGGATATGAAACTTTCCCCCTTCTTTTTCCACTTTTTCAAAAGTTCACTGTAAATTCAAATTTACCTCCAAAAAAATCTGAATTTTTTTTATGACTTTTTTTAGAGAACATTTGCTTTCATCTGTGAAAAAAAAATATAATAAATTTCATTTAGACAACAGGGGGAAGAGGGAAGGACTGTGAAGTGTGAATAAGGTGTGTGCACCTACAACCAACCCTAATTACAACCAAACGTAGTTACTATTATTGCATGAAAATTGTTCTTATTAGTCCTTCTTGGCAATTGAAAGAGGATTTTCAACAAACTTTAGTATGCATTATTTGTTTATTGTATGAAAAAGCTATGAATTTTCAAAGTATTTTTTCTGGGTATACTAAAAATTAATACTAGACTTTGGTAGAGTTTCGTTTTCAGATTTTGTACTTGTCTAATCAATATCTATGAAAAAATGACTCTTCTCAGTTCAAATATAGGTGTTGCATTTTGGCAATGTTGATTGTAGATGCACATACCATACATGGTTACAGGCTTGTCCATTACAAACTTGGGATCCATTTTGTTGAGGCATATTTTCATTGAACTCCCTATTTTGTCATATGAATGATATTTTTGAATATCTCATGAATTCATCAAGATTGCATATTCTCATAAAATGATTCCAAACCTATGCAAACCAAGCTTGCTCCTTTCTAGGGAAGGGGGTCTTAGATTTGGTTCTTAAAAATTTGGCAATGGAGAAGTTGGAATGATAAAAAAAACTTTGTAGCATTAACCCTACAACACCAAGCTCATCATCATGCAAATCATCCTTTTTAGTACCTATGTGTATCATTTGCTTAAAGAAAAAACAAGAGGTCCATAGTGGAAATCATCCTTTTTGGTACTTGTGTGCATTTGCTTAAACAAAGCCAAGAGCACTCATTGGAGGTCAAACTACTACGCAAGACCTCTTCTTTCCATACAAAAGTTCAATGATGAACATTTGCATTTCTGTCTTATATAGAAGGTTTCTCTATCATCCATCAAACACTCAGTGTCCACAGCAACATTGCAGACATTCCAGGGTTAATTCTTAAAAATACTCACATTGCCATGAAATGGGTTTCTCCACAATGTCTCCCTCCTTTCAGAATAGAACCAATAAGCAACGCAAGTCCCAGGTTCCAAAGCACACACAGCCCAAGTTTACGATACACATTCAATACCAACCCCGCTGGGAACTACACAAATCGAAATTTCTAGTTAATATGCGCGTCTTAGGGCCAATCGTCAGCAAAGTATGAACTAGAAATTTCTCCAGGAGGCAAAGTCAAACTGGCTAAAGTGATTCAACGAATTTAGTTGACAAAATAGCCTACAAGTAGACTCAACTTTTAGTTTTCGTCGATTCAGATAAGTTCGGCTTATCGGTACGTAAAAAGCAAAATGTTCAAGTGCCCACTCATTCCATGCTGACTCGTGTCTACTGCATGTTCTTGTCTCTTCAATAAAGTCTCCTTGATTTGAGAAGCAATGGAACCATGAAGCTAACCTGATCTACAAGAGTGATTTGCTAAGTAGACTTTTTCCACAAAAAATCAATCCATGCACTGTCCTTGCACACTACACATGGTATGCTCTCTTCGAGGTGCTAACGAAAAGAAGCAAATCCAAAAGTAGAAATGCAAACTGGAGAACAAGAAATACTGTTGATCAGCACAACTGGAAACGCTGGTCAGCAAAACCATCAACTATGACCGACATACAAGTTCAGAAGTAGCGTTGATTGGCAAAATCGGTGATTTAGTGCCAAATTTGCATGAGGAAGTCCTCTGTGATACACATACATCAAATATCATAATTACAATTTAAGACAAACAAGGGTGTAAAGAATGTCCTTGAGTGTTGTTACATCTCACTCATTTCTTCAATTTGTACATGTCCGGCTCAAAGTGATAGGGCTTGCTAGGCTTCGCCATCTCCATTCCAATGAAAGCAAATATGAAGAGAACCGTGTACAGGAACAGATAGTCTTGCTGCACAATACAAGAGCCTGTCAAATGGTCTCCCCCGAAAAGAACACACAAATACTTATAAGAGCAGAGAAAGAAAACCATTTGATACTGAAATACAGCCCTGATAAACCGTCCCAGATGGTCCATCATACTTACATCGATGTCGAAGTAAACACCTGCGGCAAGGCCGGGAATGAAGAGCCACGATATAGCACCTGCACAAAACATGGACACCTCACACGTAAGCCACTCCAGAAATCATCAAAATTTTCAGTGCAACTGTCAGCACCTGCCAGAATCATAAGGAAGAGGATACTAAAACCGTTAAAAACCTAATTCCGTCTCGTCGGCTGAACCCAACACCAACAAGTCATCTCTTCATGTAGTTGGTCAGCCTTCAACTAGGTGTAAGCACGACATGTCTGAACGTCAGTGAACTTTGAATGCGAAATGGGGTTGTCTACTCTCATTTATAGTGGTCTAAAACTTCCCACTTTGAACGATTGCATAAGAGATTGATACATAACAAATAAACTTAATCTCCAGAGAGTTCCACTCCTGTGATCTCTCCAGTGAGCTCTAAAGTGATCTCCCAATGAAACCGCGCTCCTAGATATTGGTTGGAATGCTTAAAGTGACGCAAATAGTCTATCCTCCACCCTCCATTCCAGTTGACAGGCTACTCACCTTGGGCACCAACAGGTCCTCCAGACGTTTCAAAGACCTCCTTTATACCTTCCCACCAAGTACCTGCAATGCAAGTCACAACCAATAAGTGCCTACAACCATTGAAAGCCTCAATAAGTAGGAGCATGACACCAGTGCTGAATTATATATCAGATAAAAACTCCATAGTAAAGCCGGGTTGGGTGACCAGCTTACCGTCGTCACCCTCATGCCAACTATGTGCACCATCCGCCTTGCCCCATGGGAAAGTTTCCGACATTTCCTGCAAGTTACCACCCATTTTTTCGTTCAGAAAAATGGACGTGCTGGAAGTAGGGTACCGAGCACCCCATCACAATAGCTGCTCTCCACTCATTGGCTTCAATTGATTGCTGATTCCTCCCTACTGATTAGCACTTTCAGTATAGCTTGAATTGACCGCTGGATTGATACTAAAACGACACTGTCAGAGTGCCAGTTTAGTGGGTTATTGGTACCTTTTGAGTGTGCTCACGGATCAAAATTTTGAAAAAGTACTCGAAAACGTTATAATTGCACTACAATCGTGCCATTTCAGTCATGTCCCATTCATAAAATGCTGGTGACCTAATTATCACCCAAAAACATTTTTGATTCACCTCAAAGTGATAGAAACCCTCCGCGAATGCCACTTCGGCATCGAATCTCAGTCTAATGAAATTCACTCCTTGTTGACAAAGCCGAATCTTTAATTTTTGAAACAGAAATACAGAACCAGTTCCCCACTTTCACGAACAAAAGCTGAACAAATCTCCAACCGTGTCCCAAACCCTATACTGGGGTTCGGACAGCCCAAGGGCTCACCATTTGATATCCCATGGGCACTACAATCTAGCCCTTTCAGTCATAACCCATTCATGAATTACTCGTAACCTAGTTGCCCCTCAAAAACATCTTGATTCACCTCATAGTGATTAAAACCCTCTGCGAATGTCATTTCGCCATCGAATCTCAATCTAACTTAATGAAATTCACTCCTTGTTGAGAAACCCGAATTTAATTTTTTGTGAAAGAAGCACCGAAATAGTTCCCCAATTTCACGCTCAAAAGCTGAACAAACTGTCCCAAACCCTAGGCTGAGGTTCGGAAAGCGCAAGGGCTCACCAATTCATATCCTGCGGTTTCGTTCATGTCTCGATAATCCTCCTCCAAATCGGGCTCCACTCCACTGCTGTTGCCAGCTTTGCGAATGACGGAGCGAGGCAGCCGCTGCTGCACCGCAGAGACGAACTTCCTGTCGTTGCTGCTGCTGCTGGAGCAGAAGTTCGAGGAGGTGATGCGGGGCGTCAGGCAGGCGATGGTGGAGAGGCACGCCATAGCTGCTGCCATTGTGGATTGTGGCGGAAGAAGAGACGATGGAGGGGGACTTGGCCGCTGGCCTGGGGATGGAATTCGAGAGATCCAAGAGCCAGGGCTTGAACGAGGTTCCTGGGATGTCATCTCTTTTGGAGACCTCGCTGTGGCATATTCCTCATATAGGGAAGATCACCTTCAGCCAAGCAAATTTCTGTCACAACTGAGGTACTATTGAGAGTCGGAAAGCTGTCATTTTTTAATCAATGAAAGACAATTTTGGCAGTAAAGTTGGAGGAAATTCAAGAAAGATATTTGAATATAACATGCAAAAGTTATAAGAGGTCAAAGTTGAATTGGTAGATTTTTTAAAACCATGGCCTATTTTCCATATTCACACCTTGAAGAGAGTGCAACAAGCATCTATCTTTTCTCTCTTTTTACCTCATGCTCACTTTTGGAAACATACTCATATTTGGGTGATCCACCCTTAACCCCTAAAGGATCGAGGCACACTTGGGCACAAATTATGTAAAAATGTCACTTTTCACATCAACTAGAAAAAAATGAAAAAAAAAAGTGTTTTTCCAAAATTCAAACATACAAATTTGTACTAAACTACTACAGGAACATGTGAAGAAAATTTCATAAACCTTAACCCCTCACTGCCCAAGGGCATCAAAAGTGTCCTTATGTCAAATTCAAAGTGCTTTAACTTTTGCATGCAATGTCCGAATTCAATAAGACTTGTTGTAAAATTTGTGCTCTCTCTTCTAGTTTGTGTGGTAGAATTTTCAGAGCAATTCAAGATTTACTGAATTTTTGGAAGCCCATCAAAGTTCATAAATTCAATTTGAGTTCACCAAACTACATTTGATGGCTGCAACTTCAAGGGCTTATGTCTCCTTCATCCAAAGTTAGTTTTCAATAAAATTTGTTGGGTTGTATTCCCCTTGAATTCTAGTTACTGTGGTAGAATTTTCATGTCAATCCACATTGTTGGAATGTGTGGGAGTAATTCAAAGTTCAAAATCCCGACATTTTTGGAATACAATGAACTTCGGTAGCTTGTTTCTTCTTCATACAATGTTCATTTCCAATAAAAATTTTAGAAAAGTTTTGCATACTAGTCTAGTTTGTGTGAACAAAATTTCATATCAATCCAAAAAGTTATGAGTGACTAAGAAGCATTGTAGTAGGAGGTTCAATTTTTGATGTGATTTGTGCAACTTTTCTTGCTATTTTTTGACATTTCAAAGCCATTTTGTAGACACAATGAGTCAATTGAATGATATTTTTTTCATCAATGTCTTTGAATGCTGATTTTGAATCACTTTGTAGCTTAAAGTTTCTTCATTTGAGTAGATTTAGAAACCAAATTTCGCCTCCAAATGTATTTTAGGAAAATTTCAGCATCCCTTTTCAACACTAAAACATTCTAATTTTGCAATCTATATTGTCAAATGACACCAAATTTAATGCACGTCATTTGCAACAAGTGTCCCACAAGATTGTATAGTTGAGATCTCTATAACTTAGTAAAAATTATATCTATAACACTTCAAAAGAAATGTTGTTTTTGAACCTGTTCATGCCTTAGGCAGTGAGGGGTTAATTGTACAAATTGAAAGGTTATAATGTTTGAAGTTAGAAGAAAAAGTTTTTTTTGGACCTTGCTTGACAAGACTAGCAAGCTTTAACTCTTCCTAGAGTGAGATTTTTATACAATACATGGTTATTTAAAAAAATAAAATCACATCTTCTATCATGAAAATTACATACCTAGCTACGAAATGTCAAAATTATAGGAGGAGTTTTGCACATGTTGCTTGAAGCCGCCTGGGCTACCTCAATAGTTTAGAGAAGCATAACTTTTGATTTGGGCCCCCCATTGGAAATATGTATATATTCCCACTTAAGAGGGGAGAGGGGGGGGGGGGGGGAGATTCACACCTTGTGTCAAAATTTGAAGAACATCTATTAAAAGATGACTTCATACACACCAATGTGAAATCATCTACGTATATTCAACGATCATTTGGTCTTTTAGGGTTTCATTTAATCTTCTAAAATATCACTTCTTTTGTTCTTCCAAAAAAAACTTAGAGACAGAGGTAAGGAATCTTCACCTAAAATAAACACATTTTGGAGACCCAACATCTTTGAACAATTGGAGAAAAAAATCACACAAAGATGTCAATAAATGAAAGTAGAAGAGAATGTAATTGATTTGAGGATTTCCAAAAACTATAAAAATAAACTACAAACATGGTCAATTTCATTAAAATGGCACTATTCCATTGAAATGGTGGGCCATTTTGTTACTTTGGCATTTTAAGGTTTAGACCACGTGGTATGAAATCTAAACCTCTCATAGATGTTATAAATCTAATCCTGTCCTAGATGTTTGAAATCTAAATAAGCCATAGATAATTTAGCCTATGTGGATTGAAATCTACAGCATTTATAGATTTTTGACATCTATAAGTATCCTAGATATCCGAAATCTGCAATAGTCCTAGATGTTGCTTTTATAGTTTAGAGTGCATGGTCTGAAAAATGGCACATAGAATACTGCCATCTTAATGAAATTGACCATAAACTTTCAAAATGGAAGTCATAGCAACACCTACTATTGACACTGGACTACCCTTAAGTAGACATCCTTAAAATTCAAAATGCTTCATCTCTCATTGGCTACCTCCAAGAACTCTTCAATTACTATTAGTTACTTTTGAAAATTAGTATTTACTTCCAGAAAAGAATTTGTTAAAATTGAATCATTGGATTTGCTTCAAACACCATTAGGTTAGTATATGTGAGTGGGCAATGTTGTAGAAGGATATGCCTACCTCAAGGTTAGTATTCAATTTTGAATATCCAAAACAACGACGAGTTTTGACTTCCAAGTTGCATGTATTATCAATCCAATATTTATGAACATGTTTAATGAACCTCTTTGAAATTTTATATTGTTAATTAATCAATTTTTTAGTGAAATGAAGTCTCTTTTATTTTGGCATGCATCAATCTCATGTTATTTAAAAGGATATCTAGGACTAAAAGTGTCCAATGAATGACTATTAGAAAAATTGAAGATATAGAGAGTGAAACTATTCTTCCAAGAATCTAATTATTTTTTACCAATTTTATTTACAAACTTTGGTGATAGGGCCATGTCTTTCCAAAGAGTTGATTCTTTGTCCAAACTTGTGTATCATCAACACTTGTTGAATATGCTAAGGATGGTAACAACACCTAAAATTAATTGACTGCAAATGTGAGAATGGCTTTTATTATTGAAATGTAAAAGCTTTTGTTGTGTCTTGTTGTTAGTCACAAGGAAATCTTAGATTCTCTTATATGGCATTCTTTGAACTCTATTTGACTAAACTATGAATTTTCAAAGTGTTGAAAATAGATTTATCCAAAATTGACCCTATAATGTGGTTTATGAGGCTATACATTTGAGACAAGAATCTACATTGAATAGGGGTGTTAAGGGGACCAAAAAATTAAAGGGATTGATTGTAGAAAACTATAGATGTTTGAAACATGATGTACATCCCCTAGACACTTCAATAACTACTAATGTACAACAAGGGTAGATATTTATAAAGTGTGGAATGTCAATTGATACCCCTATTTAGTGTAGATGGGAAGGTTTTGCAAATCGGTCACAATTTGGTGCAGCTACCTTACTGTATTTGTCACCTTGCATTTATCATCTGCCATTAGTAGGATATGTAGGAAATTGATTGATTTAGTCGTACCTAAGAGAGTAAGAGATATGGGAACTGGTACTAACTTAAGCTTGAAGTTACTTTGCTGGCTCTCAAGTTCCGTCATCGAAATAAAGTAACGATTCGCTGACTTGAGAGGAAGATCTTTCTCTAAAATACTTGTTCATAGATGGCCGACGCATGTTTATCCAACAATTCTTGCACGTTGTAGGTACAACGATGAACTAGTCACTTGTGCAAAACCAATAGGACTGTACAGTAAGATTGAACAAGTGCACTAAGCAGAACTACTGTAGTACTGCAATTAGTTTCACTTGCAGAAACTAATTCCGGTACTTGAAGGGTGCAGAAAAAATAGACGGGATCGATATAATATACTGTACCTACCTTCAATGGAGCCTGTCTCTGTAGAGGTGGCAACTAACCGGAAGAGCATAGTCATACCCCATTTTCCTTTACTTCTTTTAGTCATACCGGTAATCCTGTCCTTTAGTAATATGGTGATATGGTGACCTTTTAAACTGAACAAGGTCCAGGTCCAAGCATTGAGGTGATGTCCAATAACGTGAAAACGGTACGAGGGACATGCACACTGACGAAACGTCCCAATCCCCACATGGGAGTACCGGTGACGCTTTTGTGAGCCTTCTGGTCCTGATTGGAGACAAAGAGGAGACGACTGAAGCTTTGTTCACAAATAAAAGTTGTATTCACCGTTCTCCCCTGTACACAATGTAATCAGTTGACCTCATGCTCGTACTTGTTCGCCATCATCAAATACCCTTTGACGGCAAGCAGTTCATGAATGAAAAATGTTCACTAATACCAAATATCACTGTTCATCAGATTGCAAACCGACTCTATTTGCTGGCAAATTGATGGGACCGCGGGCACGGTCACCTGTATCCAACAAGCGCTTCACCCTTTTCTTAGCACCGAATTGGCGGTCAAAATGTTTCACCTGCATCCAAATACATAAAAATTTATATTGATCTGAAACTGAAATGGAAAGTGCATATAAACATAACCTTCTAGTAAACCCTTGTTGAGCATCTTCTGAATTAGCACAAAAAGCAAACCCTGGCATATGAAAACGAATCCCTAAATCCTTGTTTTGCAAAGTTGGGCTCAATTTGAACAAGTGAGAGCCCCTAAAGCCAATGAATCATTGTCCAGGGTTGAGTTTTGCTTGATTTCCTCTGATTTGGCATGACTTTGGTCTAGAAAAGTCTAAAATCGCACGGTTCTCAAAAGATCTCACGCTACTACTACTGAAGACTATTATGAAAGACAGAATTTGATTTTTTGAGGATGTGGAAGGAATGGAGTACTCACCCAGGTCGACCGACAATTCTGCTCATAAAACGCCCGAGCAGATTTGCACTGTGCAGGATAGAGGAGTCCCGCCGAAGCAATTTCTGTCGGTGTTGTGTGCCCAGAATCAGTTTCTACACACTTGAAAAAAGCGTCCCGTGCCTGTAACCACAATCACAGATCCTCCTCCCTCAGCAAATTATTCAATCATTTGCAGAGATCTCCACTTGGGATTGCAGCTCAACTTGGAAGGAGTAATGAAAGCGAGGTTGCATTTCTTTTCATGTTTCCAACCAGTTTTCAAGCCATTCATATCCGAGTCACTTCAAACGCAGAAGCGATACATTCTGTGGAAATAACCAAATAAACCCTAATCTGAGTCGCCAAAAAATCTTGAAATCCCCCCAAATCATTCATCTACAAGGGAGACGTGCTGAGAGGCTAAACCCTAAACCCCGATCACTAAACCTCAATTATGCAACGCGCGCACTAAGATCCACCTGCTGACCGAAAATATCTGTAAGCCCTCATTGTGGGACACCCCCTAGATCGAGCGGAGAGACCAAAATGCGGATCGAGAAGGGAGACGTACTGAGAGGCTAAACCCTATGCCCCGACCACTAAACCTCAATTATGCAACGCACTCGCTGAGATCCACCTGCTGACCGAAAATCTCTGTAATCCCTAATTCGAGGACGCTCATACAGGTAAGACGCAAATGCGGATCAACATGTCGAAATTGACGGTGAGAATAAATGCGCCCGAAGAGGAGAGGGTCAATTGAGGGCACGCATACCTTGTAGCAAGCAGCCCGACCAGCTGCGAGGACGTCTTTCTCCACGTGAGGCAGGCTTACTGCGGCGTTTCCCGAATCCATTTCGACTGGCTGCCCTCCCTCTTCCCTAGGCTGCCTATCTACTCCATTACCAGCGCTGCGCCACGGCCAACCCACCATTCATACAAAACGGGGTGGGGTGTGGTGGGGTGTCTTCCCGCTTGCGACCTCGCTCGCAGCGCAATTTGGTCCCGCGAAGGCTGGGTTGCTGCTCACTCTGGCGACGTGCGTACCGAATTGCAACACCAAAACCTTCGCAATCTCCAGATTGAATGAAAACTGGCGCTCAACTGCGCACATCACAGTCTGCGCTTCGGATGGTCATCTTGACCTCTTTAATGTCACATCCAACATGAACGTGATAATATGAAGCTCATTGACATTGGGATCATATGTACAATCAACCTTCTGTAATTGCACACAATTCCTCATAAGGTAAGGTAGAGTCACCTTATTCAATCACCGTATCTTATTGATTTTGGAATAAGAATCTTAGCCCCAAAGTGATAAGAGATCATGCATGCACGTAGATTCTTGGGTTTGAAATGAATGTAGGGATTTGATTTGGATCCAATTGGGTGTTGGGATTGAAGAAGGTGCTCCAAGAATTTCTCAAGTTAGGGGGGGTTCTCACTATGTTCCATTCCTTGAGTCTCATTGCATTCTCTAAATGATATTGATTGAGAGTTAATAAAACAAGACTTGTAGTTTCACAACAAGTCCTAGATCTTGGTTTACTTAACCCTTCAATGACAAGATGGTGACCATGGAAATCATCCTTTTTGGAACCGTGTGACATCATCTACTTGAAAAAAAATACTCATTGGAAGTCAAACTATTGAGCAAGATCTCTCTTTTTTGGACAAGATTTCAAGGATGAATAGTTGTACTTATGTCCTATACCAAAGGATTCTTTGTCAATCATCGACCAGAAAGTGGCCTTAGTGTCATTTATGGGTTAAAAATACTTGTGTATCAACACTTCTTAGACATTTTGAAGACAAGGAGTTGGAACTTGAACCAAGAGTTGTAATTCAATGGAATTTAGTTATTTATTTGTTTTTATTTTCAAATCCATCCAAATATAACCTTAAAAGGACCAAGTATCATCTCAAGGGTAAATGAAAATTTAGGCAAGTTCCTAAGATCTCAATTTCTAATATGATTTTTTGAAACTTTTTTGAAGATAGAAAAACTCATTAGCATTTTGGGAAACTAATTGGTAGTTGAATCAGTGCCCAAGAGTAAAAGTTATGCTACCCTAAGCTCAAAATGGAGCTTGCTAGATAGCCAAAAAATCACAAGATTTTTGTTTCTCATAGAAAATATTTTGTCTTCATGGAAAGATTTGATTCATTCTATTTGGATTAGTAATGAGAAAGTTGTGGAGCATCTTGTTATGTGAGTAATTAGAGCATCTCTCAAAAAATTAATGCATTGTATTTGCTTTTGAACTCAATTATCACAATTTTTTCAATAAAGAAAGCTCCACATGGTTTACTAGATTGCTTGCTACATTAGATGTAATCTAGCTATTATTAAGGGCCACAAGTTCTCAGGAGTTCCCACAAGTTTTTGGATTGTGGGAACTCGGCTACAACAACTAGCATTAGATGAGAATGAGCTCCTGCGGAAGACTGCGAGTTCCCAGAAGTTCTAAGACTGTGGGAACTCGGCCAGAGCAGCTCGCTGACGTGGTCAGCCGGCGGCCACGTCGGATAATAATAAAAAATTAATTTTTAAATATTTTTTTTGAAAAAAAAAATTAATTTTTTAATATTTTTTATTTTGTTTTTTAATTTTTTAATAATTTTTTAATAATTTTAAATTCTGGACAGCCCTGGCTGGTTCCCAGCCTTGGGAACTGGCCTGAAACGGCCCTCCAGGGCAGCTGAATCCCATCTAATGTTTGGCCATATCAGATAATAATAAAAAAATATTTTTTTCATTTTTAAATATTTTTTAATGTTTTTTATTTTTTTCATTTTGGCCAAGACTTTTTGGTTCCTAGCATGGGGAACTAGCCTAAAACAACCCTTAAGGGCTGTTGAAAAACATCTAATGACAATCTCACTATTAGAATTAGTATATTTCAATTCTTTCTTAGACATATTCATTATTTAGTTCTTCCTTCTACTTGTACCTATGTCTACTTCACAATTTTCTTAAGAATGAAAATGAAGTGTTTCTTTTTGGAATTTTTTCCATACTCTCAATTCAACTCTTTAATTTATCAAAACTTCAATTTGAAATATATATTGCAAAAATTTTATATTAAGAAAATTCAAAGCTTGAAAAATGAGTCAAGCAAGGTGTAAGAAAAAAATTTGTCACTTGAAATGCAAATAACTTACAATCTATATAGTCAAAGGTTTTGAAATTTTATTTACACAATTTCATACTAGTTTGGCACAGAAATGTGTGGTTAGATATGCAAAAGAAACAAATTTGTAAGAGCTTTGCAATAGACAGTTTGAGGTGTTATTTGATGAAAAAAGGCCTTGATCTTTAGAAGTTAACTCTCCATCAATCATTGTTGGGTACAAGTTTGACTAGACATCTCTCAAGCAACTCTCACATTTCAAGTTGTATTTAGAAGTTCATTTGTTCCCTAATGTAGTGCAATTAGAGAAGACTAAATATATTCTATTGCATATATAAAAGTGAAACTATAAAAATCTTCAAGATTGCATTAAGTAACTCCTAAAGGATTGAGTAGCATTTTTTTGGCAACATAGCATTTTCAGTCATCCAATTACAAATAGAATTTTCATTTTGTTTTTCTTTGAATTTTTCACAATATAAGTGGTTGAGGAAGTGGCTTGCAATTGGTAAGGTTTTGTTCTTTGAAATTTTAGGAGGGTGTACTCTATCAAAATAACTAAAAGATCCTATAATTGGATTTGTTAATGAATAAACATAGATGAAGATTTTAGCCTTACTTTGGTTACAAGTAATTGGAAGCAATTTTGGGCCACAAAACACCATGTTCTTTTAATGGGTTCATTCCAATAGGCTGGAAGAACCAATACAAAACATAGATGCACAATAAAGATGTATTTTATGAATTTTTTGAAGCATAAGAAGAGATAAATGAATTCTAAAACATGTTGAGCTTGGAGTTTGCCCATCCCCCCCAAACACCCTAACCTTGCCTATTTGACTAGTTCCTTTGGGCTACGTAGTTGTAAGCACAAAATGGTTGAAATTTTAAAATTCCATAATGTTTGCATTTGGAATTCAACCAAGATGTATTATAGTGCATTGTATTGGTCTTGGAAAATTCAGTCCCCCATGTGTCAATCACTAGAAATTATCTTTCCAAATAAATTTTGAAAAATATTCACAAAACCTTTCAAATTCATGCTGAACATTTCACTTTTATAATTTGTAAAATTTTTGTAAGAATGTTTCTTTATAAATTTTTAGGGCTTGAAATTACACCATCTGTCTGAAAATAAATTTGTTGTTTCTCGTGGGGTAAGTTACTATGGGATTACCACAAATTTATTTTTATTTTAAGACAAAAGGAATATTTGAATGGTTGGGGTGGATTGACCCCCTTGCTCGTCCCCTCCAAGTCATTCCAGGGGTGCATATAAAAAAAAAGACCCCCTATTTTGTACTTCATTAATTTATCTTTTCCACCTATCCTTGCTAAATTGGTGCCTCTGATTGCAAATATGAATTCAAAATTTGCAAATTTTATCATGTGTGAAAAATAAGATTTTTTAGGGTTTTTACTTGGGGACGAGCGAGGGGGTCAAATCCACCCCCGCCTTTTGAACTGGGTTGAACATCGACATCAGTGAAGGTGATATAAAAGAGGTCCGCGTGTATCATTCATCCTATCAGTTGGGTGTTTGCGGGTCTGGGTTCAGGGTTTAGGGTTTTGGGACACTCGGAGCTCGTACCGCTGAGTCGTATTCCCATTAGACTGTCGGGTCATCAGTTGTTCGGTCATTCATGCCGTTAACTGGTTTCGCCGCAAACGATCGGCAATGTTTGTCTTTCTTGTACAGGAAATTTGAAGGGCAAGTTGCAATGGCGTGTAGCATGGATGCTTTTAGATGGAGCTCTTGTTGCAGTAGGGTGCATATTCGCATATTGAAGCAGTCCAATACTTTTCTAATCACTCGGTCGAGTAGTACCCCACGTATTAGTGATATAGAATTAGGAGACAAGGATCAGATATGCAGTGCAAAAGTCTTGTCATATAATTGTAGGCCTAGAAACTTGAACCTGTCTCAAAGTAGAAAATCTCGAAAGGTGTATTGCAGTGTCGGAGATAACAGGGATAATTCACTCAATGATGCTCTGTCTGTTATAGTTAAAAGTCTGATTGCTGCGGGAATTTGCGAAGAAGATGCAGCGCGGATTTCCCTGAATTGCCCACATTTTAGACAGAAGCTCCTGGGACGTTCCATCGAAGCGGACGAAATCGTGAGGTGGGCCAATTTGAGTTCAGGAGCAGAGGATGTGGATGCCAGCACCAACAAGGTTGTGGAGTTGAACGGCCCCGAGCGTTGGTCTGTTGTGCTCGAGTTTGTTGGAGTGCAACCGCAAGCTGTAACTCGAATATCTCGTGTGCTTTCTAATTCTTCTCTTCCAGAGTTTTTGAAGAAGGTTGGTACTCTTTGTTTTAGAATTTGGGGTTTTCTCATAATTGCTTTTGGTCTGCTTCATAAAAATTCACGAAGAGTTTACTATTTGCAAATGAGGATACTTACTCTCGCTGAAGGACATCAATATGAGCTGCATTGATAATCTTGACTGTGGGTTCCTGGTTCGCATTATCTTACACAATGCTTCTTCAGCTCCTCATGTTTTTCGCTGGAATCCTCAGGTTAAATTTTTGGAGGAGTACCTGAGTAAGTTGCAATTGGATGGCCAAATTTTTGAGCGTAAAGTGCACCAGATGATGCGTCGTCTTTCTGTGGCGGCAGACGAGGACATTCAACATACCCTTTCCTTTTTAGAGAAGGTCACAACTCATTCTTTTGAACTCCGAATGGATCAGGAAGTCTGAACTGGCCTTCATGGGTTATTTAGCAGATTTGAGTTGGTCTTAGGAAGGCTTATTTCCATCCAGTTTTATTATTTTTTGGCCAACCCATGACTATTCAGATACACCTAACTGAATTATATTTCTCACAGGGTTATCAATCGAGTTATTCATGCATCAACCCTTGATCTTTTGGGGTTTAGTCTTCAATCCTGTTACTACACATCCGCGTGTGTTTGTTGACTGCAGCATTAATTCGGTAGTATGGTATGGAGACGTTCGGTAGCTTTCAAAGTGATATGACTGTCATTGCACTGTGATATTTCTGTCCCTTAGCCATTCTCGAGTATATGACGTCTCTTACTGCAACTAACTCCAGATCTCTCGGGTCTGTGCTTGTTACAGACTAATGCTGAGCGTGGAGGCCTTGCCTTGCTCGCGAGTGCGCATTTCGCAACTGCCCGTCTTGTCGAAGGATTTCCCCATATATTTCTGCGAGATCTAGACACGGAGCTTAGACCCGTTTTTACTTCCCTAGAAGCTCTCGGAGTGCCGAACGAATCTTTGGGGAAAGTGCTGCTCCTATATCCACCGGTTCTCATGTGCAATGCTGATCGGGAGTTACAATCGCGACTTAGAACATTGAAAAAGGTGTTTTTTTAATCAAAATTTCCAGTCAAGAGTTGAAATTGCTTGACTGTATTGCTTGACACTACTGTGGTCTTGTTACTTACAGCTAATTGTTATGCAGGTGGGTGTCAGAACCAGGGATCTAGGGAAGATGATAGTAAGATACCCTTGGCTTCTGAGCCGCACCATAGAGAACAATGTTGCCGAACTTGTTGCGTTCCTCGTGTCTATCAAGGTTCTTATTCATGATTCCTGCCTCATCATTTCGAGCTTTTGAGTTACTGTACATGGTTATGAGAATCAAATATTACGCGTTCAGCGTGAATATAGACGAGGAAAGGTCGATTATGAGTGCAATTCTCTTACTATCACCAATGAATGAGAAGTGCTAGAGTTTAACATACATGGTAATTAGTGATAACAGGTACCAAAAGGGGAGGTGGATCGGTCCATCACGAGATGTCCACAACTCCTGGGATGTTCACCCGTCAGAACTTTGCAGCCCATGGTTGAGCGAATGAATCGCTTGGGTGTGAAAAGCAAACGGTTGGGTTATGTGATAGCTGCTAGTCCGCAGCTTCTCGTTCGCTCGCCTGGTGAGTTTGACGAGGTAGGATCGCCTAACCTTTCTCTTATTTAGTGCTTGTTGTATTTTGTGGAATACTTCAATCTGCATTCAGTATACGATGTTAGTATCAATATGTTTCAAATACCTGACTGTTTTTTGCAATTTTTCTATGACAAAATCTGCAATCTGTTTTGAGAGTCTGTCCATCGAAATGTTGCTGTACCATTTCCTGACCAGGTCCCTGAAACATTTTGAAAGGAAGTCTAGTTTGGTTAACAGTCTATTATTCGTGAGCAGGTTGTGAACTTTTTGCTCAAGATTGGTGTTGAGGAGAAAGACCTAGGCGGAATGCTGAAGAGGCATCCGGGAATTTTCGCCTCTGATGTGGAGTGTGTCCTGGAGCCAAAGGTTCAATTTTTGCGGGAGTTGGGGATGCGGGAAGAGGTTTTATCTAGAGTTTTGCGGTTTTACCCGGAGATGCTCACCATGAGGATTGAGGAGTCCTTAAAACCCAGGTGAGGTTCCATTTCTCTCTTTTGTTTCAACCTTTGATAGGCATCGTTCAACTCAGGTATTGAATGTATTGGAAAGACTTTCTTTTACATAGGCTTGGTGTACATTCTAGGCAAATAATAGTCTGTTTACAGTGTGTCCAGGAGGGCGACGGAAAAAAGTAGGGCTTTGCACAGTTCTTGTGTTGTAAAGCTACTGGTAGCTTAGGCTTTTCTTTTCATGCACATCTAAGGCACGTTTTCTACTTTCAGATCCAATAATGTTTTTAGTCTTTTAAATGCTTGATTGCCCCTTTTTCAAAGCAATCCTCTACTGTTGGTGCTAAAATGTTGTCCTTTATTGCCAAAACTCCGTTTTCGTTTAAACCGTGGATTTAATCGCCAGATTCGGATTGAAATAGTACCTGAATATAACTTAAGAGTGGGGTTTGTTCGAAAAGATGGATGAATGTAGAAATATACAGCTCCACCAATGTGTAACTGGTCACCTTCTGAAAAGAAAAGGAAAAGTCCCGTTCAGACTGTTTGCCATAAAATGAGACTTTTATATCCTGCTTCGAACAGTCTTCTGATACGCAGGTTGCAAAAATATCTTGTGGGCGTGCAGGGTGAAGTACTTGCAAGACCTGAAGTTTCACAACGAGGCAATATGCGGCATGATTTGCAGGTTCCCATCATTGCTGAGTTACAACTCGGAAACTGTTTTGAAACCAAAGCTTGATTTTCTGGCCAAGTCTATGGGACGAAAAGTTTATGAGGTGGTGGACTACCCGCGATACTTCAGCTACTCATTGGAGAAGAAAATCAAGCCCAGGGCTAGGGTGATTGAACGTCGAAAAACCAACTGCAGTCTCAAAGACATGCTTGCTTTAAACGATGATCAGTTCGCTGCCAAGTTCCTAGGGGTTGGGAGCATGCTTATTCCTCCTCGTTGACCCGGAACTGAAGATGTTTTGCCCATTGTTTTGAGGGCCTTGTACAGGCAAGTTCTCTTCAGAACAGTTCGTGCTCTCCCTACCTGGCCCCGCCTGTAGGAGAATGTATATTAAATTTTTTTTTGTGGCGTGGAGGCTCAATATTTTGTATGTCCTTGCTACAATGATTCTTATCAATGTATTCGGTGCAATATGTCATCTTTTGAAACTCTCGATTGCCACTTAACCCCAGAAGGACGGGCTGGTCACCGTGGAAATCAGCATTTTGGGTACCGTGTGAATCAGTAGCTTTTAAAAGATGGAAGAGCACTCATTGGAGGTCAAACTACTGTGCAAGACCTTATCTTTCCACACAAAATTTCAAGGATGAACATTTGTACTTCTACAGAGGACTCTGCCATTCATTGGACATTTATTATAGTGTCTGTTGTCTGTGGGTTCACCCTCGAAGGATGTTGTATGGATTACTTCAACTAAGATTGCAGGATGAAAAAAAAACGTTTTTTCATCCATTTTTTTGAAGTGCCTGAGAACATTTTTAGTGAGAAGTATTGCAAATTTCCTTGTAGAATTATAGTGACTTTGCTATTGAAGAAGATGCTTAATCTATAGATTACTCTTGCTATAGTAGTTTATTTTGTCCATTTCTTGCTATTTTCTCTTTATTTGCCTCCTACAAAAAAGAGGCAAATTATTAGAGTAGCATTGAAAACTTCTTGAACTCTAGGTGTAGACATCCTACATAGATTGTTTAAACTATGAAGTCTTGGGGTCTTTATTTCTTTAAATTTCACTATAAATTGTCTTTTTTATTGTAAAGGGCAAAAAACTTCAGAATTTTTTTCCCACATGTCTAACTATAGGATCTTGCACTAGTCTAGTATGGAAAAATGTGGAAGAAATTTGAAAAACTTTGGTCAAGTGGATTGCAAAAATTTGTATTTTAAGTAAAGAAAATCATTTTTCTATACTTGGCATGCCAAGACTTTAAGGCTTTGAATCTTCTTGGCTTAAAGTTTTCATAGTACACAAGTTGAATATAAAAAGTTTTCTGTTGAATGGAGTTGAAAGTATGAGAAAAATTTCAAAAAACACACTTGATTTTCATTCTTTAGGAAATTGTCAAGTAGAAGTAGGTCTAAGATTGAACATAAAACTAAATCATTAATTACAACTCTAAGGTAGAATTAAAATACAATAATCCTAGGGTGATATTGTTCTAGCAAGTAGATTTATCCCAATTAATTTTTTTTCCGAAACATTGTGAAAATCACATTAAAAAATGAATCTTAAAAGTTATTTTTTCAAGAAGATGCTTAGATAGTTTGAAAAACAAGATTGTCCATAACTTTCATATCACTAATTCATATGGAATGAATCAAGACTTTCTATGTAAAGTGAACTTGCCTATGTCAGGCAAACCATCCATGACAGGCACCTACGAAATGACCTATTAGAGTCTTACATCAACTCATGATAGACTTTCTCTAATAAATAAGATTAGGACTACGTTAGGTTGGTCAGTGACCAAAATCAATGGCTTGGGTGATGGTGATGAAGTTATTAGTGCGTGTTTTAGGAACTTCTAGCTTTTCAGTGTAAATTCATCAAAATAAGTGATTTTTTTAATTCAGCATGTTTTGGCCATGTTAGGAACTATTGTACCCATGTTAGGAAATATTTTGACTAATTTAGGTAGTAGGATGGCCATCATGTATACACTTTCTAGTGGTTTTGGGATAGTCTACATACTCTTTTGGGCCGATTGGTAATCACACTTCAAAAATTTTAGAAGAAATTCATACTTTCTCAGAAAAATAAAATTTCAATTGCTCTCTTCTTTTCTCGTAGTTGTCTTTGTATGGAAAAAACTTTGAGTTTTTTTGCTAATTGTAACAAGGCAAAACAATCATTTTGCCTGTCATAGGCAAGTTTACTTTAGACTAGAATATGGATTGTAAGAAATAAAAAATTTAATTTAAATTTTAAGTTTTTGTGGATTCTTTTTTTGATAGGAAATGTGTAAATTGTATCTAAAGTGGCATAACTTTTGCTCCCAAACACTCATTGCAATATAAATTATATTCCTAGAAATATAGTATATTTTTCTATTTTGAAATTAAAAAAGAAAATCACAACAAAAAAATGAGACCGTATTGTCCCCCAAGAACACAATGGGCCTTTAGGAGTTAAGGTTATATTTGGAACACTTCAAGAGATTCTTGCTTCACAAAAGTAGGAAGAGATAGAGATAGACAAAATTGGATACTTTAGAGCAACTCCTATAGAGCAAGGAAACATCATCTTCAGGAAATATTAGGACATTGTTTTGTTGCAATAGATTCTTGTATATTCTTCTAGTGCATTTTGCTATTTTGTCTTCCAATTCCCCCCCAAAGGCTTTGAATGGCTCAAATTAAAAAGAATCTCCATCATTATTAATGCAAGGAACTATTTGTAAAAGAAATTTAAGTAATTATGGTTGAGTTGTACTTGAAAAAATTGCAATTTTTGTTGTGCCAAAGAGAATATTTTGGTGTGCTCAAACATTTAACACATGCTTTTCATCCCCCCAAAACTAGCTTGGGCTTGTTGGGCTTATTTCTCTCAATGCTCATACACCACATTTGTCCTCCAAATTAAAAAAAATAAAATTTAACATACAAGTGGCTACTACATCCAAGCCCTAGCTATAGTGAATAGCGATATTAAGGGGATCAAAAAATTAAAGGGACTGATTGTGGAAAATTGTAGATGTTTGAAACATGATGGACATCCTTGGGACACTTCAATAACTACTAATGTACAAGAAAGGTAGATATTTATATAGTGTAAAGTGTCAATTAATTAGTATGGGTCCCCTTAACCCCTCACCGTTGAAGGGGACAAAAAGTGTCCTCAGGTCAAATTCAAAGTCTTGTAACTTTTGTATCGGATGTCCAAATCCAATAAAACTTGTTGTAAAAGTTGCGCTCTCTCTTCTAGTTTGTGTGGTAAAATTTTCAGATCAATCTAAGATGTACTGAATTTTTGGAAGCCAATCGAAGTTCACAAGTTCAATTCATGTTCACCAAATTGCATTTGATGGCTGCAACTTTGGGGGCTTGTATCTCCTTCATCCAATGTTCTTTTTCAAGAAAGTTTGTTGAACTATGTTCCCCTCGAAGTCTAGTTATTGTGGTATAAATTTCATGCCAATCCAAGTTGTTTTGAATGTTTGGAAGCAATTCGAAGTTCAAAATCCCAACATTTTTGAATTAGAGTGAACTTCAACAGCTTGTTTCTTCTTCATACAATGTTTGTTTCCAATAATTCTTTTTGGAAAAGTTGTGTATACTTGTCTAGTTTGTGTGTCCAAAATTTCATATCTATCTAAGAAGTTATGAGTGACTAAGAAGCATTTTAGTAGGAGGTTCAGCTTCTGATGTGTTTTTCGCAACTTTTCTGACTGTTTTTTGACATTTGAAAGCCATTTTGCAAACACAGTGTGTCAATTGAATGATTTTTTTTTTGCATCAATGTGTTTGTATGCTGATTTTGAATCACTTATTAGTTTAAAGTTTCTTCATTTGAGTAGATTTAGAAACCAAATTTTGCCTCCAAATGTGTTTTTGGGAAAATTTCAGCATCCTTTTTTGACATTGAAACATTATAATCTTGCAATCTATGCGGTCAATTGACACCAAATTTGGTGCAAGCCATCTACAACAAGTGCACTACAAGATCATACGGTTGAGATCTCTATAGCTTAGTGAAATTAATATCTATAACACTTCAAAAGGAATGCTGTTTTTGAACTTGTTCAAACCTTCGGCGGTGAGGGGTTAATACCCCTATTCTGTGTAGAAGTAATGCAACACTGATGGCTGCCAGGGGTGATCCCCGAATCCCCATTCAAGCTTTTCAACGTACAGAGACATTTCATCCACGACACTTACCTGCAAAACCGGGTCGGGCCGGGCGTATGGAACCACCGACGCAACCCCACCCGTCCCGGTCTATCGTCTTCTTCGGCCTCGCACAGACTGTTTCCGAAACCCAGCAGCAGCAGCACTGGCGAACTATGGCGCTGGAGTGCTGCTTCTGTGCCTCCACTACTACCACCCACTTGCGCACTCTTCCCACCACGTCGCCCTTCCGAGACCGCCTGAATTCCATCTCTGGAGCCACGGCGCAGCAGGAACTTGCAATGTTGGCCAGGGTAAGCCATGTCGTCCGACTGCCTGGCTTCCGCCGCTGCCAGAACGGAAGCTCCATGCTGTTCTCCCTCAGGTGGCTGGACACTCTCTCACTCTCTCTTTCTTTATTTCCTTTCACTTTTGAATTCCATGTCAAAACCCGTGTGGGGTTTAGTGGCGCTTCAGGTTGCTGAATTGGAGGCGCAGGGGGTGGAGTTTGGATGATGGCAGTTAGGAATGTGGAAAATTGATATGTAGATGTGAATTTGAGATGAAATTTGAAGGAAGATGATTGGTCGCACCATTATATGTGACTGGGTTTAGGTGGGGAAATGCGTAATAATAGATCAATGCGTTCCCCTAAGGACCGAGATTTCATGGTTTCAAAACCCGGGTGGGGTTTAGTGTCTCTTCAGTTTGCTGAATTGGAGGTGCAGGGAGTGGGATTTTTGATTATGACATTGAGGAATGTTGATAATTGATGTGTAGATGTGAATTTTCTATGAAATTTGAAGAAAGATGATTGGTTGCACCATCGTGGGTGTGACCGGGCTTACATGGGGAAATGCTTAATAATGGACCAATGCGCTCTACTGAGGACCGAGATATCATGGTGTTCGAATGCCCAATTGTATTGATCGTATTTTGAAGAAAATGATTCAGACAGGACGACCAGAATCAGTGAAGCGCTTTGTATGTGTTGGTCAATAAAGAAATAAAACTGAATAAAAAGAAAGTCCTCATGTGACCCACTCAATGTGCTTACATGAACATGAGGTCCAATCAGGGGTTCATGGAGCACTTGTGATCTCGCCCAGTGCTGTTTGATTCTCTGCTGGGAGCTTATTGGGTTCGAATTATCACTCCAGGTGCAATGTTACGAACTCAGTTCCTCAAACATCTGAGAAACCTGAGTCCAAAAATGCAAGGAGTCCCAGGGTTTCCGAAGGAGGACGAAGGAAGAAGGGCGCGGATGTGGACAGCACATCTTCCAGGGAGGACATTCGCACGCTGCGCCTGAAAAAGGTGACGTTTCGTGTCGTGTGTGTTGCTTTTCAGGCATATGATTCATAGTATAATTCATATGGTAATCAAATTAGTCGATGGACTGGCTTTGGTCCATTTCATGAGCGCACCTAGTCGAGATTCTGTCTGATATGTTGGAATGGAGATCTTTTCCCTAGGTCGAGGATCTCAGGGCAGGAGGATTTGAACCGTATGGATATACATGGGATAGGACCCACACTGCCGCGGAGCTTCAGAAAAAATATGTGGATTTACCTAGTGCTACGGAAGCAAATGAAGAGAAGGACCGCGTGGCTGTCGCAGGCCGCATCATTGCCCGGCGAGTGTTCGGGAAGCTGGCCTTCCTCACCTTGCGAGATGATTCAGGCGACGTTCAGGTCCACTAAATGTTTATTGAGTGTTTATTGGTAATTGTGTTTGATTTTATGCAAATTTGCATGTGTATGGGTATAACCTAATCTTGGCTTTGGCGCGGGTGATATTGGCAGTTATATTGCGAAAAGGTGAAGTTGACGGACGAAGCCTTTGATCAGATGAAGATGTCGATGGATATCGGAGATTTCGTTGGTGCGAAGGGCACAATGAAGAGGACGGAGAAAGGTCAGCACTCTAGTGGACACAGTTTTGGGTGGTATTCACTCCAGTCAATTGTGTTTCTTTTTTTTCCTGATGATAGTAGTAAACTCTTTAATGACACGTGGACATCCTAACTTTTCAGGGGAGTTGTCTGTGTTGGTTGGAGAGCTGTCCATCCTCACTAAATCCTTACTGCCACTGCCTGACAAATGGCATGGGCTTACTGATGTTGAAAAGCGGTATCGCCAGCGGTAGGTTCTACACTTTTCTCATGACTTTCACTCTTTTTTTATTTTTTAATGGACTATCTATCTGTGTTCTTACAGAAATTTCGTGTGGGAATGACTGGCAGGTACGTTGACATGATTATGAATCCAGAAGTCGCTGCTGTGTTTCGGAATAGGGCTAAGGTAAAAGTGTAGGCACTCAGTTCCTTTAGAGCATGCTAGTCGTGAGCATTGAAAGTTTAGACAGTATGTATCAGGGTGCTTCACTTGTTTTCAGATCTTCTGATGTGACAGCAAGGCCTAAGTGTCCGCAGTTTGACTCAAGTCCTTTGTCGTGCCATGTTGTCACGAGTATAGAGTCTCTCATCAACAAGGAATCAGGACAATCAACTTACTGAACTTTGTGCAATTCTTGAACTTGAGTTTTATCGTGAAACATGTCCACGACCTGACTTGGATTCGTGCAAGTACAGATCACTTCAGAGATACGAAGACATATGGAAGGTCTTGGGTACCTGGAGATTGAGACTCCTGTTCTTCAGGTATTTTCCTTTAGAATCATGCCTCTTTTTTATAAGTATTACCTAGCTCTGGAGAAACCTGCTTGTTTGTGTGACATTACGCAGGCTTCAATGGTATAAGTTCAAGAGGTATCATTACATATCTTATGCACTCCAAATTCGGGGTTACCGGATATGTAATGCTCGCTCCTCTTCCCATTTTTGGCGAATTTTTAGGTCTTGTATGAGCACGAATTTGATAGGAGTACCAGAGTGGTTTTCATTAAGTTCGACGATTGTTTTGAATTTGATGTGAACAGGGAGAGGCTGGTGGAGCAGATGCAAGGCCCTTTGTGACGCATCACAACGCCTTGGGACGAGACCTGTACCTCCGCATTGCCACTGAACTTCATTTAAAGCGCATGGTGGTAAGTTCTTGAGAGATTTTCATGGATTGTTACAATCGTGGTTAGATGACTTAATAGGGTCGATTCCACCTTCAATGGACTTTGCTGAAAGGGTGAAATTGGTCGAGGCACTATGTGTCTTTAGAATATAGTATGTTTTGTGAAGAGATGGTTGGTTCAATCAACATTAGTAGCTTCTTTGTCTCTTTTTGCAGTGCATCGTAAAGGTCTTTTATGGCACTTACAAAGATCTCCTCAGGACAGTGGTAGTGTTGAATATGCTTGTAATTTGATGAATATGTGGCACTCTGCAGGTGGGAGGTTTTGAGAGGGTTTATGAAATTGGTCGGATTTTCCGGAACGAGGGTATCTCAACCCGGCATAATCCTGAGTTTACATCTATTGAGGTAAGCAAGTATTTCATCATTTCTGGTTACCTCATGGCCTTGAGAATTGAAGTACACTAATTGCGGCAGGCCCATCTAGAAAATTTCCATTAACAGAAAATCTTACTGGAAATTCTGCACGGAGGTCGAAGGAGAATACTGGATGTGCTGAGTTTACCCTTTAGAGAGTATATTTTTTATCAGCGTCACTCTGTTGCTTGCAGTTGTATCAAGCATATGCTGACTATCACGACATGATGAACCTGGCCGAGGAGTTGGTTGAAAAATGCGCTGTTGCAGTCAATGGCAACACCGCCCTTGTTTACCAGGTTTGCTTCTTCATATGTTCACTTGCATAATGTTAATATCCTAATTTTCCATGAGAGATTTTCCATGAGCTTCATCAATAAATTTTGTAAGGAGGGAATATGTCGATGCTTAACCCACAAGTGGATTGGGCCAACTTTATGCATTATGCTTATCGATCGAAACCCTCTACCCCCTTAGACATCTGTGAGTTGTCAGTGCAGGACACAGAAATCTCTCTGCAAAGGCCTTGGAGGCGTGCAACTATGCATTCGCTCGTCCAAGAGGTCACAGGGATCGATTTTGCTAGTTATGGCAATGACTTAGAGGCAGCAAAAGTCGCGGCCGTGAGTTTTTTTGAAGGTCACATTGAGAGACATGATACTGGAACCATCTTGAAGTGTCCTTCTGTAGGCCATCTTGTCAATGAGGTAATGGCTACTTGTCTGAGGATTCAAATGTTTTCGGAATTTGCATTTGAAATCCCTGGATTTCTGTATAAGAATTTTGGAGGTTTAGCATAGCGTAAAAAAGTATTTAAGCGTTAGACCTGGACTTAATGGCACATTTCTGAATAACTTTTGCTTTGACATGATTAGTGAGAAGCAGATGTAATCAGGTTGTTTTTGGCGTTAACAAACTTACAGAGCTTTGGGTATTCGTTTCTAGTTTGTTGTTCGTTTGACCATTCGCTGGTGATCTCCTCGACTCAGGTTTTTGAGATGGTGGTGGAAAAGACTTTAATTCAGCCAACATTCGTAATGGACCATCCTGTGGAAATTTCACCATTGGCTAAGCCACACAGAAGGTATTGGCATTGGATGTAGTAGTTAAATGTTTCCTGCGTTATCCCTCAACCCCTGATGTTTCTATTCTAATTTGATATTATGCCGTATGTGTCGAACTCTTGGAACCTTAGATTCACTCATGCCAAGTTAACCAATCACTTTGAATGACGAGTTCACTTTGACTGCCTTAGCGTCTGACACAGTGTTGCATTGTGTGGTTGCTCTTAAGTAAACCTGGGCTTGTTGAGAGATTCGAGCTTTTCGTATACGGCCGCGAGATGGCAAACGCATTTTCAGAGTTGACTGACCCAGTCGAGCAGGTACGCATTTTTTGAATAGATTTACCCCGTCGAGAATTTATTTGAATAGATTTAATTAGATCTTCCTTTCAGTATCTTGACCTTATCCTTGAATATCTTCTATTCAACGGTCAGGTGACTTTTTGAATGTGCAGAGGGTACGATTTGAAGCGCAAGTGCAGACACACAATGCAACTATGGCAGCAGCTGCGGAGTATGCAAAGGCCAAAGGTGATGTTGCTCTTGCGAGCGCTGCAAATGACGCGTATGATGTTGGCATGGACGAGGACTTCGTAACTGCTTTGGAATACGGGATGCCTCCAACCGCTGGAATGGTGAGAATATCTATTTTGAAAAGTAGATAATGCCCAGCTTCTCCGTATGGGCACATTCACTGTTACCCCTTTGCCCTTGCCAGGTTTTGAAAAGTATTATGAGCAGAGTGAAATTGCAAAAGATTAATCATGACAGCGGGCGTGTTCGTCATCCTTATGGATGCAATACTGAATTCCAGAACTCTAGTGGGAGGATTGGTATATTTAGATGGAATGATGAATTGCAGGCGTCTCTGGACCAATTGTTTTGATTCTCTAATGCTGAAATTTGGGGTGGGTTGTTGGCAGGGGATTGGAATCGACCGTTTGGTGATGCTTTTGACAAACAGTGCAAGCATCAGAGATGTAATCGCTTTTCCTGTACTAAAGTCTCAATAGTAGAATTTGTTGTGTAGTTCGTATAATTTACAGGAATCCAATTTTGTTCAAATCAGTTGAGTCTAGACCGAGGATGCATGTGCTTTAATTTTCACCATTCACAAACGAGGAGTGGCTCGTCTTTAGTGCAGTTATTTCTGGCATGCCAGTTAGCCACATTTAGCGGTGAGGCGGCTTGATTTCTAAGGCTTGCAATATTCTTGCACACTTGCGTCCGTTGGATGTCTACCTTTCATGACTAGGGGACTATTCTGTATCGTTCTTGCTACTTACGCTCTCACGGAGGACTTCTGTTGAAGAGACTTAGAAATGATCTAGAGCTTAGAAAATCAATAAATACAAGTTACATGATCAGGCCATGCTCATGTGAATTCATTACAAGTCTGGACCTTTTTGCAATTGGCTAAGAATCTAGACCTCATCGCCCACTCAGATCAAGGATCAATGAAAGTGGCATTGTTCTGACCTCTTTCGAATGTTTAGGCAATACCGTCTTTCAATATTGGACAATTTTAAATTCTTCTTCTTCTAATTTTGTAGATATGGTTGTGTACAAAATTCTCTCGTTCAAAAATTTGAGGTCTAAAACAAGACAAGGTTTTTTGATATGGATTTCACTTGCTCAGGATAATTGCATTGTTAGAACCCTTACTGTTCTTGAATAAAATAATTGGATTTTCAATATTTTCTTTTGTAGTTAACTTAGTAAGGTGATTTCCAATTGATGTTCCCAAACTAGAAATTATACACCTGTTCATTCAATTAGAGCGTATGCGTGCGATGACCAGTCTTGGGGCTTGATTAGCTTGCCACTGCACTACATACTTCCCAAGGTCCCATGTCCAGTAGAACATATTGCGTCCTATTCACTCTGCCTCTGCTGGTCGACACTTGCTCCAAAATGACTTAACCAATAGGCCCGATGGATCTGCATGCACAGGACAATACTTGCAAGAATGAACCGTGTCGGACACAAACGGTCCTGTATAACAAGTCACGTAATTCAAAAGAGTAAGCACAACCACGGCACTCAATGCAAGAATTACAAGCCATAAGAAACCAGCAGAAATTTGCAAGCTGCAGTTGAATTTGATTCATGTGTCTCAAACAGATCGCATGGCAAGCTCAGAAAACTTGCCTAAAGTAAATAAATCGTGACTGGTTCTATCTCATGAACCATCTATAATACACTCTAAGACCACCAGCTTTGGCCGCTGACTGGAGCAACTCTCAACTATGTTTGCAGTACATTTCCTCACGTCAAATGCTAGGCGCCATACTCCAATAGCATGAGGCGGACTTTGGTTCATCAGCAAGGAAATTTTCACCATGCAGCCAATGTTCATACCATCCTCTTACAAACTGAGGCGGTCCAAAGAAGACAACTACAGAAAATGCAGTGAACATCACTTGTAAGGAATGTCTATCTGTCCCAAACTACAAAATTGACATAAATATCAGGTCATGCCCACTTGAAACAATGACGACATATTAGTAACGTAAGGGGCAATGACTGGGAGCAGCCCATCTCGAGGAGGGAAAAAAATTGTTCATACTAGCAAGCCCAGAGAACCAGATTGATTAGTTGCAATACAGCTTCACAAGTGAGTCAGCTCCTGATGTGAAAAGCCATGGCTGCTTCGGATGAAACAAGCAGTCCATAACACCTGTTGGAAATACACAACAGAAGTTCATCATATCAGCGCTTGCCCGTCCAAAAAGCAGTGTAAAAAGTCACATCGGCATGTTCCACTGACCTCAATAGTTCTAGAATCAAACAATATGTAAGGAAATTGAAGGTAAGCAAGATCATGATTGGAAACTTAAACTCTCAAGTTGGCAATATTTGGGTTACAAAGAAAGAAGTTGCCCTCTAACAGACTCAGTCGCACCTTAGAGGCTAGCTTATTATGACCACGAAAATTGCCAAAGATACCTCGGATGTTCTAACATACCTTTGTGATTAACTGATTTGTGGCCATGTAATATTTTGAGCGGAACAAGTAGAGGATTCTGCAAGAGATCGGAGTACACCATGCCATGGAATACACTAGTTGTTCCGTCATCTGAACAAGAGGCGAACAGTGGATACGTCTTGTGAAATGCTACGGACCTGATATCCTTTGTGTGATTCCTGCGTTCCATAAGCAAAAGGACAACACGTTAGGACAAAAATCTCGGGTTGCTGGAAGATAGATACAGGAGCAGAAAACCAAGAAACTTCCAAATCGAAATCATACCAAAAGAATGCGTGTTCCTTTTCACAAATCATCAGATGAGAAAACTGAAGGGAGCACATACTAATGAAGTTTTGACAGGCAGTGGTGCATGATCAGAGAACTCACTTAAACGCCTTATAGGGCTTTGTCGAAAGATCCATGTCAAACCAAACCATCTTTGATTCTTGACTACCCAAAATCAAATTATCACCTGCAATCGAAATGCACAAGTATCACATTCAGACCTTTAGTCAAAGGTTGATAGCAGACGAGGCCACAGCTCAAAGACGCCAAACACAAGCTCCTAGAAAGCATCACCAACGATAGCAAACCTATGGAACCGATCTGTTAAAATGAAGTTCCAAAGCTGACCTCCAGGATGGATTGCCATTGAGGATATTTCATTTAGGCTGGTCATTAGCTTCTTCGAGAGCAGTTGCTTGGCCAAATTGTAGATCCGCACGTGCATCTTTGTTGCTACAAATAGGAAAGGACGCTGTGGGTGGAACAACACTTGCACGACACGTCCATGATGTTTTCGGAATGGATTCTGAGACTGTTGCTTCGTAAGCTGGTGCACCAACACTGATTTTGTAATCCGTGCAGTCAGTAGGTTAAGGAGAATCTTTACAAAATTCAGCTAAAGGCTCCACTGTAGACTTTCGTCATGTCACTGTAATGCAAAGAATAAGCAAAGAGGTAAAAGCAACAAGGTGAGTAGGATATCATCGGGCGCAACAGTGGCAAAATAGTCTCCCTTGTGATGCCAGACGAGTGAATGTACGACCTGCCAAATCTCACCAAGTACAAGGTCAAGTTACTACATTAACGTCAAAGTCTACAGCTGATTATTCAAGATTGATAAGTACCAAGTTAAAACATTCAGTAGTTCAGAAGGTGCACTAGCTTATCCAAAGCTCAATCAACTATCATATTCAGTCCCTTACACCACCCTCAACATTAGTATACGAAGACATGCAAGCAATAACAATCAATTTTATCGTGAAGGAAAGGACCGTACAAATGGCTGTCGCACTTTTAAGCTTTTAAATTTCTCATCCAAAACCCAAGTTGCAAGTGGTGACGATTCTGCGACAGAATCATTCAAGGGTCAATAGTTAACACGCACAATTCCTATAAAAAACGAAAATGAAAACGTACCTACCACTGATGCAAAAAATCAGAAAATCATGACTAGTCATTGTGGGCTACGTTGTGCACAGTTGCTGTATCAGATTACACGTTAACACATGAGGAAGGTTGAGATTAACCTGCTTCTTTCTCGGGGGCCTCCTGAGTTTTGAGTGTCAACAAGGCAGATACATTCGCACTGACTTCTTCGTCACCCAATTCTGTTGGTAACAACACAACATCTTTGTCCCTGAAATCAAAGCAAGTATTATGGCATAGAATGTTTTAGAACAAAGCATCAGAGAAGGTAGAAAGATCAAATGGATTGCATACATGATAAGTTTGTCAAGGCCATATCCAGGGTGGTGATTTAGAAACATACACTGCAACGCCCAAAATATTGATTTGTGGATTAGGATTCCACTGCACATTGTTGATCTTTGATCCAAAGTTCCACACTTTCCGACACCGACCTGATTGCACATCCCAGAGTCGCACTGTGCCATCCGTGGAACCTACACAATTGATGCCATGCCGACCTAATCAGAAAATAATGTGTAAACACTACCGCTGTGCGAGGTAGGACTATTAAAGAACTACACTGAAACCTCTAGAGCTCACCCCGATATTGAATAGCTCCAAATGGAGTGTAGAAGTGGCAACTATGCAGACTACAACTGATACAATCAGTATGCTCTCAATGCCTAAATTTCGCAGTGGCTTTAGGAGAAAAACTGACGCATGTATCCTCAAGCTGACATAGTGAATTACAAAACCCGAGAACAGAAAGGGAGTATCTAACGAGAAAAACTACAATGCAGGAGTAAGGCATCAGGCTACTTTTAACTTTGCACTCAACTGCCTGTTTCAGGCATCATGTACAGTTCGTCATCTCTTGCCTTAACATTTCTTACTTCCCGTCTTCTAAAACCACAGAAAGACCGGGTAAGGAGGTCATGATGGACTAGATAATTCATTAATGCAAACCAAAGAGAATGTGAGGCATCAGGCTACTTTTAACTAGTACTCAAGTGCCTATTGCAGGCATCGTCAGTGTTGTTCATCTCTTGCCTCAACCAATTCTTTTCCAGCTGAATGAGAATAGAGAAAATGACTACGAGAGGTGACTGCGAACTATCCAAAAACTCAACTCAGACCTCAGAGAGAATGTCAAGCAGAAGACCACTTCAGAGTTGCAATCGGCTGCGCTAATGCATAGCGTCTGAGACCTCTTGACACAACAATTAACACAAAACTTACAAATTACAGAATCAGGATACAGGCATAAGAGCATAAGAGAACCAATTGTCCTCCCTTTGTTGAAGGCTTGCTGAAGCAGATTGCAAAATCAAAAAGCTTCTCATACTTAACAAATTCACGAACAACACGTCATGCATGTTCTAAAGTACTGAAACTCAACGTAAAATACGCACCTGTAGCAAGCCACTCTCCAGTATTGTCAACAGACATTGAGGTAACAGCTCCCTCATGGCCCCGGTATTCCATATAGCAAGTTGATGGATAGGGTTGCAAGTCTTTCGGTTTCGGAAGCTTTGGTATGAGTGTCTCTGGATCGAAATGTTTCTAAGAGACACAACGACATAATTTAGGTGGAGCTTAGCTCATCAGAATAGGAAAAGGAGAACAGAATTCAAGATCCTTGTCTTCCATACTAATAAAAGACACAATTCGTTCAAACTCATGTTCGCCCCAACACTGGAAATAACGAAAAATATTATGGAAATACATACCCTGTCTTTCTTCTGGCGCGGACATAAATATAGGTCCAGACACCGCTCAAAAATCTCATTTATATACCTAGGATAAGCTGGAACTTGACGAAGAGATGGAAACCTGCAGGGCAAGATGGCAACCATGGTCCGTTTATATCCTTCGATACAATTGATTACAAACTAAAAAACACAAAATCATTACTGTATAAACAGGCACAATATCCATAAACATCAATGCATGCCCAGGGAGACTGAATGTACTTCGTGTATAAGATTCTTTCTCATGATGGAAGAGGTGAGGAACATAAGATAGTTCAACACCAGCAAGTTATAGAAAACATCATAAAATACCTTTTCGGAATAAATTTGGGCCGATCTTCTTCATACATGGATTCATAAGATTTCACTTCCTGTTCTGTAGGGATATATTCGACTGGAGGGTTGTACGATTCATCATGTCCTGTATCAGCATCCATCCAAGCAAGTTGCCTCAACTAGAAGCTAAAATATCAAAGAATACACACTTGCTTAAACTTGTTCCAGGCAAACCGTAATAAAAAAATCCCTTTGATATCTGCTTGCGCTCGCAATGGAACCATATGTAAGGAATATTATATACCTGGAAGTTTGGGCTTGGGGGCTGGAATATACGCCAGTCCGTTGGCAGTCTTGTCGGAAGTTTTCAGGTCATCACCCCACATCAGATACAACTCAGGTTTCTCCTTGGGTTTATCCAGTTTAATCCACCCCTTCCTTATAGCTCGAACCAGTTTCACAACCTGCAAAATAAGCCGGAGCAATTGAGCGATCACAAAATAGGGTACTCATAAGTATCCCTGCAACCCTTGGGTTGAAAGAGAAAGTATTCACTTTACTCTCAGCATAAAAAAACTAAAAACTAAAATACTGTGATGAAAAATTACGTCACTTTAGAATAATTTACGGCAATGTCGATGAAATGCCCAGAAAAGCAAGACAAACAATCCCACAACATGTAAATGCACGAATAATGTACCCGCGGTAAAATTTTCTCGAGTAAGTACTCGACAAACTTTGAGAACATGAGGTTAGATGTTGTGGTCTCTGAGTGAATAAAAAGTGCATACAACGGACGCCTGTAGTTGCAGCACGGCGATTTTGAAGCAACTACATCTCCCTTGCACTCTTATCCATAAGGTACGTCATTGATAAATCTAACACCAAGAGCCAGGGAGGTTACTAGTACCTTCTTAGCCTCCCATTTTGATGGGATAAACCTTCGCTTAGGCTCCGGAGCACTTGATAGAGGATGGCCTTTGTCTTCATACTCAAACCAGTCAACATATGGCTACAGCAAAGTGACAAGATAGATTATTAAAACGGTTAATGTACTGACCATGTACCGAATTGCACCACAAGATATTCTCCAATAAGCATAACATATAGATTCCTGGATTTACTTAAAAGAACATTTTCCCCAGACAAAGGCAAGTACAGACAATATTGACCAATATTTCTAACCTCATACGGATTGACCTCTGCATGAGGAATCTTGCCCTGTCGAAGTCGCCGAATCATATCTATTTCTTCTTTAGTCAGCTCCACTTCCTCATCATTATACTCGTCGTAAATCTTCCTCCTGATAACCAACATTTAAAGGGTTTGTCATTTCTGAATCCTATCTAATTTATCTACACGCACTCAAGCCTCAAATCCACGCCAACCCGAACTCGTGCAATCCAAGATTTTCCACGAGTGATAAGCAAGAAAGGCCAGGCACATCGTTCCATCAAAAGCACGACCATAACGAGGTCTTCACCCTCACATGAACCGATTTGTGCCCAGCATACAAGAATTCAGTAATTCTTTATGACAGCATTCGTATACTTGTCACCGAACTATCAAAGGGAGAATGCAAGAATATTTGATGAAACTTTGATCATATGGAACCTATTAGCTTTTGACAACAGGCGTTTCACTTAGCTGACAACCAGTAGGAAGGCACATGAACAAAAATTTCCAGCGTTCATCGTCTGAAACCAAGATCGGTGGTAATGTCTCACCATTCATCAGTGTTTTCTGTGCGAGCTAAAAATGTATCAAGCTGGTCGCGTCGCCCTTGCTTCTTAATTTTAAGCCCGTCTTTAGTGTATCCAATGTGATCCTCGTTTTTATACCACTCCAGCGGCACATCCCCAACTGTGTTCCTATCAGGTACCTGTCATTCGTTTAGTCAATGTAAAGCTGTAAGAATGCTAAAGCACAAAAGAGCACTCGTGCAATCCTAGATTTTGTGGTCACAGATACAGGTAGTTAGCTAGAATCTGCAAGAGGAAACCCTAGCTCAACAAGAAAAATTAGGAAGGAAATGCTGACAGGAGTCGCAGGTCGATAAATTCAGCCGCAAACAATTCTTTCATGGGAGTAACAAAAGGTACATTGCTTGACATAGGGAAAAGGACAGATACATCAAAAGCATTCAATTCTAAATTTTCTGCCAATTCGGGAACAAAAGAGTTTACAACTTATATTTGAACCACAAAGGATGACAGACTTCACACCTCATCTTCAGACGAATCGCTTTCCTCGGCCGTGGTCGGATTAAAAGATTGATCGTCTGGTTCACTGCCGCCATTTCCTTGGCTTTCATGCTCTCCAGCTTCCTCTGCATCTCGTGCCCCAACACTTGTCAAATAATCCTTCATGACGTCCAGGACGTAGTTCCGCGTTTCTTCGTCTACCACCTCTTCGTCGCCGCTAGACTCATCCCCTTCATCGCCGCTGGCGTAATCCGACCTGTTGCAGCCAAAGCTTCCAATTAATGTCCAGATTGCAGGAAGACCTAATCAACCGTGGCCACATCACACTACGGAATAATGTACAGAGACGCTCACTAACCCCTCAGAATCATCATCCTCCTCCTCGCCCTCGCTTCCAGATTCTTCTTCTTCTTCCTCCTCCTCACCATCTTCGTCGTTTTGTTCACCATCTGTGGAAATCTCAGGGTCAGAATCACTCTCATCACCAGCCACTATGACGTCGGGAATAGGCCCTTCATCCTCAACCACTGCAACCTCTTTCACAATCGGCGAAGGAGGACCCTGGGACCTCAGCCTGCGCCTCGTCACAACTGCAGCCATTAGACCAGAGAAGAACTCGTGAAGTCGACAAAGGTGATAATTCAACAATCCTAGCAACCTCGAAGAGCTGCCGGATCATAGCAAAGTGGCTAACTCCGCAAACAAAGACCTTCAAACTTCGTGAAGCGATGCACATCGCACCCTAAAACCCTAAGAAAAACCCTGGAACCCTGAAAGATGAAAGATGAATGAACCGCCATGGATGGATGACAAATTTATGGATGAGTTGGTCTTCTGTTAACATGTGATGTTCAGTGGATTTCGGCGTTCTAACTGCAGGCTATCTTATTACTATACAGTACCTAGTGCGTGTGACACTAAATTACCAAAGGCACGGTATTTTAATTAGTTGCTTATAGTATATTATACAATGTACACTGAATAGGGGTATTGAGGGGACCCATACTAAGTATTCGACATTTCACACTATATAAATATCTACCTTTATTGTACATCAGTAGTTATTGAAGTGTCCGAGGGATGAACATCATGTTTCAAACATCTACAATTTTCTACAATCAGTCCCTTCAATTTTTTGGTCCCCTTAATATCCCTATTCAATGTACTAATTTTCACAAATTCAAATAAAATCGTAGCAACAATCAGAAAAAATCAAATGCTCCATGTAGGCCAATTCTAACATCTTTAACCCCTCAAAGCCCAAGGAGTCATTTTTGAGCCTCTCACATGTTCAACAAGTCAAAGTTATAACTTTATATTCCAACATTCTAAGAAGTATATCTAAATGAATTTCATATTATGATCTTCATATTGAATAGGAAAGCTCAAAAGTAAAATTGACATCATGTAACAAGCTTGATGTACAATGCGAATTGCCAATCAAAGTTCGAAAAGTACAGAAATTGCTTGGGCCTTGAGGGATTAATGCCATCTTGAAATTTCTTGAAATTGTGCATTATAATGCTTATGTGGTCGTAATAATAAAACATCATAGCAAAGCTTCTAGACATTGAGCTTTTAATCCCATAAGGACGTTACACACATGAAAGCTAGGTATAATGAATGACTTCATTGTTAATTGTAGATACCAAAAATGCACCTATTGGTCCAATAATCAAAGTATTTTGGAGACTACCTTGGTCATAGGGAGTGATATCCTTCCACGATTACAACCATGGCCCCAAGCACCTATTATATCAATGAGCATGAAATTCTTGATTAATATTACCACTACAATAGTGGTAGTTACACTAGTAGATACTATATTTTGAACTATTTTAATCCTTTTTATAATGCCTACATGGACTAATGTGTCTATTTTTGTACAACGTCAAAAGTTATTTGGAAGCCCTTAGAGTTGGGCAACAATAAGAAAGTCATTGATTTGGCATTTTTGACCACTCATTTCTAGCCTCATTATCCATCACTCTATTTGTTTCCATTTTGTAACTAGATATGAATGAAAATTTTTGTTATTATTTGTCAAAGGTGAAGTCATATATTTGCTACACATTATAAAATATTAATTCTTTGGAGGGAAATTTGAAATTATTAAGAATTTTTAAGAAAAAGAAAGGAGAAAGTTTATATCAAATATTCAATATACTCAAAATTCTATAATTTTTACATAGATGTACATGATATATAGTATATAATGTTATGGTATTAACCAAATTCATTGTAATAATTAAAATTAAATAATAAACAAACCCTACAAAGTTCATATTGCAATATAATATTGAAATTTCCAAATTTTCCAAGTGGGGTAGAAACTACACTTGATAAACTTCATGTCAATGGTTGGACACAAATTCACAAAATATCATTTTTATAACTAAAATTCACATCAAGAGTAAATAGCAAGAAATGGCCTAAATACACTACAAACTTAAGGTGATTTGTACATTAAGCATTTTCTTCTTTACAAAAGTCAATGCTACTATAATGTGGGAATTTGCGATAGTATTCACTTAAAATGCACTCAAGCAACTTAATCCTTAAAGGATGGGGTGGAGACTATGGAAATCATTCCTTTTGGAAACGTGTGACACCGTCTACTTTAAAAAAAATAAAAAATACTCATTGGAGGTCAAACTATTGTAGAAGACCTCCCCCTTTCACAACAAAATTCCAAGGATGAATAGTTGCACTTCTATCCTAGCAGAAAGATTCTTTGTCATCCATTAGACACAAAATGCCTATGTCAACGTTTAAGAGTTAAAAAAGATCTTGATGAAAAAAGTTTTTTTCCATCCTATAGTCTAAGTGAATTCATCCAAACGGATACATAAAAGAGATCACCAATTTCCAATTAGCCTCCCACTATGCCAACTTAGGCTGCTAAATTTCTGATCAGTTGTGTTGTAGGTGACAACTCATATAGAGCAGAAACAATAGAAGTAGCAAAAATGTCTAGGAGGTGAACATTGAAAGCATCCAATGATCACAACATGTACATTGAAAGCCACAATGATCACTTACATCGGTTTTCTAACGAGCTATTGTTGGAAATAGGTTTGCCTACATATCAAGAATGGGACAAATAGAATCTTCACGAAAAAAATTCATCATAAATTTGTTTTTGACAAAAAAAATGTTAAAAGTTATGAAATCCTTCTTAAATCTATTTCCCTACATGGGAAAAAAATTTCCTCAACATTTCCCATGCCGCAGATAGACTGAATTGCTTAAGTGGTTGGAAATGGGTGATCATTCTAATACAATATGCTTAGACCTGGTTTATACTAAGCCTAGGGCCGGATGGAAGGTCCCCCAGATTTGCCTTCAATCATGTCGCGCCCCTTAGTGACACTTATCACCTTAAATTCCCTTCCAATGCTTATCAAACACTTGATATTTTAGTGGCACCAAGGGTCACACTCCTCTAATACTGCACATGCCACGCACATCCAATGTCAGTCCCCAATTCCAACTCTTTGTGCTAAGTCCTAGTCACCGGGACTACTAGCACACACACACACCCATTATGACACCGGGGCATATTACTTGGTAACATGGGGTGGGACTTCCATCTTATTGTGCAAGGACCCATGGTGGTACTACTCACTATGGTCCTAACCGCCCTTGAGTATCACCCCAACTCCATACTAGGCTCATTGTGTATTTGCTACTTTCTACTTCGTCATTAATCGAGACTCACCATTCGGGACACCTCACATAGCCTAGCAAGGAGTGGGACTCCACCCAACCGGTGCCACGGGACACACCTAAATGTCCCATGGTGCCTTGGAGTGGTGGTGACCCCACACCACCAACCTTGAATCACCGGGACTCACCAAGGCTCCAAGAGGGAGGGAGGAGGGAGACCAATCCCTCCTATAGTACTTTCTGTGGGATTCAGCAGACCCCCCCCTTGTATGTCAAGGAGGACTCCCAAACACCCTTTGGTTTTGGAAGACCACCCCGTTTCTCCCGATTCGTGCTAGTTTAGGACTCCCGAACTTCCACCCAGCATAACTTTGCGGTCCAAGATCATAATCGCACATGCGACCCCATTTTCGACATCTACGCGATGTGTAGATGCCGATGGACTACTCACTTGCTCCATTCGGAGAAGTACTCTCAAAGTTATTGTCCTCCAAAGATTTGGGACACTCCCGGCGCGGCCAGAGCACTCCCAGCGCGACCAAGGCACTCCCGGCGCGACCGAGACACCCCCAACTTTGAACGCCCATAACTTTTGACTCGCAAGTCCAAATCACGCATTCTTTGGACGGCTAGAAGCGTCTTCTCAAGACCTTTCCAAGCATGTATCACACGCCCCCAAATTCGTCCGGATCAGAGCGCTAATACGCTCTGATCGCTCGGGACTCCTAGTCCCCCTCACCTCATCTCTTGCAAAGCTTGGGGAGTCACCCCCAATGTCCCCCTTGCTCACCAAGGTGGCACGGGCACGCCTTGTAATGAGGGTCGTGACAAATCAGGCCCCTGTTTTTCCATCTAGCCCCAATTAATGTAAGGCCCTTGGGTTGAATTCTAAGGCCCAATTTTCAATTCATGTGCTATTGGATTTACTCAATGCTCAATTAAAAAAATATAAACACACACATGTTTACCTTTCTCTTCATTTCTTTTAATTGTTCCTTAAGTTTCTTCGTATTTGTTCTATTTCAAAAATAGAAGAAAGAGTGTTTTTATTTATTTAGAAGGTTTCCCTTTTTCTTCCTATTTTTTCTATTTGGAAAAGAAGAGGGAGATTTTTTACTTCTTTTGAACCTTCTCCTTTCACTTGATGTTGAATCTAGAGTTGACATTGGAATTAGAGTTGAAGCTCTAGAATAGCTATCATTTATTTTCATAGGGATTTCAAGAATTTCAAGAAAATAATAATTTTTGTCTTGTCACTATAGGGGGATGAAAGTAATCACACAACTAAACACATAATTTGAGAAAATATCTCTTTTTTTTATCTCTTTTATAAATCTATATTTTTTTCAAATGGAATGGAATTTTTTATTATGAGAACTTGCATGAATTCAATGATAAATCACAAGAAGAAAATAGGGGCAATTTCAACATAATCAACCCAACGTAAAATGCAGTTTTTTGCCCAAAAACGCAAAAATTGCGTTGGTCACAATGCAGTTTCTGCGTTTTTGGGCAGAAAATTGCATTTTGCGTTGGATTGATTACGTTGAAACCAACCTTGTTTTCTTCTAGTGAATGTAAACCATACATGTAATTTCTAGTACTATAATCTTTTTTCATCATACTCTCTCTTCAAGTATATGTCATTAGAAATGATAAATTAATTTGAAAGCTAAATTAACTGTAAAAACTAATCAACCAAGGAGCTAATTAGAAACCAATCACCGCGACCAAAAAAATAGAAAAATGAAATTTTCTAGTAGTATAAAATCTACTTTGGTAATGTTAAAGGTCTTTAATATACCAATAAAAGAAATATATGGTAGAACTATAAAGTTATTGTATGAAGTTTTGTTATTAATATTATTATTTATGAATGATCATTGTTTTAATTTTAACTTAATTTATAAAATGTTAATAATTTAAATTAGAACATCGCATGTCAATCAGACCAACTAAACATGTCTGTCAGACCAAATAAACATAGTATTTCAATCAGAGCAATTATACATGACGTTAAGCTTAAATTAAAATAAACATTAAGCTTATAATAGGCTTATAAGCAAACTTCTTTGACTCAGCCCCCAATGCTCCCAAAAATTCAATAGCACACCCCTTTGCAATAGAAATAGTCCATGTGTTTCAAGAATAAAAATTAAAAATTAAAAATTAAAAATTGGCAACATAGATGAAAAGAAATTTCTTGAGCTCATGTAACAAAAAAGAAAACAAAAGACTTTGCATTGGTTGATGGAGGAGATTTGTATAATCCAATGGAGGAGATCAATTCCGCCCCAATCCGGCCCTAAATGGGAGTTTGGGCCACCCAAAACCTCATCCCGATTGCTCCTTTGGGGCTGGATGGTTGGTGCCAAAACCACGCCACCTAAGGTGACACGTAGGATGAATTATAGTTTAGGCCAGCCCCAAGTATAAACACTACAAGAAAATGGAGGTATAAATGACTTGTCTACAATGACTACACCAACAACAATGATTTCAAAATAGTCATTTTGAAGTCATTGTTGTCGGTGCAATCATTGTGGACAAGTCATTTATACAACCCCATTTTCTTGTAGTGAAAGCTCTTGGGGCGGATTTGGAGAAATTGAGGGACCCTATTGGCTCAAACTTGGGGAGTTCTAGTTGGCCTTCAATCCGGCCCCAAGTATAAACTAGCCCTTAGTGTTCGCAACATGATTACAACATCTCTTTTTGTTATTTAAATGTTTTGGCCAAGTTAGAATGGTGGTTTTGCTCTTGGTGAAAGCCACGGCAAACAGGGATGAATCCAAAGAAAATTTCACTAGAAATTTAAGTACATACAACACACCTGGGATTTAGCAAGAAGAAGGTCTACAATGTAGCAATGTCTTGATGCTCACTTGCATCATCCCTCACCATAGGAAGTTTTCAAATGTGACATTTATGAGAAATCTTTGGTTGTAAGTTTTATTTGTGATATCCCCCAGAGTATATAGGCCTCCTTTCATGATTTCATTTCACAAGGAACATGGCCGGTTTCGATATTGTTGAAGGGTTTAACATCAGATCGGCTATGGTCATGTATCATCTTACATATTGTTCATAATTTTTCAAGTGACTAAGAATACTAGTAGATGTTATTGGACTATTCAATAACCCAATCTATACCTTTTGGGGTGTTCAAAGTTTTTATGTTAATGAATGTTGTGATTGGTTAGTAAAAATTCAACTACATTCTCTTTCATCACCTATTCTCCACAGACTGAAAGCATTTTAAGATAAAGAGACATCTTATGGGTTCTGTGGGTTTGCTGAACTATGATAATTGCGACACATCTAACCTCTTTTTTCAGTTTGATTTTGAACTTCTTGTGCCACTGTGTTTGGTGGTGGAATTAGGTTAGTGACATAAACAAGTAATCCACCTTTGTTCTACAGTTTGCATTGTCCAATTGCTCCACCTGTGATATATAACTTTACTATAATCAACTTTCTAGAAATTGCAAAAAATACTTTGATGGTGAAAACTATGTTTAGTGAAGTTACTTAATGACTATCAAAATGTCTAGGGTGTATTTCTTGCAACCTCAGAGGAGTGAGGTAGCTAAGGTAGTCAGTAATTGATTGACATGGGAGAGAAATCGTTTTGCATAGATTTTTTGGGTTGAAAATGATGTAGGAAAAGTAGGAATAACTCATAGTGAATTCAAATTGCATGAATTACATCGATCAGAGAGCAAGGCTCATATATATAGGTTGATAGTAGAGCTCCTACTACATATCCGTAAGTAACCACTACACCTAAATCAATTTGTACAATGCGAGCTCCTAATTTGTCACTAGGGGCTCACTTTTTTTTTTTTTTTTTTCGTATTTTGTCATTTTAGTTGCACTTTATTAAACAAAAGTCCTGAAAAGAGTATAGAGACAAAATAGGAATGTCACATTCCAATATAGTATTTGGTTTAGTTTGAGAATGTTGTAGCTAGAAAGGCCCAACTACGATTTGTAAATAGGTTAAAACCTAACTAATCGTGGCAAATTGGTTAGTTCTAAGTAATGGGCATATCAAGTTCAAAGCCCTACATGGGATGGACATCTCTAAGCTAGATTTGTTCGAGGAAATCCTGGTAAGGCATAGGAATCAATTCCTGGAGATAGGTTTTAGTTTCCCCATTCCACCGACGAAATAACAGAACTCCAAATTATTAGCTTGCAGATGTTGAGAATACCAAGGCAAAACCGTTGAAGAATCTAAGGTCCAATGAGGGTGGGTTGAGGTTAAATCCATGCTTGGGAACCAACGACAAAGTCAGTTTGCCAAGATTCCCTTTGGTGTCGAAGATTCCCCTGCCATCGATAATTAAATGAGGGGGTGGAAATTGTCACCCCTGGGCCGATATGTAGAGTAAAAATATGAGCCTACACATGTGTTATGGGATCCCATGGGAGGTTCCACGAAAAGTTTCGGAATTTTCTGGTAGTCAGGAGATGTCTTTCCGGACGGTCAACTACCCAAACCTATGATGAAAAATTCCTCGAAATTCCTCGAAATTCCTCTAGGTGGCGGTAAAATCCCACTAAAAATGATCATAGATTCATTTATGTTAATAAGATGCCCCGGAAAGTTTCATGACATTCTGATAGTGAGAAGTACCTGAACTGGCAACATTCCCTAACAATTAACGAAAATTAAAGTCCATGGCGGGTTTGACTAGTGGAGCGAGAGCATACAAAAATGGAATGGAGCTCAAGATAGGTCTTTTCTCACTCCCTTGTACTTACTTAGGTGCCTAGGCTAGTTACTTTTGCTAGAAAAGTCAACCCTTCAAAGTTGGGATTTTCCTCGATTTTTGGCATTAAGTTGGCACTAGGTTTCGTTGCGATTTTGAAGACAGAAAAGGGGGGGGGGTCTCGTGAACTAAAAATGTCTTTCTAAAGCCAATAGCGCAATCCGTTTGCGATTCGGAGTTAATCTCCAAAAGTTAGCTTAGTAGGCCAACATAAGATGAAAACCTTGAGTTTTGGATGAAAATCCAAGAAGATAAGGTTAACTGAGATGAATGAGGAGAAGTGGGTGCCTGGGAAAGAGTAAAAAAGGGTCCCCCTTCTCCTCTCTCACAACCCCCTTTTTGTGTAATTGGGTCCATTGGGTCCAATTTGTATTGGAATTGTGGCATTTTTAGCCACAAACCTTGCAACGGTGTTTTTTGGGCACTTTTGGCCATTTTGTTATTTTCCAAGCTCACAAGGTTTTTGTGGGTCCCTTGCACCTTGTGTGTGTGTAGTCCTAACCCTTCCAAGCTTGAGCTTGGAAGTTTGTTTACCTTACCTTGTTACTAGAGCTTGTGTGCGTTTACTTTAGTGGGTCCCTTTCGGCCACCTTCTTTGTCTTGTCATTGTACTAACCCTAGAACAACCCCCCATATGATTAGTGATGCCGCTTTGGGGGCCTTTAGTGCAAGTCGTTTATGTTACTAGCCCGCATCGCTAGCCTTTTGAGTGTTAAGGTCCCTTTCTCTTTTTCCTTTTTTCTTTATACCTAACATTGATGTGGTATTCCTTGGTGAGAGACACGAGGGTGTGAGGGTAGTGGGGTCCATCGTACGGCAAAGCTTTGAACCCCCATAGGGTAGGAAAGTCTTAGTGGTGCGTTAAAAAGAGAAACGACGAAGCTTTGAACCCCCTTGGGGGAAAAAAGTCTTAGCAGTGTGTTAGAAAGGGAAACGATGGTAAAGCTTTGAATCCCCTTAGGGTAAAAAGTCTTAGTGGTGCATTAAAACCACCTCATGGGAGAACCGTAAGGCCTCGTGGTCCCTTTCCCTACAAGGTTTAGTTCCCAAAATGTCTTGAGAAGAAACCAAGGTTTAGGCCCTCAAAACTAGAACTTAGAGGTTAAGATGAACGTATAGGATAATTAGGGGAGAGTAGAAGGGAGGGTCTCACCCCCAAGAACTTAAATCACCACATGTGAGCCCTAGGCATGATTTTCTTGCGCCCTTAGGAGTTGGTGCCAAAAATTAGAAAAGGTAGGAAGAGCCCGGCACTCCTAGCACCTTCGAACCCCCACCCACCCTCGATATCCAGGAGGACTCGGGCCGGGTACTACCAAGGAGAAGGGCCAGTACTGCGGTGGGGAGGGGGAAGGCAGGGGCTTGGTTTGGAATTAAGAGGGGGGTCGAGGGATTAAGAAAGGAGGGTTGGGGTTGGAGTCAAGAGAGAGGGCTGGTCCAAATTTAAAGAAGAGGAGATAGAGAGTGAGGAAAGGGGGAGGGGGATCGGTGGGCAGGGAGGTTTAGCAACTAGGAGGGGTTTGATTCAGGAGTCCAACAGTCATAGGGAGGGGAGAATAGCAAGGAAAATCAGCAAGGGAGGGCAAGGGGAGAGAGAAGACGCCCTCCCAAGGTCCCCATTACTCTAAATGTCACCTTGGGATGGAGTATTCAACTCCCCGTCTTCCATAAACCTCACCAAAGACGGTCTAAACAAGCAAAGAAAGATGGAGTGAAGATGGCGGATGGCCGGAGAAATGAGGAGGAATGACAAAGGGACGGCAATTTGAAGGTTAGGAGGGGAATGAGATAGGATAGGAGATCCTCAAGGCTCACTTAAGCCATTAGATTAGAATTAGATGATCACCATGAAATTAAGTGTGGGACGTAGGTATAGGATGTAAGAAGTGGGACGTAAGAAATAGCTCAACTTTAGAGTAAGGTATGACACATACTTAAGATTTGCCTAGTTTGAAGATTGAGGGTTAGTTGGGCCACCTTAGAGTGTGGGAGGAAAGAAAAGAAGAGAGGAGGAAAGAAAGAAAAGAAGAAGATTAACAATTAAATCCTTGTACTAATTTATTTTATGATTAGAACGGTGATTCGTTGTCTCATGGCACAGGAGTTCATGGTAGAGGAGGTAGAGCTTTTGGTGGGCACGAACACTGATTCAAGTTCCAAGGTATGAGTTAAACCTCCCCAACCTTTCCTTAAGGCTCTAACTAGAATTTAGTGGTGTGGACCAAGGCCTACCCCTAGGTTAGACCCTTAGGATTGTAGGTCAAGTCATTTCCAGGGACATAAGCATTGAGGAGAAGGTTGTGGCTTTCCAAAACCCTAAAGCACGCTCAAATCAAGTGAAAATTGAAAAAGTTATCACCAAATGAAGTTTTGGATCAAATTGGATGAAGAATAGTTAAACTCCGAGTTAGACAGGGAATTAAACACATTAAGAGGAGGCTCCCAACTAGGGTTTAGGGCCAAAGGAAAAAGTCAATTCCGAGTTGTAGGTTAGGAGAAATTAGCAGATGAAGTTTGGATAAGGCTTAAATGAAAATTCAGTAGAAATCCCCGATCAGGGTCCAACTCTAGATTTGGGTAGGGGCAATCTTTTTGAACCATACCCCAAAATTTTGGATCTTTCTGAATTGGGGAACTAGGTGTAATGGATGGATGAAGTTTGAAGAACCAAGTAGCACTCAAACTTCATCCACCTATAACTTGGGCTAGGAAGGTCAGATAAGGTCGAGTTTTATATTTTTAGAAATGGAACAAGATGAAATAGAGGATTTCCTAGGATATTTCTGTCCTGGTCTGGGTCCCATCCAAATCATCCAGCAGGCCCTCCATCTAATCAGCCCAAAACATTGGAAGTAGTTTAAGCGAATCTTGCAATTAGGGGTCATTTAGGCACTTAGAAAAAAGATCCATTGCTTGGAAGGCACAATGGACCACACTTAGACACCCAAAAGTAGGAGTCACTTAGTTGAAATCCAAAACCTAGTTGTGTTCGTGAATTACCAAGGGTGGGTAATTTGGTGCTCATATACAACAGTTCCAATTAGTTGCCGTTACTAATCTAGTTACAGGGCATTAACATCCATTGGATGGATGAGCCAAGCTAGACAGATGAAGCTTGATGAGTGGTCACGAGAACAATATTCAACACCCTCCCTCGCTCAAAGGACCTCTATGTCTACTACGATTCTTTGTTGGTGAGCATGGTGCAAGTTGTGGGTTGGCTGGCTAATGTTGCCTTCGCATTACAGGCCTACATAAATCAATTGTCCCTGGTAATCTTTACATTCCATCATGTCTCTATATTGTTGATGGGTTTTAGGGTTTGAATTGGAACTGATAGGAAATGATTGTTGCAAGTACAAATTTTGTTGCAAATAATATGGTTCATAGGGGCAACAATCCGGCGAGTGCGTGATGGGATCCAAGGAGTCTATTTATTTTCGTGGTTGCTAATTTAGGAAGGTAGAGAGGATGTGAAGAACAGAATTAAGAACGCACATGGTTCTAGGATTATAGAGAAATTGATCAGGTTACTGAGAGAGGTTTTGGGGAGTGAAACTTACTTGGAGATGAGTGTGGAAGCCAATTGGAGACAATTGGTGGAGAATCCAGAGGATTGGTGGGACAACCATTTGACGCCTAGGAACCCGAGGGCTTTAGAGTTCAAACATAAAGTAAGCAAGAGGGCCTTGTGGATTGACAATCGATAGACTCTAGACTAGATGAAGGTCAAATTCCGGGGTTAGGCACTACACTTGTGTGATGATGGTTTTTAGTGAAGTTCTTCAAGGGAAGAGGTTTGGTGAAGAAGTCCACTAGCTAGGCTATAGTTAGCACATATTCAACTTGTATCTTTCCTACTTTAGCAGCCTCTTAAATAAAGTGATGCTGGATTTCAATATGCTTCATCCTTGGGTGTAGAAATAGATTGTCAACCAACTTTATGCATGATTAGTTGTTGCTAAGTAGTGTTGTCGGTTTGTCAAAGGTGTATCCAAGTTCTTGAAAGACTCTTTGAAGATGGATGATGTCTTTAGTTGAGTCAATAAGAATGCGATACTTGGCTTCTATACTTGAAAGGGAATTTGTAGGTTGCATTTTGCTACTCCAACCTATGCTTGAATTTCCAAATTGATGTAGTATACTTGAGATTGTGTGACATGAATTGATGTCCCTCCCCCAGTCGGCGTCAACATAGGAGTGGAGAGCACTTGTGCTATTTAATCAACAGTAATCCGTAGTCAATTGTGCCACTCATGTATTGCAAGATCTTCTTGGTTGTTTGGAAATGGGTGACTTTGGGCTCCTCTATGTAGTTGGAGATGCAGCTAACAATATAGCAAATGTCGGGGCATGTATGAGACAGGTACAAGCTGGCCACCAAGGACCAATATGTTGTTGTATCTATCTTTTCTATTCCCATATGCTTCTAAAGTTTTGTCTTGGGATCAATTGGAAGTTTGGTTGGATAACAATTTTGTAAACCGAATTTTCTCAAGGAGCTTTAGTATGTAGCTTCTTTGGTTTATCAAAATGCCGATGGTTGTTTGGTGAATCTCCACACCTAAATAGTTACCTGCTTTGCCTAAGTCCATCATTTCAAATTTGGTCTGGAGTTTCTTCTTTAAGTTGGCGATTTTGAGCTAATCGTCACTTGTGATCAACAGATCATCTACATAGAGTAGTAAAATTGTGAGTTTTCCATCCCTTTTTCGGAGATATAAGTTTGGATCATTTGCGCTTCTTATTAGTTCTTGACTCTTTGTTCTTGGAGCCATAAATTGATACGATCATACCAAGCTTTAGGTGATTGCTTGAGGTTGTAGAGTGCTCTGTTGATTTTACAAACCTTGGTGGGATCTCCAACCTCCAAAAATCCTTCTGGAATTTCCATCAAGATTTTTTCATTGATGGTCCCATTTAAGAAGGTAGTAATGACCTCTAATTGAGATATAGGCCATTTGTACTTTGCAGCTAGTGCCAAAATGAGGAGAATGGTAAACCATCTTACCATAAGAGCAAAGATGTCGTGATAGTCAATTCCCACCTTCTATTGGAATCCTCTCGCAACAAGTCTAGCCTTGAGTTTGTTGATCTCGCCGTTTGGATTTTTTTTGGTTTTCAAGATCCACTTCACTGTAATTAGAGTTCAGTTGGCAGGGTGATCAATGACTTCCCATGTTTTGTTCTTCAAGATAGAGTTTATTTCACTTTGTATTGTTGTTTTCCACTCTACTTGATGATTTGCAGTTTTGAAATCTAAGGGGTTCTTCTAATAACTTTGATAGCAAAGCCCAATAAATAATCCTTCATTCGTACTAAAGGCATTTGATTTTGAGTTGGGTACTGGTGAGTGGGTGGCCCCATCTGTCGATCGACGAGAAGGGGTACCCTGTTGAATTGAACATGTGATGTATTGGGATTGGATTGTGGGTCCTCATTGTCATTGTTATTTATGGGTTTTGGGGTGTCACTAGTTAGGATGGGTACTAGTGTTTCATTCATTTGTGTAGGGGTGGGTTCTGGAGTAGACTACAGGTAATCGGTTATAATAGGCTCTCGATAATTAGTGGATACTGGATTATGGTTCTTAGTTGTTGTACTATTAGTTCTAAGAAAAATAGGGGCATCTTGATTTGATTCGATGAGGTAAAGGAAGTTATAACCAACTTGGGTTTCATCAAATACTACATCTTGACTTATTATCACTTTTTGTCTATGATGATCATGTAGGCGATAGGCTTCAGTTTCACCGTCAAAGCCTAGGAACAAACATTTCAATATTTTGTTGTCCAATTTTCTACAACTCTCTTATGGCACATGTACATATTAAGAAATGTAGCCAAAAATCTTCAAACTTGAGATGTTGGGTTTTGTACTTGAGTATCTTGCTTGTGGAGTTTCTCCGAAGTTTGCTTTAGTGGGGCTCCGATTTATTAAGAAGGTTGCATAAGAGACTGCCTTTGTCCAGAGAAATGCCAACAAGTTCTAGTCATGGGAGATACTTTGTGCTCTCTCCATGATAGTGTGGTTTCTTCTTTCAGAGACTCTATTTTGTTGCAACGTTTTGGCTTGGGTGAACTCACGACACATACCATTTTCCCTACAAACAACTGAAAACTCTTCCGAGGTATATTTCCCTCCATGATCTGAACAAAGTACTTGGATCATGTTTCAAGTTCTATAGCTTGTTTGAATATATGAAATTTGGATATAGTTTCACTTTTGTTTCTCATGAAGAAGACCCAACTCTTTCGTCAAAAATCATCTGCGAATACTAAAGTATATCTAGATCCTTCTAGTGATGATTGTTGCATTGGGCCCATGAAGTTAGAATGGATCCTTAGGCCAAGTTTATTTGCTCTAGTATCCAATTTTCTTGGAAAGTATTCCCTACTTTGATGTCCTGCTAGATAGCAAGAGCAGACTTTCTTTTCTAGTGTAATATTCAGCAATCCTAGAGCATTTGCGGTTTTCGACAGGTGCTGGACTCTAGCAAAACTTTAGTGTCTGAGTTGGCGATGCCACAATATGGCCAAGTTATTTCCTTTAGTTATTAATGCTATTGCATTGTTTCTAAAGGCGTAGAGACCATCGGATAGATCTCTTTATCCCGATGCAACAATGCAGCCTTGAGCGTCAAGCACCCTACAGTGTTGGCTTGAGAACATTATTTTGCAACCAGAGTCAACAATGGCACCTATTGAAATGAGGTTCTTTTTCATGCTAGGGACATAGTTAATGCTCTTCAATTTTATTGTACCATTTTTAGTCTACATAGTAGCAGAGCTAAATCCTTTTATAGAGTAGGCTTCCCCCCCTTCAATCATGATCTCGCTAATCTCTACATTGAAAGAGTTGGGAGGGTGATCTAACTTCTGGAGATTAGAGGCAATGTGATTTGTTGCTCCACTATTAAGGTACCAAAGACTATTTCCCTAGGAATAATATGGGTCATAATAGTAGGGATTGTAATAGTCGTAATCTAAATGAGAATCAAGGATCTTGGTAGAATTTGTATATTTTGTACCTTTTGGCAATTCTTGATTGGGGCATTTATTACGAGGTATTCTGCAATGTCTAGCTAGGTGTCTTAGTTGGTGGCAATTGTAGCATACCAGAATATTTCGGGACAACCATGGTGGACTGTAGTGGATTCTTCCCGGAAATCCACGACCTCTGGAGTTTTGCAGCCACTATCCTCTACGTCCGCGATTAGGTACATGCATCATTGCTCGTTTTTAGAAACTTGCAACCTAGGCCTCCTCGTCTCTCAACTGTTGCTTTCGAAACTGTCGTCAAAGGGATTCAAAGATTAGATTGGCATTGAGTTTCTCAAACGTCATCTCTGAATCCAAGTGTATGAATGTCTGGATCATACTTTCATAGGAGCATGGAAGCCCATTCATTACCATTTGATTGATGTTCCGATCTGAGATTCTCTCTCCCATGCTACTTAGATGGTTCCTTAGTTCCCAAGCTTTCTTCACATAGTCTTCCAACTAACCCTCCCTCATTCATTTGTAGTGATAGCAATTTGCCCATCAATGTTAGCACTTGTGATTGGTCTCCCAAGTGGAAGTGATTCTTGAGTATCTTCCATACTACAACAGGGTTTGTATATTTTGCGATCAAATCCATTAGGTCATCGGAAATTGACAGCAAAAGTAATTGACATGTCAGTACTCTCTTCCCCTTCAATTGTACCTCGATCAACGCCTCACCATCAATCGTTACTAGAAATATAGTGTGAGCTTGCTCTATTTCTATAATCACCCACTATCCCTCGGCTCTTAGAATAGCTCTCATTTTTAGAGTCCATACGTAATAATTCGAGGTATCCTTTAGCTTATCTCCCTCCTTGAATGCTACGTTGGAATTCCCAACCATCCCTTGTGACTTACACTAGGAATCGATTTACTTCTCTCACGACTTGTGTTTCTCTCACAACTTGTGCCACCTCAAGCACTAGAAAAATTTAAATCGATGCTCGACTGTATGTTCTCTCACAACTTCGACTTGTGCTTCACCCATGACTTATACTCAGGGGTAGTGTTCGACTGGAGACCTCTCTTGTGACTTGCCTACTACACGTGCTCAGGAGCAGTGCTCAACTGTCAACCTTTCCTACGACTTTCTCTCAATGATTGCAAACTTCACTTTGATACCATGTAGGAAAAATAGGAATAACTCACCGTGAATTCAAATTGCATGAATTACATCGATCAGAGAGCAAGGCTCATATATACAGGTTGATAGTGGAGCTCCCACTACATGTCCATAAGTAACCACTACACCTAAATTAATCTGTACAGCAGTTACAACTAGTTACCATTACTAATCTAGTTACAGGGCCTTAACATCCATTGGATTGATGAGCCGTGCCAAACAGATGAAGCTTGATGAGAGGTCACGAGAGCGATATTCAACAAATGAGCCATCTCAATCTAAGCTTGACATCCAGCACGTTTCAAGGGTTGCTGCACAGTAGTCGATTTCAGATTTCGTTGAATGCGATGCATTCCTCAGGGAAATCAATGATTCTAATGATGAATGCATATGTTCCAGTGGCATAATTAAACACTAAAATCTTCTACATTGTTTTCAGTCTCTCCCACTTGGGGTAATGATGCTGTCGAGGATTGAATATCAAGTTGTGCAGTATCTCTCACGTTGTTCATCCTCTTTTACGTGACTAAACATATAATTCCCTTGCTGATCACTCAAAGGTTTCTACGCTAAAGAATACTGTGACTTTGGGTCAACAAAAAATTCAACCACATTCTCTTTCCTCACCCACCCTCAAGGACTGATGTCCAATAATCTTACAATGTCACCCTAAATCCTAAACCTCGGATACCCTCTCAACTTCAATAGAGTCTCAAAATGCTTCCTGGCAGTTCGCCTTGCAATCGCTAGCCTACTCTTCGCAGAGAGGGAATAAATAAAAAATTTAAAAAGCTTTTTCTGGCAGGTGTGAATTGCGAGTTTGTTCATTGTAGGGTCCCTCATCAAAGCCCAGAGGACTACACCTCCAATAGGGGAGTCAATGAGGTAAAGCGAGTTGAGGGAACCTTGATCATCCCCGGGCAAGTACAAGATTCTTCAACGAGTTTGAGTTCGGTGAAGGATTCTTGGTTTTCCACTCATTTCTTCAACGATTTGGGGGAATGAGGGCTCACTTCTCCAGGTGTCAATTCCAGTGTCAATGTGCACCTAGAAAGCAGTGGTCGGAGGTGAGCCTCCGAGGTGAGCTTTATCAGGTGCGTGAGGAAGCGGAGCACGAGTATTCTAGAATCCCATTCGATTTCACAATTCCTTTGCTCCAATGTTCGTTCCCGGCGATGAAATCTGCTCGCACGACCTTTCCTCTCTCCACAGTGCGCATTCGTTCCGCATCCTCAAATCGAATGTACACCCCCTCGACAGGTCCGTCATAGAACGCCGAAGTCCCGTTCACAAGCTCCAGAATCTGCTCTCGTGACACGCCCTGCTCTAGATCGCAAACGATCGGCACTTGCAGAATTCCCGTGCCCTGCAATACTCGGGCGAGCATCTCCCGCGAGGCGAAGGCACCCGTGACGCGGTCGTAGAAGTCGAACGCCAGGAACACGTCGGGCAGCGCGGAGTATGCAATGGAGTGCGTCGCCACCACCCACTCGCCATACAGGATGTGCCGTTCCGGAAACTCGTCGTCTTGATAAAGGATGGAGTGGAGGTCGCGAGCGTGGCGCTCCAGCCAGGCATCTAAGCGGCGGAACTGCGTGTGAGAGTGCGAGTTTACGGTGTGGCTTCGATTCTGCACCACCGGAGATTTGTTGTAGTCGAGAGAGATGCCCATGTTGGCGCCGTCGATCTTCTCCTCGATGACGACAGGGCCTGGGGAGTGGAAATTGTGAGAGACTAAGTCGTCTGCGGTGGCGGCGCCGAGGTTAATGAGATGCGGAGTGCGAGGGAATTTGAGGAACGGGGGTGTGCCGGCGAGAAGCCTGACGGCTTCGCGAGCTGCGTCGAACGACGGGATTGTGATCACGGCACTAAATCCTTCGTCTAACGACGGTTTGATCAGGAGGCGCTTCATTTGCTTCATGGCGTTGGCGGATCGTCCAGCTCGTAGAGTTGGGTGGTGAATGCGGCGGTCGATTCTTTGGGTACAAAGGGAATCGTCGACGTCGAAGTAGACTGCGACGGCGTTAGTGTCGCCAGCAGCGGCAAGAGCCAACCAATCGCGTCTCTCAGTTGGGGATGGGTTGCAACGATCCAGGACTACCATGGTGCCAGGCCGTCGTCTGCTGACGGCACTCTCGCAGATTGCTCTTGAGCCGCTCACATCTTGCGACACGACGTCCACAGCAGACTTGCGCTTCTTCAAAGCGGAGGAAAACCAGCTTTTTCCACTTCCGGGAAGCCCCACCAGGATGAGAAGCTCAGGATGCTCTGGAACACGGCCCTCGACACGCATCGGAGTCGAGGGTTCTGGGAAATCTGGCTCTGTTTTCGATTTCCAGCGGTAGCTGATCCAATTCGATATGAAGTGCTCTTGCTGCGCCGTCTCAATGGAGCCCGGTCGGATCGCCCGCAGCCATCTGATCACGGTGCCTGCGTCGCAAATCGGCTTCTGCTGTACGCTGGCCGGCCTCTGAAAGCCATACAAGGCGATGTAGCATGCAAGAAGCGTCCCCGCCCTTCCTTTCCCACCTCCACAATGGACCAACCAAACCGTCTGTTCCTCATGAACGGCGTCAAGGAAGTAATCCACCTCTTTGAACGTGGGCGCCTCGTAATTCGCAACCGGGATGAAGATGTTCTTCACCGTCTTGAATGCAAACCAAGACGCTGGCAGCGGCTCCTCTTCGGTCAGAGTGAGAATTCGGTTGATGCCGAGTTTCGCAAGCGTATCCACATCCTCGGCATTGCGAGGCGTGGACATGCCAGCCAGAAAGTATGGCACAATCCACGAAAAGAACCGAGGCAGCTCGTAGGATTCAAACCATAGCCGTTCTCTCGAGTTTGCAGCGAGCATTGTCGGAGGATGTTCAAGCAAATCGTGACCAATTTCACGAGACTCGGCGCACCAAGCGTCTCGCAGCAGAATCTCTCTCGTCTCCTCGGAGATCGATTCTCGTTCTTGCCTGGTCATGAGAGGTCCGTAATGGGTGAACGGCGCGAGGCGACGAAGCCGCCGCGCGACGTAATTTCTCACTGTCGATCCATCGAGCAACAGTGCACGAGCATACGCGAGCATCGACAGCTTAGGATTGTCAATTACGCTCGCATCTCCCAATCGCAAAAAACCCTTTGCAGACTTCGGCTGAGCAATTGCAGACGAGATCGATAGAGGCAGAGTGAGCTGACTACGGATCCCGTGAAGATGATGCAAAACACAGTCCTGTTTCTGCGAGGGGAAATCTGGAAACGCCAGGACAAGCTCCTCGGGGTTCAGAAGGGAAGACGCGTCCTTGGCAACGCTATGCACGTCACGGCCTGTGAGCGTGATGTGAAAATCCTTCGCTGGAAGACCCAATTTCTTCCGAAATGCCGCCCCGGCGGACCACACGCAAACAACCCAGTATACTCTGTCAATTTCTGCACCACCCAGGCCAAGGAAGTAGATCTCCTCCACAGAAATGCTGGGAGTCTCCTCATCAGTACTACCCAGGAGCTTGGATCGATATTCTTCTTTGGTCACAAGAGTGATGTGGTATGGCGTGCTGGGTGCATCCTCGCAAACCCTAAATTTCCTGCCTGTCTCTTCGATCACGGGACCCAGTAACGCCAGGCCACCGCGAAATCTTTTGAGAGTGGCCGCCATACCATCGTCAGCTAGCTAGTCAGTACTATCAATCGTGAAAGGGCTGGTTTCAGCTGAAATGGTTCCCCCTTGAAAACGATGGTAGCCTACATGGGGAATCAATCCACTATCGATGGAAATGCGCTCTCAAACGAACGTGAGTGCAATTCCATAAGAACTTCGGCTTGAAGGCTACTCCAGGAATTCTTTGCACGCGGAAAGAATTGATTGACTAGAAACAGATAGACGACGGATGGAATCGTGACCTCAGTCGAATCAAAACCAAAGTGGATCGAGTGCTCAGCAAGGAATGGCTTCCGCACGCCGAACACGTTTTGGGCAACACGAGCTCCAGATCGAGGGTGCAAGACGGGAGTCGAGAAGACATAGCCTGCATGAGACTGTGACTAAGTTAAGTACAAGTTATATTGTACGATATGGAAAAAAGGTTGGAAGACCATCCTAGATAGGTTGGAATGGGTCCATCATGGTCATGTTTGCAACCTAAAATTGTCATTCCTGAATAACCCCTGAAAGGCATAATTTGTCAAAAATTGCCTTTTTTTTAGGATATTGAGAAATAACAAATGAATTTTAATAATCATTCCTATTTGTACTAGACTAGGTATGGAAATGTGTGGAAACAATTTCAGAAACTTTACTATGCACATTGAAAGATTAGAGTGGTTGATTTTAGAAGAGTTGTTTTTTCTAGACCTTGTCTAGTGGGGTCAATAGACTTCTACTAGAATGAAATTGTTGCATTACACATGGGTATTTTTTTAATAGTTGCATCCTATATCATGTTAGTTATGTACCTTCAAAATATAAAACGTAGAAGACTTTTGCACATTCTACCCAAAGTTGTTGAAGCTATAGGAAAAATTGCAAGCAATATAAATTTTGATCTAGGCACCAATTGGAAAAAAATGATATTCACATCAAGAAAGAATATGTTCACACTTTGTGTCAGAATTCATAAACACTTGTTTAGAATTGACTTTATGCAAACCTACCCAAGATTTCTTGCATATAATGAAAGGCCATTTGGTTCTATTTATAAGATAAAGGAATTTTAGAGCCATGGTGGAGCGCACTAATGGCCTTAATTGAAGTTTTTAGTGATAATAATGAAGTGACTTAGCAATCACACTAGGAACTTCTACTTTTTATGTGCAAAACCATTAGATAGATTGATTATGATGTTGTGTTATTTTGAGATAATATAATGACCATTTCAAGTGACATGACCATAATGGATGCACTTTAAGTTGATTTATTTTTGTTTAATTGTATGCATTTATATGAATTTTGAAGAAGGCTGAGCGAGTCTTTGGGGCTATAGTGGTAGTATACTAGAAATTCATACTTTATGTTGGAAAAATGTAATCTCAAATGCTCTTGCCTTCTCTTAGTTTGTTTATATGTCAAAAACAATTTAGTAGCTTTCAATCATCCCACAAGAACAAGGCAACAAATATGCTCACAGTGGGCTCATCTACCTACTTAAGTCTTGATCATAAAATCTTAAAATAGAACACAATTTCTCTTCTAAACCAATCACAAGATGACATGTAGCACTTTTTGACCAAAAAAGTACTTAATTTGGATTGGATCTACCTTCATGTAGGATATAAAAAAATACAATGTGGTATTTTAAAGCCAAATAATGTTGTTTGAAAAAAATACGAGAATAATATTATAACAAATCACCATGTCTTTCAATTTTCCTTATCTTTAATTTCTCATCTTTATATTCTTTAATCCTAATCTTGCCCCCATACCAATTGTAAGTGAATTTCTCCTTGAGAATTTTCATCACACTATATAGGGTTCTATATATTCCAAAAATCAATGAACTCCAAAAGTCATTGGAAATTTTGTAGGAGAACAAAGTATATGTATAATGTGTCATTTTTTATTGCACCCATCAATGATCCAATTCAACTTCAATTCTAAACAATTCCCCACAATTATTCATTAAGTCAAATCACCTCTAAAATCTCATTTTCCACAATTGAAATACATTTTTTACAAACAATATGATCTTGAACATGTAAAGTCCAATGATCACAAATTTTTTGTATGAGATAAGGTAAGTTGCTCATATAGCAACCCTTTTAAGGACTCACTTAAGGACTCATAAGGAGTTAGGCTTCTTGAAATATTTTTCAATAGTTTCATAGTTTCATAGTTTTTGGACTTATGTGGAATTAGTTACAAATTTTTAAAGTAGAATTGGCGAGGTCACTAAAAGCATCCCTCCTAAAATCACCATTTGTACAATGATGGTGCAATAATGAGTGCAATGTATACCTCTATGTTAGAAGACGCTTTTAAAGCAGGGTTGCTCTTAGAGCACCCCGCCTAACATCTTGTCCGGGATATTATGTGAAGTTCTATGCGTCCAACTGATAAAAAAATATTTCATACACGAACAGCAGTTCATGTAATTCAAACAGTAGCTCAAGAATGTGTTCACTTCCTGCTAAAGCACCCTAGGCGCTGAAGGGTTCACTGCAGTTCACATCTCCAAACAGGGCTAATGTGATACTTGGAGGTCAAACATAATGCATACTGAACCTAACAGCCAGAACAGATGTTTGATAGAAAATGGATTCCAGCCATCAGGCTCAAACATAATATTGATGTCTTTATTATGAAACCAGCGCGATCTCTACTGACGCGATAAATAGACAAGCTCCTACAAGAATCCACCAGGTTCAAGTCTCGCCCTCTGCCACTAATGCAGCTTGAGCGTAAGGAAACCAAATTGCCGTTGCCGACAAATCCATTTTCAATGCAAAGCACAACCCTCTAAGAATCACTAGTGCACGCACAACCTGCAGCCACGGAACAAGGCGAAATCAGATACAACAAAATTACACAATGTGTCCACACACTTGCATCGCTACAAACCAGAAATTGGAACCTATCAACTCGGTTAATTTGGGGGGGAGACGCACAGAGGGTTTAGTTCAGTTAGGGTTAAGATTTTTAATCGGGGTTCAGTGTTTTCAACCCAAGGGTGGGTTGCATAGGGGGGTGGGTTGGAGTTGGGTCGAGATTTCAACTCCGGTTGAGAATTATTCTCAATGAATGCATTGAATTTCCCAATGCAGCCCTCGGTTGAAACGATTTTCAACCAAGGACTAATTTTTCTCAAACCTTTAATTTAAATTGGCTACTGTGTACGAAAGAGGACCCGGGGAAGGCAAACCAGCATACAACAGGGATTCTTCCTCAAACCGGATGCAGTGAAGGCCCCCAGATGAAAACCCGAAATACCGACTTCAAAGTGAACTTTGAAGACCCTCGTAAATCACACAAACCCTAAAGAGCATAGCAACTAGGGTTTATGATAAGGCTAGAATGGGACTATTCCATGCAAGCTGACTGGCTTCGAATCTAATGAAGTTCTAAGAAAAGGGTTACCAAGGGCTTGATCTCTTTGAACTTTGATTCTCACAAATTCCTCAGATAAAATCTTGTCAGCTTTGATACCCTACAGAGAGCAGGTCTGCATGGCGGGCCCTGTATACTACTGTCCGCTCTTAACTACAGAAATCCGTAGTCCAATTAAGAGAGCCTGCTCAAGATAATCCTGCACTAGTCACTATTGTCGAGGAAATTCAATCTATAGGAATCGTATTATTTACCATAGCAGATCTGAAGATCAGTAACAATTAAAGAAGAGAAACTCCAGCAAAACCTACAGAGATCAGTGTTAACATGGACTTCATATTAAATGGCTATAAAGCCATAGTCGCATAAAAACCAGCTGCAGAGCGAAAAGGTCAAGCAGACGTACCATCCATACAGACTGATTGAACGCTTTTAGTGGCGTTGTCCGCAAAATGGAGTCTTGAGACATAGGAGACACTGTCGCCTCTTGTACATAGCACGTGTCAAAAAGTATCCGAGCCATCAATGCCAGTCTTTTTTCGGAAACCACTCCACCATTCACATCCTCAAACCTCAATCCCAAATTGATCAGAGCTCTTGCAATTCGCCCTTCGTCATTACTTGCTAAGGAATTAATCATCCGTGCCAGTTTCAAGCGCATTTCCGTGTCAAGTACCTTGCTCTGGCAACCACATCGAAGCGAGAGAATTAGAAATTAATCTGCGCGAGGTGAATATTGGATGCACCACTTAAAAAGTAAGTCGTGTACACTCTAGATTTATCGTTCCCCAAATCAGAGAAGAGAATATTCTGATTCTAAAAGTCCAAAATTTTTTTAGAACTCCTGGTGAGTGATGGATCAAAGAATGTAAAATTACCTGCCCAAAGTCAATGAGACCGAGGCGTCCATCAGAAAGTAGCAAGAGATTCCCGGCATGTGGATCAGCATGGAAGACGCCATCTATAAATAGCATCTGCCAAGCACAGCAATGTCGAGGGTATCAGCCAAATGCAGTCCCAGTAATATGAGATCATGCAAATTTAATAGGTTCAAAAAAAAGGTACCTGTCCATAGGAATGAACCAAGACTTCCAAAGCCCGAATGACCTCAGGTATCCTGCAACAGTATAATAATTGCATGTCAATTGTACTGCATGGATCTCGTCTCCGTTATCGAGCCCAAATAATCGAACACATAAAGGAGTCAATTCCATGCTCCGGGATTGTGCATGTTGATATGCGGAATATAGAGCTCAGGAAATTCCCAGCTTACCTCCTCTGCAAGGCCACTGGTGCCTTCGAGTGCAGAATTTGAGTAAATGGTACACCATCCAATCTCTGCCAAAACATGAGATAAACTTCAGCATTTCGATGAATGGTAGGAAGTCCGATGGTATTGCATAGAGTGGAACCCTTCGAACAGGATAAAAAATAAATTTAAAGGTGGCAGAAACCAATGGACAGAGAGGTGGTTACCTCCATAACAATAAGTCGCTTAGAACATAAATCTAGTATGGGCTGGGGACATTGGATTTGGTCGAAACCACCCTCCTTTAAGCTCCGCTTTATGTTTGTCTGTTTGAATCAAATAGCACCAGCGCCAAATTCAAACGTCACCACATGAAATACAATAATAAACTAACTTGAAAGTCGTGGAAGTGGGAACAAGATGCTAGAAATATTAAGGATCACAAGTACATGGGCTTACCATAAACCAAACTTCACGATCGAAATCAAACTCCAAAGGAATGGTGGCTTGAATCTCTTTTACGATCTACATCAGCAAAGAAACACTCGTTCTCAACAAAATTTAGCATAATAATTCAAATATCAGCTGCTAATGGACAAAGTGCTAATCTAGGCGAACATCTAAGTGATGTATCCAAAACCCACTTACTGGGACAAGATCAAAAGGAAGCTGGCCTTGCAAGAAATTTGCCACCTGCAACAAAATAGCCAAAATAAAAACACTGGTAAGCTGATGGAAAACATCCATGATTAGGGCAAACACCACGTAAAATCGATGTTTCACAGGCACTAGTGAACATAAATGGAGGTTCCCAAACCTGAAATGCAGGAAAGAAGTTCAACTCTGTGCAGTGTCCGAACTTAGAAAATACTCTGATAAAACGAATCAGCACCTTCCTAATCAAGTCCAGGTCATACCCAACCAATATTCCGCAGATCAGCGGCCATTACTTTCTCCATACCAAGGTGCTGAACCTTGATCACCACACGAGTGCTATCTAGAAGAGTACCTGCATGCACCTTCTCAACCCACATACAAAATGCCTACTCAGTTTCAGCACGGCACCTACCTTGACAAGAGGATTCGCTAGCGAATAAAGCTAAGTAAATCTTCGCAAATGATTCTAGTGGGCAATGAACCAGACGGCGTACTCCAGGTCAGTGAGCCATTTCAATGTTACCTCGACCTTCATAATCCGCCCTTACAAGAGAAAACAACAATTTACCTGAGCGATAGAAGCAGCGGCAAGAGCGGTGGAATCTACATTTAAGAAAACCTCCTCCAGTGGTACCAGGCCTCCTGCTCCAACAGACAGCGATTTCCTGCGAGCACAAGTAGCAAGCTGTTGCATAATGCTACGTCGCACTTCAGGGAAAGGGCGAGGCGGGGCGTTGTCTAGGTGGTTAGATAATCGCCGGATCCAAGGCTCAGGTACAAAATCCTGCTCATCCACACCAGTTTCAGAATACTTTTACAGGCCGCTGATTCAAGCTTACTAGGTACCGTCTTTGCCTTAACAACTCACGTCAACAGAAAACGTGGACCAGATAACTTACAGCTTTAGTGGCTAGAATTTGTGCAGACTTGACGTAAAATCCACTCATGTCCAGAACTAAGCTATGCACTTTCTCACCACCCCACTCGTGCCGCACAGCCCATACTTTGTCCCGCTCAGCTGAATTCATGTTCCTCACTTGCCGCTTCGTCTTGATGTACCTGACAGACAGCAGCCCTATGGGCTACACATAAATGTTCTCTTGCTTCTGAACGAACATCTCAACGCGAAACTGACATATCCATCTCCATTTTTTTATGATACTAACTAATTCCTGTATAATTGAGAAATCCTCAAAGCACCCCACGCCCAGCCCATGGACAAACCAAAGCAAAAAAATTACCAGGGCAGGAGTCAGTACCGGAAGTAAATAGGCAGGAGACGTTTCCAGAACTTGAGTGTGCGATAAAAATTGGGCATACACAACCACACAATCGGCTGAGCAACTGTTATTCCCAACACTGGGCCTGCTATCGGCTCAATCACCCTCCTTATCGGCTCTGGAAGGGCCTGCAAATGCAAGGCAAATTTACGATTTCATGAAATATATGGATTTTCTTCTAAATAGAAAAAGAAAAACTAGACTACTTAACTTTTAAAATGAAAATGAAACAAAAATCTTGGAAAATTGTTTGGAGGGAAGGGCACATTTTGGTCAACAAGCTCGAAAGTGGAATACTAAAATGGCTTCTTCTATTTTTAACGGAACAAAAAACTATATATATTTTGAATCATACTCAAAACAGTCGTTATTCTCAGACGCTCACGATTCAGTGGCGAATTAATGCCTCAAGTAAAGGCAAACAAAATAACATCAATTCCATGGCATCATCATGACCAGATAATTCAAACATTCCGAAATGCGGACTCCTTCAAGCCATCTTAAACCCTCCCCTAATTCCATTCCCCGAAAATTGACCTAATTTTGGATTCCTCTGACTTACCAATTGCTTCCGTGCTCCGACCGGCACAGTACAAATGCTGAGCACCTGCATCACAGGCCACGCGCCCTCCCACAGCGACCTCGAGAGCAGAAGCGCAGCAATTTTCACCACCGTAGTAACACATCCCACAACGAACGCCCCCCGTCCACGCGAAACCCTGTCTCTCCTCCTCCAGGTGGAATTGGACTCCGCCTCCCTCGCAAACACGTCCAGCAACACAGACATCAGCGAGCCCCCCACGCGCTTCCCCGCCCGCAAGAAGCCGTACTCCGTGTAATTGGCCGAGCGCAGAAACGGAATCTCTTCTTCGTGACGGGCGAACGCCGCGCACACGTACTTGCGTCGTCCGTCCAGGAACGTCAAGTGTTCACAGGATGTTCGCCGGGCGAGATCGGCATCCTCGCGCCCCGAATAGGAAGGATCTTCCTGCTGCTGGAGGGAGAAGCGCGGGGGAGGCAACAAGCGGCGGTGGTGCCTGCGCAAGCGCGCCATGCCATCCCTGTCCTGCATGATGCGCTAACGCCAATGCCCTACGAATTTCGAGCAGAAATGGCATAGAGACCTGTCATGAAAAATTCAGGAGAAATGCACCTGCGAATTGCAAATACCTGAAGGAGTGATCAGATTCGAGCTCACATCAGGAGTGATCACGCAAGCTGAGGAGCGTGCAACACTCATGGGGACGGGCAATCAAGCTTGGAGCAGCAGGCGTGGCTGCAGCAGGATGGAAGGAGGGCAAGTAAGTTAAGCTTTAGGGCTGGGGCTCAGCAAAGCTACGAAGGCCTGGCTCTCCGGATAAACTTGTCCTTTTAGTTTCGATCCCTTCCTCGAATTGCTGGCGGCCTGCTGCAACAGTCAATTTTTGTATTTCGAATAAGTTAGCGTAAGACACGTGCACGAGAGTCTTACACGTGTAAGATGTACAGTGTACAGTGTACAGGGGGCTGAGGGCTGCACCGGTGCACATGGCACCCTATGTACATAAGAGCATCTCCAATGCAAAGACAAGATTAGGGACAATAAGATAATTTACTCTAGAAGTGATCATTTAAGGATTGATTTGTCCTTTTCATGGTTTTTCATGGATGGAAAGGTTTTTTAGCTCATTTTTAAAGAAAGAAAAATAGATGGACCATGTACCACAATTAGTTTTGTATTTTTTTTATGTATTATTAAAATATTTATGAATTTTCAAAGATTTGTGTTATAGATACCTATTTATGTTCATTGATCTCTCAAAACTTCATCCACCTATAACTTGTAGAGAAATGAAAGGAAATTAATCTTGGAGAATGATTAGTTCTTACAATGAATAATGGATTTTCCTTAATTCACTAAATGACTAAAAAGGTTTTGAAAAGAATCACTTCAAAATCTCATATTTATTCAATAGGTAATTATAGGAGTGATTTGATAAAGATGGTCACTTTTAGAGTAAACTAATGTAAGGTAAAATAGCTAAATGTAATAAGAGTTGTTTAATAACTCCTAAAAAATGACATTAAACATGGTATAAGTAAACGCAAAGTAGATACGTGGATTGACTCAAGGTTGTCATAGCCGTAAGGTCATCATTTTTGTTACAAATAGAATGAGAATAAAACTTTGTGTGGTGTTGAAGCTGTAATGTGATGATGAACTTGCGTTAAGAATGCTATTGCACAAAGTCTTGTATTCTTTATACTAGCCATTGGTTGTTTGTATTTCATAGCAATTGTCTATTTTAAATTATGTATATATAATGCCAAAGAATCAAATTTCATACTTTTGATTTCACATTGTTGTAGTGGGCAATTTGTTGCATTGACAAACAAAAAATAAACAATAAAGGGTTCAAATTTTCTACAACAAAGACCATAGTTTAGCAATTGAACTATATTTTCAAGCTCTTTTTGCATGATTTTTATATTCATTCAAACGAGTAGACAAGTTGTAATTGTTGTAATCTATGAAGTCTTTACGTTGTACAATTCACGATAAATTCTTTACAATTTTCATGTTAGAGTAGATTCCTACCAATACATTTGTGATTCATTGTTGTATAAATTTGCATGATTCAAAATCGATATCTCCAAAAGATTATTGACATGATTTATAAAACTTGATGATTTCTATTTGAGTAGGACATGTTGCTATTGGATTTTTAGTCAAACATTGCATTTATTTGTATAGTATTAATTATTGGTCATCAAATTATTGCAATCTATGATTTCTACCAATTAAATTTCTATATGTGACATTTGTTTAGTGTAATTTTTACATTACATTTAATGGATTTCATTATGGATGAAAGAACTTATGATCTTGGAGTGCATGAACTAATATTTCTATTTAATCATTTTTTTGAGAACTTTTATAAGTTCATTTCATCTACATGTGAAAATAGAGCATTCAATGAATGTAAGAGAGGGAATTTCACTACTAAAAAATGATAATCAAATGAACAAAAAATTAATGATTTTTTATTGAAGTAAATATTGTATAAACCATTTTTATAGTTTTTTGTTGATTTGGCACAAGTTAACAAATTGGTAATAAATTTTTGGCTGATTAGTACAATGTTCAAGTCAACAAATAAATCAACATTTTTTTTTCATTTTGATTTATAAGAATTTCAAATAAATTTTCATCAATCCATTGGAATTTTAAAATATATTTTTAACTTAATCATTCACAATTTGATGTTTATTGAAATTAACAGACTTTCATGGCCTTTTGGCACAATAATTAATTTTTTTCAAAAAATTTTAACTATAAAAACTTGAAAAATAAAACTAACTCTCAATTCCTAAAATTCATTTGCAATTTTGAGTCTCTAATAAAAAGTTATGAATAAAGTTTAGAAAAGGGTTGAAGTGAACATTTTCTTTGACATTCTTAAACATTTTTTTTGAATTTTTTCCATAAATTTTAATTGAATATTCAAAATTATAAATGAATTCATGGAGAAAAAATTTAGTTTCATTTTAAATCTTTTTTTTATTCAAATTTTTTTGAATAAAATTATTCAACTATGACAAAACAATCACCAAAGTTGTTGAGTTTACAAACCAAATGAAAAACAATTGAAATAACTATATATATATATTTTTAATTTTTAATTATTTTTTAATTATTTTTTAAATTATTTATTAATTTTTTTTTCTAGACCTTTCTTTAAGTACCAGTCACATGACATGTATTCAAACTCGAATTTCTAGAAATACTATACTTTGAATGTGAAACAATTTTAGAAGAAGATGGATTCTATTGTCCATATGACCATGACATTTTTATTAATATATATATTTTCTGCCATTGGTGCAAGGTTTAAATTCCCACCCTCCCTCCCATTTACTACTAAGACTCATGCTTAGGGGAGACAGGCTGGACTTCTAATCATATGGTTGGTATGTATCAATACATTTACCACCATACATGAATTTATATAGTCACTATACATGCTAAGTGATTTAAATCCCCATATGTGAGGAATACTTTATTCAAGGGATTACCACTTGGGCTAAAATTTTCCTAATATAATTTAGATACTGGTAATTGAACCAGAGATTATTCTTAGACATAGTACCATTATTGTCTAAATATGGCACTATGAAATTATTGGAGGAAACAACCGGCATTCAAAAATTGGGGGCTTCATGAAATTACTATTTATTTTTTCAGCCTTATGGCATGTAAGAGCCCATTAATGAGGCATGGTGCAACTCAGAGTTACTGACTATGTTTTATGCTGCCCATTGAAGCAAATGGACATCTTCTTGAGAGAGAAATTGTTGAAATTACTTAACTTTCTCTTGAGAGCTTTTATTTGAATCCTTTAATCCTCTACAACTTAGCTAAAGAGAGTCCACAACATAGTTAGCTTGCACTTTCACTATAGCCCTTGCAATTTTGTTTTAACAATTTTTTCTTGAGAAAATTTTTCTTGGTAGCTTCTGTCTATTATACACCTCACAATCTTATGGCTTCTTCTTCATCGTAATCTAATGCTGCACATGCTCAAGTCTTGGAAATGTTGGAGATTTTGATTGATTCTTGTTGTCTTATATTCTACATGTGAAAACGATAACAAGTGCTAAGAACTATAGACACCTGACATACGTATTCTAACTTACTTCATATTTGTTCGTTTGTATGGGTGCAAGTGAGGTTCTTAGCCTCATGAAGAATATTTGGACACAAGATAGATACATCAATCTTTTTGGAAAATTTCATATTTCATACTAAAAAATTTCTACAACTTACTTATGCATCAAAAGCTCTAATATATGGTTCTGGATCTCGAGTATACTTATTTGCTTTTCTTTGTTGTGACCAAAATTTATTTGGATGATTGTTCTACCTTGTGTCATGTATTACCTTGTATATATATTAGCATTTGCTCAAGTTTATAATGATATAGGAACCAAAAAGAGATCCAGAAAAATGAAGTTTTTAGCTTTGAAATGATTGGATGGATGTCCAGTTCCTGGGATGTTCCAGAAAAACTCTTTCTTTTTTTCTTTTTTTCTTTTTTAAATTTGAATTCCAGGTATTACTCCTAGGTTTTTTTTATATAATCTACCGCTTAACTTACAGAATAATAGATCACATAAATACTTCCAGAAAGTATTCTAAGTCTTTCTTGTTATTCATAAAATAAATTCCGTAAGAAGCTCATCTTTTTAGAATTTGGCTATAATAATGCCTTACACATTAGTACTTTAAACATGTTGTTCTAATACTGACACAATTAATAATATCTTGTTCATCCCTCTTATTCATACAACATACGCAGTTTAACCACTTGGTAACAATTTCAGTTTTGATACCAATTAAAAATTAATTTGACGGCGTTTTTGGAGCTTGTGCCTTAATTTTACAAAGTAAAGAAGCTTTTTTGGTTGGTTGCGGACTACGTGAATGCACCAAGTACAGTAAAGTGGTATTTACACCAACTGAGCCATCCCAAGGTTGTTTCGTTTACAACTTATGATATTTCGAGCAGTTGCTGGAATTTTATCTGATGAGCCAGTTCGGGATTGAATTATACTAGTTTGTATTCAAGCTTAGATCAACGTTGTATTTTCTAAGATGGTGTTGGGTTCTCAAAATAACAGCCAATAGGTGGTGTATGAGTCTCAAAAAGTGTTTTTGCTTATTACGATTTAGTTTGTTTTGTGAGCATGACTGAATTTTTTCTCTGGTGAATAAATGATAACAAATTGTGGTATCCTTAAGACACCTCGTACACGTTGATTAGCATACTAATTGTTTGCTGGTTTGCATGGATACAGGTGAGAGCTACCACCTCCGGAGGATTTTTTCAGAAAATCTCCAAACCACATTATTAACAAGTGAAGAACCTGAGTTATTAATATATACTATATTTGGATTTCCATATCCATTTGCATTGTCCTATACTTGTCTTTGCTTGAGGATAGTAGCAAAATCATTAATCACTGTTGCAGTTTCAAAAATCTCTCATGATTTCCTATTTTTTGGCAAATAGGCACATAATACAACAGAAGTAGTGAAGCTTTCTATACTCATTACTTAACTTTCACTTTCTCTTTTACTTCGTGAAAATGATGTTTATTCATACCATATTTATTTTGGGCTTAGATTCCTTATCTTCTGATAAAGAAACAAATAGGCTTTAGTATATATGATCTTATAACTTTTTCATTATAATGAAATTACTATGAATTGAAAAAAGTGCCTTCCACATATTCTTGCAATATTAGTTCTGTCTGGACTTAAATACGACTAGGTCATAGTATTGCAATACTCTCTATGAAAAAGATGGTTTTTTAGTTAAAACAAGAATAACTCCTATTTCCTAAACTGAGTATGAGTTTTGATAGGGAGATAGAATTTACCCTAAATCTATCAAAGAAGTATCGAAAAAACATTTTTCTTTTTTTCTAGCTTTCTATTTAAAGCACATGTCACTAGACATGTGTTCAGACAATTAATGCTAGAAATACAATAACAAAATTGCTTTGTGGCAACAAGTGTTAGGGATTTTTAAAGTCATTAAACTACCACTTGGAGGATTTTGTCTGAAAACATATGTTAAAAAGTGTTACAACAAATATTGACATTTTTTTTTAAGAAAATGTTGCTTTTAATTCCTATTTTTTTGAACAATCTGGTAGTTGATTTCATCTGTTTGAGTCTTTTATGATCCTAAGATTATAGATGATACTATAAAGGAATTTGAATAGCCCACATTCTTCTTACTTTTATCTAACACAACTGGAAGTTAATCTCTATATTTAGTTCCAAATTAATATCATCAAAATCCACTACTCTAAAGTGTGGATTTTGATTAATGCCTCAGTGACTTGATGGATTATGGATGACACTTGGGCAGGCATAAAAGACAAAGGAATTTAACTAATTATGTCACTAATTAAGCTAATTAGTATTCTTACATACTAATGTACATTTAAAACCAGTTTGTCAAGGTGGTTGATGGGTTATTATTTGCCTTGCTGCAATCAAACAAATTAGGTGAACTTTTGATATGATATGCATTGGAGCCACATGTTTAGGAGATATGGGGGCTACCTTGATATCCCATCATAATTTAACTCACACAAATTAAAAACGTTCACACTGGCTCAACCTATACATCAATTTGAAACCAAACACGATAACTGTTATGGTTTATTGTTGAACTTGGGTGTTGAATAAATCAGTACTTGTGGCTAAACTTTCAGCTATGAACCAGTACTTGTTGCTAGACTGTGAAGTTCTAATACTTACTATGGCTACTATTTCCTATCAATTACTGTGAAGTTTGTTTACCATCTGAACAACGTTCATGGCTTCTACCCAAATCAATGCTACTCAGGTTCTTTTTTACTAGTAGAGAGTTTTTTTGCATACATTTTGTTGTGTAATTTTTTTCCTTATGAAAGCTATAGCATGCATTTGAGGGCTTAAGACACTTGGTGTAATCTCATTAACCCTATACTTTTGTTTGATTTTTGGGATGGGCACATGTGACGCCCCAAACCTCTTGAAGAAATGTTGAACTCAAGACAAATGCAAAGATCATATAAACTTTCATCTTTTTATTTATATTTAAGAGTTTCTCCATTTTATAAGAAGTGTGAAATGACTCTTTTACTTAAATATATTCTATATTGTTGAGACTTATCTTATTTGTCTATCTTTGTCTATTTTTTATCTATGGTATCTATCTAGTAATGATGCATAGATATGTAATATGACCATTACTTGGCATATTTCAATTCCATCACTGGGTTAATGACAATGTTTACCTTTATTTTTGCTATGACAAAAATTCAAACAAATGTGACATGATTCATATGTCTATGTAGTTTTTCTAGACGATATATCTAGTAAAAATTGGATTAGTTGAGGTACTGGAGTCTAATTTAGCTCCTGCTAAGATGAAGTTTTGTTTGGAAAAAATTAGATAAGCGCCTAGAAGCTTGGGATGTATTAGAAAAATCCATTTTTAAGTAATCTAGGTGGGTGGGAGGGACATCCCCAAACAGGGCCTTCCGTATTAATTTAATAAAAATTATAACTTTGACAAAACTACTAAATCTCAAAGTAGACTAAATATGACAGAAGTAACACATATCATATCAATAAAGCTTTTTACTTCATCAAAACCATCATCTCAATATAACTTTGCAAAGAATAATTAATGAACCAATATATATCACATTGAAGATATTACATGGTAGTTTTTAATAAAAATTCACTGAGCTATAGACTATATGTTAAATCATACCAAATAAATAAATCTTTCAATAATATGATTTAGAGATGATTCCTCCAAAAAATATAGTAATCAAAGTCTTGAAATGAATTGCACAATTGATAATTCTAAAGAGGCTGTAAATCTCACCTTCACCTATACAATCCAACAAACACAAAATTAGTTAGAATGCATGTGCAAGATGTCTTCAGTTCACAACAACGCATGGTAGCAATCACAATACAAAAATAAACCAACATAGCTCAAAACATCTCACAAGACCAAGACCACCAAATCATAATGTAGCATCTTGTCAATCATATAAAACTTGTGAAGAAGCCATTTCAAAACACCACACTCTAAACTCCAAAATCACCTCTAAACCACTTTGTGCAAATTATCAATAAAGAAGCTTTAGTAGGTTGCAAATAAGAGAAGCTTAAATATTTAACTTAAACAATTTCTTTCATAGCTATGGCCATATTCAAATTCAAATTTAAATTAGATTGGGTTATGCAATGGAACTTAAATGGGCTTGTAAAGTCCAGCTGCCTTCGGCCAATATTAATCTAAATAGTTAGATCAACCCCCACTTATTTTATAACTTAAGTTCATATGTATAAATTAAAAACTATCATTTAACGAATATGATAAAATATTCAAGATAGTCACTTAATATGTGCATATGTATACAGGTGACAAGATTTTTGTAGATATGGATTTGGCCAAATCATTGGTTGAACATATTATTTGTAGGAATGAATTCAAATCACCTACATGATGGCTAATTTAAAGTCAAAGTTCACTAGGATAGAAAGGCCATAAAGGCACTAGTAGAAGAAAACATTTATTTCAACAAAATTCAGATGATGTGGTTTTCAATTTTCTGCCAAAAAGTACAAAATCTTCGTTGGTTGCAATGCAATTTTTTGAAACTCAAAAATGAAGTTAAAGAATCATAATGGATGAATATTAGTCAATTTCATCACAAAGGAACAAGAATGAAAACTTCGATGATATTAGAAATCTAAAAGTCCAAGGTGAAGTCAAAAATAAATTTCAAATTGTAGATTAGTAGAAAACTACAAATGAAGTTTGGAAATAATAGTTAGTGGTCAAACTTCATCCACTCATAACGCCACTAGGAAAGTTCAAACCAAAAGTTATTTAGCAATATAGATAGGTAAAATTAGAATCTATAAGGAACCAAATTCAAAAGTCCAAAAATAATAAAATAACAATAGAAGTCTCGCAGTTTGGGAATGAAATAGAGAGTAAAGTACAATCTTTTGAAGACCACCAAGTGGAACTTTTACAATTAGGGTTAGATAGAAGAAACTTAAAGGAGTTTAAAACCACTTCAAACTCTAAAAAATACCCAAGACTCCAATAGTTATAAAAAGATGAAGTTTCGGAGAATGAATGAATAAAACCACTCAAAAATCATTCATCAAAGTTAAAACTTTGGGCTTGAGTAGAATTAGTAGTGTAGAGCTAGAGTTCAAAATTTATAGTTAACTAAAATAAGGAAAGTCTCAAAAAGAGTAGATGAGATTGAGATAGTTTTTTAAAGATTTTGACTTCATCCAATTATAATTTCTTGTAGGAATCTCTCATTTTTGCAAGTCTTAGGTTTTCGAAAAGAGCACAATTAGAGCAACAACTTAGGAGAGCTTAATTTAGATTGTAGACAATTTTATTAGGAAATTGCAGTGGCTTCAAGACTTTCTATTGTTAAAAATTAATCTTTGCAAGTAGGTTAGTTTTAGTAATTTTTTTGAACTTAGACATTTAGAAAGAGTCCATTATTTAGAATGCTCAGTGGAAGACGCTTAGACACCCTTAAAGAAATAAAACCAAACCAAACCAAACTCGTTGTGAAAGTTCTTTACTATAGATGAATAAATAAGTGCTCACATAAGCCTATAATTTTTTTCTTTGTAACTTTAAATTAAAAGTTTTAGACCTTCATATAAAGACAATAACTTCATATACAATTTCATCAAATCTTAAAACCAAAAGTATTATAACCAATTTTTACATGCTCTCGAAGGTATTGTCTTCAAATTAATTGACAATTTAACCTTTTTTCACTCTTACAAGTATAACTTTTACATTAAAACTCCAAATGGAGCAAATTACAATTTTTTTGGAAATCATACTATTAAATATAACATTTTTTCAAATTTTCATCCAAAAATTTATTATATTCACAAAGATATAATTTTTCCATACATAATAACTTATAAAAAAACTATAAAAAAAACCCGATGACCTTGATTGTTTCTCTTGCCTTAAGAATTACATCAGCTCGTACCTTAGTTACATAAGTATTTCAAAGCTTATTAATTATTTTTTTTATCTCCCAAACTTTATTTTATTTTAATAATAATTATAAAAATTCTTAAAACAATAAAAAAGAGAGAATATACTTTACCTTTCTATTTAACAACTTGAATAAACTTTAATAAAAATGAAAATTATTCAAAGGAGGAAGTTTCAAAAATATAAGACCTAGCTCTCATTAAAAGAGTTTCAAAATCTTTGGTGGAAGCAGAAACAATCAGTATGCTAGGGTTTAGTTGATTGGTTGAACTATTTGAATAAGTCCATATCATTTTATATGGCTTCATAGAGTTTAAACTTTGTTGAACTCATCAAGTAGTATAGTGAACTTGCAACTTGACATTGTTAGTAAAAATGTACAAGAAAATTATACAACCACTCTATTACCTTTCTCCTTTTAAACTATGTCAAGATACAATAGATCCAAAATAAATTAATAAGCCTGCTTGAAACATGGTTTTTCATGACTCATACATTTTTTCTTATTTATTTTTTTAAAGTATGTTTTTAATAATCAATTCAAATCAAGAAAATAAAAATATATACATAATGAACCAATTTGCATCATGACACTATAGTGAGAACTGTGCATTCCGTTATTCTCAAAAAACAAGAATGACTTTGGGTGTTGTGTTGTATAAATACTATTAACCATTGGTTATCACATTTTAAATTTTTATATTTTCATATGTAAAATTTTTCAACAAGGCTATATGAAGGGTTGTAAAGCCAATATATCTATGAGAATGCATGTGAAAGTGTGGATAATGGTGCAACTATTTGAATCTTGAATATGACATTTTTTTGAAAATGTAAATGAATGTGATTTAAGAATTTCTATTACTAATCACTATTTCTTCAAATTTGATGGATATGGTTCTCATGTGACTATAAATATGAAAATGGCTCATAGTGTAAAATTGAATCTTTGAATCCTTCCATTTCATATTTTTTTTAAGATCCCACTTTTGAACATTTTTTGTTTCAACTCTTTTAAGCAAGCATTATGTTTGTTTAAAAACAATTGAACATTGAGAAACATATTTAGAAGTGCAACTAAAGAAGTGTTCAAAGTACTTGTAAAAAATTCATTAAATGTTTTTCAATTATATTGGAGTGTTGCGAGTTTCCAAAAGTTCTTGAATTGTAAGAATTTGGCTACAATAATAAACTAACATGGTTAAGTGACTACCATACTCTATTATACTAAAATATTAATTTATATATATATAAATTTTAAATTATTTTTTAAATTATTTTTTTAAAAATATTTTGAATAATTTTAAATTGTATCTAGTAGTCATTTTAAATCCTCGAGAAGCAACGATGGTCTCAAGGACTAAAATTTGGCTCAAGTTCTCCATCTATATCTGTGGCATTCACTATAGTACAATAGAAAGTATGTTAACAGAGACACAAGTAGAAAAGATGTCACTAGAAGAAACAAGCATTAGTTTCAACAAAATTCAGTTGATGCAGAATTCTGTTTTCTATCAAAAAACCCAGTTTTTGCATTGGTTGCAACATAGTTTTCAAAAGAGTTATGAGAAAAATATAGATGGGTAATAAATCATGGATGAACTATGATTCATATGACATTTAAGAAAATAAAATCCACTTGCTCAAGCAAATGGAATGATAGATCAAGTAGAGTATAAAACAAAGACCCTTCTTCTTTCTTGTTAGCTGTCATAAGATTTTGGGAGTGAATTGAAAGTTTGGAGAAATATAACATGTTGTGTTTTATGAATTTTATAATAAAAATTTGTGATTATCATGTTGTTTTAGTGATTCCGAAAACCTATCACTTATTTCATTTTAAGTTTATTTGAGAAAATTATACTTGATGCAGTACTGGAGAGTTCACTGTCTTAAAGTCCTAGAGTTTGAAGGTAGACTTTTCGAATGCTTCTAATTTTTTTGTTAGAAATAATTTTCCATTGAAATTTGGTATGACTACATATTAAATTGTTAAATTTTCAAAAGTGATCATTTTTTTAATTTAGAGGTAGAGAACAAAAGTTATAGCTTTGTAAGTAAAGTAGTGATGAGCAATTTTTAAGTTGAAAGAGAGAGAAATATAACTAGCTATAAAAGTCATATAGTATCATATTTTGATTTGAAATTTGGAGAATATTTATGAATATTTGTATTAGATTTTTTAAAAACCTAAACACTATTAGTTTGAAGTTAGGGAGAGAAATATATAGACTAGTAAATAGAATAATGAAAAGTTGATTTGGAATTGAAGAGAGATAACTTTTACCAGTTATTGAAGACAAATAACATGAACTTTTTATCTGAAATGTGAAGGAAATATAAAATTATGTGTTAGTTCTTTTGAAAGTTATTACACTCTTCATTTGAAATTTTGAAGCGAAAATGGCACTTACTTGAAAATTGAACACTTTTTTAAAGAATTATTGAGATTTTCATTCAACTTTTATTATCTTCATTTAACATTATGATGTTTTATTTAAGTTATAAACACTATATGAATTTTATACAAATATAAACATGACTTGAGATATTTCATGGAGTTTATATTCCACTTGATTATAAAATTTTCTATATTCTTGGCCAATTTTAGTTGTAGTTAAAATTTTTGCGTTTTCCTATTACAACCCTTCTCTATTTAATAGTGATTAGAGTAGTTTAAATCTTCAAGGCACAATATTGCATTTACAATTAGTACCTTTGTAAGACATAGTGCTTGTTCCACACTATGATATTGAAATGACATTAAATACCTTTGGGCTTTGGTAATTAAAAAAACAAAAGATTTGGAATTATGTTATACTTGATTGGTCGATCCCAAATTAATTGAATTTGTTGATGTTGGTTTTAAATTTGATCCTACAACAACCAAGTCTCAAACAAGCTATATTTTCTTATGACGTGAAACAACAATATCTTAAAAATCGGTGAAACAATTCATAACTACAACATCATCCAATCATGTATAAATTATTGTTTTACATGAAATATTTTAGGAATGCATTTTGTTGAGATCAATTAATAAATTTATTCGAATAAACTTTAAATGACTGAATAAGGGTTATCCAATTATCTTACATGAAGACAATCATACATGTGTTATACAAATACAAGTGGGTTTTGTTAAAGGTGATTGAACAAATGATAATGATCCAAAATATTTAAGTTATATTCATGACTTAATTACAAGGCGAACACTTGAAATCAAGAAAATTACATGAGTACTTAACCTTATTGATCTCTTAACCAAAGCTCTTCCATTATGTATACATTGTTGACTTGTTCTTGGTATTGGAATGTTGTGACTTAATACTTCAGAGCAAGAGATTTAATAGATATTTATTATTAAAATTATAAAAATCTTTGTTATTATTTCATGAATTTCGCCCATAGGGTTTTACCATGAGAATAGATTGATAAAGATAATGTATTTTTTTCTTTCATCTATGCTTTTGTTTTTTTACCATAATTAAGATTTTCTTAGATATAATTTTAACAAGACAATAATCATATATCTTGTGACATTACAAAAATTACCATGTATGACATTGTATAAAATTTTATATTAAGATTATGTCGAGTGAGTAAAAATATTAAAAAATATATGATTATTTTCATACACTCTCTAAATGTTGTAGAATTGAAATAGTCAAGTAAGAATTAGATGAGAATTCTTTGAACAAATAAGAGAAGAGTATTATTTGATTTTTTTCTTCTTTGTATATGTTTAAAACTCTCTTTGAAAAGACACTTCTTTATTCTTGTATACTTTAATTTTGCTACCTTTTGTAGTTTTATTTCATTTTCTATTCTCAACAATAACAATTAACAAAGCCTGAAAAATTTATGACAATTATGACTTTTGTTATTGTAAGCCAACTTGTATACTTTTTATATTTTGTCAAATTGTTAGACTAAAGATGAAATATGGTGGGCCAAGAATAAAGAGAGATTAATGCCAATAACATTGAAGGGTATTTTTTAGTAACCTCATCGCAACACTATTAGCTTACCGATTCTCATATGGATTGAAGATACTTTGAGACCTTTGTACATGTGACTTATATGGGATGAGGACCTACCCATAAAGGTTTTATATAATATTATTTATTCATCTGATCAATAGAGTTTTTGTGAATAAGATGTGTTACAACTTTGCAAGTGATTAGGACCTCATATAGTAGGTCCTTATTTTCAAAATGTTCAATAGGAAGAACGACATTTGAGAAAAAAAACCTTTAGATGAGGTGTCAAACAGTGAAAAATGAAGATATTCATTGTGGAATAGAGACTCCATCAAAAGTATTAGATTTGTATTGTTAGCTTGTGTGAATTTTGTGAAATGCAATTGGATTTTGTTTCAACACATTTTGAATAATAAATGTAGTATACAAGCAAATTTGAATTGTTTACTCTCAATCTTTGTTTGATTATACTTGTTCATTAGTTGGTAATTAATGAAAAAGTATATTCAAAAAAGGTTCTAAAGTAAACAATTTAAACTTACTCCTACACTAATTCCATTTCTGATAGCTTATTACAAAAATTCACATTAAACAATTCCAAGCAGCAAGTACTATTATAATTCTCCAATTATATTATTTTCTCCAAGCTTTAGTATGCCAAGTGAGCAAAAATAGTAAGATAGTAATCCTTTCTACTTCAAAAGTACAAATTAAATTCAACTCAAATCCCCCTTGCCTCTTGTGAAGCGACCTTCCAAAGCATTGTTATTTTTTCTACTGACATGCACCCAAGAATGCATGCGTGTAAAGAGCAAATAAATAGAGATGATCATCCATATGCATGCATTCATTCATTAAATCTGTTGGTATTAGATTAGACTTATATTTTGAATTGAAAATTGAAAATTGAAAAACAATTTCAAGTTTTCCAAAAATACTTATGTAATGGAGTTTCATGAGGTTTATACTTCTAAGTGAGTAGGGAGAAACTACATTTTAGGAGAAAAGGCCATATTCATTATATTGAGACCTTTCGTAGTCTCAATTTTATCCTCGACTCGAGGATAAACCGTTTTATCTCTTTATTGGTATTTTTTTTATAAATAGGTAACAATACCAACTTTTAGAATTTCATTATAGGATCACTATTTGAGCATTATTTATTTTTGGTTTCAATTCTTAATTTTTTAAATGAATTTTTCAATAACTAGCATTCTGTCTCAAAATCTACGAAAAGTCTCAATATAACGAATATGACTATAGAAGTTCAATCTTAATATTGTCTAATTTTCACATTCAAAGCAACCAAAAAGTTCAAGTCTAATATTCAAATTAATTTTCCTAAAGTTGGAAAGTTGCCTTCTCTATTATTCATAGGCTTCTCTTTGTAATTTTGTTGAGCAAAAATTCAAATTCTACTCTAATAAATATTTCACATTTTATTTAGAATTCTAGAAAAAATTTCTCTTCTTTATAAAGTTGGGCCATTTCATATACATGTAAATTTAATCTTAGTCCCTTTCATCCAATTACTAATTAATTTGATTATTTTTTCATATATTTTTTCTCACTTTCATCCAAATTTTTATCCATTATTTTATTATAGGATTAAAGTAGGCAATGCTCAATTGTGATAAGATCTTGGCAAAAATTTGTCAAAAAAATTGGGTTGTTATTGCACCTAAAACCCAACAAATCCATATATGTAGGATGATTAATTTGGTCCCTTTGATTGTTGCACATATTTAAATGTTTTAGATTCATTTATTTCTTGGCACAAGAATGGCATATTTCATATGTGTAATAGAGATTAATTATCTATTTATTTCAGCTCAAAGATTCTCTTGGTATTTTTCTTTGACCTCCAACAAGTATAATTATTAATCTATGGAGTACATTCTACCCTTCTAGACTAATAGCACCCCTAGAGAGTATCCGTAATGTCAAGATTTTAAAACTATTTACATATTTGTTTCCAATGAATATTGAAGAATTACCTTCAAAAATTCACCAAAAATATAAATTTTGTCTTTTCATTGAATTTATAATCTTCTATCTGAAAATTCAATTTTAAAATAATTCTTCAAAATTGAAATTTCAATTGCTTAGTCAAAAAAGAATAAATTTAAGAGTAAGACATCAACAATGTCTCCAATACAAAACTTTACAATATTAAGCAAATGCTAATCAATTTGTGTTACTATCCTTATAATTTTTTTCAACCATAGAAATCTTAGTTTGGAATGTAGAAATAGAAAGAAAATTGAATCTAATTTGTATATTAAAAAGAATTGAAAATAAATAAAAAATTCTATTGAAAAGTTGCTAGAAGTTGGATGGTGACTATAAATTGAAAAATAATTGAAAATAAATAAAATTTTATTTAATTTTTGATTTTTGATTAAAATAAAAAATTATAAAAAATAAAAAATAAAAAATCTGAATTTTGAAGAATTTAAAAAATTTGATCAATCATCAATGAAGAGTCATAATATATCAATTAAGAATTTAAAGACCTCTAAGAAATAACATTTATGAATGGCTATAAATTAAGTTTTCATAAACATAAAGCACTAGATTAGACATTCTTGCACTTGGCCAAGTGCAATGATTATATGCACTACTATTCATTGAAAACATTTTTTTTAAAATTTGGGTACCTCAAATTTTCCTATAATACCTTTCTTTGTTTTATCATCATATAATTTTATTGTGCATACGAATTTTGCATGAAGATGCATTTAAGATATTTTTATATTGAAGAAATGAAGAATACACATTTTTTTCATGTGAATTACACTTTTTTATTTATATATTTTAGTCTTTCCAGTTCCCACACTATGCATTGAAATTCTATTGATATTCTGTCATTCTTTTGCCATTATTACATGTACTATAGAAAAAAATTGTAATTACAAAAAGATTTATTTCATAAATTGAAATGAAAATGAAGGCATATCCGATATCATCTCATTTCATACGTACGGTTTACACAACATAAAGAAAATCCAATCCATCATCTATAAATTATTCAAAAATAATCACGCGATGATTGCAATTTTATACACACTACTTTATTGTTAGATGTACTACAATTTTCCTTCAATTATTACACTACTTCATTTGGTGTCTCCAACACTCGTGTTGATGATTGTATCAAGTCTTCTATTAAATGAGATCTGGCACCATTAAGAGACTGAGAGTTTTCCGCAGTAGGAAACTCAATGAATTGTGCAACTATTATGTTACTTCAGTGTGTTGATGTGGTCAAGAGGCAACTACAAGTGATTTTTTTCTTAAATTTATTTTTGGTTTAACTTTTTTTTCAATTTCAGGTAAAAAAAAATATAGTATTTATGACGGTTGATTGTTGTCAGCCATTCCCTCACTGTTGTAGGAACAACGTGGGGAACAGGCCTGAAACGGCCCTCTAATGCTGCTGAAAAACATCTAATGTCCTTATCCTCCACTAAAAGCGTTAGTTTCTTTGTTTACACTTGGTTTGTCAATTGGACTTAGTGGCTAAGGAGAGGTGTTTAGCAATGCTCTATTCACTATAGCACTTGCAACAGGCGTTGACATTCCCTTTGATAAATTCGGCAAACGAGTAGGTACATCTAAGATGGAACTAATTCGATAATGAATGTAATGTCTCTTAGTACTAGTCAAAATGTATTGTATGTATTCCCTATCATAAAAATATCCATCTTCTTTTTGGAAAATGTTCATAGAATTTAGAAAACTATACAATGACAATGTTGAATGACATGAGTTGTGGTGTTGCCAATGTTCCTTCAAGCTCTCCCACATTAGTTTGAGTTTTTTCGTTCTTCACATCATTAATATTTTCTATTGGTGAATAAGCACGGTCAGCTTCCACTTTAAGCAAATTTGCTTGGTCCCCATAAACATTGCTTATATCATTGATATCAGTAGAATCCAAACTTCACCTATTACTAGGTAAATCATCCAAGTGTGTTTAATTTGAATTACTACCATCGTTCCTTGAAGATGAAATTCTTGAATCATTGCAATCTCTTTTCCCTTTTGCTTCTCCCAGTTAAGCACTTTAAGTCCCTTTTCATCATTTTGATGAGTCGCTAGATGATCGCAGACACTATTTTTTCAAGCCTACCAAGTAATATATTTGCATCTGTTTCAGAGGGGCAATGACTAGGTGATTAGTCCTCCGTGTTCAATACTTACAAAGATTTATGTTCAGCTACTGTACTCACACTATTTATCATTACCATTTTGTCCTCGTACATCACATGTAATGCATTGTATATGAATTGTGTACAAGCTATTTTGTCTTCCATAATAATAATTTCATCTGCTACAAAACCTGTCTTTAAAATCTCCAATACAACCAAGGATATGTCTAATGTTACCATCCCTCAACTTCAGGGAAGATACATCTGTTTCATTTTCTTCAACTCTATTGATGTCCTCTTTAACTTGTCTACCTTTCGCGGCATCACTTTCGCATTCCAAAAGTCTTAAAAGACTACATCTAATTGTTTTGTGCTCTTGAGAAGGTTTCCATAGGCCTAATTTCTTTGGGATACTTCATGATGATGGTCATGTCCCTTACTACTTATATACTTTGTAGACATTGCTCACCATAATATAGATCATAAATATACAAAAAAACGATTTGTAGTTTAAATATCCATGAACCCTGCAATTAATGTAAACTTTCTAACAAGGCCATCCTTAATTGCATTGCTTTGTCAAAACTCATTCCCGGCAAAAAAAATTATGTTTGTCTATCATAAGATAAAAGACATCTACTTCTAAAGTTGTTGAAGAACCTTTCTATAGACATTACTTAACCATTCTTCATCCTTACCTTCCAAACCTCCATGTCTACAATTAAAAACACATAAATATGGTTTACCAAGTTTAACGTACTCATCCTCAAAGAGCCCTACTCTATACCTACATGAATTACTATTTCTCTTTCTTGAAGTTGGATTCTAGAGAGTGCAACTTACCAATCTCATTACATATGCGACACATTCTCTATGTCCCAACTATAGCCTACATAACCTTTACAAATTACTCTGATATCTGTAAAGTATTGTCTCACAAATGCTCCGATTAAATTTGCAAAACTATTCAACGATTGAATCGTCTTTATAGTAGACAAACTTTACAATGTCTTCGTATTAGAATTTAATGTCTTTCCTATGAAAGTGAACTATTGTTCTCACTCATCTCTATATTTTTTTGCATCTATAATGAAAAAATTGCCCATAGACAATGGATTCTCATCCCGTGTTTAGACCATCAAATAACAAATTTAGTTATTCACTGCATCCTTCCTTTGCAAACGATCCACCACATATGCTATACTACTTTTGAGGGATTAATAGAAGATGCATAATCAAAATAGATTCTTGTTGACCTCACATATAATTAACTACATCCTTGATTGCCATTTATTTGATCACATGTATATAAGTTTCCTTTGAAACTCTACTCAAAAGAATAAACCATGTCTTCTCTATCTTTTTTCTTTTAGGGTTAGCATCCACTGTAACATCCAAGTTTTGCTCTCTTTCCATCTTCTTCTACTTATTTTTCGACTTCTTATTGAAAAACAATTTTTTCTTCCTTGTAATCTTTGTATACCTTCAAAATAACTTCGTATGATTTTTCATCTTCATTCCAAGCATGCCAAATGTAGTTGATCATTTTCTTTGCCAATTCCCTAAGCGACGTATTCTTTAGTAAATTCTGGCTCAAATGCAATGCACTTGTTGCCATTATTTAATACTTTTGCTCTATACGCATCTTCAATTCGAGAAGCACAACTTGGACTCCCAAAAGCTTTTTAAATGTTGCAAAATTTTATTACATTTTCCTAATAAGTGGTGAAAAATGTCCAGTCAAATTTCCTTGCATTTATTCTGAGTGACGCTTCAATATAAACTTGTGGATTATTATATACTAGAAACTTGTGGATTATTATATACTACAAACTTCGCTTTCTAGCTCACGAAATGTTTCAAATACTTTTCATCAAACATCTTACTCTCTTTGTTTTTTCTTAAGCTCTTTTATAAGCAGCTACAATGTGTTGTCCATTCATTTGCTCCTATACTATATTATGTTGTAGCCATCGAGTTCTCACCATATTAATTGAAAAGGATTCATTCCCAAGATTGTGCTTTAAAAATGCAAATTGGAATTCTTGAGTAGCTTCTTCATAACTAAAAGAAACCTCCACCAATTCTTTCTGTCTTTGTCATTCGTACTTTCATATACATATACAATGGGACAAAATATAATTGCACTCATGCCATGAACTTCCTCTCCCTTCAGATGTTCATACATTTCATTTGTTTTCTAGTCAATGAGCACCCTCTAATTTGTCTCTGCATTCTTCACATTACAAATGCTATCAATGTCTGTATGAAATATGATATCATACCTCCATATATATCCATTCTTATACTCAGTCTTTGTCAAAAAAATCATTATTGATTTTGCCAAAGTTCTATGAAATACACTTCTATGTTCTTGCTCTACCTTCCCCTCTGAAGAATTAGCATCAACATTAGTATCTTCACCATCATTATCTTGTATAGAGGCTCCTTGCGTGGCTGTTCTTTGACAATGTCTTTAGACTACAGAACGAGTACAGATGCTTTGCTCTTCATGTATTTCTCTTTCTAGGATATAATGCCCTTTCTGTTCTTCGTTGATGTCCTCAACTCCCGATTGGTGTTCTGCTATAGTTCTACCACGTCCTCTGGAAATACCACATGTCCATATCCAGTATCTCCACTAGATCATCCAACATTTCTTTTAGGTGGAGCAACTTGTGACCTATCTGTACGGCTTTCAGAGTCAACTTTTGCAGACCTTAACGTAGATCTAATATCCGTAATTATTATTGGAGCTCTAGCTACACTTGCATTTTGATGTTCAAGGGAAGTACTTCTTCATGGATTGTAGCAAATTGAGACGCATTGTATTCAGCTTCGTATGATTTCCTATCAACCTCCATGTTCTTTGATAATAACCTTATTGATGGATTTGATGCACTTCTTGGTATTACCACCTCCTCATGCCCTTGAGTTTTATGATCTTCTACATGATCAACTATATCATCTTCTAATATAGATACAAGACTCTAATGATGTACTCTCCATTTTTTGGAAACACCTCCTTTATCTAAATTCAGTACATTTTCAACTTCGGTAGTAGTACGCTTCTATTTTCGTTCAAAGACAAGTATCTAATTCTCTTTCAACGGAATTGTAAGAATTCAATATGTTTCATTCGTATTCTTTGGTTTTGTAAAAGAAACTCTCTTTTAGGCAATAACAGGGTCACTATTTTGAAGATCTTTATAGTTTTAAATCTCCATATATTGAGTGGATACTAGAAATACTTGTTTGGGTGTCAATTCATTTAATTTCTGAATACGTGTTTCTTTTTAAACCCTTAATTCCTCAAATAAAGTCTTCTAAAATTTCATCAACGCCTACAAACCATGCATAGAAGACATAACTAGAAGGAACTTTTTGAAACTGGTGACAACATCAACTTCTTCCTCAATTTGTATTTTTTTAGTACTAATTATGTATTGCTTATAGATAATGTTAGTCCTTCATCAATGATGTCCGCTAGGCCTTCAATGACTCTATGTAAGGTATCGAAAACAACCCAGTATTTTCCTTCCTCAATCGAGAACTTCATAATCTATAAAGTAGGTTTTTTGGAACTATTTGTTTCAATCCACCATCCATGCTCCACCCACTTTGGATGAACTTTAGTTGCCATAATTTCTTTCAGATAAAATTAGAAATATTGTTAATTAATTAAGAATGTCTTCAAGAGTTGCAGAAATGATATCAAGAACTTGAAGACCGCAATTGCATTTCTAGTTCAAACATGCTACTATTGCTCTCAAGTTTTAAATTTGTTTTAACAAGTACATGTACTTCATCTATAGTAGATGGTCGTAAGAGAATCCAAATTATCATTGGTAAAAAACACTTAATTAATTTACCTGATCCAATCATAATATCCAAATGAAATCATTCTTTCAACAATCACCTCGTACTACATAGACAATCTACAAAATCACAATCATGAATTTTGTACACTACTAGTATAAACAAAATCACATACACATCCTCTCAATAGAATACAACATTAATGCATTGGATATTGCCTTTATATGTTGTTCTCCTATTGACTGAATAAAGTAAAAACATATATAAACGTAAAAGATAAAATAAAAATAACTTACGACGAACCACCTAAAAATACTAGAAGTACTCCACTACTACTATGAAACTAATTCAAAATTTTAAAAATGTATACTTGGAGAATAAAATTCTACCCCCATCTTCATGACTTCTTTAAGACTTAAAATACAATATGCATTTCATACTACCCAATTGCATTCAATGTCCACACTCACATTGCTACAACAATAAATTGTTCTCACATAGGATGGACACAACATTGAAACTTATTTCTACATTCAATTTGTATAAATGCAACAATATTTTTTTCTAAATAACTAAAGTATTGAATTCAAAAATCTGAATCCAATATTTCTTTCCATATTAAGATCAACAGGTCGTAGTTCATATTCTAAAACCAAATTAGTGGTGAACTTAGTGCATTCTCATTCAATCTTCCAACTACTAGCAATTCATTTTGTTTTCCACACTTATAGGTGCTTCCACTTAACAATTTTATTTCTAACCACAATCCAAACTTTCCTTCCAAAGTTCTATTCCAAAATTTGTAACTCACTTATATGACAATTGAGAAACTTATATATGTGCATTCATGAATTCCCAAGCTGTAATAATTGTACTCCTGAGATTTAATTACCTATCATTTTACTAAACAAACATTTCTTTAAATTCTAGCATGAAGGTTTGGTTTTCACTATTGTAAAAATTCAACATATTTCTTTGTAATGCATCTCCTACTAGTGAAAAAAGTAACAAGATTTTGTACAATGGAATTGAAACGGCAAAGGATAAATGAACTTTTGGTAAATACCAAATGCAAATGTCCGACTTCCTTTCAATTTTCTAGCTTCCACTCCCAATACAATTATTGTGCTCCATTGTCGTGATATGGGCCGTCTATTAGTTAAAATTAGACATCTACATGTTTTAATATTAGTTCTACAATTACAAGTTAGGGTTAATTCAAAGGTCAAATGGTCGGTTGGTAGTTATTTTTTGAGTTAGCTTGAAGTTTTCTAATTGCTTTTATTTTTATTAGTTGTAGATAAGCTTTGGTACTAATTTTTAAATTAGACAAAACCCAAGGCTAATAGTATAGTTTGTTCCTAGGGAGGCTAGTTAAATAGGATTACTTCTAAATAACTCTTATTAGGTCATTGCAATTATAGAATATGATAAGAAATTTGTTCTTTAACCACATAAACAAATGTTATTCCTCACGTGATATAACTAATTACTAGATTTTCCACTCCACTCTTAAAGGCCACAAGGGTTAAGAAGCTCCCAAATTATTTATGATTCTTTAATTAATCTTTTTCTTTTGACTATCTTTATAACTTTTATCCCCACTTGGAATTCTTTATTCTTTATTTCTTTAATTTCCTTTATTCCAAATCGCTTCCAGATCTCCAACTCGGTACAATAGACCAAATATTGCAACTTCAAATTGGGCTTGAAACTTCATACAGGTTCTAAATTAGCCTTAACACCAGTACAATCAGGCACTTCCAACCTCCAACTTGAGTTAGATTCTCATTTCTAAATCCTTGTCTACCAAGTGGGAACCACAACCTTAGATCTCACCAACTTGGAAGATTACATGATGCTCTCAACTAATTACTACAAATTTATCATTCTTACAATTTGATTTACTCAAAACATACTTCCACAATTGATATGAATTTCTCAACTTATTCTCCACTTGGACACACAATCACCATACTACAATGACATACACATCCAAATTGGTTTATTTAAAATAACACACATCAGCACTTAACCCACTAGGACTGAAATAAACTTAAGGTGCATCCAAAATTTCCAACTTGGGCCTTACAACCTCCATCAACTTCATTCAACAACTTCATTCATAATGTAATTTCTCAATTTAAATCATCACACATTCAACCTACTTCTATTACAGCACACCAATTCAACAAGAATATTTATTTTATTTAACATTGAATTGGTGATCAAATCACCAGTACACAATTAGCATTAAAGTTCAACATTTCCACTACTTGATCTTCCACATAAAATATCCTCATATCAATTCCACTTCTCCAACCGGGCTATTCAAAATTCTACTTTAAACTGCCTGCCTTTACTTAATCTAAATCTTTAGTGCTTAAACTTCCACAAATTTCACATTAATTCACACTCTTCCAAGACTCTCCCAATTTGGAAACTTCACTTAAACTCTTCATACTTCTGCACATTAACTCCCTGCCATACACTAGCAACTAACATTCCGACTAGGACACAGAGACACACTAATCCAAACTTGGATCATCACAAACACAACTCCCAATTGGGAAATCACATACATACATAAAGAAAACAAAACATACACAGCCTTGACCGATTGGGACTCGCACTCGATATTCACTTAATAGTGGATAAAAGAAAATGAAAACCAAATTAGACTTAAGAGACAACTCCAAGACAGTTACCAACTCAGTAGAGACAACCAACTGACAATAGCCACCCATTTGGATCCCATTCGGCACACATTCATTGGTCGCATTCATCAGAATGCCATCATCCAATTCAGTTGACATGCCCGACAACTCAATCACCAATCACCTAATTGGAATCCTAACTAGGAACTTAAACCTACAACCCTCCAATTAAACAGCCAAACAACCCCATTCAGAATAAAACAAGTGACTAAACACCCTATTTGCACAACTCAAACCACCAAATAACACCAAAAACCTTCAATTTCCACTCAAAATGTCTCAATAATTAATACAGTGGTCATTCTACTCGGTTATCTACATTAGTATACTAAAACCAATATATAAAGGCAATAGTGAGGGCAATTAGATTATTATAATATAGGATTATATATGGGGGAGAGGATTGTTGGATATATATTATAAGGGTTGTGGGTGAAGGTGAATTTGCTAAAGCAATAGCAAAGTTATCCTTTATTTAAAAGAAAATATTATTAGAAATGGATTTTAATTAGTTATTGTGATTGGGTTGGTGTTGGAATTGAGATTTTTTTGATCATAGGTGTTTTTGATTTTTAAACAAGCACTACTACAGCTAGAAGCCTTGTTCTTTTCTAGACCGACCATAATCGTCACAACATTGTGACCTCTGCTTTTGTTGTGATATTCTTCACAAAAAGTTGCTTTGTACACCTTTTCAACTATACTCTCCTTCTATACTATTCACTTTATAGTGAGTCTACACCAAAAAAATTCAAAAAACATAACAACATTTAATTTCATATCAACTAAAGGTCTATTTCTCAAATACTAGTTATAGCACTCAAATTTTGGGGCCCTTAGTTCAAATTGAGTTAAATATACGGCTAACAACATATGAGAGGGATAGAAAAAAAACTTTAATTGAATAGGCACACTACACTAGATGGAATCTTTTTGAACACATGTTGGGTGGTGCAAAGCTATAGATGAAAACTACATTGTACTAAAATTAATCTACACGATATGTTGTTCTTTTAAATGCATAATTTTGAGCTTGAAACAACAATGAATCATATCATGATATGAATTGTCTTCACTACAACATAGTTCTCATCTATTGTTATGCAATGACACATTTTCTAATCAATTCTTATGATTGTGAATTTCATTGTCTCCAATAAAATCACATTTCCGGAAGAAGTGATTGACTTGTTCGAATTTGTTCTTCTGTATAATAAATTCTAATAAATTTTTTAATACTAAAATATGGAAATATGGTCACTTGATCAAAATAGAAATTATTATACAAGAAACTTGTAAAATAATTAACCCAATCTACCTACTCTATACATGAATCCTTACATGGCATAGGTCTTCTTGGAACTTTTATAAGATAGATCTGAATTGAACTAGTACCTCAACATTCCTTTACATTATGGTCCTACTATAATAAAAGATTTCAATTGAACAAGATACAAAAAATCATACTTCTTCAACAATTTTTGTCTTTCAATTCATGCTATCAAAGTTGATTGAATTTTTTTCCTTGCTATCTTTAACTAGTTTTATATGCACACCCACAATTAACAATGCCACGAGACTAGGAATTATAAATGTATGCACCTTGTAAGATAAACACTAGTTCCCTATTTTTTCATCTCCCATTGATTGTTTGCATCCTCTGCTATGTACTATGCTTTTGAGAGACCTATCAAGCTCAAATACACAATCAATATCTATACATGCCAAGGACGTTGTAGAACGTGTTGGACTCTCACTTATGATAATTCAAGATGTTTTTGAGAACATTACATCAGGCATCTATAATCATCATCAAATCTTCATCAGAGGAATCTTTTTATGTCTTCTTCAAAATTGTTTGTCCAATTGTTTTTAAATTAAAAAGTCAAAGTCTTGAATTATTTAAAAAAATTTATCACTCTTTTTCATGAGGCACTTCTGACCTATTTTTTTCCAATATCTAAAATTATATTCAATAGTTATTTTAAATTCTACTTTAATTATTATTATTTAGTATTGTCAATTAAAACAATTTGGAATGGTATGTAAGCAATTAGTACCATCCCATAAGTAGCAAAAAATGCTTTCATTTAAGAAGTCATTAGCACAATGACATTGTTCATATAAGTTTATATTTTGAAGATCCTCAAGCATATGTGACTTAAAAAAAAATTCCTAATCGAGAGTCCCCTACATCATCAGATCTAACTATAGAACAAGAAAAATTGTTCATTAATTCCTCTTCAAATTGTAAAGAAATAGAAAATGTCCATTTATCATTAGACATTAATTAACTAATACCAACACTACTATTCCATAATTGCATTTTTTACAATATATATATATATATATATATATATATATATATATATGTAAGCTTGTTCTCAAATACAAACTACATTGCTTTGTGGTCCTGCCCAGAAAAGGTAAAGAATTTTTTCCTACCAAAACCTAATTGGGGATATGTTTTGGGTGAATTGTACAAGTGTTAGTATATTACATCATTGATGTTTGACTCTATGCATTTGTTATGTACATGCAATTACTAATCCATTCCATATTGTTCTAAAATTGCTAGATTAAATTGAAGAAGACTCCTTCATTTAAATACAATAGCACTTCCAAGGGACTTGATTGGAAATTGAAGTTGTATTCAAAAAAGTGTATAGAAGATGATAAGCTTGCAAGAATGGTATTCATTTCTTGTTTTACCTCACACTACAAGAAAATGGACAAATATGCGACTACAAAAAAATGACTTGTCTACAATGACTAAAAAATGACTTTAGCTCTCTCATTGCACCAAGCCTATTTTTTCTACAATGTTGAGTCATTTCAGAGTCATTTTCTCCACTACCGGATGAAGATTCAATATTGGAAAAGTTTCATCCATTGCATTTGTTGGACAAGTTGTGATCGACTATTCTAAGCAGATGATTGTACAAAGATAAGCACAGGCTTATATATAGGCGGGTTAAACCTAATAACGTTAACCTAGTGGCAGTTTCATCCATGAATGAAGCCCTAATGATCAAGTATATTCAACCCCCCCCCCCCTTAATCGGAGATTGAAAGAAATCTAAATAATAGGGAGTTGTAGAGAGCAAGTGAGTGTTGTAACAAGAGATAATGATGCATATGAGAAATCGTCAATGGAGAGCATTGCGAGAGGGTGTCGAGAAGACATCGCTTGCAGATTTGGCCGGGATGTTGGTGTGGATGGTGTGCGCCTTTTTAGCACAGAGCTGTTTCAGTGTCGTGGATGCCATGTTGATGCAATAGTCTTATGATTCGGAGGAGCAACCTGAGTGTAGAAAACTTGATTCGATGAAGTGTGAGTCTGTTCAGAGGAGTGCGAGAGTGGAAAACAGGGCGCGGGGGATGCGAGGCGATGGTTGCAGAGACACACCCTCCAGGGATAAATTCTATGCTGTTAGAAGGGGTCGAATGCCTGGATTGTATTTTTCTTGGGAAGACTGTGCAAGAGAGGTGATAGGATTTAGGGGTGTGGAGCATAAGAGCTTCTGGTCTCTAGGTGAGGTTGAGGGATATCTGTTTCAGACGGTGAGGGTTTAGGGCTGTAATTCTAAGGTTTCTGTACAGGAGAGAGGCTTGTGAGATCTGGCTTGTAGGCTTGCAAGATTGTGTAACCCTAGAGTTTTCCTATGTTGATGGAATTTTATACGACCTAGGGATTTTGTAAGAGCATCAACATGCTATGCATTTGTGGGAATATATTTGAGCTGAATTTCGCCTTCTAAGACTCTCTCATGTATAAAGTGATAGTATATCTCAATATGCTTTGTGCGGGCATGGAAAATGGGATTGTGTGAGAGCTAAATTGCACCTTGATTGTCGCAATGAATGATGATGTTGTCTTGCTGTATTGGAGAAGACTTGGAGGTAGAATTTTGTGGAATTCCAGGTTGAAGAATCGCAAGTTGGAGCTTGTGGAGAAGGCTGTGGAGCCAAACAGCCTCCTGGGCACCATCGGTGAGAGCTTGGTACTCGGATTCTGTCAAGGACCTCGAGACTGTAAGTTGCTTCTTACTCTGCCACGTGATGGGACCTCCTGCAAGGGTGAAAATATATGCCCCCATAGAGGGTCTAATGTCGGGACAAGATCCCTAGTTAGTGTTGGTGTAGCCGGCGATTTTCAGTGGAGAGTCAGAACGGTAGAGTATACTGTCGTCGAGTGTGCCCTGCAGGTAGAGCAGAAGATGTTTTGCAACGTTGAGATGGCTCTATTGAGGCATCGCCATGTAGCTACTTAATCAACTTACAATATAGGCAATATCGGGGCAAGTGATTGTAAGGAATATTAGTTTACCAACAAGTCGGCAATAGTGGTGGTGATCAGTCGTCGGAGACTACATATCAGTTGTGAGGATTTGGCCTTCGGGAAAAAGTGTGTGGGCTGGTTTATAGTAAGCCATGCCAAATTCAATTAATATTGATTGAGCATAGTCGCGTTGATGTAGAAAGAGACCGAGAATGACCTGTTCGAAGGTGATCCCCAAATAATGCTTGATTTTTCCAAGATCCTTCATTTCGAATTCTATGTGTAGAAAAGTCTTGATCCAAGAGATGAGAGCACTGGAACTTCCTGTAATAAATAAGTCGTCTATATAGAGCATTAAGATGAGGGTTTGTCCATCTTGATGTAGGTAATACATGTTGACATCGACCTTGCTGCGTGTGAGGCCAATGCGACGGAGGGCAATGTCGATGCGGTTGTACCAAGTACATGGGCTTTGTTATAGCCCATAGAGTGATTTGAGGAGGCGGCAGACAAGATTTTCTTTGCCGTGGACCCTAAATCCAGGTGGTTGGCCCATGTAGACACGTTCTTTGAGGAGGCCATTTAGGAAGGCAGTTCGAACGTCCATATGATGTATGTCCCAACGCTTTGAGGCAGCAAGGGCGATAGCTGTGTGTAGGGTTGCCCATTTAATAATAGGTGCAAAAGTGTCGGTGAAGTCAATACCTTCTCGTTGTTCAAACCCTCGAGCTACTAGACGAGCTTTCTTGATAGGAGGTTGACCATTATGTCCGGGTTTGAGCTTGAACACCCACTTACATGTAATAGCACGCGTGTTTGTTGGTAAGGGCTCCAAGTCCCATGTATGGTTTTGCCAAATTGAATCCATTTCTTCTTGCATCGCTTGTCTCCAGCTAGGGTCGTACTTTGTTTGTTTGAAGGTTATGTTGGCTTGGTCTTGTTCTAAAGGGGTTGGTTGTGAAGCTAGGGTGGATGTGAGCAAGTAGACGTTGAAATTGTCCGTTGAAAGGCACAATTCATAACCATCGAGCCGAATGTTTTGACGACGGGGTCGTTGGGATCTCCGGGGTGGCGGGGGGTTGACAGCAGGGATCATAGGAGAGGAGAGTTCGGGAAGGGGGAACAGAGACTTTGGCGGGGAGGTTTCAGGGAAGACTGGATTTGATACTAGAGAGTCTAGGAGAGGATCTGTGATGGTGGATGGGGATAGGATAGGCGGAGATGAAGTAGGTGAGGCTGTGGGAGAGGGATGTTCGAAGGCTGGAGTGGGACAGTGTACCGATGTGAGTAGTCTGTCTATAAAATTGGGATCTTGTAAAGGTTCGGTAAGTTCTAGGTTGGGAAGTTCGAAACAATGTTTATCGAAGTGGACGTCCCTGCTAATGATAATTTTGCGAGAGGAAGGATGATAGCACCTATAGGCCTTGTTGTTTTCATCATACCTAAGCAAGATAGTTGGCGTAGTTTTGGGGTCAATTTTTTTTCATTTTGCATGAGGAATGTGGTAGTAAGCAGTACATCCGATGACACATAGATGACCAAGATGGGGCTTGATACCTGAAAAAGCTTCTTCAGGGGTCTTGAGTTTCAGAGCTTTGGTGGGACATTGGTTCTGAATGTAGTTGACTGTTTTTGCTACTTCCTCCCACAGACCCTTGGGAATTCGAGTACGTGATACTACACTCCTGATCCCTTCGAGAAGAATCCTGTTCTTTCGTTTTGCCACTCCGTTTTGATGCGGTGAGTAGCTAGCAGTAAGCTGTCGGGCAATACCATGGGTGGCGCAATAGGATGTAAAAGCTGTAGAGATGTATTCGCCTCCACGATCAGTGTGTAAGGTGCCAATTTTCTTGGAAGGGTTCTCAACTAAGGCTCTAAATTGTTTAAAGCAATCTAAGGTTTGAGATTTGTTAGAGATGAAGTAGAGCCATGTCTTACGGTAGAAGTCATCTATAAACATGAGAATGTCGTGATTGCCATTTCGGGAGGAAATAGGCATAGGTCCACAAAGATCACTATGAACTAATTGGAGTGTTCTAGTTGTAGGAGTTGTTCGTTTCTTAGGTACTCTATCACGGGGTAATTTGCCAATCATGCATGAGGGGCATAGGTGTTTAATTAGAGGGATGGAAGGTGCCCCTGCTATAAGTTTCCTAGTGGTCATGTGGTATAGGCTTTGGAAGTTTACGTGCCCAATGCGTTGATGCCATAGATGAATGTCAGTAGTAGAGAGGCGGGATCCAAGTGTCAGGGTGCTGAAATCTTGAGTGGTGATGGCCTTTGGTTCTGGGAGGTTTGTCGAGATTGTCATCCGACTGTTGTTGGAAGAAGTATAGTTGGTGCAATTACTCAAAGGAGAACTTGGATGTAGAACTATCGCAGCTTGAAGTGGGTGAGGTGTCCGATTGATGGTGTTGATAGTATTGGATAGATTTGTGATTTTGTATAGGTTGTTGCATGAATCTCGAACGCCTTGCAAGAAGACTTGAGTTGGGTGTCGGTTGTCATAGATGATGCACTGTTTTGCTTCAAATAATACTTTGCATCCAATGTTTGTGAGCTTGCCTATAGAGAACAAATTTGTTCTTACTCTTGGGACATAAAGAACGTGATGGATTTGCTTTATGTTTCTTGAAGTATCAAGGCTATTTACAATACCTTGGCCTGCTACTGCCATTCTGTGTCCCCCAGCTATGCTAATAAACGGTATGGTAGATGAAGTGATATCACTAAGTAAGCTAGAATTTCCTGTGACATGGGAGGAGGCTCCAGAATCAAGGAACCATTCTTCCTCAGTGATTTCGGATATCACACAGGTGTTGATAACTTCATGAGGCTCTTGGTCATCTTGAAATGCATCTATGCAAGCTTGGGCATGTGTCGGTGCGGAGTCGGGATCAGTATTATTGTTGTGTTCTTGGTCGGTGCATGCGGCTGAGTTGGAGCTGCATGGATTTGATACGTTCTTCGAGGGTGATTCGTGCGCAGTCTCGAGCAAAGTGACCCTCCTTGCCGCACTTGTGGCAATACACTAGTTGATTGGTTGGAGTTTGGGATCGTTGAGGTGCAATTAGGGTGCAGTAACTGTATGAGGGGTGTTTCCCCTTATTGGAACGACCGCGAGAGATAGTTTGGGTTCTACAAGCATTTCTATTTGATGTTATGATGTTAACCTCTTCAATCTCGTCTCTTTGTTTATCTAGGTTTCAGCTCAATTCTTCCTGTAGTAGGAGTCCCTCAAGTTCAGGGAATAGGGGTACACGTTCCCGACCTTTCTGAATTTGGCGGAACGTAGACCAACTCTTGGGCAAGCTATTGAGAGTTAGATCCACTAGATCCTCGTCTGGGACACTGATCCCTAGATTTGCTAGCTGGGTGACAAGTAGATTGATCTCTTGCAGGTGATCACCTATCGGTTTGCCTTCAACTAATTTTAACGAGTAGAATCGCTCTTTAAGGGACAGGCGTCGTGATGAACTCTTTACATCACACATGTTTCTAAGACGATGCCATATAGCCTCAAGATTAGTAAGATGTATGACACTAAGAATGATGGAGTCTCGTACTAGTGAGATGATTATTCGGCCTACCCTAGAGTGAAGTTTTGTGTCTCGCGCCGGATTGATGTTGACTGTAGGTATTGGCGTAGGAGAAGATACTGGTCCAGTGTTGTTCGTTGGTGCAGTTGGTGAGCTGCTCCTTGACGTTGGATTTGTGGTTGCAGCTAGAATGCCTGCAACAGTATTGACGCTCGACGAGGTGGCTGTATCTGTCGCAGCATAGAGCAAGTAAATTCCCTGTTATGCTCACAAAAATCACTCTAGAATATAACTAAGTGACTCTAAAGATCGAACCCACAAGATTCTGTGAAGTATTTACTTTAATTAAGCGAGTAAGCCTTTCTATCCTCTAAATTTTCCTTTCCTGTCCTAGATCTAAATCTGGAACTCAACAACCACCAGATCGTCTTGGACCAGATTACTACCTTCCCAGTTCCAGAACTACTCGGTTTCCACAATTATCCCAATCCCAAGACTTTTCCAATTCTGGTCCTAGTACTCTTCTAGACCAATCCGCTCCAGATCACTAACATGTAACCTCACTTCTATTCCAGTTTAATTTTGCCTCTGTTGGATCGTCAGAGGAGTCGCCAATTGATTTTGTAAGTGGTAGGCCCACCATTCCTTCTGTGAATTATAGTGGCTGAAGGACCACTTGATCTACTTCTTCCTTTCCTAAGCTAACTCGAATCCTGTTTGATTCCTCACAATAGCCCTAATAGCAATCCGGTCTATAGGTCACACAAGAATCCCATGTACGATCCATTTTTACTACAACGACCTTGATGCCAAATCCTACCCATACGAGGCTAGGTGGTTACAAGTTTACTTGTCCGTTCCAACACTACTAGAGTTATTCCGTTTACCAACTAAGGCGGTGAGACCTCTCAGAAGATTGGACACTCAACCGGATTTCCCATCTAGGAGTTCTAGCGTGACTAAGGATACCTTCCCTATCCGCCTAGCCTAACAACGGCTATCTCACTCGGAACTCACAACTCTAGATTTGTTGAGGCACTGAAGTCCACTCCCAACACTCCTACAGCCTATTTACATAGTAAGGATCAAAAACTATCACACCAAAAGAGGAGATCAAGTCACAATTCTACCCTACACCTTACTAACTCTACATCATGCAAACCTGCCAAGCTTGGGAGATACACACAACACAAGAGCGCATACAAAGGTACAAGGAATTTGCAAAAAGAAGACTCTTAGTACCCTTTGCGGGCCTGACTTAAATACAAGTCAAAAAGTACAAGTGAGCAAAAATGCCTACAAAAGTTCCGCCGCAACTTGGGCCGGACATTTCGCTTCCTACCTACTCCTAACTGGATCGGAACAAGATCCAATTCCATTCCTAACCTACCTACTATTTACACGCTAAGTGCCCACCCGAGATCCGATGGTGGTACTATCTGCTCTTGGCTCCATCTGCTTGAAAATCTCGTTCAAGTTCCGATTCCGCTCCCCCTCCTGAGGATTTGGAACCTGTTCGCCTTTTATGGATCTTGAGGTTGAATCTAAGTCGATGGCAGTTCCGGACATATTGGCCTAAATCGCCCTAACCTCCGATCTCTTGGACTTGGGGGTCGCATCCTTCCCCTCTTCTATTGTTACGTCCGGGAACAAATCCGACAGGGAAATATCCGAGAGTCGAATCCCGGGAGAACAAGTTGCTCTCGACAGTATCCGGGTACTCTCCTCCATCTAGTTCGCTACCTTCTGCGCCTCCTTCATTGCCACTTCTACCTGCTCGGCAAAGTCTGTGAGAATCCTCACCATCCGAGAACCAGATGGCTTCTTTTCTTCGTGCACCTTCTCATCAAACAACTTCGCCTTGGCGGCAGCCATTCCGATTTCCCCGAATGTGGCCTTCACCCGCTCCACCATCTTCTGAGACTCTTCCGCCATGGATTAAGTGGCTGCAAAGTTGTTCTTGAGGACAAGGAGTTCCGCCTTTGTCTGATCCAATTCCTCCTGTAGTCTCCGGATTTCCGCCTCTTGTTTCCAGGACTCAACCAGATCAGATATGCAGGTGGCTACCTTCTTTGGTAGCTCTCTATCTGGTGCCGCTCCCAACAATTTTCCGATCGCAATCAAGATCCTCCTCTTCAGTTCCCAATCCGCTCTCACGTCGCACAAGATCTTGACGAGAGGGTTGAATGGGTCGTCGGGATTCGATTCCTCTAACATGGTCTTCTCAACTTCTGGTTTCTCTTTCGGAACTGAGGTGTCACGAGCGGGTGGCATCCCCCGCTTGTTGGGAGAGGTCGTCTTTTGTTGCTTGATCAGCGACAAATCCAGTTCCTCCTCCTCTAACTCGCTGTTCTCCTCAGGTTCGGAACCGGATTCCATCTCATCATTCGTTTCCGATTCTCCATACCTCAGGAGAACTTCCTCAGCCTTCCACACCTTCTCCTCTGATGTACTCAGGAGCTAGTGGAAATGGTAGAGATGGATAAGGTAAGGACACACCAAAGTGACCCTACTCTTTCCCACTCTACCTACGAGCTCGGTGACCAAATTGGAAATGATTCGGGCCCAATCTACTCTCTGGTCTCCTCTTAGAGCGCCGAAGATAGTGTTGGCGAGGGAGATGGTCACCCTTGTCGGCTTCTCCGGATGCAGGATTGGAACTAAGAATTGCAACAGCCGGCGTTGTTGCTCATCAATGCAGTCTTCCACCGCATATCCGTCCTTCGGACTGACTGCACCCTGGAACTTTCCGCGGATGAACTCGTCTTTCCAGCTCGCCATTCCTAACCCTCCTGTCCATAAACTGTACATTGCTCTCCAAACATCCTCTGTCTAGAGATGCGGAACTGCTCTCAAAGTGTTATCAAACTCATTGGATAGCTTGCCCAAGAGTTCTCTCACTATTGACTCCTCCTTAAAGCCCCAGGGTTTCTCTACAAACCCCAGGCAACCCATGGAAGTTAAATCCTCCATGAGTTGGGACTTGGTTGGTTCAGTGGAGGGAACAACCCAAATTACCTTCTGGAGCTTTACCTCCACCAAGGATGTAGGGTGATTGCAAGAAACACCTGCCAGTTTCGTTGCATTTTTTTTTTGGAGCACTATAACTTTTGAATTATGAATCTGATTCCAAAAGCAAAAAAACTATTTCTAGATATCTTTCTTGTTATTGTAATCCTTGTTTTTCAGAAATTTTTAAAAATCATTTTATATTTAAAAGTCAATTTTGATAATTTGTCACACTTTGACGTTTAGGGTTTTTTAATATTATTGAGTGGTTTAAATTAGTGATTTTTAGCTGAAATTTCTATGGTATATTATTTTAATAGGCATACATGTGCCTACCAAAGGAAATCTGAAAATTCATTATTTTATATCCTCCACATTCATGCAAATAGGCCTCTCTTGCGAGTGCAATTCTAAACAATAGAGATAGTTTTGAACTCATTTTTTTGCTCAAATCTCATCATGAAAAAGTCCTCCCAAATGGACAATTTTTAGTTTTCTTGAAAATTGTTTTTCCTATTTTCTACAAATTAAAACGTCAAAGTATGTATTTTCCATGATATATTTTGGGACATAGAATTCTAACAAAGAAAATACATACTTTGACGTTTTAATTTGTAGAAAATAGGAAAAACAATTTTCAAGAAAACTAAAAATTGTCCATTTGGGAGGACTTTTTCATGATGAGATTTGAGCAAAAAAATGAGTTCAAAACTATCTCTATTGTTTAGAATTGCGCTCGCAAGAGAGGCCTATTTGCATGAATGTGGAGGATATAAAATAATGAATTTTTAGATTTCCTTTGGTAGGCACATGTATGCCTACTAAAATAATATACCATAGAAATTTCAGCTAAAAATCACTAATTTAAACCACTCAATAATATAAAAAAACCCTAAACGTCAAAGTGAGACAAATTATCAAAATTGACTTTTAAATATAAAATGATTTTTAAAAATTTCTGAAAAATAAGGATTACAATAACAAGAAAGATATCTAGAAATAGTTTTTTTGGTTTTGGAATCAGATTCATAATTCAAAAGTTATAGTGCTCCAAAAAAAAAATGCAACGAAATTGGCAAGTGTTTCTTGCAATCACCCTGTACTAGCCTGTCTGCCTCTACTTCTCCTAAGCTGTGGTATGGACATGGACGAGCGCTCGGAACCCTTTCCAATTCTACCTCACTCTCCTAGCCACACGTCCCGTTCTCACTTTCTCTCTCCGATCTCAACTGGAAATCAAAGCTGTAATACTAAAAACCACAACTCTCGCAGTAGACACTGACACAAAAGTTTGACATGGAAAGCTAAGTGACAGGCACAGACTACAAACTCAGAGCATAGAGAGCACTGGAAAACGAGAAATGAAAAAGAGTTTGATCTAGGCAGCCCAGCCCTTATATAGTCGTTGGGCTCCCTGCCACCTCATCATGACCTATTCCGGATCCGGTTCCTATGTGATATCCAGTCCATCACCTATCCGGTCAAACATCCGCTCCCGTCCATTCACTTCCTAGGACCGGATTGAGCAAATCCCTTCACTATCTCATTTTCCTTCATTATTCTAGCTCTCGATGGTTCCTTAGCTAAATCCGGATTCCTATCTCTAGTTTCCGGTTAGTTTTACCAGGTAAACCAAAAAAATTGACAGTTTCACATCATCACAGTATCCGTTGATGTTCGACCGAAGTTGTCAGGTTCGATAAACCTCCAGAGGCCCTCTTGCATGAGGATCATCTTGACTTTGTAACTCCAGATGACATAATTTGAGGATCCTCCTAGTTTCATTGACTCTGGAACATCTCTGACGCTAGGGTCCATTGATGCAGGAGAAGAGAGAAAGAAGAAAAAAACAATATTCAACTGGGAATTTTGAACGTCGACAGGACTCAACTTATTCAACTATGCTGCCTAGGTCTCCTAACGGTCGTATTGAGATACCTGCTAAAAAAAAATTCTACGAGTATGCTAGTGTTGGTAATATAGGATTCTATGACAACTAAAGATAACCACACTTTGATACCATGTTCGACATGTTGTGATCTTACAACTTGTGATTGACTATTCTAAGCAGATGATTGTACAAAGATAAGCACAGGCTTATATACAGGCGGGTTAAACCTAATAACGTTAACCTGGTGGCAGTTTCATCCATGGATGAAGCCCTAATGATCAAGTATATTCAACAACATTCTATTCCTAGTCTCGTCTATGTTCTGATGTAGCAAGATGGAATTCTAATGTGGAGGCCTAATCGAAAACAAGTGGTTTGTAGTTGTATATTATATTTGAACTACATTATACAGCAACTTCAAAATGACTTCAAGATGATTGGCTTGTGTCATTTGGGAACTTTAGCAAGACTATGATACATGGACCAAAGTTTGATGTAGCCACCTATCATTAAAAATGCTTCTTCTTTCTCTATCATTTTCTATTTTCTTTTTTATTTCTTCTTAATTAAAAAATATATATTTTAATTTTTTTTTCTCTTCTTCTCTCTTTATTTCTTTTGTATCCTCTTATTTTTTTTACTTCTTCACTTATCTATTTCATTAATTGTAATTTTCTTCAACTTATTTTAAAAAATAATGATTATTTCTCCCTTTTTGTATTTTATCTTTTTTCAGCTTTTTTAATCTTTCTAATTTCTCTATTCTTTGTTTATCTTAAAAAGAAATTAACTTTTGAAAGAAGAAGATCTTTTGTCTTTTTCTTTGAAATCATGCATTCTAAATGTCCTTTTGACTTTGTTGGTGCATGTTATTTTCTTAGTTAGGATCAACTTTAAGGTTCATTTAAACTCCCACCAATATGGAAGCAATGATTTTTTTCCATTTGCATCATTCTCTATATACTACTTCAAGATAGTTAGAGTGATTCAAAATTGACATTTAGAGGTCTCCACAAACTTACATGAAGGTATTCTAATGGTGTTAAAGATAGTCATTAAGTCTCATTTCCTCTTACATAGACAACAACCTTGCCTCTGTGTTGCCACTGCAAAATGACTTCCTAAGACTACAAAATGAGTTCAAAATGTCTCCGATTACTACATACCTACTTTACTACTACTTCAGTGCCTTGCCCATTGTAATGCACTATACAATTTCCAAACATCTTGCATGCCTTTTATTACACTTCCCCTACATCTATAGCACGTTTCCATATATGACACATATCATGAGGATGGACAAAATTCAAATAGGATGTTAAAAAATGTCAAAAAAAATGTCCTTTCCAATTCCTTTCCCAAAATTGTCTATAACTTTTGATTTGAGGCTCAAAATCTAAAACAAATTTTTTGAAATGAAGGTGATATTGATTTCCCAGCTTTTATTAGTTCAAAGTTTTTTGAAAAAAAATGAATCTTCTATGGCTAAATGAGGTCTAAAATATTACTTATAACACAAATCCTACATGGTTTGTCTTGCTTCCTACTACCCCACATGTATAAAGCCCTTGTCATTTGACCTTATATGCTACCTCACTATGTGGCTTGGAGATCCATGTGACACATTTGCCAAATATTATGTATAGTGTATTTATTTTATAAATGGTATATTGTATTTTGTATATGGTGTATTGTATACAATATATGGTATACTGCTCTCGAATTTTGAATGTATTCATATGTGATTGTAGAATGACTAATCTTTTTTGTGCACATTGCTATAATTTATTAATGACTTCCCATGTTCATAGGGAGTGACTTAAATCCTAAATCCACATTACTTTAAAATGACTCCAAAATAATTTGCCACATGCCAGTGCTTGTGAATGACACAATCTCTCCATTACAACTTCTTAATGACTATATAATGACTTCCAATGTGGTGGTCCATGTCAGATTTGTAATGGGTCTACCGTAACTAGAAAATGACTTTTTAATGACTACTAATGTGGCTAGGTCACTATAGAATGATTGGTAAATGACTAGACATGTGGCCGACCGCATCCAATCAGCGACTGCCACATCATCCAATTAAGGTGTGTGCTGAACATACACCCTCTCCACTTCAGCCTCCACATGTACTTCTATCATCCTATCTACATCCAAGGTAGGAATGGATGGTGATAATACACTTGCGGTCTTTTACATGAATGACTTGTCCAAAATGACAACAGGACCCCCAAGTCATTTCGCAGTCGAAAGAGTCTACAATGATTGCTATCTAGTCATTTTTTGCAATCATTGTTTTATTCAATTTCTTGTAGTGTCAAAGTAAAATATTTTTAAACTTCAATATGCAAAAATCCCTCAATTCATGAATTACCTAAACACATTGTTGAGTCAACAAGTTTTTAACATTCACAAATAGGACCTTCCATTTACAATCAAGAATAAAAGATACATCAACAATGAAGATGTTATACCTTCCCATCATGAAAAAGACCATTGCTTGTTATACTTATGTTCTAAAATGATATAAGAGGCTTCAAAACTAATTCACATTGACTTCAACATTTCTAACAATGACCACCTTCAATTCTAACTTTATTGCAATGAGGAGCTGCAACCCAATACCTGTTGTATGTCCTTGAACTATTGTGTCACTTGAAGTTCACAAGACCAGAAAATTAGAAAACTTTCATTCTGTACTAGTATCGTTCAATATTGCAAGTAAGCAAGAACATCATCATTTTCACAATTTGTTAGTCGAACTACTCTTCATTTTTAACTTGTCAAAATTACATTAATTTGAAGATTGTGTTCAATTACTTTTGTTAATATCCTTGTGTTTTTAAATATTGACACTTGTTGCCTGTACAGAACAGTGCATAGATGAATTTGAAAGTCCGCAACATGGATTGAACTCAAGCGTTGGCCTTCCCCAAATGAATGTGTGTCTGCATTTCAAGACATCTTTAGTTACAAAAGGTGGGAGGAGAGTGTTTCAATATCCACATCTTAATACATGACCCCAAATAATCCAAAACATTTCATGAGAGGAAGAAAACGACAACTCTGAGCTGGACACTAGAGACACTGACAATGAACATAACTTTTGGCAAAAAGCTAAGTTAACAAAGCAACCTCAAGAGACAGAACTAAGCAATGACAACTGGGGGAATTGATCTAGCGTGCAACCACATCTAGTACTTTTTTTGTACTCTGAAAATAATTTAAGATAAATTTTTGGCTTACTTTACTTTAGGAGTCAAGGCCATGCAAATCCAAACATTCGACATGTCACATTGTGCTAAAGTTTGCATGTGCAAGTTGTAATTGGTGTCCACATCATGTCTACATGTGATCATGGTGAACTCATTAAAAAATAAATGTGGATTTTAGTTGAGGTAAATTTTAATGAGTGTTCATAGCTTTCGACAAATAAAAAGTGAAAAAACAAAGAAAATATTTGGCACAAAATAAATTGGCCCCCAAAATGAATCAAAACCTAAGTTCATAATCTATGTTGTAGGAATCCATCAAATCTATAACTAGTATGATTGAATCACAAGAATATTGTTACTTACATTTCCAACTACCTTATTGTACTTTAGAGGTTGGGCACGCATATGATAACATTTTAAAAGTCAAAATGTGGTCAAACTTGCATGTGCAAATTGCAATTTGTTTCCACATCATGTCTACGTGACTTGATGTTAAATTGATTATCAAATATATATGTGCATATCTTAAAATAAAATTAACAAGTCCTATTTGTTTTTGTTCAAATAAAATTGGAAACCAAAACAAAATAGTTGGAACATAAGGGATTGGACCAAAATTGATTCCAAACAAAAATTTGTAATCTAAAGAAAAAAACATATGTAAGAAGTTTAGCATGAAGTCGAACTCAAAAAGATTTTGAATTAAATTTCTAGCTCTCTATACTTTATGGGCTAAAGCCATGCAAATCTAAACATTCGATACTTCACATTTTGGTCAAAATTGCACATGCAAGTTGAAAATTTTGTTTACAAGGTTCAAGTCTAAAAGGGATGAACCTATGAACTTCTTTACTCTTAAAGGGACAAGGCACATCTAGGTGGCAATTGTCAAAAACTGCCTCTTTTAAGGACAACAAAAACAAAATGAAAAAAAAAGTTTTTTTTTTCAAAATTCAACTGTACAAAGTTGTACTAGACATCATTGGGAACATGTGGAAAATTTTTTAGAAACTTTGACTGCACAGATTGAAAGATTATAATGTCTGAAATTAGGTGAAAAAGTTTTTTTTCCACCTTCTCCAATAGGTCTTGCAAACTTTAACTCCTAGGATGAGATTCTTACAATAAACATGATAATTTTTTTGACATTTGCAACTTGTATCATTTAAGATACAAGTGGAAAATGTCAAAATCATAGGAAGAGTTTTGCACATGCTACCCAAGTTGCCCACAAAGTTCAGGGCAACATAACTTTCAATCCGGGCACCGGATCGGAAAAAAAAAAAGATTTATAGGAAGGGGGTATATGGTTGCATGTAAAGTCCAAATTCCATGAACATCCAACCAAAAATGACTTCATAGGAAGCTATTTTAGAATTCTTGAATACATTGAACCGATACTTAGTCCTTTAGGGGTTATAATACAAAAGTTGGAAGAAAAATTACATTACAAAGATGATATAGAAAGTGAAAAATGTAACCTACAATAAAAGATGGAACTTGTAATAATGAAATATGAAACAAAACATACAAGATGTAAGCTTACTAGTATAAGAAATATAGTAATTCTATAAAATCTATAGATATCTACAAATCCAAATTTGAATCTGAGCTTGCACTCGTATTCGTATCTAATAAAGCAAGTTTTTCTTTGATTCTACTATGAACTCCTTTAATTCTTGCATTGATGGAATCCAAATCTCTTTAACCACTTCAAAAATCCTTTCTTGCCTTTTCAAGTTTAGAAACAAGTCATTGAGAGACTTGAACGGAGGTTCCAATTCTCATAAATTATGGTGTTGTTGTTGATTGCATAATATAGTGGTAATCTCTTTTTCCGTGCCAAATCACTTCAACAACCCCATCGCATGCTCCAAAATCAATACAAAATTCATAGTTGGGTTCATCAAATTTGCCTCCATTGCAATAGAAGCCATCAACCAATGAAGCCAATTTTCCATTCATGGAGTTCGTCGGTGCTCAAATCCCATACGTATAGGAATTGTAATCATGATGACAATGAACCCAATTATAGAAGTCATCATAAGTATATGTAAGATTGCTCGCACCTACATCCTCTATTTGTCCAAAATCCACAATTTCTGTTTGCTCCAAATCAGGGATTCCTACAAACAAAGCCTGCGTTGCAATTGTTTGAAAAAGTGCAGGTGCGAGCATTTTAAATTTTGTCTTGTAAAATCTTGCAATTCTCAAACTAGACAATGAGCATCACACCACCCAACATTAGCCTACTAAGTAAATCCATTTTCTTTTAAATAAAGTATAAATTTATGGAAAAATATTATATTACACCAAACCAATAAGTGGTTAATCCCTAAAGGACCAAATGATGTTTTTTTGTTTTTTTTGGCATGATAGCGATTTTGGATAGCTTACCTAAGAATGGAATTTTTATTTTTATTTTTTGAAATTTTCACACAACATGTGCTTGAGGAGTAGCTTTAAGGCCCAACAATTTTCATAACTTTTGAATATATGGTTAAAAAGTTATTGTATGATATATAATTTTTTCTGCTTGGTGAGCAGTACGGTAAAAACAAATTCTTTAAGAATCATTTTAAAAATAAATAAAAATTGAAAATTGATTTTCTAGATTTATATATACAAGAAAAGCTTTGAATCATTCCATTTTGATTTATGAGATGAAAGTCATGAAGAGTTCCAATTGTGGGTAGTTTGTGGGTAGTAATGAAACATCTACTCTAAAATAAACTTTGAAGACCTTTATTTAACTCAATTTTCAATATTTTTGGAAAAAAATAAAAATATTTGGTCTACATTGTTTATTACAACATTATAACCATTGGGATTGGCATTTTTCAATTCCATAAATGAATCCTTAAGAATTTAGTATTTTGAATCATTCTTTACTTCTTTCTATTTTCGAATTTTTTCCTATATGTTGTACAATTCCAAATGATCTAAATTTTTTCAAGAATGTAACCAACATGACTTGAAGAATGAATCCTAAAATTCACAACCATTTTGGACATTTGTTCATAATGATTTGACCTTGTAAAGTGCAACTGCCTGGGTTTTTGCAGGGTGAAAAAAAGGCTTTTTGTCACTTCAAATGCTCATATCTTGCAATCGCTACGGTGGAAATTTCTGAAATTTTTTCCACGTCTTTCCAAGCCAGCGTACTACAAGATCTGATGGTTACATTCATCCAAAAATATATTTATTCCAAAATTTGGTACTTGCACTAGAAATGGCAGTTTCGGGGCGTTTTTGGTGAAAACATAGTCAAATACATTTAGGGGTTAAATAGAAACTTATTGGAAATGGAGTGCGGTTTTAGGATTCATGATCTTGAATTGTATGTGTAGCATTGTGAATAAACAAATTGCCGTTTAAGGCCCACTATGGATTCCATGAGGATTCAAGGGATACAATGTTGAAAGAAGAAAAATGAAAAAAAGGGTAAAATATTGATGCTTATACATATGATTGGAATTCGGATTGAGTTAGATTTGAACCTGCAATGTCTGAAACCAAACATTGATCATCTTCCCACTTTGTAAGCATTACTTTACTACACTGTAGTTGTGGCGTTGGAACATATCTACTGAAAAGAGGATTTGACTCAAATCCAATCCTGCAACCAATGGCCTTCATGATTCCACCTCCACATTGATGAGACTCATTTCTAGTAATATTGCTCATCCCATCAAAAACCTCAAATAACATACTAATGATTTCTTCAAATTCACCGTATACGTTCTTAGACATTTTTAGGAATGGTGTAAAACAAATAACCAATGTCATTTCGTTTGTTGCCTTGTCCTGAATTACAACCCTGCCAAAACTCAGTTGTTTGTAATTTGTAGGGCATTTAGGTGTGAAAGTTTTGTCCAATTTGTTGGCACCTTCATTTCTCTTTCTTCGCATCACATATAGAATATTTGCAACATTGTTGCAGACTATAGATATTAATTGCTCTTGTTTGGCCTTTTAATAGGCTTTTGACTTCTCATCCCGATCTTTTTTTTTCTCTTTCTTCTTTTTTGTTTACCCATCCTCTAATGCAATGCACAAATAAATTTTGTAGATCCAATTACAAATGAGAGTATTATTCCAAGTATTATACAAATTAATGGTTAACATCAAAAAAATATAGAGTAATATAATTTCTTTTGTGTTATATTAATTAAATACAGAACTAGATAAATTAGTGTATTTTTCTATTAAAAAAATGAATGGTGATTCACTTGAAAATTGCATTTATAGAAACAACTTTAGAAAAATGATCAAATCCAAAATATTCATGGCCAACTTCATATTAAATTGTAGGCATTACATGAAAGAAATAACATGGAACCACTATAAAATCTCTTATGTTTAATTATTTTCTTCCATTTTATCTTTCTAATTGAGTAGATTATTGTTTCGGATAAAACTATTGTTGTATTTCGAAATAATTCAACATTCAATAGTGGAATATTGAGGGCTTCAAGAGCCCATTTCAAGGTTGTTCCTTGCATTATTCCCCATGCTACCAGAAATTGGGAACTAGCCTGTAATGGGCTGAATTTCCGAATTTTTGGGAAAAAAAATTAAAATACAAATCTTTTAAAAAGTATAAATAAACTTGAAGCTGAAGTAATTTTTTTTTCAAAAATAGTATTTAAAATAGAATTAAAATAATTTTAAAAAATATTATTTTCTAACATGGCAGTGACTCTGCCACATTGTATTGCTGGTGTGGTGAATTTCAACAACTTGGGAAGTCAAAAGAACTCACAGTCTCTTCATGCCTTCCAATTTCATCTAATGCAATAGGGGTCATTGCAAGAAACACCATCCACTTTCGGTAGCATTTTTCTTGGTACACTGTTTTTTTAGGGTTTAGGGTTTCATAATTAGAAATCAAATTTTTTTAAAATGGAAAAAGACATATTTTTTTAATGTGTAAACCTTGAAAACAAGGGTAATCTAGGTAGGAAAACCATATAAAAATGATCTAAATAGGAGAACTAGAAAAGTGCAAAATCTCATGAAAATTGGCACTTCCACATTTCAATCTGTAAAAAATAGGAAACTAATTCTTTTTTAAAACTAAAAATTGTCCATTAGGGAGGAGTTCATGATGATGACATTTCACTAAAATAATGATTTCTGAACCACCTTCAATGTTCAAAAATTGCACTTAGTGGGAGTGTTGATTGCACTCATGTTCAGAACATAAAATAATATATTTTCAAATTTGTGTCGGTAGATACATGGTTTCATATTATGCAAATAGACCTTGAAAGTTTCAACTCCAAATCATTCAATTAGGGAACTCCTAATGAAGTAAAAATCCCTAAATTGCACTTTTGGAGAAATTCATGAAAAAGATTTTTAAATATAAAATGATTTTTTTAGATTTCTAAAATATAAGAGATCTTATCAAAGTCAAGTTCAACATGTTCAATCCAAATTTCATCTTCTTGGCAAAAGGATCCTCTTATTTCAATGAAAAGTAACTATCATTTCTATCCATGTGAAAGAAGATACAATTTGAACCCAAAGACAACTATTGATTCAATGGAGTACAAGTGGCCTAAGATTCTAGGATCTTTTGATTCCCCACAAGCTTGTGCCGAAGCTTGTGAGAATTTTTATAAATAACACATTACCCATACAGATCCTGTATGTTTTAGAGCAACGGTATTTTGTGACTTCTTGAGGATGGTCTGCAAAGATTACAGTGTCATGATTAATGTCAACAAATTTGACATTCTTAGAATCAAATTCCAAATCCTTTTGAAGTTGCAATACTAGAGTACCAGGTAGCTAAGAATGCTAGAAGTTATGGCAACCACTCACTTTTTGTATGGGACTCATAACTGCTTTATTAACAAATTTAAAAAAAGATATGAGCCTATGACAAGATGGTTGCAGTATCAGAGGACCAACAATCACCAACTTCTAGAAAGAGATGAAGATGTCCAAAAGGCAAGCGACAGAATGTATCTGAAAAGAATTCGAGAACAAGACAAGTCAAGAAATAAAAGATCAAAGTACTATTGATGGGGATGTCATTAGGTTAAGTAGAGGACTATATAGTGTAGTAACATTTGACTTTTAGGATTATTTTTAAATTTTTTATAGAAAAGTAGTAGAAAAGTATTAAAATTAGAAGAAAAATAGTATTAAAACATTTAAAAGCAAAAAATAGCAAAAAGTAAAATAAGAAGTAGCTTTAAACTTTGTGCAATGTAAATAGGGTAGTGTGGATGAATGGGACACAAATTTGGATGAAAAATTGAAGTTGGATGAATGGGATGGGAGCACCATTGTCCTAGTTTAAACATTGGAAAAACTGAAATTTGAATTCAATGTTTTTAGGTAGATTCATTCATTGTGTATTTTCGGCTTATATAATTGAAAATTTATTTTGTGTTAGTGCAAATCTGTGAGTATTCTTGGAAATTTGTGTGTGTATATTCAATTTTGAAAATTTTGCAATACAAAATTGTGAACTTTTGGAGATTAATGTTGCAATTTGGTGGTTGGTGTGATGAAATTAGTCGCTTGCAATTTTTGAGACATCCAGTGCAAGTGCTTTAACAAACTTTGAAGTTGGAAACGGAGGCTGCGACGATCGGGGAGGAGAAGAAGAAAAATTCAAAAGTTGGATCAAATTAGAATTTGCAAGAGAAGCAGGCTACAAAATTTGGTGACAAAAGTATCGAAGGTATGTGATCGAAAGACACGGCCATTATAGCAAGCATTTGCGACCAAAAACGGAAACTTGGGAGGATCGAATCTGAGGAAATTTGGAGATTATAAGTAGCAATCAGAAGTCGTGATTTTGGGACTGCGACTGCTCCGGCCTCTCCACCAAATTTCCAAATTTTGCTTGAATCCAATCACTTGTTAGTTGTGTAAGATCAGATTGATTATGTGAGGAAGATTCGTAATTGAATTTCAGTTCATTGGGTCAAATCAACAAAAAAAAAATTGTAATTGGACTTGGGAAGCAAGTCGCTGTAGACTGCAACGAAATTAGGGATTTGGAGTGGAGGAATACTGCGATCCGTGGCCATAGAAGGCGTCCCACGGTAATAGGGTACCATAGCGCGGTCATAGGGTCTAAAGTCCGCGGTTATAGGTCATTTGGCCATTAAATTGCAAATTTCTGGATTTTAGGGCCTGTTTTTGAACTTTAAGTTTATATTCATGGTTTTGGGCCTCTTCTACACGGTCATAGGGCTGTGAGTACTTATAGGTCCTATAGTCTATAAAATGAATTTTATAATATTAAAATCGAGATTTTGGATTTAAATTTGGATGATATTTGTGGAAATTAGTATTCCATGTGATTGATAAATATTTTTGTATACTTTAGGAACAACTTACCTTGTGGTTTTGGACTTGTTGTCCTAAGACTTGTTGTCCTAAGATTTGTTGTCTAAAACTCTAAAGAAGGAGAAAGCTAAAGACCAGAATCTAGTATTAGTCTTAAACCTTTCATATTTCTACAAATTGGACCTATTTGACCACTGTGATAGACTCGTTTAGGCATTTTGCATATAGGTTTGAAAAGCTCATGGAGAGCAAATACCAGACATGTTGACTCTAACATAAAAAAAAATAATTAATGAATAATTTGTACTATTTTAAAAGTATTATCTTGTATATATAATTAGGTCATAGAGCATGCATAAATATAAGACTCGTCATCCAACTTGACTTGCTGCCTAGAATTGTTGACACTCCCTTAGAACACTATATAGGACTCAGACTTCATTGTGTTTGCATTGGTAAAGGACTATGAACCAAATTTTACATCCCGGGAATAAGAGTGTTATTATATTATGAAATCGAAATAAATACTTATAAATGATTGTAAAATGTGATTCTATTTAAAAAGTGACATTAGTCACACACACGATAGACTGAAAAGACCTTTTCTCACAAAGAACCCCTATACTTGTGTTTTCTTGTGTTTTATATAAAAAGGCAAAATCCAAACTACAAAACCCAGCTTGCAATAAAATATGGATTGTTATTCTTTTTTATCCACCATCACATAGATGCTACCCAAATCTGCAGTCCACTTTGCTTGCATGTAATTTTGACTTGCCTATTACCACTTTGATTCGTACTTGCAGTGTATTAGGATCAACTCCAAGAGGGTCACATATTTTTAAGAGACGTGTGCATGTTTCATGAATCCAAACTAACTAGGATTATGCTTTTCTAATAAAAATCGTAACTCCTACGAATTCATAAAGTGGTCTACATGATATATTTCAAAACCATGTATAGATTAGATCTAAAAATGTCCTAAAACAATTGAGAGTTGTCATTCCATGTACCTATTAGGGTTGAAGTGTCCACCAAATAATTGAGAACTGACAGGTTATCAAATTCGGAATTAATGCTCCAAACTTATCAGGAAAGGAAATGCCATTCAAATGAGTTGTTTGGGGGTTTAGGGGTCAAAAATAGGTGTGAGCCCCCAATTCGTCACCAAGGGCTCACTCTTTCTTTTTTTCGTACTTTGTCATTTTAATTGCACTTGCTTACACAAAAAAAACCTAAAAAGAGTGTAGAACCAAAATAGGAATGTCACATTCCAATATAGTATTTGGTCTAATTTGAGAATGTTGTAGCTAGAATGGTCCAACCGCGAGTTGTAAATAGGTTAGAACCCAACTAATTGTGGCAAATGAATCAATTATGAATGATGGGCATATCAGGCTCAAAACCCCACATGGGACACACATCTCTAAGCTATATTTGGTCGAGGGAACCTTGGTGAGGCATAGGAATCAGTTCTTGGAGATAGGTTCTAGTTTCCCCATTCCATTGACGAAATAGCAGAACCCCTAATTATTGGCTTGCAAGTGTCAAAAATACCAAGGCGGGACTGTGGAAGAATCTAAGGTCCCAGGAGGGTGGTTTAGGGTAAAACCCATGCTCGGGAACCAACGGTGAAGTTAGTTCGCCAAGATTCCCCTTGGTGTGGAAGATTCCCCGGCCACCGATAATTAAATGAGAGGGTGGAAATTGTCCCCCTAGGGCTGATATGTAGAGTAAAAATATGAGCCTACACATGTGTCGTGGGATCCCATGGGAGGTTCCACAAAAAGTTTCAAAATTTTTTGGTAGTCAAGAGATGTCTTTCCGGACAGTCAACTATCCAAACCTACGATGGGAAATTCCTGGAAATTCCCTAGGTGGCGGTAAATTCCCTCTAAAAATTAGCATAGCTTCATTTATGTTAATAAAATGCCCTGACAAGTTTCACGACATTCCGATAGTCAGAAGTACCGAACCTGCAACATTCCCTGACAATTAACAGAAATTAAAGTCCATGGCAGGTTTGATTGGCAAAGCGGGAGCATACGAAAGTGGAATGGGGCCGAAGATAGGTCTTTTCTCACTCCCTTACATCTACTTAGGGGCCTAGGCTAGTTACTTTGGCTAGAAAAGTCACCCCCCCAAAGTTGGGATTTTTCCCAGTTTTTGGCTTTAAGTTGGTGCTAGGTTTCATTGTGATTTTGAAGATAGAAAAGGGGAGGGAGATTTCCGAAGACTAAAAATGGTTTTTTGAAGCCAATAGCGCAAACCGTTTGCGATTTGGAGTTAATCTCCAAAAGTTAACTTAGTGGGCCAACATAAAATGAAAACCTGTGATTTTTAGATGAAAATCCAAGAAGATAAGGTTAACTTAAATGAACGAGGAGAGGTGGGTGCCCGAGAAAGAGTATAAAAGGGCACCCCTTCTCCTCTCTCACAACCCCTTTTTTGTGTAATTGGGTCTGTTGGGTCCAATTTGTGTTGGAATTATGGCATTTTTAGCCACAAACCTTGCAACGATGTTTTTTGGGCACTTTTGGCCATTGTTGTTGTTTTTGGAGCTTACAAGGTCTTTGTGTGTCCCTTGCCTTCTCTTTTTGATTGAGTGTGGTACTAACCCTTCGAATCTTGAGCTTAGAAGTTTGTTTACCTTACCTTGTTACTAGAGCTTGTGTGCATTTACTTTGATGGGTCCCTTTTGCCCACCCTTCTTGTCTTGTCATTGTACTAACCCTAGAGTAACCCCCCATATGACTGGTGATGCTGCTTTGGGGGGCCTTTAGTGCAAGTTGTTTATGTTACTAACTCACATCACTAGCCCTCTGAGTGTCAAGGTTCCTTTCTCTTCTTCCTTTTTTTCGTCTTTATACCTAACGTTGACGTGGTATTCCTTGGTGAGGAATATGATAGTGTGAGGATAGTGGGGCCCACTATACAGCGAAGCTTTGAACCCCTATAGGATAGAAAAATCTTAGTGGTGCATTAAAAGGGAAATGACGGCGAAGCTTTGAACCCCTTGTGGTAAAAAGTCTTAGCAGTGCGTTAAAACCACCTCACAGGAAAATTGTGAAGCCTCGTGGTCCTTTTTCCATAAGGTTTAGTTCCCACAAGGTTTAGTTCCCAAAATGTTTTGGGAACAAACCAAAGTTTAGGCTCCAAAATGTAGGATCTAGATGTCCACACAAGCATGCAGGGTACTCGTAAAAAGTAGACTAAGTCGCAACCACCCTTAGCCTAGCTCACCTTCCACTAGCAAAACAACCTCTTGCAATCCCCTTTTAGAACTAAGTATAGAAAAAGAAGGAGAAAGAGAAAAAAAAAACCCAAGTTAGCCAATATCTTCTACCAGCCCATAGCCCACAATCAAAAAACATCCCAAGCCAGTCCACAACTCACCCCCCCCTGGACCCCAGACCCTGATAACTGGGCAGGGGCCGGGGGTCGATATGGTTCTTAGTGAAGGCGGGGGCCGAATTGGGATTCGTAGTGAAGGTAGAGTGTCGGTTGGGGTTCACAGTTAAGCAGGGTGTCGGGTCGAGGGGTTTGCAGTGAGGGGTGGGGGTTGGAGGTCGGTTGACTGGGCAAAGATAAGGGAGGGCTAGCTGCCAACAGGAGGGGAGGAAGAGGGGTCATCCAACATACAAAAAAGAAACAAGAAGGGACCAACGAGGTCTAGGGCCCTGGGAAGTAAGGAAGGAGGAGCAACCCTTGTGCTGATATACCAAGTAGAGCGAGGAGTCCAACGCTCCGTCTCCTACAACCAACATGAGGGGGGGGGGGCAGAGAATACAAGCATGGAAAGGGTGGCGGAAGGTTGGAAGAATGAGAAGGAATGACAAGAGGAAAGACCACTTGAAGGAGGAGGGTGAAGGTAGATAGGATAGGGCGTAATTCTCAAAACTTACCTAGGCCCTTAGATTAGAAGTAGGTAATCACCCCGAGATTAGGTGTGAGACGTAAGTGTAGGATGGTAAGAAGTAACTCAACTTTGGAAGAAGGTATGACACGTACTTAAAATTAGCTTAGTAGGTAAGATTGGGGGTTAGTTTGGCCACCTTCAAGTGTGGAAGAAAAGAAAAGAAGAGAGGAGGAAAGAAATAGGAGAAGAAGATTAACAATTAAATCCTTGTATCAATTTATTTTATGATTAGAGCGGTGGTTCATTGTCTCAGGGCACAGGAATTCATGGCAGAGGAGGTAGAGCTTCTGGTGGGCATAAACAGTGACTCAAGTTCCGAGGTATGAATTAACCCTCCCAAAACTTTCCCTAGAACTCTAACTAGAAATGGGTAGCTTGGGCCGAGGCCTACCCTCGGTCAGACCCTTAGGACTGTAGGATGGGTCATTTTCAGGGAATCAAAGCTTAGAAAAGAAGGTCATGGCTTTTCAAAACCCTAAAGCACGCCCAAATCGCGTGAAAATTGAAAAAGTTATTGCCAAATGAAGTTTAAGATGAAATTAGATGAAGAATAGCTAAACTTCGAGTTAGGAAAGGAATTAAACGCAGTACGAGGAGGCTCCCAACTAGGGTCCAAGGCTGAAGGGAAAAGTCAATTCCGAATTGTAGGTTAGGAGAAATTAGTGGATGAAGTTTGGGTAAAGCTTGGATGAGAATTCGGTAGAAATCCCAAATCAGAGTCCAACTCCAAATCTAGGTAGGTGAAATCCTTGTGAACCATCACCCAAAATTTAAGATATTTCTGAATTAGGGAGCTAGGTGTAATGGATGGATGAAGTTTGAAGAACTGAGTAGCGGTCAAACTTCATCCACCCATAACTTTGGTTGGGAAGGTTGGATAAAGTCGAGTCTTATATTTTTAGAAATGGAACGAGATGAACTAGAGGGTTATTAGGATAGTTTTGCCCTAGTATGGGTCCCATCCAAATCATCCAACGGGCCCTCCATCCACTTGGCCCAAAACATTGGAAGTAGTTTAAGTGAATCTTGCAATTGGGGGTCACTTAGGCACTTAGTAAAAAGATCCATTGCTTGGAAGGCATAGTGGATCATGCTTAGACACCCAGAAATAGGAGTCACCTAGTCGAAATCGAGAACCTAGTTGTGTTCGCGAATTACCAACGGTGGGTAATTTGGCACTCACAATAGGACGACAGAAAAAAGAAGCTAGCGGAAATGGGCTACTCTATCTTAGGTCTTGAGGAAATGCTAAAGAGTTTCAACAAACAAACAATTGAAGGTCATCTACAACATGGGTGATCTCAACCACGATGTAGGAGGTACAATAGAACCACCCATTACCACCCATTTCAACAATCCGTGCATGATGTGGAGTAGTGGAAGGCTTTAGGAAATCAACCACCTCATAGAAAATTACAAACCATGGGGATTGCAATTCGAGTGATAATTGTAGGCCTATGAATTTGGAAAGGCAGAAGTTCATCAAAGGCCCATTTCGAAGACATGGGGGTTTTCATAATTGTTCTTTTGAATATTGCTTTGGCTCTCAAAACAATTTGCATGTGTCAGGACGTTCAATCATAGTTTCTGTCATAATTTCCTACTACCTACAGATCAGTACTCAGAGCCTGGTAGGTAATGTGTGGGTGTACCATATGATCAGTTTAACCTAGTCAAGCAAGCTAGATTTCATTTGGACATAGGAAGAAAACTAATAGGGGATGCAACACCTAAACCCTACGTAGCAGAGTGAGTAGAGTTTAGGCCTAGAGCAAAGTGCGAACAAGCGCACAATGCCATATTAGAATGAATACAAAGGGTTTCAGGGTTCATGGGCCATGTTCTTTTGGGTTTATCGTAAAATTTTTAAAATGTTGGAATGATTGGGGTATACGCTTTTCATTCAGTTGTTGGAAATTAGGGTCAGGCAAGAAAGCAGTCACTTGACTATAATTCCAGCCATATGATTATAGTTCCAAGTTCCAGTTCATCTATTAAAATACCTTGAATGGTGGAAGGACCTAACCATGTTTTTTATTAGGGTTTTTTTGGTGCCAGATTGCACTAGAAAAAATAATTTGGCTAAAAAAAACCAAAAACAAGTCAAAACACTTGGATGAAATAGGCAATAGAAACATTGAATTCAAAAAAATCTTAGATGAAATCACCAAATCATGGATGAAAAGCATATTATACATCCAATATGTGGATGATCTTTGTAATTAAAGCATCACTATAACATTTATATCACCACTTTGATACTTGATAAAACATGAAAAAAGGCTCTGGTCCTAACATACATAATCCCAATTGGGCATATGTGTCGTGACAATGTATTCTACCCTTTTTCTAAACGAGTCTTGAATGTGAGTTTCTCCCCAAGATCTAGTGCATTGGAGGCTCATTTCCTAAATCCCCAACATTATGAAAAGTCAAAAGTGCAATGGAGACCCTGGCACTGAATCACTACTGTCATAGTATCAACATGCTTAATGACTTCAACTCTAAGCAGTTCAGGGTTTAATTTTGACCATATCCAGTGTAGTCAACACAATCTACAAATCTACTATGCTGAAGAATGGACCAGTTGTATTCTTCTACATAATAATCAACATTGCAATATAAAGGTATGTTCTCACTTGGCTGTAAGGAGAAGTGGTTTTATAAAATAAAAATTCTATAGTGTTTTTTGCGAAGGCACTTTCGCACAAGTATTGGGTTTGTAGCAAAGCACAACATTGTACCAATTTCCATACTACCACATTGTTCAGACCAATAGTAGTGCATATTTCCTGGCTTTTTTCAAATCTGCCAACAGGCCTATAATTACTACTTGACAAAAGTGCGTGATCACATAAGTGAATTGCTTTTATGGAAATATTTGGTCTTGTATTTCAGAGGAGGTGTCCATTCATTCACCATCCTGTTCTCTTTGATTTTCCTCCTTCAATCACTCTTTCTGAATTCAGTTGCCCATAAATGGCAATTTTCCTCTTTCATGAAGGGAGTGTTGTGGATTACAAAACCAATGGCGATTGAGTTTCCATAGTTGCACTACATGTTCACACTTCTGCTTTTGCGTTTGTTTTTGGGTTTAAGACTACAAGTGGCAAAACCACATAGTACACTAAATTGCATGGCAATATGAGAGATTAAAGTTAGTTTCGAATTCCTTGAACAATATGGAGAAAATAGAGAACAACACATTTCACTTCTCAGAGATGTCTTCAAGAGAAATTGAATATTTCAATGTAGTGGACATGGGACTTCAGCAAGATACAATACTTCTACAATATCGACTGTGCATTGGAAAGTAATGTATTCCATTTCTTATTGTCCATGAGGAGTACACAATGCCGAATCATTACACGAAGTTGAATGAACACAATCAAAAATTGTAATACGACAAAATTGGGTCTGATGAAATGTAGTTGTATAGAAGAGGTTGCAATCCTCCAAACTGGACGATGCGAATATAGTGCACAAACAAGGTCCAAATTCAAAGCTTCAAGAAGGAGAATGTACTAGGAGGAGTTTTGGAGGTCGTCAACGATGTTGCTTGCAAGTACGCAAGAGAATGCAAGGTTGGAATTCATTGTCTATCAACCCCACCTTGGCCTACTCCCCTCTGATGTTCCAATGCTCATGACTAGGTTTGGTATATGTAGTTGTGAGCCAAATCATCGATGTTTGGCAAAAATTGCGACATTGTTCTTTCGTAGAGTGCCTCAATGACAACAACTATAAAACACTGGTGGTATACTTCCGAAATCTCCTCAAATGTTCGTTTCTTCAAGACAGGCAAACTACATACAAGCGCTACTTGAGGCCATAGTTTTAGGAAGTCAGACAATAACTTTTCAACTAACACCGTTCTTTTGCTTCTACCAACAGGGTCTCCATGTAGGTTCGGGAGTTAATGACTACCGTTGGTGTGAACGACCACTACGTAGATGCTACTTACCACCACTCTTTCATACGGCCTAAGGCCAAGTGAGAATAGGCCTTAAGTAGGCGTTGTAATACTAATAGGGTACCATGGATATTGCATTGTGTGATCAACCTCTTTATTGGGATTTTAAGATACAATGCAAGCCCTCCTGCCACGCCAGCATGGATAGATAGTATGATAGTCTGTTCTAATTCCACCCCTCTTCTTAAGATTGTCTCTAGCTAGGGTTTGAAATGGACATTAAGAACTTCTAAAATGGATGTGTGTAAAGCATTAAATGTTTTGTCAATGATGTCAGAGCGGTTTAACATTTGTCAAATGTTCCTTTATACTTTGATGGTGGATGGAATAAGAGCCAAGGTGGGTCCATTTCTAAAATGTTTACCCATATTCAAAAGAACCATTTCCCCACAATTGGGAATGCTAATATTTTTCAATCTTTACGGTCAAAACTTGATCAAAATTTTACCACATGATCTCATAAAAGTACAATACAAAATCCTATTGTTGGATTCTTAATTTTAATTTTTTTCCTTTCTTGAAAGAACACAATAGCAATGGCAATTTTGAATGATTTCTATCAAAAAAGAGGCCTTGGCCCTATACGAGTTTAGTTTAGTAAAGGTCGAATTTTGGAACCTTGTCTACTTCTTTCTTCATATTGTAGTGCTTGTTTTTCGTGAAGCCATATCTTTTTTTAGACTACTCATGTGTGGGTCCTATATACGCAACTTTTTGTTATATATAGGGGTCATTGGCATTAAAACAGCTTAGAGGATGGCTTTTGTTAAAATTATATCAAATTAAAAAAAATAAAAAATCTAGGTGAAGACCAAATTAAATGTAGAAAATGTTGAATTGCATACATTTTAGAAAAAAACTCACAATATATATGAAGAATTGAAATACCTATGCATAGTTTCTAAAAATATATACAAAGAAGTTGGGTCTAGTTAAAATTAAATTTTTATTAGAAAGCCCCCAAAGTTGCCTAGCTTGGCCTATGATACATGTATTAAAAAAACTCATATAATTAGTTTTTTAATGATATTATTGTCTTCCAAAATATTTGTTTCATTTACATAAGTACATTTTTGGATTCCTTGTTAAAAGGCTACAAGATTATTCTACATTAAAACAAATTACATCCCTTAAGATCGGATTAAAATGCATTATAAGTGATTATAATTAGGGCCATATAATATGGAAGTTGCATACCCGGGGTGTGGGTTTCGTAAGGCCTAGGATCAAGAAAAAGATACTTATGGCAAAATTCTTTAAAAATTTGTAAGTAATTAAAAAATGCTCCAAAAAATATTAAACCACTTGGGTTAGATTCCACATCAATTTCTCTTCAAGTGAAAAAGAAGGAAAAATAATTTTGTGCATCTTAGAACCATCAAAAAGGCCGATGAGCCCTCAAACACACAATTCATGAGTAGACGACCTTATACATTCAAGTACAGGATTCCATTTGTAGTAACCGCTAAATTTAGGGGTTTAGGAAACAAACTTTCTAGAGTATTGCAAACAATCATTCACACAGTCTCATTCTTTTTTTTTTCCCCTTTTTATACACATAGACAAGTCTTATTCTCTTTTCATTGAGCATAATGAACAGAACTTTCAAATAACACCTCTCTACGACTAATTATTGGTTACCATGAATGATGAACATGAGGATTGTCACCATCCTGGTTATTGATCATGACACATTTTTGTGTGCACTTATTGTATAGGTTTAGGAAATTAGTGTTTTCCACTTTCAAAGAGTCTGTGGAAGTTGAAAATTATTTGCTTCATTCCACGTGGATTTACTACAAGTGATGAATCAGGAGTGCTTCACCGACTAAGTCTCCATTCATGAAAAAAGATAGTTTCCCATAGCACTCACAAACATAAAATTCAACTCATTCACAGATATGGATAGCTGGTTACTATGCAAGCACAAGATATGGATAAGCAACTAAAGGATCTCCATGACACAACTACAACATACACAATTTTTCAAAATTCATAAAACTTGGCGCCAATTTATTGAAATTCAAGCATCACATAGGTCACTGCAAGCTCTTCTATGCAAGGTACAAGGTAGAACCCTCCTCACAGTTTTGGACACACTCCTTGAGATCACTTGCCAAACATTTCTTGAAAACGTTGAGAAATTCCCTCCACATTTTTTTGAAACCATTTTTTCCATGTTTCCTCAAACCCTTCTCCAAAAAGTAACCCTCATGGAACAAGAACTCCTCCTCTTTCGGCTTCTCCTAACCAACCTCAACATCAATGGGAGCTACTTGAAATTTGGACTACAACACCAACGGTGCTAAACCTTTGTGGGAAGGTTTATCACTTATGACAACAACGTCATCTTCCCTTGAATCACCACCATCACAATTAGAATTGGAATCCAGGCCCTATTTTTTGGTGACTAAGACTTTAGATTCAGACCCGAACGCAAATTGTAGGAAGCCTAAGGCAAAATCCAAACCAAATAGTTTGGACAAAGACTTTGTCGAAGAGGATGAAAGCAATTGCACCTGAGCTTGAGATTGGCTTTGTTGCAAAATTTGTTCACTAAGCTTTGATGTACCTCCATGATTGGGTGGTCTAGTGAAAATGGCTTTGTACCCACACTTCAGGTTAGCAAGTAGTTTCTTCGAACTAGTGTATTCTTCCCATAGTTCTATAACAACCGCCTCCAACCTCACCAACAAGTCTAGCGGCACATTATTGTTGTCTTCTATAGCACAAGGCCAAGGGTGTCTATCCTGACGTGAAAATCTAGATTCATGTCAGTATGTCCGTCAGCGTCCGTACTGACATGTCTATCAGTGTTTGTCCTGACATGTCAGGATCGCGTCTAAAAGTTGACAGCCCAAATTTTTTTCCAATAGTAGGTTGTCCTGGTCGACGGACGGTCTATGTCAATGGTAGGTAGTCCAAGTCGATGGACTAACCATCTACGTTGACAGTAGGCTGTCCTAATCAACAAACGGATCATCTAGAAAATAAAAATAAAATAAAATTTGAATCCTGATGGATGTTGGATTTGATCTTGACATTTTGTCCAAAGAAACTCCATGCCAATTGAGTGAACTCATCTAGAAGAGCTCGAATCTTCGCCGCTTGTCTTAAATCAACCTTTTGTGCCTACAAACTTACAATTTTGGCACTCAAATCCTCAATCGGACCCTCCAATACATCAATATATAATGACAACTGGTTGAATCCCATCCCCCATTTAGACTCTTGCTCATTGACACTATCACTATGAACAAGGGATTTTCTCAAATGATCCAACCACTGAAGGACTTTTGGTACAATTATGGGGAGATATTGATCCAACACCATGTTAGTCAAGGTTTTGACAACAAACATTTGGTTGAGGCGAACAACCCCCATAGGAAACCCAAAAGGAAAGCCCTCTACTAGGCTGCTGATAACAGTCGGACTTGACATGGTCCTCAAAACAAACTACCAGACCCACACAGCTATCAATTCAAAACCAAGGACCTCTTGTCCTACACTCCTAGTAGATGTCATCGTGCAAGCGAAATGAAAGACCACAAAGAGTGACAACAAAAGCCTCAAAGACAATTTGCAAAGCTAGAAAAAAAATGCTCCCAATACCATGCAATACAAGAGGCAAAAGGAACAAAACATACAATGGAAAAGAGTATTACACAAATGCATTGGGATTATCAATGGAGCTATAGTTCATTGTGACAAAACTACTCAACACACTACAATTCAAAAGGAAAAGTTCATTCACAAATAAAAAAAACTACTTGACATAGTACAGTTCAAAAGGAAAAGTTCATTCACAAATAGAAAACTACTCGACACACTCAATGTTTGAAAGGAAAACTTCATTGACTTATAGAAAAAATGGCCCGAGGCACGATGGATTAAAAGAAAAAGTTCATCCAATAAGTGATAAAAAAAACTACCTCACACGTTGCAATTCAAAAAGAAAAAGATCATTCACAGATAAAACACACTACTTGATACACTACGATTTGGAAGGAATTTCTATGTATGTAATACCCGGGATCCATTGACTAGATATTGCTATTGAAAATTATATTCTTTGGTTGAAAATTTCGAATTTGAAAAGACCAAGGCGAATGGATAACATAAAATTATCAGATGAAAAACCTTAACCCCTAAAGGACCATTCTCCCATTTGTCCCCTCGGGGGACAAAATGGATTTCAGGTAGGTTACTATGACCTCAATTTTTAGTGAAGTTTTTCGAAATTTTTCCACAAGATATGAAAACTAATTAGCTTCATGGGAATATAATTTTTGTTTCAATTGGTGCCTAGGAGCAAAAGTTATGCCTTCTTAAACATAATTTACAAGTCACCGGGCAGGAAAATAAATCCACAAAAACTTAGAATTTTTTTTTGTACTTTTTCTTCTCATAGATTATATTTTTATCTACATTTGAAGCTTTGATTCATTCCATTTGGATAAGTGATGTGAAAGTTATGAACAATCTTGTTTTTTGGGCAATATGAGCATTTTCTTGAAAAAATAACCTAAATGACTTATTTTTTAATACAATTTTCACAATTTTTAAAAAAACATTGTTTGACAAGGTTAAGTTTGCTTGCTAGAACAATCCTACCATTGGGATTATTGTGTTTCAATCCCATCTTAGAGCTATTAACAATTTTGTTTTTCATGTAATCTTGGACCTACTTCTACTTAACAATTTTTTAGAGAATGAAAATCAAGAGTTTTTCTTTTGAAATTTTTTCCCTATAATATCAACTCAATTCTCCAACTCCAAAATTTTTTAACTCAAAGTTCATAGTGCAAAAAAATTCAACAAAAGACGGTCAAAGTCATCTGAAATTGCAGGCCAGTGTTCAAAAAAATTTCTTTTTTCAACTCTTAATGCTAATATCTCTCAATCCGTGCGGTCAAAATTCATGAAATTTTACCACATAGTCTGAGACAAGTAAAGTACAAGATCCTATGGTTAGATTTTTTTAAAGTATTTTTGGGTTTTTTTTTGGTGAACACAACAAAAATGGCAATTTTGAGTGGGTTTTGATAGAAAAATGGCCTTGGTCCTTTAGGGGTTAAATTGAAATGTCAATAAATAAGTGAAAGGCAACCCAACCACACCACATGATGGTGTACATGTCTTGAATCTTGAAAAGCTTTGACAAGTGATAACAATGTACATGGCAATGGGTTAAGGATAACGGAAATACCGTAACTGTCTTCATATCACTAGCTATTTCCTCTGAACCCCTAAAGTCCCAATTATTTTTTTCCATCTAAAACTAGTCAAAATTGCCATTTCTATTGCAAAAGAACAAACATTGTGAAAATTAATCTATCATGTCATCTAACCATAGGTAGGATCTCGTTCTAGCCTACTGCAAGGGTTTAGGGTCTAAGAAATGTCAACAAAATTCATGTTGTCATAGATTGCAAGATATTTTCCTTTCAAAGTAAAAAAAACAAGTTTTCTTAAACTTTCATTGATTAGATTTTTTGGCTCTAGACTTCTCAACTTCAACTTTTTCAACTATTCATTTTGATTTCCTACTTTCATATTGTAGGAGAATTGAGTTCATCTTCTAGGAGAACAAATTCAACAAAAACTCACTTCATTGTCATCCATCAAATATTTTTGAAGTAGAAGTAGGCTCAAGGTTGGATAAAAATATTGTACCATTGATAGCTCTAAGGTGGAATGAAACAAAAGTTTTCCAATGGTGAGATTGTTTTATTAAGCAAATTATACTTTTTCTAACAATTTCTTTTTTAAAAATGGCAAAAATTGCATTCAAAAGTAAATTCTACAAGTCTTTTTTTCAAAAAGTTCAAGGATTGCCAAAAACACAAGATTGTCTATAATTTTCACATGACTAGTCAACATAGAATGAATCAAAGTTTCCAATGTACAAAAAAATATAATGGTTTTAGAAAAAAACTATGAATGAAAAAAAGAAAAAATTTTGTGCTTTGGAGAGGGTTGCCCCCTCAACTTGTTCTTTTGAATTTTGATGGTGTAACTATTGCTCTTGAGCTCCAATTGAAAAGAAAGCTCTATTTCCAAAAAGTTCGTTTGATTTTCCATCTTCAACCAAGGTATAGAAAATCATGTCAAAATTTGAGATCATTCAAGCCTACACAAATCCCAAAATTCTTTTTTAGGGACTTTGCAACTTCAAGGCTTCATTCCCATAGTTGAACTAGTTTTTGTAAGTATCATGTCTAAGTATGGTGTCTATTTGTATCTACTTTGGATTGGCATTTTGTAGATTTTTCCACCAACATCTTTCCAATGATTTTAAATTGCAATATGTTTTTTAAGAATTCTAATGAATTATTTTCAACAAGGGGTTCGTTAATTCTAAGATAATAATAGGACTTTGCAGTTGCACCTTGTTTATTTAGGTGGTCTAGAGTTGCAAGGGTCTTGAACAATCAAAGACTAGGAGTACTGGTTGCAATTCATTTCACCCTTCGATGCCACTACATCCAAAAAACAATTAGATGCCCCTTCACTTAGTCAAACTAAATGGTATATTCATAATCATTTTATTTTACAATACTTCATTTCATCATTTTCTAATTGACAAACAAGGTGAAAACTGGGCTTAGGGTTGTATTTGGCCTATGATACAATTTCAAGAAGTCAAATGAATGCCTTTTTGCAATGGAAAAGGGTTTAAGGGCAAACTACTAGAAATTGGGTTTTCTTTGTTCCATTATTTCCAAGGCCCCATTATTTCAAAGAACTCCGTTTTTGTTGTAATTTTCCAAACTTTCCTTAAAAGTAGAAGAAATGCATTAACTTGAAGGAGCATCATGCATTTTGGGGGCTACATAGCAATTTCAGGCATAGGCCTTTAGGGTTTGGAAATTTTCAAATTTTGGGCCGAAGTTTTAATAGAAGGTGGGGATAAGGAATACCTTCCATATGTACACCATTTCATGACATTGGGAAGTAGGGGTGAAAAGTGATGGCCTTCTATGTGACTTATTCCCTACGTGGGCAATTTGTGCAAATCAGAAAAAATCACTTCTTCAAGAAACAAAAACTTGAAATTAATTATGTAGATTCATATATACATGGAAATTTTTGAATCATTCTATTTTTCCCAATAAGGTTTAGGGTTATGAGTATTTATTCACATGTGTGTCCTAGAGAATCACTTGCAAAATCATATAACACAGACAATACATTTGTTTCATCCCAATGGATGGATACATTCAAATTACCTCAATAAGATATATTGAAAGATGTTTTAAATATAATATATTCAAATTATATAAATATCAAGGTTCACTTCATTGTCACATGAGCAATCTTACAAGGCATTGCCCCAAATAACCTCATGCCTATTGAATCTCATGCCTTGGTAGTTCTAAGTTACTCAAAGATTGTCTTCATCATGGACATGAGTTCTTTTAGGTAAAGACATGTACATTCAGTTCAACTTGATTACAAACCTAAACTCTTCGTCATTCACATTCTAAATGATGAACAATGTCTTCATTATGTTTCTTTGAAATACCTTCTCATTCATGCAAAGCAATTCTTGAATCTTCAAAAAGGAATTTTCTTTACAAGGAATTCAAAGAAATTGAAAGAAATCACACATTCTTATGAAATATAAATAAGAATGTGTTAAAATCCATAAACAGAATAAAACATTAGAGTGTTAAATTGTTTCTAGGAACATAAATCAGTGCCTCCCTTAAAGTACCAAATTTCCAACCTACTTTTAACATACTCAAGACTATAACATTCTTTGTTGATTTCAATATTTAGATGCACAACCGATTATGAATAGGGTTTATTGTTCTCACACTCTTTCATTTCAATAGTTGTAGTCATAATCATTTGTATGAAAATCACTTCACATTTGAAGGAATGGGGTTGACTACTCAAATTTCATCACATTAGAGACTATAATGTTTGATCATGAGAATGGAGAAAATGAAAAAGTGATCTGAAGTCTTCCAATCCTATTTTCACATGTCAAATCATAGAAATTTGGTTACTCAAAAAATAGGGGGTCAGAGGCCTAACATGCATAACTTCAATCCATTTGTGGATTCTCAAAATCTACTCTACAATTTTTTATCAAATGAATTTGTAATGTTATTTTTTCTATAAGGTCTAGTGCAATCCACTCTCATTTCTAAAAGTCCTCAATACTAGAAAGTGAAGATTTGCAATGAGCAACAAGGTACACAATCTTAAATAGAAAATCATCATGAATCATTTTCAAAATCACATTTTAGATGCTAAAACTAGAATTCATAAATAACTTTTACAAATATGTAAACTAGTAAAAACACTAACTTAGTCAGGTTTAATTTAACTGCAAAGTATTTTCGGACACCAAAATTTGGTGCCTCAAGGCATTCAAGGTTGGTTACGGGGTTAGTGGGCCTTTCTTCCTGGCATACTCAAGCATTGAATCTCTATACAATGGTGATCAAGCATACCATGTTCAAGTTTCAAGGAAGCAAATCTATTCTGGTTTATTTTATTTTTTTATTATTATTTAGAGTCCTTCCTGATGCTTGATCAAAGAACTTTGATGATAAATTTTTGGTAACTCAAGTGCATAGATATGTAGTAAACATGTGTTCTCTCACTTTTTTTTCTACCAAGCATCTCCACAAAAGTTCTAGAATTTTTTCCACGGAGATTATTTTCAATATTGGGGTAACAATGCCCAAATCTTGTACAATAGACATCTTCATAGGGTAACTAGATTTCTCCAAAATAATTGTTCCACTGTGCTCAACTGTACAAAATTCATTACAAGGTGAATGTCAAATTGCAAAATTGGATTATGGGAAACGCATTCTTGGTTCAAAATGGAGGTGACTTGGCCAACAAACTCATGAAAGATTGGAATCAATTCCTTTGAAGAACTTGTACCAACCCTCGTAGGATTTAGGTGTACTTTGGGGGGGTAGTTATCGAAAAAAGACATGGACATCCAAAATGGTGAATGCTCATCTATTGGAAGTGTGGTTTCCTTTAAATGTTCAATGATAAGATAAAAATTCACATGTTTAGCCTATTTATATGATGAAGTTTGATGGACCATGCAAAAATCTATGAAGTCTTGTTATAGGGTTCAGGGTTTAGCTTCACTGTGATCGAAAATTGGTAAAATTAGAAATAACAAAGTTAAATTTGGTGTGCTGTATTCATTGTTACCGCAAGTTGCTTCCAACTGAAACTGAATGATTGAAAGAACGCCTAATTTTTGTTTCATTTGTTTAAAATAATAAGAAAAAAAAGAAAGATTAATTGAAAATAGAATAGGCTAAATTATTTCAGGGTTCAATTGCATTACACTCATTTCATATTGTTAATTTCAGTTGGGCTTTGTCAATCCACTCACAAAATGATCATTTGGCCCTTGAACATCCAGATTCATCTCCGAATTTGACAATTTGAGAAAAATCATTATGAAGTGCTATTTGAAAGCATATTTTGGTATTGGTATAAAAATAGAAATCAAAATTGGTACATTTTGATTTGTAGATTCCATCCATACGTTTACATTCACCAATGCTATCACCAATTTTTTTCTATGAATTTTGAAAGAGAAATTTCAAAATTCTTTTAAAATTTGATTACAAGTAGCATATTATTATTGTTTGAGGAAAATTTGTTGGAATGGATTTGAAATTAGGTTCTCTCCACACGGTGGTTTTTTGAAATTTTTGTGTATTCCCTATTATGACCTCATTTTGGCAAATCTAATTTTGAATGGAGTCAAAGCAATTTGAACACTTGATATACTTGCACACTGATAATTCTAGAAAAATATGTACTCTAGTAACACTAAATCCAACCCTTAGATAGGACATCAACTTGATAATGTATGTCCACAAATTAAAATAACTTTCATCTAAGTAGTTAGGAGGATGAAACTTGAGTTTGAATTTGTTCATTGTCCAAAAAACAGACATCAAAGCGTTTAGGGGTTGAAGGACAGATTGTTGACACTAGAAATATACCTTTTGGAACCGTGTGACATCATCTACTTTGAAAAAATTAGAAAAATTCATTGGAAGTCATACTAGTGTAGAAGACCCACCCTTTTCTTACAAAGGCATCCATGGATGAATACTTGTAGTTTTGTCTTGCGTGGAGAGATTCTTTGTCATCCATCAAACACAAAATTTCCACTTCGACATTCAAGGGTTTAGTTACAGTAGCTCGACAGTGTTGGCAGCTTGTCATGTGCACTAGGAACTCCAGTCTACGGTCTCTCAAAATCCTTACGGGTCAATAGTGGTACCACCCTAGTTTCTCTTCTACCCACCAAGAAATAATGGATGGATGTTTTGGATGATAGCCAAAGGGTTCAGTAGGATAACTGAAGGCAGCCCCCCGTCACGCTACTGAATGTTCTGTAACCCTAACTCCTTTCCCAACAGTTAGCCTGAATTGCACATTGCCCATTGCTTAGTTGAACTGTACTCAGCCCTGGTTCTGGTTCACAAGATCAAGTGACCAAGTTCCCCAGGCTTTTGGTTGTGCAATATTTCTGAAAGCCAAGAACCGAACAGGAAGAAATATTCTAAGGTAGAAGGCTCATAAATCGTTCATTTAAGGGCTGGTCCATCTTTTTTGTGTATTTCTTTTCATGGGAATATTTTTATATAATTTTTCAGACAAAGAGAAATAGATGTAAAATGTAACACATGTGGTTTCATATCTTCTGAAGCATTATTGAATTATTTATGAATTTTCAAACAAGTTGTGTTATAGGTCCCTATTTATGTCACTAGGTCTTCCATAAATTGTCCACTTCAAGTTATAAAAAGAAATGGGTAAATCAAGGACAATGATTGGATTTGACAATAAGTTACACTTCTTTCCTCAATCCATTCAAATGATTGTAGAGGTCAATTTAACCCCTAAAGGTATTTGACTATGTTATCACCAAAAACGCTCCAAAATTGTCATCTCTAAGTACAAGTACCAAATTTTAGAAAAAAAATATATTTTGGACAAATGTAACCGTAGGATCTTGTAGTTTGCTGTTTTGGGAATATGTGGAAAAAATTTCAGAAATTATCACCGTTTGGATTGCAAGATATTAGCATTTGAAGTGACAAAAAGCCACTTTTTGGCCCTGCAAAAATCCGGGCAGATGCACTTCACAAGGTCAAATCATTATGAAAAAATGTCCAAATTGGTTGTAACTCTTTGGATTCATTCTTCAAGTCATTTTGGCTACATGCTTGAAAAATTTTAGATAATTTGGAATTGTACTACATATAGGAAAAAAATAGTAAGTTGAAAGAAGTAGAGAATGATTCAAAATACTAAATTGTTCATAATTTTTTTATGGAATTGAAAAATGCCAATCCCAACAGTGAAATTGTTGTAATGAACAATCTACACCTCATGTTTTTATTTTTTTTCAAAAATATTAAACATTGAGTTAAATAAAGGTCTTCAAAGTTTATTTTAGAGTAGAGATTCTATTACTACCCACAAACTATCCACAACTAAAACTCTTCATAACTTTCATCTCCTAAATCAAAATGGAATGATTCAAAGCTTTCCATGTATATATAAATCAGGAAAATAAATTTCAATTTTTTTTTTAAATGATTTTTAAAGAAGTTTTTTTTGCTGCTTGGGCAGCCCACCTAGCAATGAAAACAACATATCATACAATAACTTTTCAACCATGTATTCAAAAGTTATGAAAATTGTTGGGTTTGGAAGCTACTCCTCGGGCACATGTTGTTTGAAAATTTCACCAAAAAAAAATAAAAATTCCGTTCATAGTGAAGTGCCTGAAATCACTATGTTGCCAAAAAACATTGTTTGGTCCTTTAGAGGTGAAAGACCATTTCATGTCCATTTTAGAACTATTGTAGGGACAATTCTAAATGCCGTGATGGAGTTCAAGCCTCCTACCCTAGGTCAAACTCCAATGAGCACAAATGATAAACTCCGATTCAAAGTGAAGGTGATGTCAATCGAGTCTTCTAACCCCTAAATGATCAAAATGATGTTTTTTCCAAAGTTGCTCCAACACCTCCATTTCTAGTACAAGTACCAAAGTTGGGGAAAAAAACATTTTTGGATTCAAAGGTAACCACAAGATCTTGTAGTGCCTTGGTTCCATGGGATGCGGAAAAATTTTCACATTGTTTCACCGTGTAGATTGCAAGAAATTAGTTTTCTAATAAAACCTTACTTGAAGGACCTACAAAAACCCGAGCAGTTGCTCTGTGCAAGGCCCCAATTGTATGATCTGGATGGTCAAAATGGTGGTTCTTTCTTTGGAATTATTCTTCAAGGCAACTTGTGCACATACTGGAAAAGGTTCAAATCATGTGGAATTGTACAACATGGAGGAGATAAATAGTGAGAACAAAGAAGTAGGGAATGATTTAAAACACTAGATTGTTAATAATTCAATCATAAAATTAAATAAAACAAAACCAACGATTGTAATGCTGTCATAAACAATGTATAGTCTACGGTACACATTAAAGATATTGGAAATGGAGTTAGGTAAAAGGACTTCAAAGGTTATTTTAAATTAGAGCTTCCATAATTGCCTGTGAACTAAAACCCCTCATAACTTTCATCTCTTGAATCAAAACGGAACAATTCAAAGTTTTTTGAGTATATATAAACCTAGAAAATCAATTTCAAATGTATACTTCTTTAAATGGTGATTTTTTAAGAATTTTTGAGTGTGTTGCACGAAGGTCAATGAAAGTTTCATGTCACGCAATAACATTTTAACCATGTAGTCAAAAGTTAGGAAAACTATTGCACCTTAAAACTATCCCTCTAGCACATGTTGTTTGAAAATTTCAAAGGAAAACAACAAAAATTCCATTTGTAGAGCATGCATAGCCCCAAATTTCCATATTGCCAACAATTGCCATTAAGTCCTTTAGGGAATAAAGGAATCTACCAACAACTAAAAGTATTGCTACTCTCTTGTGGACATTCAATAATAAAAAAAGATGTGTAGGCCTCATAGAATCCCCTTCAAAACAATATTATACTTTTACATTAAAGAGCTCGTTCTTGCAACATGTAGATGGTTTTAGGTTTAGGAATTGGGGAATATTGTTTATGAAGCCAATGGATAACCACTCATTAGATAAGTGGATAAATTTTATTTCAAGAGAAGTTATTGTGGTAGCCTTAATCTCTCTTCTAGGATCTTTGACTGAACACGACTGAATAAGATCCTAGGATTTGAGGTCTAGGCTCCTATAACATGATCACATTAGGGAAATAACATCTTTATTGTTAGCAACTCCCATGGCTCCACAAGTTGTCAAGTTATTTTTCATAAGAAGGTACTCCTCTCACATTCGTTGATTTAGGGGTTAGGGTTAGGGTTTAGGGTGATGGCTACACATCCAACAATAAGTTATGGAAAGTGGTAACGGTTCATTCATGGTTGTTCCGGCGGACAGTTCGACAACTCGACGAACACGACGTCCAACACATCAAGTAGACCCTCTTGTCCATCTAATAGAGTCAAACTTACCTTTGACTTTTAAAAAAAATTTCACCCTGCCCATGAGGCCACCTGGATGCCATGTGGCAGACACGTGTCTTCCACGTAGCATCCTAAAGGGGTGCATGCGGGTGTGGGCGACCTCGGGTTTGGGCGACCACGGGTAGGGCGACTTCGGGTTCAGGCTGGTGGGCGACCGCGGGTGTCGAGTATGTGGCAAGCTCCGAAGCAAAGACACAAAGTGAGAACCCAAAGAGAAGTAATGCCCCACAATTACCAGCGGTCGCCCCAAAAGACCTGCAGTCGCCTCCCAAAGGACCCGCACACGCCCCCAAAGACTCGTAGTTGCCTCCCAAGGCACCCGCACGCGCCCCAAAGACTTGTAGTCGCCCCCCAAAGAACCTGCACGCGCCCCTATAACCGCAGTCGCCCCCCAAAAGACCCGCATGCGCCTTTGTACCTGAAGTCGCCCCTCCCAGGACCCGCATGCGCCCCTAGACCCGCAGTCGCCTCCTCGGACCCGAATGCGCCCTACCAGACCTATAGTTGCTCCCCGAGATCCATGCACGCCCCTGGAGACCGCGGCTTCAACCCGTGGTCGCCCACCCGCACGCGCCCCATGACCAACTCTCACCCGCGCTCGCCCCACCTATTTATCCACTCGCCCAAGACCTTTTGGGCACCTTTCATTGAGGCTTCTTGTCTTGTATCCATTAGTGGCTACATGCGTGAACCTTGACTATTTACTATTTATTACATTCATCCACCCTTCTTATCTTACTAGTTGTGGACCACCTAAACTCCCAAACGAGTTTTTTGAGCCTTAGACACGACAATCATTGATGGCCACTGGAGTTAACAATGCCAGGGCATTGCCTAACTCCGCTAGTGCACAGACCGCCGGGGCATTACGGAAGGCTGCCAAAGACAAACATCGCAAGCGTAGGGGCACTATTCATCGGAAGCGATTGCACATGCTCAATAGTGAAGTCCACCTTGCTTTTAAGGGTTGGAATGAAGAACCAGAGCCTTGAACAATACAAACTTGTGAAGACTACATCGAGTGGTGCCACATCGGCAAGTTCTTTCCTTTATGGCGTCATCATTATAATCGGCACACCAATAAGGCCAACTTGAAGTACTGTGAGAATCTAGCATTCCTTCAAAGATGCATTGAATTGTAGCAAGTCCTCTACAAAACCGCCTTTGTAGATAGGAATGAGGTCCTCCTCTTCCTTGCTAGAGGAGCATATGCTGAGGTCGCTCTAAACAAAGAGGTTGATTGGAGCACAATCAAGGGAAGTATGTATGTCACTCGTCTAGAGAGTGGTTTCATCCCAAAAGGAGTTTTAGCTTTTCCTGAGGGGGGAATCGGTCCTATTCGAAGTGCATACAAAACGCAAACCCCTGCCACTGAGGTTGATTGTCGCGAGCCTTAATCTTAGAAGTCACCATGGTAGTACTAAAAGAAGTATAAGTATATAGAATTTTTTAAAATTCTTAACAGGCCAAAAGGATAAGAACCCTCTTAGCCTAAAAATCTCACTAACACTAAACGGATGCTCCAGGTAATCCGTAATGGAACCCAGGACGGATCCGGATTCCGGAAACCCGGATAGCGACAGCCTAGTACCTAGACTTCCGGTCTAGAAATAGGGACCCGTTACGGGTGAACGATTCGCTTTACGAACGGTCGGTATTTTGACAGGTACTTAACCCCGTCACTGCCATTTCCTCTTCCTCTTTTCCCACAACTGTTTTGTGCGCGCATAGCTGAGTGAAAGAGTGGTGAGTTAGTGCTCGCGTGAGAGGTGATAGTATCTTTAGATTTCTGAATAGTTGAGATGGCGGAGGGAGATATCCGGAAGACTTTGGTCACCGGCCGGATGGTTTGTCCAACCATTCCGGAAAGGCTGAGAGACAGATCCCAGCTAGAGGATGACCTCAGTGAGATAGGGTGTGTCGGTCTGTTCCTGCGGCCGTGGACCGTAAAGAACGACCGGATGATCTAAGAGTTGATAGTAGGTGCTTCCAACCAGTATGAGTTGACCATGAGAGGAAGGCCTCAAACTTGGACTGATGACGTTTGGGCTAGAGTTTACGGATTCCCTAAGAAGGGATCCGGTTTAGCGTCACGGACAGACAAGTTTGCAGTCGGGAAGTTCAAGAACGCTGCCCATTCTAAGGAAGGGTATACAATTAGTGACTACCTGGATGCAAGGTAGAGGCATGTACTAGAGTTCTTGATTCCCATCCTGTATCCGGAAAAGCCTACCTGGGTTACGGTTACGGTAGCCAACACCATATTTGGTGCATTTGAGGGTAGACCAGTCAGTTGGGGCAAGGTAATTGGATCCGTAGTCGCAAAGCTTGCCGCCAACGTAGGAAAGGGAAAGACGAGCCCCATAGGGCCGTATCTTTTCCATCTGTACCATCACGCAAAACTTCTCAGCGATGCGGAGATGGTGGAGTACAACACTGGAGCGACGATCCTTTAATACGGATTGACAGAAGAAGTGACGGCGACGCAGCCGCCGCTGGAAGAGGAGGAGGATCCGGAAGAAGACGAGCAACCCCTGGAGCAGAGGCACCGGAAGTCCATGGATTCGACATCGCGGGGAAAACTTCCGGCTCAACAGAGGATCACGGAAAAAGAGGAAGGAAGCATATCCGGGTTCTTCAAAACCGGATTCAACTGGGTACTCCAAGTGCAAGAGTACCACGAGAGCCTGACGGATCTGCTCAGGAGGATAGGCTGGGAGCTAAAGATGGAACCGGAAGACATCCTCGACGCGCTGAAGAAACTTCCAAATCCGGAAGTCCTGGAGTGGAAGGATAAGCAGATTGTAGCTCTCGAGAAGGAGAAAGCGGATCTTCAGGCAAGACTCAACTGGGCGCAAGGCGAGATGGCTGCAGCGAAGCAAAGGGAGAAGGAAGCCCTCCAACTACTGAAGAATTTATTCGGCTTGGTAGACAAGCCAGCCGACATGGTGATGAAGGCGGCTCTAACCCAGAGCCGGTTGACCGAGGAAGGGCATTTCACCAGATCCAAGGTAATCCGGATACTCGTGGACTTCTCCTCAAGGATGGAGATCACACTCAAGGAGATGAGGCAGTTGCTTGGGCGGATCGACCCAAACCGGGTAATGGACTTCTCCAACTTTCCGGAGATCCATTTCGACACAGAGACACTCGTCAAGCTCACCGCTTCAATGCCGTTACCTTCAAGACCGGAAGTTCCGCGGGAGACTCTCCGGTACTCAACGGAATCCTTCTCCAAGCAGCTGGAGAAGACAATCCGGGGGAGCGTGAAGTCAGCACCCGAGACTAGCACGCAGCCGGATACAAGACGGGAGTTGGCGCCTCCAGAGGTTACGATGTCTCCACCCGTCCCAATCTTCAACCTTTCGGAAAAGGAGCCGCTGCCAACACCTCACACCCAGGCCCGTGGCCAACTGATAGAGCGGATCGGAGGGTTGTTGAATCTGGCTCGCTCTCATCCAAAGGAGTTCGAACATATGGTGGAGGAGCAGCAACAACCAAGGAAGGAGATCGAGCCAATCGTGTTGGATGAGACGTCTCCAGGCGAGGAGATTGAAAGGGAGATCACTCAGATTGAGAAATCTGAGGAGGAGGAATACCGGACTGGATCAGAGGATGAGGACGAGGAAGAAGCCGACTACTCTCCTTCGGAAATCCGGAAGATACAAACCGGGCGGCGTTACGGTCGACCCCCATGAAGGCGACCTCGAAGGCAACACCAAGGGCATCTATGTGGACACCAGCGAGTCAAGGTGGGAGCAGCCAGAAGAAAGCGCGGAAGGCGAAGTAGTTAGGACTTTTCTTAGGTAGATAGGATTTTGATTTTGAACCGGATCCGGATTTCCAGGTGTGGGACCGGGTTCCGGATTTGTAGGATCTCACTTTTTCCGGATTTTTCGGGAAGGTTGTGAGTGGTCACCTGGATTTCCGGGTGCCCTTTTGGCCTTTTCGGCTTTGGGTTGTTTTGTGTTTTTAAGTGTGAGACGGGTTGTTTGCCTCTCATTCCATCCTAGCGTTATAGTTTGTATTTTGTCATCCTTACTTTAAATCTGAGCCACCAAGTGGACCCTCAGGGATTGATCTGTCGTATATCCAGCTTCCTTGTGTTTCCTTGCGAGTGTGTGAAGTGTAATTGAAGAGGAGGAAAGGAGGAATCCAGATTTGAGGGGACTTGGGTCTGAGTGTTGAGGAACGTCTGTTACGTAGTCTAGACTAGTGAATTTGGTCTTGAGCACGTGTCTTTAAACTCCTGGAACGGGAATCCGATTAGGAGGGGTGTGGGTGCAGATCCGGAATACCAAGAAGGGTTCTATGTGGAGATAAGCAACCACCAGTGGAAGAAACCCCATATCACTTCCTGGAAGGTTAGCCAAACCCTAGGATCAGTTTAGCGAACAATTTACAATCCTTACGTTAGTTCCGGTTTCTGTTGGTCTGTCGTTGTAGTGGAGAAGGCTTGTTACGGATCTGTGTGACCTGCTTTCCGGATTGGCCATCCGGAAGGTTGTGAGAGTGTTCCCGGTCAAATCCAATACAATAGTTGGTCTAAGCGTGGGTTTTGTGGGTTTTGAGAGAGAAGAGAGTGTGAGAAATATGAGTGGTGAGTCCCTACCCTTCTATACAATCAAAGGTGGACCCTTTGAGGGTAAAACAGAGGTACCAAAAACCAGTGTTTGTGAGTGAAGAGACGGATCCGGAATCCGAAAAGAGAGTGAATTCGGATGAGATTCCGGAAATAGAGAGCTTAAGTTGGTAGAACAAATAATCGAGGCTTGCAACAACATACAAGAATCCCTTGGGACGATATTTCGAGTTAGTTTACACATTTGGGTGTTGCAAATGGTATTTACCGCACGCTACACGTACGACATTGACACTGAGGAGTCTGAAGAAGATGATGACTCTGATGGTACGCGCGTCCATAGGGTCATACAAATCGTGGAGCAATCTGTTTGCCCCAATGAGGTTCAAAATGAAGTTGTAGAAGGACCCGTGACATTCGCGGGACAACTACCAAGGCAACCATCTAGAGTACGGCGTTCAACAACACGAGTGGGACCCGCATCGATTCCAACTATAGTTCCTAACCCATCATTGCCAACACAGCGCACAAATGACGTCTTCAACTTTGGGCCCGATGAGGACACGGCTATGGAAGAAACTAACCGTGTTCCCATTTCTCCATCAACAATGGGCTCAAGCCATGACATTATGACTTTGGCAAAAGCTCTAGACCTCCTCAAGACCAAAGATGTTGAAATTTCTTCACTACAAAATGAAATGAGGAAATTGCGATGTGAGTGTGAACAAAAAAGTACACTCATCTCTCAACAAACTACAGAACTGCAACGCCTCCGTGAGAAAGAACCTGACACTTTCACTTTGTCGGATATGGATGATGTCTTTGTTGAGCAGAACCTCCAAAATGTGGACAAGGTTGTGGGGGACCTTACCAACCATATCCTTCAGCGTTCTCCTCTTGCCAAGTGCACTAGACGCTCCCCCATCATTCCAAATACACTTCCTACTATTGTCACAAGATATACTACCAATGACACAATTGACCTCAATGGGACCCAAGACTCTCTTTCGTTTCCTGTGGTTCCATCAATTATTCAATTGAAGAAAGACCATGGACTTCAAGAAGAAAATAAGATGCTTCGAAGAAAGTTGGCTGAGTTGACTACCACATACTACCATTGGAAGGTCGCCTGCATTCTCTTCGTGGATAGATCCCAACAAGTTGTGAAGGAGCTAGAGAAAGTTTCTAGAAACTTTGTTGCAAATGCTCCTAAACGTGAGAATGGACTGATGTCATGGGCATTGTTGGAGGACATGTTTCCCAATAACATGTGCATGGTGGAATTGCTACAAAAGGAGGTCATAGATTGGAGCAAAAATGGTTGGGACCACGAAAACCAAATGTCTAGCCACATAGAAGAGAAGAAACGAATGCTATTGTGGCCCAAGCCTGCACTTTTTGTTTTGGACCATACCAAATGTCCCATATGTCTTGAACAATTTGGCCCCGAAGGGGGTTGGGCACTAGGATCTTGTGCACATGTATACCACCCCCAATGTCTCATCACACAATGCTTGATTAGACGACGTTGTGTGATTTGTTCAACACCATTCCATGATCACCTATATACCATGTTCAACTTGACGACTTACATGCCTCCTTCTTGGGAACACACACATGATACTACGGTTGACACAACCTTGTGGGGCCGAGATTTGGTTTGGAGTTGGCGAGAAGGACAACATGATCAAGAAAAAGGACCTGCTAGCTCGCAATTGAATTGGGAAACAGACCCAAACGAAATTGCCAGAGTTGCACCAAGGCTCATGGGAAAGGGGCCACAAAATGAAGGGAGGAGGGCATTCTTCTTCCAATGCCTTGGTGGATATTGGGACAAGACCTCCTCAACCTTCAAGTGGGGTCCTCATCCGCAATGACACCGTTGGAATTTAGAAGGAGAAAGGGTGGCTAATCAAGATGATAGTGCCTCCCTAGAAGACTTGACTAGTATGGCTTACCTGGACTCTACGTACGGACCATATTACCAAAGTCAAGCACTTGACTACTTGTTGGAAGCACATTCTCCGCAAACAACAAGGACCCTCCAAGCTCTACAGGACTCCAACGTGTTGCAATCAATTTTGAAGGCAGACGGACCAGCTTCACGAACCCGTGCAAAGCGAAAGCTAGGGGTTGGGGAAGCATTGACCTACGAAGAAGGTGAAGGAAGTGGCTCTCAAAACAACCCAAATGTAATTGACTAGACATTCGTAGGAATCATGCAATTTAGCCTTACCTCCCATCATAATAGATGACAAGTAAGGGTTAGGTTTTAGTTACACTATGTTTCTAGTTGTTTTGGCAAGTACGATGGAGTGGTTTAGGGTTTGCTTCTTTCATTCCACTTCTACGACTTCCTAGCATACCTATGTACGGCAATTCCATATGGCATTGATTTTTATTTAATACTACCTTTTTTTCCTCTCTACCAAAGCACCAATTTCTGAAATCATATCGAGAATGATCTTTTCTAGTTCTTCCAAAAATAGTTTGTATGAATCAAATCAACAAAGCTCTTAAAGTTTAACTTTTCAAATTAATTTCACTTGCATTGAGAAGAAAACTAGGTCACTACTCACTAGAGTGGAGCATCATTGTCCAATTGGATATTTCCTTTCATATTCTTTAAAATCGTGAGGTTCTAATTATAGGAATCTTTTCCTCTAAGCTTTCAAGATACTTGGCCAAAGAAGGAATAAAAGGGGTTCAAATACAACATGCCCCTTTTCGTGGATGTTGACTTGTTGACTTCACATTACCATACCTTCAAATGGTTCACCCTGTCCTTGGAGGTCAAAATTTTGATTCAAAAAAACCCTGAGTAGGCCAACTTACATATCAAAACTACCTAATTCCTCAATATCCATTGTAATTTTCTTCAAATTACACTAAAGCTAGAATTCTAAAAAATCCTATATACAAGGAGGAACAATGCAGCAAATCACCCGAGACAAATAAGCTCAATAAATTTCCTCGATTAATATGGTATTTGGGGCATAATCGGTTTTTCGTTCTTCACTATTCATATGAAAATCATTAATACAAGTTGTACTGTAGATTTCACAAGGACATTCTCACAAAATAGTGAAAATACTATGTCAACTTTTACAGTCAAGAATCAAGAACTTCCCATCAATCCCATGTTCCTATTCGATTGTAATTATGTGCAAGAATCCCATTCCATTCATCATACCATCACCTTCTCCCAAAACATGAGAGAGACATATTCATCTATATAGAAAAGTTGTAAGATCCCAAAATGGTGTGGCATTTTCTCCCTTCCATGCACACCACTAGTGTGCCCACACCAATTTAACTATTCTAGTACACACATTGCTTCAAGACACCATATACATTGTTTTATCTCAAAACATTGCATTTCTTTATAACACTAGGATAGGCAAAATACAAAATAATCATGGTGAAAGTATTTATCCTCATTGTATTCCTAGGAATTTTATTTTGTGTTGAGGTAGTCCTTCAAAATGGGCTCCGGACCCATTTGTTGTAATTCTGCATCAGACTTCCCTATGCTAGCTCTATTCCACTTATACCAATCCGAAAAAAAACGACTTTCTGCCCTCAGAGCTTTCAACTCCGATACCATCAATGGTAATCTTTGCTCATGGAACTTCAGCAACTTCTCAAGCGATGCTACTTCTCCAGCAACACTACCATATGTTGAGGAAGAAGCCAAAAGCTCTATTTTTGGAACGTGCTGGACGGCGACCTCGTAATATTCTTTCTTCTTCTCCATTATTTGAAGTTCTAGGCTTCGCCTTTCATTCTGTGCCTGTTGACGTTTGTGGACAAGGGTTTCGAGTTTTGATTCCCATATCAAATAATGGTCCATTTTATGCACCTTCCCACTCTTCATTTCCTTCAAATAAAAATCGCGATTTCTTTTGAAGGAATGGAAGCCCTTGTCATTCTCTTCGATGACGTTCGTTATGGCCTTCAACCGTTGCTTCAACACCTCTACGAAAGTGGGATTCATTTTTTGCTCCTTCAAAGTTTTCAATTGCTCGTTCTTTGCACGCAATGCTAATTTTGCACTTTCTATTTTGGCAAGCAACATTGCCTCTTCATTTTCTGAATCGCTTCCTCCACCACTCCTGTCACCCTCTCACAAAACGGGGTCCACTCTCCTAGCCACCCCATCATCCATGCCTTCTTCATCCGTATCTTGTACTATGATGGGCTCTTGAGTTGATTGTCCACTTTGGTCGACTCCCACATCCACAGTCGGCCTAGATTCTTGTATGGCAACCTCCTCCTCATCGCTGTGGAAAGAATGTCCATCGTATTCATGGGTGTGTAGATCAAAGCTAGAAGTCTCTGACCAAACCACGCTTTCATCGCGAACAAATGACTTCCCACGCTTCACCTTGGATAACATCTTCTTTACATCCACAGGTTCATCTAGTGGTAAAATTTTTGCAGTCTCTGGAATGATTGCAATAGGGACCTCCTTCAATGTTGACCAATACACCTCCTTCTTCAACACATATTCATCATACACCATTCTCACAAGAAAGAAACAGAAATTGTCGTTTCGGTAAGTTGAGTCCTCCAAATACAAGTGCTTCCACACCTCACAATATCTAAGTATGAAGCCCTCGTCGTTCGAGTATGCAAGATTTACTTTGTTTTGCTTCAGATGTTCTTTGTGCCGACACAAGGAAAATAATTTGCTGATGTGGCACCAATCCACGTATTTGCAAACAGTTTTGTAACTCCAAGGCTCAGGTTCATTTCTCCAACCTTTAAATGCCTTAATCTTTGGATGGATCAAAATGGCCACACGCTTCTTGTGAATTTTACCGGACCGTTTCTGACCCTTGTCGTGGATGAGCTTCATCTCTTGTCGTGTAAGGTGTTTGATTGTGGCAAGCATCAATGGTGGGGGCTCATTCTCCATAGTGCTCAATCTATATGATCAATTCTACTCGGATACTATGCCAAATATACCAAGCCTAAAACCGTGGTTGTCCAAACTTAAATCTATTACCTTGTGGTAATTCACATTTACAAATACATCAACATGAACATTTACAATCACAATCAAGTTTCAAACAATTCGGTGTGATTTACAATCAATGGATGAAAGTGACATGAGGAGACATAGAATATCCTCCTCACAACATCCACCTCCCCTCTCAAGCCTGCAATTAGCCACTTCCAGGTGGATAAAAGACAAGGCGCAAAAGGGAAAGATGGGAGACTGCAGGTTTAGGGTCTGATTTTGTACCCACAGTCGCCTCAGGGCGAGCACGGCTTTGGATGGGGCGCGTGCGGGTCCAAGGAGGGGGGGCGCGTGCGGGTTGGGAAGGCGACCACAGGTCCAGGACCACCGCCAACAACCGTGGGTGATGGCGACTACAGGTCTGGGGGCGACTGCGGGTACGGTGGGGCGACAATGGGTCTGGTGCGACCGCGGGTGAGGGGAATCCAAACTGGGGGCACATGCGGGTCTGGGCAACCGCGGGTCTGGCGCGACCGCGACTGGGGGCGCGTGCAGGTCTGGGGCTACCGCGGGTCCCAAACCCCCGACCGCGACGCCACATACCTTCACTAAATAGTGAAATTAGATTGCCTTAACAATTATATTGACTTACCCCCAAATGAACCATGCAAAGAATTCATATTCAAACCCAAATGCATGCAAGTAGGTAATGTGTCTGTACAATACTCAATATTTTGGGTCCAAACATGCACTTCACATTAAAAATAGTTTATACACTTGCATTGCTTTTCCAAAATGAGATGCACAAAAGGTGGCCAACGTTACTATTCCCACTAGAAAACTATTACATCAAATCCTATGAGAGGACAGAGTCCCGAAAGACGAATTCGGGTGGTTTCCTGAACCATGGTTTACCCATGAGGAGGTCCACCACTTGCGCATATGTTGGTCTTTTGTTAACATCAGCATCAGCTAGTTCACGTAACTTCATGGCAAAGTACCTTGATGACTCATAATTTCTAAATAAGTCCTTGTCGTATTCAACCATGTGTTCTATGTTCATGCGTTGGGCCAACTTTCCAATGGAATAAGAGTCGGACTTCACCGAATATTTGTAGGTCGCTTTCATCACATCTAAACTCGTATCTAAACCCTCTGGCCCAAACAAATAGAACAACTCTGGAGCTGCCCACCAACGGCCCATCCTCTCAGCATCAAGTTTTTCCTGTTTTTCATATCCAAAATGCGAGAGAGCTCCTTCTTGAATACGACTTGCAATTCCCCAATCACAAATCCCAATGTTGATCTCTTCGTCCGAGAAGGGGGGATAATGCAACAATATGTTCACAGGTGACAAGTCATTGTGCAGCACCCTAGCATTGTGCACGAGACTTGTCACATAAACCAGGGCCCACGCCAACTTCGCCTTGTATCTTCGAAAGAGGCTAATTTCTTTTTGTTGTTGGCCTGTAAGTTGCTTGACCAACTTGATTTCATGCCATTCCGCATGCGGCACCACCTTCTCATTCAAATGAAGCAACTCTGTGAAATTACCACCATTCCACCACAAAGTGTATGCTTCCATTGTTTGGTCATGGACAGCTAGGAATTTAATAATGGCCAGATGATTCAATGGGCATACCAAAGCCTCCACTGACCGTTCTACCCTCGCATCGCGTTTGTTCCTTTGCTTTGACAATTTCCCCGCGAAATGTACATGCACTGGGATCGTGGACATCCCTTCAATGCGTACCTTGCGCACCTTTGCATATCCTCCTTGACGGTCAAATCCAGTAAGTGGGACCACCTTGGCCTCTGAGTAGACCCACATGATACATGAACCACTATCTCTTGTAAATGCAACCTTCAATGCATTCGTCTGCCACCCCATACCCCTAGCTTCAGACCTTGACAATCTTTTTGCTGCAATTTGCCACCAATCCATCTTCTCACGGAACTCCTGGGCCCTATCCGTTTCTCCAAATCCAAGCACTATAGGTCGCAACTCAAGCATCAACTTCTTGGTGTTGAATATACCAGTTTGTAGGCAATTGCCAATCCATGTTTGCCATTGGTTGAAATACACTTCATCCACATCTGCATAGTCCGAAGATTCCTTGCATTTCCTTGTAATAAATTCCTCCAACTCATCCTTCAAGGATTGGATGCCTGCCTCTTTATTTCTCAAGTATTTCCTCTCCAAATATTGTACACTTTTTTCCTCATACCATTGGAGACAAGCCTCATGCGCATAGGTCGTATATCATGCTGGAGGATAGATAGGGTCCTTATCGTGTGCTGTCTTGGACTTCTTTGTCTTGGATGGTCCGGCACCCCCAATTACCTCCTTGGTAGTTATATCTACAACAAATGTTGCAGGATTATCAAGGTCCTTGTCCCAAGCCGATATCCGACTTGTACTACTTCCTTCCTTTGAAGTAGACATGGTCCTCTTTTGAAAAACGAGGCGTTCTTGACTTGAACTTGGAGAGAAAAATGGGCAAAAACTTCCCCTTCTGAAATCACCTTGGCCCACGAGCACGCATTCAGCCACTTCAAGGTGGATGAAAGCCAATGCGCAAGACCAAGAATGGCAACCACGGGTCTCGGCGACCACTTAAGTACCCGAGGTCGCCTTAGGGCACGTGCGGGTCTGGCGCATGCAAAATGGGCGGCTGCGGGTATGGGGCGACCGCGGGTATGGAGGCGACCGCGGGAGGGGTGACTGCGGTTTGGGGCGACCGCGGGAGGGGGTGACTGCGGGTTCCAGAGGTCCTCGGGGATGGAGGCAACCGTTCGTGTGGGGGTGACCGCTGATACTGGGCGACCGCGGGTCCAAAAAGGATGGACCATCCTAAATAATAGCTAAAAGAAACCTTCATATGGGGTAGAAACATTGGCATTACAACTTCCCACTTCTATTTCGCTTGCTTTCGAATAAAATCATAAGACTACTATGATATGGTCTAGAATGTGGAATTAGATTTTGACTTGTTTCTTTATGGTTCCAAATATATGTCTACAATGTTCACAAAGAAAAAAAAAGGAATGGGCCTAAACGGAAAAAGGGAATCAGAAATATAAAAGTACGAGACATGATTGACTTCTATTGAAACAAAAAGGGAGAACTTTAAATACTTACATTCTACCTTTGCATAATGATATTATAGAGGTTACTTTAGAAGTGTCCAAAGTCTTTTTCTAATTTCTTCAAGTTTGCTCTACAATGAACATGAATTTGGCTTTTTTACACAACCCTAAACCCTTTTGGGGTGGAAGAGGTCATAAATGCAAACATACATGTTGCAGAGCACATTGAAATGAACAATAAATGAAGCATATGCACATCAAGTCAAAAGATTGTTATCCTTGATGAAGACATTGTTCAAACCATCAAGGGTGTTTGAATGCTATCATTTCTTTTTTTTGCATGCCAATCCTTCAAAATTGGTCACCCACAAAATACAAGAAATTTCTAAATGGACAAATGGGACACCTTCGAAATCATCCTTCTTAGACGTTGTAAATTGTTAAGTTACAAATTATAGATGCGGTCTTCGGAAGTAAACTTTCCAAGGAGGACCACCCCTTCTTACACTACAAAATTTACAAGATGATGAGATGCTCTTCTATCCTATATAGAGAGTTTCTATCATTTATGGTCTCAAAATTAGCCACCCCATCGTTTAAAGATGAAGAACCGTCACATGCAAATCCTTATACAATGTACAATTTCTTTGGCTAAGTATTCTATGGAGGACATTCAATATGTTCTTGTAAAAGCTATCCAAGGTTTACTTCAACTTTTGTATACAAAAAATAATCTCTCTCCAAAGAGACAAAACGTCAAGTTTGGTCATTCCGATAGGTGAGCAGGAAACATCATTTGATTCCCAAGATTTCGGAGATGTACTATGAGGGTTGAGACGGTCAGTATTGAATTTCGTACGGAAATGTATGAGGTGCAAGGTTGCACCACATACATTTCCGTACGAAATTCAATACTGATTTCTTATAACTCTCATGGACCATCCCCTAGACCTTGAGAATCTAATCACCTTCCCTCCCACATACCACAGGGAATTAGCTTGACGTCTTTTTTTTTTTTTGTCGGTTGGCTACAAGAACCAAACCAAATTGATCTCATTGGAGATCGAACCCAAGACCACCACAAGAACAATGACTTCCAGGAAGCCAAAACCTTCCATGCATCACCTGAAGATGCCTTGAAGACCCCAAGGTCCTAATGAAGTGACTTGTTCTTGGATGTTAAAAGTTGAACTCGTTATATTTATTAAAACTTCTTTGGATTGGAAGGCACGCCCCCACCCGCGGTCACCCAAGACCTGAAGTCGCCCCTCACCCGCGGTCGCCCCCCCCATCCACCAAATTAGGCTCGAAACCACCAAAACAGAAGCTTGCGCCCCCACCCGTAATCGCCCAGGACTTGAAGTCGCCCCCCACCCGCGGTCGCCCCCCACCCGCAGTCGCACCCCATTCCACCAAACTGCGCTCCACAACCACCAGGACCTGAAGCCGCCCCAACTTGCGGTCGCCCCCATTCCACCAAACTGCGCTCCACAACCACCAGGACCTGAAGCCGCCCCAACTTGCGGTCGCCCCCAATCCACCAAATTGGCCTCGAAACCACCAGGACCTGAAGTCGCCCCCACCTGCGGTCGTCCAGGACCTGAACTTGCTCCCCACCCGCAGTCGCCCCCAATCCACCAAATTGGCCTCGAAACCACCAAGACCTGAAGTCGCCCCCATCCGCGGTCGTCCAAGACCTGAACTCGCCCCCCACCCGCAGTCGCACCCCATTCCACCAAATTGGGCTCAACAACAACAAGCCAGAAATCCAACCCCCACCCGCAGTCGCCCAGGACCTGAACTCGCCCCCCACCCGCAGTCGCCCCATTCCACCGAATTGGGCTCAATAACAGCAAGCCAGAAGACCAAGCGCCCACCCGCGGTCGCCCAGGACCTGAACTTGCCCCCCACCAGCAATCGCCTCTATCTTAAAGTCACGCCAGTCCAGAAACCACCATAGCAAAAGATGTGAGCCATCTCCAACACTAATGAAGTCAAACTTAATTGCGTCCTTCATTGACTACAACTGACTTGTCCTTCAATATTGGTAGCTAGTTAGTACTACAAAATCAGTCTATAAATACAGAATTATAGTAAGACTAATTAGATAAATTGAAGAGGGTTTTCCAAACCCTAAACCCTAACCCTATACCCTAAACCCTATAGAAAAACCATGGACCTTCTCCATGTATGCCACCCCAAAAGTAATGTACTTCTATTTTTTAGGGTGGATAAAATGATAAACATATGTGATTTGCTTTTCATTATATGTCATAAAAAAGTTTGAATTCCTAAACCTTGCACTTGTAAGATATAAACCATTGAAGGTGTCATTTCCGAACTTTTTAATCTTCAATAAATTCAATATTCATTCACCCCTTCAAATGTGTTTTAAATCCCCTTGATGTATCAAGAAGAGGACCCTATTCAAATTCCTATGTTTGAAGATGGAAAATGAAATGACGAGGAGAAGGGCTTCCCCAAGTCTCCATTTTTAAAAAACACTTCCTATGTAGATCAAAAGATTTTTTCTTCATGCATCTCATGGTGTTAGTATTTTTTTTGTACATCGTTTCCCCCCAAAGGGAATGTCTCCTCCAAATGTACTCCCTCTAAAAATTAAAATAGGAAATGGTCATGTTGAATTTTACATGAGCACGAAGAAAAAAAAATTGTGAAGGAGAAGAGCTTCCCCAAGCCTCCATTTTTAAAAACCACTTCTTATGGAGATCAAAAGATTTTTTCTTCATGCATCTCACGGTGTTAGTATTTTTTTTGTACATCATTTATTCATTTCCCCCAAAGAGAAGGTCTCCTCCAAATGTATTCCCTCTAAAAATTAAAATAGGAAATGGTCATGTTGAATTTTACATGAGCATGCGGAAAAAGAAAATGTCAAGGAGAAGAGCTTTCCCAAGTCTCCATTTTTTAAAACCACTTTTGATGTAGATAAAAAGATTTCTCTTCATGTATCCCATAGTTTCAGTATTTTATTTGTACATCATTTCCCTCCACAAGGAAAGGTCTCCTTTTAATGTACTCCATCCAAAAATTAAAGTAGGAAATGGTTACTTTGAATTTTACATGACCACATGGATGGATGAAGAAGAAATAAAATGTTAGGAAGAAGGGCTTTTCCAGATCTCCATTTCGTCAACCAATTCTCTTTCTTTATTACTTAATTAACTTTTGATTACTTAGTATTGAATGCCTTTGGCTTAGGATTTTCTGGAGTTAATCCTCAGAAAAGGGGGGAGTGGTACTTGAAAAGTTTGAAAACCTTCCCTCCAATTTGTTAGGGCGGAAACTCAAACTCATGTTTTTTGGCGCCCCTGACCCGCGGACACCCCTGACCCGAGGTCGCCCCATACGCAACCACTCCCATCGTCATGAACTAGGGAAGACCTTTTGGAATCTGAGACCCGTGGTCGCCCCATTACCCGCGGTCGCCCAGGAAATGACCTGTGGTTGCCCTATATGCAGCCGCCCCCTATACCCGCGGTCACCCCATTACCCGAGGTCGCCTAGGAAAAGACCTGTGGTCGCCCTATATGCAACCGCCCCCCTATACCCGCGGTCACCCTGCACCCGAGGTCTCCTTCCAGAAACTCTAATTTTTCCTGAATGGCAGTTTCTGGATAGTGGGACCTAGACCCGCGGTCGCCCAAGACCCGCACACGCCCTCTTCCCGCACGCGCCCTAGGCGACTTCAGGTATTTAAGGGGATACTGGATTCCCAAGTCGTCACTTCCTTCGTCGCACTGCGCCTTTCATCCACCTTGAAGCATTTGACTGCCGGTTCGTGGGTTGGAAGTTTGGGCATCTACACGTGTTGTGGCTTCCACGTTTACGAATTCATTTCTTCGGTTATATTATCAACAAAAGTCTACTTCTCTTTACACTAGAGTGACACGACAAGATGATGAAGAAGAAAGGAGATCGCCATAGCAGGCAACGACGCGCCCTTCTTGACCCAGCGGCTAAGGCATATCGGGGATGGCGTCATGTAAATTCCAATTGGACCTTGACAACTTGCAAGTTATTTGTGGATTGGTGCCATATCGACAAGCTCTTCCCTTACCATTGACACATTCACCATGTGAAGCAAAACCAAGCAAATCTTCATTACTGCAAGGATGATGCATTTGTCCAGAGATGTATTGAAGTGTACCGAGCATTGTACGGAAAGCGAAAAATTCCACGGAGCGAAGTCTCAATGGGCATATACCAAATGGTATATGCAAAGTTACAATTGGAGAAAACGGTAGATTGGATGACCTTCAAGACATCCAAGAATGTCATGCTTCCAGATACAAAAGACATTCCAAGAGCGGGTCCTTCAAATAATCCTCGGGATGAGCTAGGGCCCAAAAATAAGATTATAGAAGGAGTGGCAGATGAGGATTATGCTTGGTCAACATCAACTGGAGAATCGGACTCCGATGAAGAGCCATTGCCTGAACCTAGGGACAGGATGGAAGATACATCAATGGAAGAAAAATTAGCATTGGTGGTATCCGAAGAAGGCAACATGCAACGGACCACACCAACGGATGGAGAACCTTTTATGTCTGTGGAACTGATAGGGGTCCGTTGTCCCGAAGATGACGAAGTGTTCCATTACGTGCAAGCTCGCTTGCAAGAAATTAATGAAGATAGGTTGGATGGGGAGAGTGAAGCCGAAGAAGAGATTCCTTTGACCTTGATGAATTTGCCTTCCATGGAAGGATTGCGTGAAATGGAACAAGAACATCAAGGTGTACTTGGAGAAGACAATAAACGGCGGACGAAAGAATCCTATAAAGTGGAGTTGGAGATGCTTTTAAAGGATCTTGAAGAAAAAGAAAGGGAGTGTGAGATCATCGAGAAGCGAAGCGCGCAAGAGATTCAGGTTGAGGATGTGGGCACCCTCAAAGAACTAATTCAAGCTGGACAAATTCGTTTGGCAGCCCAACAAAGAGAAATGGAACAACTGGAACAATTTTACCTCAAGTTCAATAAGGGAGAAGATGGAGGTTCCAATTCAAATGTCAATCCTGTTATGGATGAACGACTTCAAACAATAATGGGAAAATCTAGGATGGAAGAAAACAACCTTGCCATTGAAAAAGGAGGTGTGGAAAAGGCAAGATCGACATTGAACCGCTTGAAGGAGATGAAGGATGCAGATCCTATTGACCGGTCGTTGCAATCGGATTCATTGTCTGTGGATGTTGAAGATTTGTCATCCACTACAAAAATAGAGAAGTTGAAGATGAAGTTAGCGTCTGTGAAAAGATTGGAACAGAAGTTGGAGGAAAAGATGTCGTGGCCGAAGGCACACATCAGGTTCATGTCATTGTTCAAGAAGTGGTGGATCCAAAATAAGATGTGGAACCATGACCTGACTCTTTTGAAGAGGGAAGAGAGAGTGGCAAGAGTCCAAATAGAATTGGAAAAGAAGAAAAGGGAAGAACAAGGGGAAATGGATAGAGTATAAATTAGGTGGCTCTTGTTTCTTTTATGACTATGTACTTCTTCCAAGATATATGAAGAAAAAGGCTTTGTCCTTATTTTTGTTGAAATACAAGAATGTTTATTTTTATTTTTTGTGTATGAAAATGTGATTGCATTTGGATCCAATCATTTGAATTTTTGACAAATTTTGATGATTTCAAGTTATGTGAATGTTAATTTCTTGTTAAATTTGTGTAGTGTTTTAAAAAAAAAAAGAATTCTAGTAACTTTGAGTCTACACAAAGAACCCTCAATAAATTTAAGCTGCATCATCCATGAGAGTTTCAATATAAGTTTATATGGTTGCATTTTTCTGTATTTTAACATATGGTTTGAACATATTGTAAATGACAACATTCCCATGCCCTTCACCTCGTGAATGTATGGACTCTTCTTGAGATTTATAATTTGGGAAAAACCATCATAAAAAGGTACTCAAAAGAATACTTTTGGAATTGATAGAGAAATGGAAGTTATACATTTTGAGTTGTGGATTCCATGTATATGGTTTGATCAACCAATGTTGTCCCCCATTTTTCTTTTTAATTTGAAAGAGAAAGTTCTTAATTTTTTTCACATTTGAGTACAAGCTAATTCTATTTATTTTTTATTAAATTTGTTGGAATGGATTTGAAATGAGTTTCCCTTCATGTGGTTGTTTAAAAAAAAAATTGCATTCTTTAAGTCTATGACCATACTCCCGAAAATCTTTTTTTGAAGTATCTATAAATACCACGTCAAACCCTTGGATAGCGTTTAGGGTTTAATAAAATCTCTATCTAAACTAGGATGACTTTCATCTAGAAACTCAGCGATGGAACGCTAACAGGATAACAAAAATGGCCTTGGGTCTGTGAGCCCTCAAGTTGGCACTTGGAACTCAGAGTTGTTTTTTTTTTCGTTTTAGTTAGTATTTTAGCATAATTATATGCAAGAATGCATAAAAAGAGTGTTTGAGTGATATTTGGTAGAAGTCCCTACCAATACAATGAGGGATTATATTAGAAGTGTAGAGTATATAAAATACTCAAATTTCATACTTCTAAGGCCTAGTTGAGAGTCTGAGAGGTCGATTAAGTGTTTCCGAGAGAACTAAGGGTTTGAGTGTTAGCCAGTCCTAGTAGTTGTCCATGTTAAACTGAGTCTTACAATTGCATGTGACAAGCTGGCTAAGTCTATTTTAGGTCTAGAGAGTCTAGTATAGGTCACAATCCAATTCGTAAAGAATTTGGATTGGTAAGTTCTTATTTGCAGGTAATTTATCGAAGAATTATCCAATCTGCAAATAAAGTGATGGGAGAGCGACCGGAGTATGAAGAAAGGTGATTTTGCTCTAAAAGCATGCCAAGAGCTAACATTGGAGCCGGTTGTTCCAAGTTTCCCTGATACAAGAATAATTTCCCCTTAGGGTGGAAATTAAAAGGGAATTGCTAATTTTAGCTTTCCTATGAATAGTGCAAAGTGAAATGTGATGTTGCACTTTGATTTTGGGAGTTTACTAGAAGCTACCCAAAAAGTTTCGGAATTTCCTGAAACTATTACAATGACTCCATGGGAAGTCAACTACCTTTAAATATGGTCGTAAATTCTTAGGAATTACCCATGTTGCGGTAAAATCCCACTAAAAATTATGATAGTGTTTTGTGTGCTAATAAAGAGTTCCACAAAGTTTGAAGACATTCTGACATTCCTAGGTACCAGAATCGGCAACGACAGTGGACTTTTGAAGAATTTACGACTTTATGGCGGGTTGACCGGCGTACCAGGAGATGGCGGTGTCCAAATGACATGAATGAGGGGTCTTTTCTTACTCCCACGAGCCTTCTAAGTAACCCTAGCTAGATAGTTTCCTCAAAAGAAACGAATTCCAAAAGTTAGGATTTTCACCTTTCTTTGGAGTTACCGTAAGTTGATTTTACACTTACAAAGGACTAGGAAGAAGGGGGTAGGGAGTCCCCTAGGCTAATTTGGGTCTTCTAAACACAATGGTGCAATCGTTTTTCAATTTGGAGTTGTTCCCTAGAAGATAGGAGGGGTCCAGCAGTAGGTTTGACTTTTTTAAAGTAATTTGTGGTAATTCAAAGTTAATTTCGCAAATATCTTTTGAAAAATTGAAGATTGGATTTGGGTAAAACCTCTTTTCTTGCGTAACAATCCATCTTTTGTTTAAAGAAAGACAATTTAGGAATACTTTGGGTTAATTAGCAAAATATCTAGGTTAATTAGGGTTATTTTCAAAATATCTTTGGGAAAAGATCTTGGATTTGATTTAGCCAAGATTTATTAGCTAAATGGAGAGGGTTCTAGAGAATTCCTCCATTAAACAAAGATTATTTTTGAATTACATTAGGGTAGTTTAGGAAATATCTCGGGATCAAAAGTAAATGTTTTTCCATCAACAACTTATCGGGGAGGGGCCTGAGGCGAGTATAAAAGGCCCTTCCCTCGAGGTTGTCGGTACCCTCACCCTCATTCTTATATCTAACCTTTGCTTTCATGCTACCGGCGTGGTCGGAGCACTGATCCAAGTCGAGAACCGACCTAAGTTTCATTTTAATTCCTGATTTGCACACTTTGAAGGACGAGAGGGTCCCTTCAAAGTGATTTCTATTTGATTTCTTTAAGTTCTCGGGGCTAAGCCTCCATTTTCTTTGAATTGTGAGAGTTTTGGAAGGGATTGACCTCCAAACTCTAATTTCGTTTGAGATTTTTTGAATACTAACAAATTGTGCTCATTACAACAGAATTTGGTATTAATATACTTAAGGCAGTGAAGCTTGACTTTGCCAAAAGTTTATTAAACCAACCCCTGCCCAAAATTCGTTGTATAACGAAAATTGGGACTTTAATTGCTAAAGTTCGATTTAAATGCTGTCATGCATACCTCCTTTAGTGATTAAACTTGGATACTGGGAAGTTTTAGAGAATTAATCTTTAAAGTTCTGTTTAAACACTGTCATGTGTACCTCCTTTAAAGATTGACTTTCAAAATACTAAAATTTGATCATCGACACCGTGTATACCTGGGGTTGCCCCCGCACAGCGAAGCTTTAACTTGGAAAGATTTGAAATTAACACTTGGGAAAAATTTCCTTATTTGCATGCTTGAAAAAATGCTCTGCAGGTGTACTAATTAGGAACGTTGGATTTAGTGAGAAAGATTAGAGAAAAGTAGTCAAAATTGCTTAGTTTGAATTCTTGATAAAATCCTTAGTAGTAGTTAGAGAAAACCAAAATTTAGATTAGTTTCCCTTTAGTTAGAGTCATTAAAATTATCTTAGAAATAGAGTTTAATTAGCTTAGAATACTTAGTTGTTAAGTTTTACCCTTTTCCCAAAAATCCCAAAAAATTAGATTGTTATTTAGAATTTTAAGAGTTAAGAGTTTCCCCTAAAAAACCCAAAATTAATTATTTTGGTTAGGAAATTAATTAAATCTTTAATTACTGAAATTAGTATTTAATTGGCCAAAATACGGAGAAGTTCCAAAATTTCAGCAAAGGAGACCATAACCGGAATACCCAAAATCCAAAACAAGAATCGATTGAAGAAACCAGTATCAATTAAAACCAGCCAGGGAGACTCGAGTAGCAACCAGCAGGGACAAGGGCCAAAACGAGGTGTCGAACCAGAGCGAGGTACCGAGTAAGGTGAGGTGCCGAAGCTTCCGGCCAGTCATGAACTAACACGTGTCAGGACCAGCGATCTAGATACGGAACGGGAAGCGGAGCGGCTGTACAAGGAGCTGATTGCTGAGAATACCAGTGACTGTCATGAGTGCTGCGGGGAGCGAAGTTGCGGCCAATCAGAGGGCGACACGTGGCATTCAAAGGAAGGGGAAGCGGAGAGGCCGTGTGGGGAGCCAGACTACCGGAGCAGACAACAATCCAGCGACTGTTTGAGGAGAACCAACAACTGGACTGGAAGGCTAACGCACCACATCATTCTAAAACTTAAGGTAAGATTTTCAAACGTTGAAAATTTTATAAAAAAGATAACACTCTCCATGATTGATAAGTACTCATAGAAACATCAACAACTCCTAATACTCTCAAACATCAAATGCAAATGGAAGTTGATGAGTTGAAATGAAAGGTTAGAGATGGAAGGAAGAAGAAGAAGAAAAGGAATCTAGATAATTAATGAGGTGAGAATCGTTTGAATTTGATTTTATTCTAATTACTATTCACTAAGTTGTTGGTTAGTCATTGATTAGGATTCTTTTAGGAATTAGAAAGCTAGGCTTTGGTTAGGTTTTGTTTTGTTAGGCTTAATAAGACAAATGGATAAAGACAAAATGCCAACTAATATCTTTTGAAAGATTAGGAAATTACGAAATAATTAGGATTTATTAGATTCGATTTGATTTAGTGGATTTAAAAGGTTTTGAGGTATTAAAATAATTTCTAATTATTTTAAATACAACCAAAATTAATAAAATCCCATAACCATTAGTAGGAAAAGAAAAATTGAAATTAAAAGACAACATCAAATGAGGATTAATTTCAAATGGCGTGATGAATTAGTGAAATGGAGGATGGAGCGGGATACTACGAAACCATTCACCTTGTAATTCTCGAGGACGGTACGATCGATCACTTCATAGGAAAGGTACGTTAAATTCTTTATATTTCATTTCTTTTAAATTCCAATTTGATTAAAATCTCACTTGACAAAATAAACCATTGAAACCTTTAGGAAAATTAGAAAAGAAAATTAACCTTTAAAATTAAAATTATTCGTTTAGACTAAGAAATAATTAATGAATGAAATTTAACTCATTAGACTTTTTAAAACAAATTTCATTCATTAATAATTTTTTAAGAATTAATTTTCAGTGTTTTACCTTGTTGGAAAGGTAATTTCTGAATTTTCATAAAACCCTAAAAATACTAATTTTAGAATAGAGAATTTAGTTTACGATAGATTAGAAGATAATTAAAAAGAATTTCTAAAGAATCTTTAAGGAATCATTTAAATTAGGAATAAATTAGGGAATCTTTTGAAGATTCCAGAACCTCTTTTCATTTAAAAAATACTTTAATTTTAAGTGAGAAAAGGTTGGATGAAGTTTGATTTCAATTTGGATGAAATTCTTTAATTAGTAGTCAAATTAGGTTTAGTTTTAGAATTAGGTAACTAACATAACTAAAAACTTAACCCTAAAATTTAGATTTATTTCGAGTAGTTTTACTATTTTTAATTTGTGGATGAAGGTTGTGATGTAGTTTAGGGATCAATACTTCATCCATTCATTTCTTTTATTAGGAAAGTCAGAATTTAACTTGCTTTACCATTTTGGAAAGGGCAAATTACATTCTATAAATTAGGTTAGATTGATGTTAGTTTGGATTTATCTTTTGATTAGTTAATTGATTTAGTTAACCATAGCGTAGAAAATTAGAATTTACTTTATTTAAGTTTAATTTGGATATTTAAAACAAAGTGTCCATTGCTTGGAAGGCGCAAATTGAACTTAGATAAAAATCACCCTAATAATATTGATTGATAGGCCGTTAGAACCCGTGTGCACGTTTTGACTCGAAGGGTGGAGTTTAAAACACTCACAAGGTCCTAAAGCGTAAGCGCGGTCGCCCTTCAAGTACCCGAAGTCGCCTCTTGAGACCTGTGGTCGCCCCCTTCTACCCGCAATCGCCTCCCCTAGACCCGCAGTTGCACCCCCTAGACCCGCAGTCGCCTCTTTCTACCCGTAGTCGCCCCCCCTTCCACCCACAGTCGCCTCTTTTTCGACCCGAAGTCACCCCCCTTGGACCCGCAGTCGCCCTTTGATCTGCATGCGCGCTCCTAGTGCAAACCGTCGACCCACAGTCACCCACGAGGCGAGTGCGCCTGTTACGATGTCGCCCGTTTCCTGCACCCATTCTGGCTCTCAAGGGGCGACTTGCGGTGCTAGCAGGACGGCAGTATAAAGCTGAAGGCCTGGACTGTGGTTTTCACCTTGCTTCAGGGATGAACTCTTGCCTTGAATCTTCGAAAGAGGCTTCTTGCGGATGTTTGGTTCTTTGGAGGGCAACGACTTGGTTTGTGTGGTTTAAAAGACCGTTCAAAGCAAGTGGCTTTGCCATTCTTTTTTCTAAATGAAGGCTTTGATTCATATGATAATATTGTTTGAAGAACTCATAGGCGAGGAACAATATGGCTAGTCGGGGTGAGGGGAGGAGGACTACCATTAACGATACAAGGAGAGCCACGAAGGAGTGGGACCCTTGGTTGGTTGTAGACATTGACCGTCAATTTGCGGGAAACACACGAACATGTGTTTTCTGTGGGTGGACCTCCGTATTTGTACGAAAGCGAGCATTTTGTCACTTTGGATTTGGTGGTAGGACTGCATCGGAGCGATGTAAGAAAATCCCATGGGTAGTATTGCAAAAGTTTAGGACTTGTGGTGGGGTTGTTTCGAAGGAAATGAGCTTTGAAGAAATGCATGAGGAGGTTCCAGAATTTGATGTTGTAGATGAGACTGTGGTTGAGCCTATGTTGGAGGGGGATAGGGAGAGGTCAGAGGAGCCTAGTGCTACGAATGAACCAATGCTCCCTATTACAGATTCAGTAGATTCCACTCCTCAAACAATTTTGAGAAGGAGGAATAACCCTTCGATTTCTAGGCAAACTAGCATGGATGAGGCATTACAAAGTAGCACGAGAACAAAGTTAGATACCATGTGGGCTTCCTTTTTTTATGAGGCTAGCATCGCGTTCAATGTTGTGCGCCATCCTACCTTTGTGAAAGCAGTGAAAGAGACAGCGGCATCAGGACTATGATACCAACCGCCCTCATACAATGCTTTGCATACAAGAATGATAGAGCCAAAGAAAGAAAGTGTTTCTAAAATGGTCACTGAGCGGACAAAGCACTCTATCGAAGTTTATGGAGCGACTATCTGTTCGGATAGTTGGTCTGATACTAATAGCCGTCCATTACTAAATTTAATGCTCGTGTGTCTTGCGGGGGATGTGTTTCTTGGATCGGTGGACACCACAGGGGAGAAGAAGGACATTGCGTACACAACCAATATGATGGCGCAATACATAGAAGAGGTTGGCCCCCAAAACATTGTCCAACTATGTACGGACAATGCCGCTATCATGACGGGGACTTTGAAGGCATTACAAGAGAAATATCCTCACATGTATATCCAAGGATGCGTAGCACACATTTTAGACTTGCTTTTGGAAGACTGGGCAAAGGATGTCAAGGTGACGAGAATAGTACGACGTTGTACACAGATAGTAAAGTACATCAAGAGGTACCATTCCACATTGGCTCTCTTCCGAAAGTACTCCCCGGACAAGACATTGCGAATGCCTTCTAAAACACGCTTTGCAGTGAACTTCCTCATGATATCACGTGTGGTGGAGTGCAAGTCAGCATTGATGCGAGTGATAATGGATGAGACATATGTGCAATTTGAGGCTAGTTTGGAATGTCGCCAAAATGGAGATATATTGAGAGCGCGAGCCACTATAGCGCGGAATGACATTCATGCGGAATCTTTTTGGGTGGAGTGTGAGAATTTTTTGCACATGGTGGAGCCCATCATTATTGCTCTCCGAGTGTTTGATGGGAAAGCCCCGGCAATGCCTAAGGCTTGGTTGGTTATGGAGACTCTTCAAGAGCACGTGTGGAGCTTGAGAAACGAACCTTTTTTTCTGAATGATGAAACTGCAACGAAGTTTGAGACGCAATTCGAGGCTCGTTGGAAATTGATGCTCACAAACCTACACTATGCAGGGGCACTCTTAAATCCTTTCTTGATTGAAGTAGGAACCCTTTGTAACGACGGTGTGGCCAAAAGAGCCTTAAATCGGGTGCTTCGAAAAATGAGCGAGTCATTGGGATTATCATACATGGAGGCATTGCAGGAGCTCACGTAGTTCGAAGAGAAGACAGGTCCTTTTGACCCCTTAGAAGAGGCTCCTGATATTACACAATGTAAACTAATGCCTCATCAATGGTGGAATCTTGTGGGTGCTAATGTTCTCCCAAAAATTGCAATGAGAGTTCTATCTTTGATGTGCTCAGCATCATCATGTGAAAGGAATTGGAGCATGTATTCGTTTGTGCACAATAAAGTGCAAAATCGCCTAACCACATCCAAGGCGGAAGCATTGGTCTATATCTACACCAACAGTAAACTTGAACATGAGAAACGTGGACGCAATCCTGCAATGTTCTACGAAAAATACCTTGTGGATGGAAATACCTCGGAAGAGAATGAGGAGCCATTAGGTACAGGATCATCAAGGGATGGCGACCTAGTCAAAAGGGCTCAAGCTAATGAGAACATTAGGTTGGCAGAAGAGCGTCTACGTGGAAATATTTGGACAAGACTGATTCGTAGAGAAAAGAGTCCTCCACGGAGACACAACTATGGAAATACATTTACAGCTGAGAATCATACGTACTACTCTAAGGAGGAGGAGATTCAACGTGCACCGCGAAGGCCCCCGCAACCCTACGTCTCTGCTAGGGATAGGAATGTACCTCCTCCAATAAATTCATCACCAACTCGGGCAAGTAGTCCCAACAACCCCAATGAAGGCATACATAGTCCAATGCCCATAAGAGCTGAGGAAGCAAGATCTCCAAATGTTGTAGATCAGGGTTCTACAAGGGTAATGAACCTACGAAGTGCCACTTGAGTTGCTGAGGTAAATGAAAGGCAAGAGGAGGCAACACCGCCAACACACGTCGAAGATGTTGTGCATACAAGCATTCCACTTTCTCCATTACGGAGCCCCTTAAGAACAGAAAATGTGGAATATGATTTAGACTTGCCCTTGCAAGCTGTTATGAACTGGAATCGTACGATGCCCTTAAGTGGAGGAGGAAACGCAAACAATGCTAGGGCGACTAGGTCTATACCAACCCATGCGACTAGGCCACCCTTGCATAATAGTCCTCTTAGGACAGTTGATAATGAAGGCCATGCTTCAGCTCCGCAACCCACTCAACCCTCCTCTATTTCTGGCCCTGGAGAATCATCCTTGCTTGTGTGTGAGGGCACAAGAGGACAGAAAAAGCGATTGAGGAAGACACATGAGAGGCTACAAAGAAATCCCAAACGACAGAACCATGTTGTCCAAAGATTCATCATGGGTGAAGCCAATTCCAATCGAAACATCAGGCAATCCAGTAGAGGCGGACGACATCCTGCATCCAACCTTGATGGAACAAGAGATGCATTGAGGTTGACTAAACGATTGGTGCAAACTAGTGGCGATGGCGTCGTGGATACTGAAGTGCGGAACGTGAACTCAGAGGTAAAACATGAAGTGCAAAATGAACGAGTACAAAGGGAGGATGACGAGAATGATAACCGTGATGATAATGATAGGGGGGAGGAGTCAGATGATGATTTTGACCCTGACGCTGATGAGGTGCCTAGTGATTACACATTTTCACCGTAACTTTATAAATATAGATTTAGAGGTAGTGAAGTGGTAATGTAATGCTTTTGCATAATTTTGGTGTGTTGAAGTTTTCTAGCTTAAGTTCATAGGCAAATAGCCTATAGATGAGTTTTGTGTAGTATCTACTTTAGTATGAAAGCATGATAGTGTTAGAATTACAAAGTTCTGTTCAATGTCTTTAGTGTGGACTTCTACAGGTATAGACGTGGAGATCTTAACAAAGTTCATGGAAGTACAATTGAAGTAGAAGTTCATTTATAAGATTGGGTCACTACTCTATTAGTGTGTACAACTTATAAATACAGTAATACTAATTATCCTTACTTTTTTCTTGTTTTTGTATCTATTTTTGGTGTAATTATTATATCCAATTGCGATATTGGCTTCTACACTTCAATAGGAGTAGAAAATTTGAATTAGAAATTCCCAACCATATGTAATAAAAACATGTAGAATTCGGAGGCTCCTATGAATGAGTGAATGACCACAGAATGTGAAATACTTAATTTAAGGCTTAGGAGAATGCAATGGCACATGGAAATTGAAGGATCCTAAATCGTGAGCAAGATTGAAATGGTTGTTATATCCATGTTTGCAATTGCAACGGCACACGAGGTTGCTCTTAACCTTTAACGGATGGACTAGTGAGTATGAAAATCATCTCCAATGGAACTCTGTGATGTGATGTACTTGCCTTTCCCCTCACAAAAATACTCATTTCCGGTATGAGGACTTAGTAAGATCTCTCTTTTGGGAATTGGGACCCAATTTTCAAAGATGGACAATTGCATTTATGTCGTATATTAGAAGTTCTTATCATCCACGAAACAAAAGAAATTCCTTGCGTATGGGATAAAGCCAAGATCGCCCTTTTCCTTACACCCGCGGTCGCCTTTACACCCTCAGTCGCCTTGAGTTGTACCCACGGTCGCCCCACCTTACCCGCACGCACCCCACCCACAGTCGCCTATGGTGACGTGGTCAAAGCTTTCCACGTCACTGTTGACAACCCGCCATGTATGATAAAAATTTTGGTTGCCCTGCCCGAAAACCCTAAACCCTAATTTCATGCTCGTCAAATTTGTCTCGTATATGCGACACTCATCTTATACGACATGCGACATCAGACAAACAACTCGACACCCAAACCTGAAAACACATTCGACAGAACAACCCTAGGTTCATCTACCAAAAAAACCAAGTTCTTCATAACTCTTGCACATAGTATCAAAATAACGCATTTCCCATTGAGAGTTGGAATTCTTGCTCAATTTCTAACAATCTCTTATAACACTTTGACCAAATATAGTTGTACGACTTGATTAAGTATGCTCAATGTTTTAAGTGGTAGTATCGGATGTCCCCACCATAGATGTTGGTTATTTTCCCCCATGTCAATGCTCATGAATGCAATAATAGTGATCCCAACAGATGCATTAGTAGGTGGCAATAGTGTGCCACAAAATGCTTGAGTTCGTAAATCCTATGTGATTAGGATGCACTCTTTCTTCCCAAATAGAAAAATGGATTTAGGATGGTTGCTTCATTTGTTGTACTCGCTCACCTACTTGAGAGAACGATTATGCTTGAGCAACATTTATTTGAATGCAACATTTTGGGATTTGGACCAAATGAAGTGGATACACCCAACAACACTACGAATTGGGCCGTGGATAATATGAAGGGTAACTAGGAAATAGTGAATACAATGGAGCAAAGAGATGTGTACTAAACGAAGAAATGCACAATCAATTTACGGTTAGGATTTTAACAAGAATGAGACCACAATAGGCGTACAAAGAGTATTGAAATTGTTTAGATGAACATTGAAAAAAAGTAGTTACATGAAAGAGCTCCTCCTCCAAAGGTATGAGAAGTAAAGGACATGGAGGTGCAATCATGTCCTTGATATTTCCAAAATTATACGAACTCATCAATCCACAATTGTATCGTTTGAGCATGTTATGTGAATCATCGGAAATAACATAATATATATTTTAGAAATTTACAAACTAATGTTTGGAAATGACAAATTTTGAGTGTTTTTTGTTTAAAATTTGGACTTGGGATTTTAAATATTAATAAAGATATGGAAGTGTTTTCTTTCTAAATTGATTATAGGTTGAATATTTGTAATTTTCACAAAAAAATATTGAATATTTGTAACATAACATGGTAATCTTTACACCTTAATATTTTTACCTATAAACTAAACCTTTAGTTGAGTATCATTAGTAGCATGGAGAGCAGAGTGTGAGCCTTCAAGTTGGTACTTGGAACTTAGGGGTATTTTTTTTGGTTTTGTTAAGTTTTTAGCGTATTTATGTAAAAAAAGACATGAAAAGAGTGTTTGAGTGGTATTTGATAGAAGTCCCTACTAATACAATAAGGGGTCATCTTAGAAGTATAGAATATCTAAAATACTCCAATCTCCTACTTCTAGTGCCTAGTTGAGAGTTTGAGAGATCATTTAAGTGATTCCAAGAGAATTAAAGGTTCGAGTGTTAGCCAATTCTAATATTCTATCCATGATAAACTAGTCTTATAAATGCATGTGTTAAATTGGCTAAGTCTATTTTAGGTCTAAAGAGTCTTATTAAAGGTCACCATCCAATTTGTGAAGAATTTGGATTAGTAATTTTTATTTATAGATAACTTATAGAATATTAAATCAGAATGCAAATAAGGTGAAGGGAGAGTGAGCAGAGCATGAAAAAAGGTGTTTTTAGCTTGAAAGCATGCTAGGAGCTGACATTAGGGCTGGTTGTTTCAAGGTTCCCCAATACAAGAATGATTTTTCCTTTGGGTAGAAATTAAAAGGGAATTGCTAAGTTTAGCTTTTCTATGAATAGTGCAAAGTGAAATTTAATGTTGCACTCTGATTTTGGGAGTTTCTTAAAAGCTATCCAAATTTTTTTGGATTTTTCCAAAATAATTATGATGAGTCCATGGGAAATCAACTGCCTTTAAATATGATCGTAAATTCCTAGAAATTACCCACGTTGTGATAAAATTCCACTAAAAATTAGAACAAAGTTTTGTATGCTAATAAAGTGCCCCACAAAGTTTGAAGACATTCTGACATTCTCAAGTATCAGAATCGGCAACGACATTCAACTTTTAAAAAAATTTACAACTTGGTAGCGGGTTGACCGACTTACTAGAAGCTCATGGTGTCCAATTGAAGAAAAGAAAGGGTCTTATTTTATTCTTATAAACATTATAGGTAATCTTGGCCAAACGATTTCCTCAAAAGATACAAATTTCAAAAGTTAGAGTTTTGACTTTTCTTTTAGATTACCATAAGTTGATTTTATGCTTACAAATGGCCTGGAATGTAGAAGTTAGAAGTCTCATAGGCTAATTTGGGTCTTCTAAATACATTGGCGCAATCTTTTTTCAATGTGGAATTGTTTCTTAAAAGATAGAAAGGGTATAGCAATAGGTTTGACTTATAAAAGTAATTAGTGATAACTCAAAAGTTAACTTTGAAAATATCTTTTGAAAAATCAAAGATTGGATTTGGTCAAGATCTCTTTTCTTGCGTAACAAACCATCATTGATCTAAAAAAAGATAATTTAGAAATAACTTTCAATTAATTAGCAAAATATCCAGATTAATTAGGATTATTTTCAAAATATCTTTGGGAAAAGATCTTGGATTTGATTAGGCCAAGATTTCTTAGCTAAATAGAGAGAATTCTAGATATTTCTTCCATTAAACAAAGATTATTTAGAAAATACCTTAGGGTAGTTTAGCAAATATCTAGAGATTGAAAGTAGAATATTTTCCACCGACAACTTACCAGGGAGGGGCCTAGGACAAGTATAAAATGCCCCTCCTCAAGGTTGTTGGTACCCCCATTTCTTCTTCTCAAGCCACCGACACTTTATCAAATTGGTATTCAAGGCCAATTTGGCCCTTTTTTATGTTTCTTTCTTTGCTCTTTGAGCATTTGTTTACACTTTCCATTGTAGGAACACTTCTTAAAGGACGGAAGGATCCCTTCAAATTGTTTTACTTTTATTTCTTGGCATTTGGGGAGGTTTTAACTCTCCAAACTCTTGATCTTTGAAGTTCATTTTAAAGTTTATACTAACACCTAAAGATCTTGTGGCCGAATTTTAATGATGTCATTAGTCAAAATCCTTAGTTTTTGATTTTAAGTCCTTTTTAAGTTGGAATTTGGGAGGATATGCTTCCAAAACATGTGATTTATGAGAGTTTTGGGAGGGATAGACCCCGAAACTCTAATTTTGTTTAAGATTTCTTGAAATACTAAGAATTTGTGCTCATTGCAATAGAATTTCATGTTAATAGGCTTAAGGCAACAAAGCTTGACTTCGCCAAAAGTTTATTAAACCAATCTTTGCCCAAAATTCATTGTATAATGGAAATTCAAAATTTAATTACTAAAGTTCGTTTTAAACGTTGTCATGCGTATGTCTTTTAGTAATTAAGCTTTCCAAAATACTATATTGTGTTTTAGACAAAGTTGAAAGTTTAAGCCTAGAGTCATTTCTGCATGGCAAAGCTTTGAACTTCTAACTTTATTTTCTCTTAGTTTTCTTGTTTCTTTTCATAGATATTAGTTTGGTGGCAGAGCTTTGACTCTCTTCCAAATATTTTGAAGTTTTGAAGTTCCATTAGTTTCCTCTTCCTCATTAGACTCCAAACTTTCGTAAGTTTACTTAAAACCTTTGCCTTTGATTATTTTGAATTAAGTTTAGTTTGAGCTTTTATTTAGAATTTCTCATGCCTTATTAGTTAGATTAGTTTTTCTCAAATTAGAAAGTTGCTCAAGAAGCTACCCCTATATAGGAAACTTCTAAAGAAACTTCTTTTGTTTGTAAATGACATTATTAACAATAAGGTAACAAATTTGGTTGACTTTCTCATTATTTACTGTAATAAGTTTAGAAGTTAGCAAGATAATTATTAAGATAATTTTTGAAGTTACCAAGATAGTTACTAGGATTAGATTACAAATTACTAGAAAAGTTACTAAGGTAATTTTGAAATTACTAAAAATAGTTATTAGGATAATTTTCAAAATTACTAAAAATAATTACTAGGATAATTTTTGAAGTTACTAAAATAATATTAGATAATTTTCAAAGTTACTAAAAATAGTTATTAGGTTGCTTCTACACTGAATAGGGGTATTAAGGGGACCAAAAAATTAAAGGTACTAATTGTAGCCAAAACTGTACATGTTTGAAACATGATGTACATCCCTGGACACTTCAATAACTATTGATGTACAAAAAAGGTAGATATTTATATAGTGTGGAATGTCGATTAAATAGTATGGGTCCCCTTAATACCCCTATTTAGTGTAGAAGTTATTGAATTTTTTTTTATTGTGGTAAGTTTTAAAAGATATTAAGGTTGTTATTGAATTATTGTGGTAGATTTAGAATTTAGATTATTAGGTCATAAGATATTCATTAATGAATTTTAATAGGTTCATTAGAAACAAAACTTCATCCATTGATAACTTCTAGTAGGAGTGTCCGTTTTAGACATATTTTAGCTTTTCGGAAAGGGCATTAGATGCTCTACAACTTAGTTTAGTTAAATCATTAATTAATTCAGATTATATTTAGTGGACCAGAGTTTTGTCTACTTTGGCCAAAACGAAATTAAGTTACCAACTATTTCATATTTCTTTAATTAGGTTTGGCATTTAGGTATTTCAAAAATTAAGAAAAAAGTCAAGGTTTTCCATTGCTTGGAAGGCATAATTGGACGACGCTAGACACCTATAGGATGATATCATCAATAAGCCATTAGAATCCACTATGTATGTTCTAGCTCAAGGGTGGAGTTAGAAACACTTACACAAAGTTTAGTTCTTATAGAAAATATGGAATATTTATAATACTTCATAGTAATTTTCAAATTGTAGCATTTTCAACTACAAATTAAAACCTTTAGTTAGGCATCATTGGTAGTAGTGGAGTTCTAGTTTATTTTTATTAGAATACAAAATATTTAAGAAAATACAATTGTAGAGGATTGGACATACAAACTAATTGAATAGACAAAATAAATTACAAATTGATGTGTGCTTGACAAATAGTTCTATAATTCTGAAATTTCAAATTTATTTTAATTAAAGCAATGCAATTTGTGGATGAAAGGACACAAACATTATTTGAAGAAATAGTCGTAGTTGCATTTATGTACCTTCATTTCACTAGTAGGAAACAGTGTTATAGTCAACAAAAAACAACTAACATTTTCTGTGTTTTTGGACAAATAGCAAAAAATTTGCTTTGATTGCAACACAATTTTCTGAAATTTGCATTTTAATGAAATGCAATTTTCAAAAATATTAGGTGTTTTTTGTGGTTGACTTTGACATTGTTTTCTACTAGTGTTTCATTGTTTTGTTCGTGCGACATCATGATTATATTGATTCCAAGCCCATGTTAGTGGCTTCATTCATGGCTTTAGCCGAGGTTGCATTTCATGATTTTATTTGTTATGGCTTCATTTCATGACTTTAGTCTTGTGGCCTTAAAACTCCATAGCCAAGTTGTGTCTATTTGTCTTTTCACACCTAATGCACCCTATATTCGTCAATACAAAAATATATATCATCATGTATTGGCTCAACTAATTTTGACCTAAAGGTTGTCACTAGATTATATATATAATCTAAATTTCTTCAAGTTCACTTTTAGTCACTTGAATGTTCCTAAATACTTTTTTCACAATATCATCAACGGATTCTAACAAGCGACTTATGGCTTATGTCATCTTAGGAGAAGGGGAAAATACCTAGTGAATTTCACATACATATGCATTTAAATCAAAAGGTATTTTATAAGGAGGTATTATTAATTTATTTTTCATGATTTTAGGGTACCCTATTTTAATCTAATTTTCTAATACTAAGCATTATATGTAGGGCTATTGTTTGTTTAAATTTTTGCATGATCTTTTTTTATAGACTATGTTTATTTAAAAGCTTTATTTTTGGTTGCGATCAACTTAGTACAATTTCACAAAGAAAGATTAAGAAGATATATCAATACATTGAACAAGAAGACAATTGGGATTAATAGAACAATTAGTAGGTTTAGTCATGTTTTTAGTGTTGTGCAGATTAAAATTATGAAATTTACATACTAAAACAAAAAGAATGATTACAAATTTGAGAACATTATATGGTTCATATAAACATTGCAACTATGTAACAATGAACAAAGCATTTGATTAGAACAAACCTTTTCAAATTCAAAAACAAAAACAAAAGGTTTGAATGTTTTGTAAATGGTAACCCCATTGACATGATGTAATTATGAGTACAATACTAAGTTTACAACTTGCATCAACACAAAACTTGGTGGGAAAAAAGATACAATTACTACAATTTGCATTAGTCAAGCAACAACATCTTAGTGCCTATATACTTCAAAATGAAGTTCTAAGAATGAAGGTTTATTTTAATAAGCTCATATCTTACAAAAAAATTTTTGATCCCTTGTTTCAAAATTATATCTTAATTTCGTACATTGAAACTTTGAAAAACACAACCAAATAAACTAACAAACAAACAAAAAGCACTACCTAAACACAATCATTTCTAGATCAAATGGATATGCACCATAACACCTAAATAGATCCCTATACAAAATAATCCACCTCTACCTTGGTAAATACACGTTTGCACTCAAAGCTCAATGATGTTGAGTTGTACAATTGACAACATCATAAGGTTAGGAGGAGTGAAACTTGAAACAAATCATTATTGTTTTTCTTAGAACTAAAAACAATTAGTTGGTAAAATTCAAAAACTATCCCTAGTGTTGAATTTGTTAATACTAAAGTTATTTCTCCAAGTTTTTATTTACAATACATCTTTACAAACCTTCAAAATAATCAAAAGATTTATCAATTTATTTAAAGGTTAATTTAGTTTCTTCAAGTTCAAATTTGGTCACTCGAATGTCTTATATTATTTTTCTTACAACACCACTAAAGAATCCAAAAAATGAAACCAAATGCTTGTATCATCTCAACTACATGCTTGCACTTGACCACAAACCATAATATTTATGAATGTCTCAAGCAACATTGGTATGGATATATTTATAGTAGATATAATCATGCTCTCCAAATATAATACTTGATTTTCACTTCTTTGGAACTGGGCTCCATTGAGATTATATATTCTAACTAAAGAGAGGTAAAACTATTACTCTTAATATTTTGAACAACCAATTCCTAATGGACAAGTCAATGTATAGTAGTGGTATCTAACAAGTGATTTACAGATGAAATAGGGCAAAATGTTTGTATCATCTCAATTGCAACTGTATTATCTTGAGAATCCGGTGCCCAATCTGCCTTTCCATCTCACATGTTGCTGCCAACTGAGTCACCTTTCATATGAACTTACACAGCACAACATTTCAAATTATTCACTGCCTGGGATTGGTACCTCAAGAAGTCTTCTGCCGAGACCAAGGGTCTAAATTACGAACTTTGTAACGGACACAGGCTTGTCCTTCCAGGATTGAAAGTTCTCACATTTTAACTGTGAGAGCTCATTTGTGAAGTGGTCACCACACCACATCAGTTGGAGGGTTAAAACTACATCCTAAAGTGAGTAGCATATTAGAACGACACCGGACTACCCGTCATAGCAATCCTAAAAATACTGTCGCGCCTCCAGTGGAGGCACCCATTTACGTCACTGAGGTGGAATTATTTCCAAAAATTGACAATTGAAGACCATGAATTTTATAAAAAAAAATTGATAGTTTTCTGAATATGTATGAATATACTATATTAGTGAAGTCAGTGAAGTTAAAATACATGGTGTACCCCCAAATCATTCTTTGCATTCATGTATTTAAGCTGTACATTTTGGACTTCCTATATCTATGTAGACATTGGTTTAGGGTACAGTGTTGGGAATGTGTGCCTCCTTACACCCTAAACCACCAAAACATTGAAGGATCTGAAACTGAAGGTACTCAAGATCTCAGTTGATCGCACTAAAGAGCTAGCATTAAAACGGTTGACAGGTGGCACAATGTGAAAGCTTTAAGACTCCTTAAAAAATGAGTGTACTATAAAACAAATGAGACGTCAAGAAACATCATTCCGCTTAGGAATGACCATCTTTCCACCCGACATATTCACCATTGCTTTGAATTGATTCATAGCAGCTGCCTCTCTTTCTTCAAACGCAGATATCTTCTCCATAAAACCTTCAGACTTGGCAGCCGCTTTCTTCTCTCGCCATGCCCGCTCTCGTGCTAGCCTGCAGGACATTTATTGTCCAATAAACCTCAATTAGAAATACAAATTTTAATACACAGATTTTACAAACACCAGTGTATATCCCCTCCTTTCAGTTATATCAAAGCACCAACTGGAGAAGCAACAAATCTATTCTGCAATGCTCAAGAGTTTGACAACTTGTCTTTCTTAGGTACAGATGCTACTGCATTAACTATACCAAACTATTTTATGGATCTTCCACGGTATAAAGCTATTAGTTAACATAGCGTGCGTAAACCTTACTCTCTACGTACTATAGCTATCAATCTATACCTTTACTATAATCAGTTCCTTTACAAAGAAATATGCTAACCAAACTAGAATGATCACGCAATTTTTACAGCGAACTCTCTGTGGACATAGTTCCAGTTGATCAACACAGTTGGCCACACACCTTTGTTGGAAGTCGTCTCCTCCACCCATCACATCTCTCTCCCTGAAAATCTCTGGGCTATCCTCACGAGCACGAGTTTGCTCACGTCGAAGAGCTTTCTTCTCTATCAATGCCTCCCGGCCGGTAGCTTTTGGAAGCAGCTCCTCCATAAGCAATTCCTGATCTTTCCTGAACTTTTTCCCTTCTAACTTTTGTAACTTCTTCTCATTTATGAAGTCATCTTCATCTTTACCTGAGGATTTGCAACACATTCAAAGAGTAGAAAAAGTCATTGGAAAATATACAAAATCACCACAGTAGAATGAATAGATGCTCTAAGTCAACAGGTAATGTCATCAAATAAACAGTGATTTTTTACTGTTCCAATCCTTGCAAGAAAACAGACCATCACTATCAGTCACAAACGTAAGCGAACCAAGACATCAAAATAGCCACGGGTGTGAATGACCTTTAACATACATTAATGTACAAGTCGAGTTTTACAGTTCACTACACAACCCAACACCCCTTATCATGCTATTATGGTATTAAACATATACATAAAGGAAAGAACCTGCCAAGATGAGAAAGAAAAAACACTCACCAAGTAGAGCATTTTCGTTCCTATCCAGTTTAATACCCCACTTATGGGTTGATCGTGGGGCAACATTGATGCCTTGATAGTACTTGGCACTCAGTTTTCCAGCATTCCAGATCTCCACGAAGGTACCAAATAATTTGTGCGTTTCCTCTGAGCTTAAGTTGGAGAAAAAGAGACCTTTTGCCTCTTTCAGCCACATTGCAAACTCAATGCTTTTTGCAAAATAGTCTTCCTCCACAATATTATCAAACTGCAGAGAATATCCACATTGAGCAAACTGTAGATGAAAGAGAGGGCGAGAGAGAAAAGAGAAAGGATGCTACACTTGCACACTTAAATGAAACTCAAACCCATTCAAATCGCTTCATAGTAAGAGGGAAGAGTAACAAACCTTCAACCCAGCGGGTGCAGGCTCCATGGGGATGACCTTTGTTTCCGACTTATGCTCTGCAAAGAATCAGATGGAAATCGATAAAGATATACTTGGGGACTGGAATTAACCCTTGCCAACTCCCAGGAGCCTCAGAATAAGTCAGAAATGAATAATTTGAAACTAGGTGTACATATTCATCGCAAAACATGACCTCACGAACAAACGATACTCGTCACTACTAACAAGAAGAAAAGAAGGAAAGAAGTCCTGACGTTTGAGTAATTTTTTGGCCGCCTTCAGCAAGCGCCTCTTCTTCTTGTAGTCGCTACTGGCCTCAGAGTCAGAAGTATCATCATCACTAGAATACTTGCTCCTGTACTTCCTCTTCTTCGAGTCCTTGGACTTCTTATGAACACTCTTGGACGACTTCTCCTTATGATGTTTATGATGCGACTTTTTCTCCTTGAGTTTAGCCTTGTATTTCTTGCGATCACGTCGTGTCCTCTCTTCTTCATCACTACTGTCCTCATCTTTTAAGAGTGCAAAATAACTCACATATGAGTGCCATTAGACTGGCAGTAGTAATATATTAACGCTTTAACCCACCTATCTGCCTACCCTAAACCCAGACATACCACGTCTACCAAGAACCCTAAAGCATGAATCAACAGCAAGCCTCAACTGCAAGGATTCGGTGCAAGAAGGAAGGAAGAAAGGCAGGCAGGCAGGCAAGCATTCCCAAAATGAGCGAGGTCCAACCACACCTAGACTCTGCAATTTCGATTGAACCAAATTGTTTGATGTCGGACAATGTTCACTTGCAACACAAAGTTGAGAGGTGGAATTGAACTTCGGGGTTGCTGGTGGACAAACCCTAGTGAGTAGCAAAGAAAGTTAGCTAGAAAGGGCGATGAAACATGAAGTAAACCCGGGATGGAAGGAGGCGAGAGGGGACAAGGGGAGAGGGCAAAACCTGGAGCACGTGAAGCGGAGGTGGGCACGCGCGAATCCTTATCCGGAGGATCGTAGGAACGCTGTCGACCCTCCGTGCGGCCCATGTCCCTACTGCGATGAAATAAGGAAGGACGGACGACGGGACACACTGCCACAAGCAATCAACGCTCAATAGTCAGTCCAACAAAACTTCTTTTCATTGATATTTTGCATCTACAAAATCAAGAGATACTGAAGCTTGCACAGATTCAATATTCTACTAAAAATTGCAACTTATGAAGTGCAAGAAATTTAAACCACAATACCTCCAGATGAACAACCAAAATATCTGCAGTTTCCAAAAACTCGACTTCAAACTAGACGCAAAGCATCGTGTGAGATCAATCTCATCAAATTTGCTGCTCCTCTTGCAACTACGTCTACTTTACCCACCCAATTGCCAAACCCTAACTACCCAGACAAAAAAATACTCAAGAGCTTGACATGTCCAACGCCTGATATGTGCGACAAATTCCGTAGCCCTAACTAAAGAAGCACCGAGGAGAGGAAACGTGGAAAGCTACTGCGATCGTTGCTAACTCATCGCTTGAGCGAATTAGAAAAAGCAATCGTAAAGAAAGTAAGACTCTTTCCAGCGCAACTTCACAATTTCTTGTACCAACCCTGGCTAAGTTGCAATTCACTGAGCGACCAAGCTCCGAGGAAGAAAGCACAAGAGCTCGCCCGTAGGTCACGGGCACAATACTAGACCAGCAACGAAACTACAACAACCTGGAACAAATACGTAGTTCTCTGAGACGAAACGAAACCCTAGTTTGGGGACTGTCCGATACTGTTGCAGTATACGGTAGTTTCATTGGGGATATAGTCTACAGTACGTTTGAAAAGATATTGAAGCAGTACTGTAGCAGCAATTTACTTTCAATACTATGGGAGGAGCACCCAATGGCGTGCCTTTCTAGGTCAGAAATTCATTCTAGAACAAAAATGTAGCTGGATTGTAGACAGTGTATCGTTTTAGGTCAAAAAATAAGTTCTTCTACTATCTACCTACATTTACAGCTTGAAATGATTATGCTCTCTAGAATCAGACACCATTGGGTGCTCCTCCCTTATATTGTATCCCCATTGAATCAATACTGCAGCAATATTGAAGCAATGGGGAATACTTTCCTGACGACTGAGTCCTTCACTTCTCATGGAACCTAATTCATCCATTCTATTCTATTCATCCATCCACGTTCATCTCAAAACTACAAGCCCCTAAGGTAAAGTAACTACAGTGGAAGCATCCGAAACCGTCAATACAAGCAATTCATCACCTTTTGCCTAGAAAAAATATTTTTGTAGTACTTGCAATTGAAAATCAAGATTTAAAAAAAATTAGAATTTTTAGATATGACATGAAATTTCTATCAATCTTCAAAGTAGCAACTCCAGAGATCACTGAATTTCTCACACAACTAGACCGAAAAGTGAAACCTGACAATTTCAGTAGTATACTAATCAACAGTAAAGAAGGAGACAATTTAATGACATTGTAGAGGGACACTTTAATGAAAGCTTAGGGACATTTCAAGGGAACTCTACTATGCATGAATGTGAACAAGGGCTTTTGGGGATGTTTCTACCTTAGTAAAATTGGCCCATTGTGAAGAATTATAGACTAAACCTAAGGTATACAACCTGTCTCCAACCAAGGCCCCATTTGCACAAGGGTGAGTGACCTATTTTCATGAATGAGGAGAATATGATGTCAATGAGGGCAAGTATTTCATTATTGTGTAACAAATAATACATTGACACCTGATGAAGTGGGTAAGACTAATTTTTAGTTTTTTGCTTCTCAAAAATAGGCTAGCCTAAACATCAAGAACAAGTCAAACTATAATCTACACTTCTTTAATTTCTACTTGTTCCAAACTTGATGAAAAAATTAGCAAAAAATAGTGCAATCTTCATTATTTCTATCCCTCACCAGAGAAAATTATTCCCCCCACCATTGCTCAATTGGACATATGCTAAAATGCTTAACATAGTCAGAAATAGCTCGTATACATTATTCAAAACTCATAATGGTCGACCTTGATCTTTTCCTTCGTGATGCAAACAAAAAACGACAAGATTTTGCTCGAGAGGCACACTCAGAAACACAAAAACAGTTAGGAGAATTTACGAAGATGTCCCTGCAAAACATTATAAGTAGCAATTCATGAGCTCACAATTGCAAACAATTGAGGTCCATTGTAAGAGTCTGGAAATGCACTGTACTGAAAAATAATACTACAGCTCGTCAAAAGATTCAAGCAACTAAAGCCTCGAAATTTACTTCATTCATTGGCATTTCCATGTCATATGCCTATGAGCAGAGAGTAGTGAGACTTGACATGAAGGATGCTTACTTCGGAGAAGGAAGAGTCATATTCTACGGAAGAGTTGGATGGCTCAAACCCAGCTTCAGTTTCTCCACTCTTCTTGATTGATTTGACCTTCAATCTCTGTACTAGCCTCTGCAAATGTCCGAGCTTCATCGTCAAACCAGTGCCAACATTTCATTTCATTCAGAATCATAAGAAGAATCACATATACAAGGTTGATTGGCATGATGGATTTAACATTCACTGTGCAATTATTCAGGATTGAATAAAGTAAGCATGTCCAGAATGGTTTCCGATAACGTCATCTGTGAGAACCATGGTCTATGAAGGCTCACCTAGCAATGGATCCTGCTTTCTTTCACCCGCCATAAGCAACCAGACTTTGTATAATCTAGACAATTGAAGAATGATAGCAAGCAACAATCGACTATTCGTGGTTACAATTGGTAAATTCTGGACCCTCACGATGGATTCAGTAGTTAAGATCGCTCAAATGGTCACAATAATCACAAAGTTGGTTTTGAACAGTTCTCAGCAAGGTAAACGTTTCAGAATCTAGCAAAAAATAGAGATGGTAGTCCTCTTCACAATCTAAGTTATACAGTTTGACGAGGATCATACAACTGAAATGCGACTGCGTGGAACTCAGAAAGTGCAAGTGGTTCAGAAATTGCGTAATTTCTGAAAGAGATTATATCGGTATACTCAAAAGAAAGAACTTTATGCTCGTTTGCAAAAGGACACCCAGGACGTCAAGTTTGAATAGGGCGGCCGACCTAGGAAGTGTAAGAAAGAATGCCCTACATTGAACATTATCTGAGGACGTGCCTTTGGGAGGAACACATCAAATGAGCGTAGAAATTACCCAATCTCAATCACACCATCTGGTTTCCTGTCGAACAAGTTAAACACCTGCCACTAAACCAGCGACGGTCTTATGTCAATTGTCAATTCGGTGCACAAATGAAACCCTAATTTTATACTTGGCCCAAATATTTTCACAAAAAACAACAGTACTCAACGCCAATTGAAACTCCTTATGGCACAAGTACATATTTCGGTTTCATGTTCATACACTTTACTAATATCGTCACTCACAATGCATATGACTGTTTTATGTTGATATGAACAGTGCGGAGTACCACCACTCAGTGGTGTTGAAGAGAAAAAAGAGAGAAAATATTCGACCTAGTGAACCAAACCGTTGTGCATAATCGAGTTGCTGATTCGCAAGAAGTCATACAGAGCTTCCACCTTGACAGCAGCTGGACTACCACCACTATCAACCTACGACTCTGTTTCAGAAGGAAGATAAATATTACCATACAATTCTTTGAATTCAGCTCCTTGCGTCCACAGTGCCCTGTTATTCTGCGCGAAGGTCGAAATCCAAAATCCAAAATCCTCTCTCGGCAGCAAAGAAGCAATCATTCTCTGCACGAGTACGATTATTTTGTTGTAGTCTATTAACACAAAATGAACCAGATGTAATGGGCTTCACTAAATGGCCACCAAGAATGTCTACTAAATTGATACGCGATTTTTACACCCAGAAGGTTGCCAAATACAACACTTTCTGAAACCATTTCCAACACGACTTGCTAAATGCCCTTTCTGTTGACAAGGGAATATAACGCTAAATTGTGGCTAAATCGTCTATACTGAATCTACTTCGTCCAGGAATCGGAACAACTCAGAACCTTACAATTGGAATACACCAGATTAAAAGGTGTTTCAACTCTTTCTCTAGCTATCAATTGGGACCAAAGATGGGTGCCAAAAAAACGAGAGCACTTCTTGCGCTTATCCGCACTCATAGGTGTCGTTTGATGTACTGCAGTTTTACTAATTCAGGATTACTATTGTGCTGGAGATTGCCCATTTTCCTAGTTGACGCAGGTGATGAGTTCAAGGGTACAGGTACAGAAGTGGAATCTCCAATATCCTGATTGCGTAATTCGTCTTCCTCGTCTTCAGCATGAACCTGCATTTTAACCAAAAACGAAAAACAATGACATCTCGTGTTCAAGCAATGATCATCATAAACATCTGGGCAATATCTCTAGTCAAACCCTCGTGATTGCACTTCAGCAATTATTAATACCCTAAAAGACATAATGAACGGGAGACCTCAAGTATTGGATACCTTGCTTTTATCTCGCAATGGGAATGAGCGGCCCAAAATACTCGTTTTGTTGGCAGTAATTTTTTCTGCCTCGTCAAACTTACTTGCATGCTGCCTTTTCTCCAATGCTGAATCACTGTACAGTCTAAACCCCACATTCCCAATCACCTGAATACATGTTATCAAAGATTGCCAACACAATCAACACAACAATACTTTCTTGAAATGTTTACTGTAACTGACTGCTAAATTCATACAAATGTGAGAAATTGCTGTAAAAAATGAATAGCCACATCACATGGGGTTGAGAAATTACTTTGAATTTGTATGGTTATGAAAGCGTGCACTGTCCTTCAATTCACTGCCTTTCAACTTAGGGTCCACGCTACGGTTGGTTCGAGGAGCAGTACCGGCATGGAAATTTAGTGTTGCTTCAAGCATGCTCTCTGCCATCACTGCCCGTTTTTCCATTGCTCTCAGTTCTTCTGCTGCCTGCTGTTCAATTGCTTCCATCATGCTCTCTGCCATCACAGCCCGCTTTTCCATCGCTTCGATGTCCTCTGCTGCTCGTCTCTGAACAGTTGTGAAAATTACATCCATCAGTGTCCTGGGAGCAGAAGGGCATTCTTGCACCATAGCAAACGACCACAGTGAAGATTGCAGATTAAACTTGCACCAAGACAAGGCGATGTTGGCAGTCTAAATTGTCACAAAACAACAAGCTAAATTTTGAGTACTCGATCAAGTATAAAGGCATCCCATTACAAGAGAAGAAACTAGCAAGAAGAGAGGACCATTGCTCTATTCGCAATTTGGCGGTTTTCTTCAGCTTCCTCTACTGCGCGTCGGCGGGCTTCTTCTCCTTTTCTGTTCTCTCCCTCCAAGCGCACTAGAACCTGCACAAATGCAACTAATTGAGCTCTGAGGCAAGAGAGATATGAGGACCAATAGAGTGGACCCAAGTGAGACATTCAGGAGAAGCATTCTCTTGAATAATCAAAGCAAACCAAATAACACGAATAACAAATTCAGTTAAGTTAATCAAAGTTCAACTCAAGCACCTGATCTGTAAACCGGATTACTCAGAATGAAACCACAAGGTGTGGCGATATCTATGTAGCACCACTAGGTGTCGAAATGAAAGCACATTCGAACACTAAAGAGTACAAAACGCACACATTATCTTTGCTCCCATTATCCAGCACGCTTAAAATAAACTACTGAACCTCGCACGATATGCGTTGCGCAAGAGAATACTTTCTGTTTTAACGGACATCCCTACGCCCCCAAAAAACACGCTAAGCGTTCAGATCATACCTGAACAGTGGCTGCCTCTTGGTCATGCTTGTCTGCAAGAGCTTGCTTCAAGTGAGCAACTTGCCTCTCCATTTCTTGTACCTGCTATATATCACGTCAGTTTCATCTCATGGTCGCTCTTTGGTAATCATAGTCGAACAAGCTTACAATCACAAATTCGGGAATAGTCTAATTATGGTTAATCCATAACCGTCCTCTGTATCAGACTTTTGTGAAGTGATCATGAGATCGTGGTCAGTGACAGCAGCAATTGATTTTATTCTATCTATCTAGTGCAGAGAATTCTTCTCTGCACGGTGTCAACCCCAACGACTCCAAATTTGGAGATGACTAGGGTGATTCACACTCCTTTAAGATAAATCTACAAACAACTTCATGGAAGAACAGTCCATAGTGGAGAACTTCGAGCAGTGCCCTTACCTGTGCTGAGAGATGACGATCTGATTTTTCCATCTCCGTCAAAGCATCTTTAAGACCCTTAACTCTGCAAATTAGCAACCAGTATAAATCATCAGTGTAGCCACTACATCATGATGCAAAGACTTGATCAAAACAAGGGCAATCAACTCAAGAGCTGGCCAAGATAATCACCTGCATTCCGCTTCCTCCCGTGCCTGAAGTTCACGGTCAAGTTCCTTTCTTAGCCTGGATACCTGGTGAGATCAGTATCAATCAGAGATGATGACACAAGGAATCAATGCTTAAAGGAGCTCGAAGAGTCATCGTTAAGACCCCGACAGTTCTACTTGATACAAAACTCCACACCATCGCAGCAACACCAAAAGTCACCAACACCTCTTCAGATGGAAACACTCTTGAAAATCAACCACAGTCGCAGGAAAAACACACAGAGCAAATCCCCTTCCTAGTTTAGATGTCCCGAGACCATCTATGTACCTCCTCTTGCAGGTCAGAACTCTCGACTCCCTCGTATGCGTCCGTATCATCGATTCGTGAAATAGATCCACCCTTGAAGAAGTGGTTTTGGTTACTAACTAGGGGTTCTAAAGTGAAGAACTTAGGGGCACTAAGTTGATATCTCAAAGCGCCCCTCTCCTCAACCTCAGCTATACTCAAGCCACTAAAATCGGGTTCTAAAGTGTTCCTCTCTTCATCCTCTTCAGTGGTGTCCAAGCACTTTGGAGTACTTATTTTGGACTCCAAACCGCTCGTTTCTTCATCAATTGCATTTAACAAACACTTTTGACCACTAAATTCGAGCTCTAAAGAGCTCTTCCCTTCCCCAACAGCCGTTATCGGTAGGTCTACTGCAGAAAGAGAACCGTTGGTTGTTGCATTCAGCTTGGCTGTGCGCCATTGGCGCATATCTAGTGACCTCTTATGGAGGGCGGCCATCACAGCAGGACGGTGTCGGTCACGGAGACTCTGAAGAAGTTCCTCATCGATGGCTGGAAATCCATAACAAGCAGACAAGACAAGCTGGCTGCTATCGAATGTACTCTCACCCATTGATTGCAGCTTTAAGAGAACCGCTCCATTATCAAGTTCTTGCACCAATGCTTCCGCTGGAACCACCCAGAAGGCTATTACTACTCGTTTCCAATTCATAATAAATTTTTGCAACAGGTCCAAACATATCCCGTTCTAATATACAAGTTACAGCCATTCGATTGGAAGTATGGTGAGATACTGAGATATTCCACTTGATCGTTAACGCTGGACAGGACTATGTAAAGAAAATCTCCTGGTGAAGGGGCATACCATGCTTTTCCAAGAGGGCCAGAGCAGTTCGGAACAACATACTACGATTTCCTTCGTACAAAAGCACGTCCCAGACCCTCAACACTGCAACACACGAAATTATTTACAGATATAATCAATTCATAAAAGATGTCTAATTTTGAATATAGGAATTTGAAAATCGAGCAATCTCCAAGGCAAAGTTATTTGATGATAGTACCCCAAAAGCAGTACGTCGTCATAGTCAGCAGGAGTCGTTGCTGTTTCAGATGACATGCTAAGCTAAAGAGAACCGGCAAACTCTACGTTCACAAAATCAGTATCTCGACGAAGTGACTGATTCTTGACGCCCATGCGAGCAGGGTTAGTCCAGATCTCAAAAATTGACGAAAATGAGATGGCATACCACTTTCCCAGGGCAGAACATTCACGAAGATGGAAAGGAACCAGGTGCCACTGAACCATGAAATCTCCACCTCTACAGCGTCCAGATGGTTCGCTGCCAAAGTGAACAGAAGTCAGTAATTTTTTACAGCTATCAATTGAATCATGACGAATAAAAACTAGCAGTTCTAATTCTGGATGTTACAAGACGTTAGACTCTCACCCAATTTGGGAAAGTGTTCGCGCACTACCTCCGCAAATACAAGCTGGTCTACCTGATCAAGAACCACCCAAAGTTCAATTTGCTGAACATGTAGTGGACTAAAATATGTTCAACGATATTGGGTTTGTAGATTGCATAATGCACTCTCAATATGAAGAAGAAATCTCAAAGACATAGAATTAGAAGTGATGAATCCGAGCACAAAATGTTTCAGAGTTCCTAGCACGAAGCCAACCTGCGCTTCAGTCATTCGCTCTGTATAGTAACCGCCAAAATAATCATCAATAATTGATGTCAAGGTCCTGAACAAGTAGTAAAGTCCAATGCGAAGGTATCAGTCTGCAGAACCACCTACAAATTTGCAATGAATTCTGCATGCACCCTTCATCGTGGCTTCATTCTGATCAAGAACATGCATCCGCTTCACAAGACGTGCAGAAACAAATTTTGCAGGCATTATTAGAGACGAAGCTAGTGATAGACTCGATACGGGTACGCACCAGAAAGCATTCTCTTCGGGCATTAAGAGAAGCAGGAGGGCAGCTAGGAAGTTCATTGCCTGCATTGGAAACATTTCTCCAAGTAAATTTGGCGGGACCTTCTAGGAAATGACAGCAAGCATATAGGTACACCCATAAGGTAGAGGATACTGATAATCTTAGTGACCTGATCCCGTCTCCTATACTGACCCGTGTTACCAACACCAACTCATCCATTCATATACTTGGCTGGATTTATTTGGAACATGGCACTTGGCTGGATGTCTATGGCCACTCATCTTTGAATGGAAATGAGGTTGCCTACTGTCACTTATAAATGTCTACAACCTCCCCTTCGAAATCGCATAGGAAACTCGGACGAAGTGATAATATATTGATCTAAACGGATCTCTTTGGATCTTATACCCAAAGATCTCTCCAGAACTCTAATTCATCACCCAATTATCACACTCCTACATATGTTATAATGCTTGAAGTGAACCAATTAGTGTCCTCTACCTTATCTATTACACTGAATAGCACAGGACCGAAAAGCTCTCGGCATTTCAATGCACTTGAACAATAGAAGGATGCTAAAGCAAAACTATTCAATAAATCTCTGAGATTGTCTGAAGTAGGGTGCATTGAATGTACGGGCACCTGACAGTATCCAACTTCAGGGTTATGTCGTGCATACGCTGTCAGAATACGCCTCAAGGAGTCCAACCTATCCTTTCCGAGTTTAGGATTACCAGGAAACGTCCTCGGCAGATCCTAAGTACAAGCAAAACGCGACTTTAGATTGGTTGCATACATGTCGGTATGTTAGAATTCGAAACCAATTCCCAGGTAAACACGATTCCTTGATCCCTGAAGGACCAAAAGGCCCAACATTGGACCTCCTGAGACTTCTTTGGTGCAATTTTACATATTAATTGACGCACACATACAATGCTTTTCACTGATTCTGGTGATATAAATTCGGTCCCAAGTGAATTACTATTTTCACAATATAATTTATTGAATCGGGCATTCTGAAACCTTGAATCCTTGGTGTCCGTTAGGGTTTATCATGATCATCAAAGACCACAAGGTATACGCGCATACCTTCTCAATTTGGCTGGCCCACTTCTCTAGAGTGGGCTTCATAACCTTCACCTCTTTACTAGCAAGAAGCTCCTGGTACTGCCCCTCCACCCATCGCTCTTTGGCACCCGCAAAGACCTGCCATAGCTGCAATTCCCCATGCGTGTCAAAAGCTGAAGCCCATGGACAGAAATTAGGGCTCCAAAATTAGGGCTCCAAAATTAGGGCTCCAACATATCCTAAAATATGGCATTGGTCTGACCTCGCCTCTCAATGCTGCAGGAACACCCGACCGGACGTTTTTTGTGAGCTCATCCGCAAAAACATCACCATTCTCGAACTCAATGTGCTCTCCTTTCTTCCCGCGCTTCTGCAAGAATTGCTCTACAGCACACAAACCACCCCAATTCCAATCCTCTTCGTCGAATTCGTCTTGAAAACTGCGGTCGGAGTCCCCGAAATTGGGATAGGTATTCAGGAACTGCTTCCATTTAATATCTCTCTCTATCTCTTCTTCCTGCACACAATCGAGGGGAAATACATTAAATGAATCCCTCCGCAACACGAAAATCCATTCATCCTACCCCTACCCCTTATAAACGACACAGATTCGAAACCCCACCTTGTAAACGTCAGCATATTCCCGATACCGCTCCAAATGCTGCGGCCGCACAGAGAAACCTAACGTATCCCTGCAGCAACACAATGCATCACCCGATTTGAACAACACAGACACAAATTCTCGAACAAATCTCGAAAAACTCGACAATTCATTTCTTGCCAAAGCCTCGACACTGTACATCAGTTAAATTGAAATGGATGCCCTCCCCCCCACCCCACCCCCCGTGTAGGTGTACCGAATCTCCTCCACCGTCGCCACACACTCCAAACTGACATCGAAACTGCCCCACTGATTGTTCTTGCGCTTGGCCCTCTCGAACCCCTTCTTGGCCATCTGCCTCCCGCGGTGCAACGCCTCGCGCATGCCCGTGGGCGGCATCATATCGTCGTGGAGACGCACTGCTCCCTTCCGCAAGATCAGCTCCTCCTCATCTCATCTCAGTTCATTTCATCTCCTCTGCGACGACCATGATGCATCCCCACAGGCCCTCCGATCCATCGGGGGCTCGCAAGATCTGGCGTTACCGACGCTCACTGTAATCAGTGACGGCGCGGGGTTGGAAAGCTGCATCGCAGGATACCGGGGCAGGGGAGGACCGGAGGAATGCTGAAGCCCCTCTGCAGCTGTAAGGAAATAACAGAAGGCGCGGGCAGAGAGGTCAGTTGTCGGGGATTTGAATCCAGGAAAAGGAGCAACCAGACCTCCGTCCGTCAGCTTCGGAATAAGAGCAACCGCACTGTCAGACGAGACGGAACATGTGGAGGACTTAACCCCTAAGCGTAAAAAGCGTACAGAGTCTTCTTCGGAATTGACGCTTTGAGAAAAATCATCATAAAGTGCTAGTTGGAAGAATATTTTGGAATTGGTATACAAATAAAAGTTGTAGATTGTGAGTTCTAAAGAAAATTTGCAGGAGGAGGAGAATGTAATCATCTTGTGTTACATCAATGTCCAAAATTTTAAACTATGAAAAGCTCAATGACAAATAAAAAAGTGAGCTTTGGATCAAAAGTCAAATTAAAATATTAGGTACTACAAAAAATGAAATATGAAGAAAATGAAATTTCACATATTAAAGAAAAATATCCCTAAAAAGAAATTATTTTGTATGGGGTCTAACAAATTTGACCCTAGGGTACAATAGATTGGGTTTGGGTGGAAGTTACCATTTGCCACCAAGAAGTTGGACAAACCCCATCTTGAAGGAATATTTTCAAATATTAATCTCCAAAGCCCTAAACTGCATTTTTTAGCAACACAATGATTTGGGGGAATTCACTATAAACAAAACTTTTTTTTTTTTCTTTGAAATTTTCATACATGTGTCTAAAGAGTAGCTTTTAGGCTTAACAATTTTCATAATTTTGGACTACATGGTTAAAAACTTATTGTATGATATGTCATTGTCATTGAATGGTGGACAACATGGGCAACTCAAAAAAATTCTCAAAAAATCACTTTCTTATGAGACAAAAATTTGAAATTGGTTTTTTAGATTTATAATATACATGGATAGCAATTATGCAATATACATCACTCATTACTACCATTCAAACTTATTGAATAGGGTTGATTGCATGCTATTGCACACAATTTTTTTGTCACAATGCACCAAATAATGTGTTCTAGAGTTCAAAACTTTAATCCTTTACTTTGGCATGTAGAAATTGAACTTGGGGTGGGTTCTTTGATGAATTTTGGTACTTTAGATACATACCTCGTAGGCTTGTACAAAAAATTATAGTCTAGTCCAAATTTGATTTGCATAGAACAAGGTGAATTTTCAAAGATTTGAACTCTATTGTACATTATTTGGTGCATTGTGACAAAAAAGTTTGTATATTATAGTATGCAAACACCCATAGGGAAACTAAGTAGGATATACTTTAACTTGTTTGTGATTACCTTCACAATTGTGTAAGCTCTTTTTGTATATAAGAAGCATTTAGTGCCAACAATATAAGTTGAAATGTTTGGTCTAGAATTGAACAATTGTGGTTAAACCTTTATAATGTTTTTAGTTGTTGAAAACTTGAGTTGTAACTATGGCCATTTTTTCTCAATCCTAACGCCAACACCAAAGTTCATTCTGATATCATGTAATTGACCTACAAGGAAGAAAATGCCTTTACAAATCCAATAGTTGAGGCAAACTTTGAGTAAATTTTAGTTCCAAAGAGCTTGAAATGCACATGATTGCAAATTTCAATAATACATTGCAAATATATATTTTTTTCATAATTTCATGATGGTGTAGAAACAAAGCCTAATAGGTTTCATTTTCTTAGTTGATCCTAAATATCAAAATGGATTTTTTGAAAGTTACAAATCAAGTTCAAGCAATGTGCATCCAATTTTTGAGTGTAGGGATCTCTTGGGGATAAATTGTGTTTAAGTTAAAATTTGCAAGGGATGGTTGTTCCATCTTGGTTTAAACCTAGTCACCTCGTGAAGGGGGTCTAAAATTAAAACAATAACAAATAAAGAACTCAAATATAATCAATTAATCTTTGATTATCAAGCCATGGAAGAATGGATACGTCCATAGTGGCAATACCTAACTTTGTCTATCTCCCCCCCTCCTTTTGTCAAGTAGGTGCTTCTTGAATTATTTACTTGTAACTATGGCTTTAATCATTAAAGGATGAAACCTATGACCATATAAATAACTTCAATATCCTCTACATTACATGCTCTATTTTGTTACGGAGTACTAAATATGAGTGAAAATTATTTTATTTTATTTTTTAGAGTTACAATCACATGACTTCCATAAGTCATGTATATATTTTTCTATTTTACATGAAAATTTGATATTATTGTTGATTTTGAATTTAATACAATGTATGTTTCAAAAATCTTGAAAAATTCACCATTACTGCATAGCTATATATTATGGTGAAGAACATTATAGTGTAAACAAAATTTCCATCTCATTCTAAAAGTATACATTATAAAACAATCTTAGGTCCACATTTCAATTTGTAATAAAATATTCAATGTTAGGAATTTTTCAAATTTTCAAATAGGAATAGAAATTGGATTTCAATATTTATTAACTTCATTTCATTAGTTGTGGTCAAATTCAAAAAGGTCATTTTCATGGGGAGATCATATTTGGAATAAGAATAAGAAGTTCCCACTTAATATACTAGAAAGGCATTTTTGCAATCTTTTTTTTTAGCATCTTTTTATGTAGAGAAGCTAATAACATATCAATGAGGTTATTTCAACTACTGACATTGAATGCAATCACATTCAATGAACTTTTAAAAGAAAATTTAGATGAAAAATTGTAGCTCTTCATCATCACCTTTTCTCCTTGAAATCATCCAAAAGCCACTTTGATATATTGTGGGTATTTTGGAGTTAATTAAAGGATGTCCTTGTGGAATGATTTCAACTTTATGTATGGCAAAACGTGGTTGGAAAATAATACCATTTCTTCACCCTTCAAGGCCCAAGCAGTTTTTGTTCTTTTTCACAAGTTTGAACTTTGATTGATGGTATGCATTGTACATCAAGCTTATTGCATGATGTCAATTGTACTTTTGAACTTCCCTGTTCAATATGAACATCAGAATATAAAATTCACTTAGATATACTTCTTAGAATGTAGGAAAATGAAGTTATAACTTTGACCTGTTAAACCGGTGAGAGGCCCAAAATAGGCTCCTTGGGCCTTGAGGGGTTAAAGTGAATGATTTTGGGTCAACTTCAAAGATGTACCCATAGGATACTTTAAGGTTTTTGTGAACATGTCTTGACTTTAATTTGAAAATTCACAAGAATTAGAAAAAAAATGCCCCGTCCGCCCATTCTCCTAAAGTTAAAAGTTAACGTGTAAGAGAGTTCCGGTGTATGGGATTAAGTCACGCTGAAAGGGTACGCTGCACTCCTACTAGCCTTAGCTACTTTGCTAACTATGGTGCTCCCAGCTCCCGGACTTCTTGAACGTCTTCAGTAAGTTGGAGGGACTCATAACTGATTCCTTCAGGAGGTTATAACTTGTTACGCTTCATTTTTTAAGTTCAAACAAATGTGACCAAGACGCATCTGCATCCCCTTTGGGGATGCGCAGACCTTTCGGGGTTAAGACATGCCAAGAGAGATCATAACGTGATCGCCATTGAGATGTAGCAGCGGTGTCAGGAATGCAGTTTTATATGTCAGCGTTACCATATTTTAATAATATCCAGGCGGCTCATGGAAATGTGGGGACGTGAGGTCTGCGGGCCGAGGAGAGGACGTTATGGGTTGGACTCGTGTCTGTTTCAGCAAACTCGCTGTCAGGTTAAGGCCTTTGTCCATGAGAGCAAAGTGAGGTACAAACATTAAGTTCTGAAACCGCACCACATGAAGCCTGCAGCTGGAATCGTCGAGGAACTCGTACCCGGACAACAGGTTTTTGCTTCCAGGTACGTACCTTGGGACCATTGCCAGTGCTGTAAATCTTTCACACGTAAGGCAGGTGGTAAACGCCGCTGCCGAATCGACACTCATCCAATAAGCTTTATGCAAGTCCCGCAACGACTTGTCATTAGCACTACAAATACCCTACCATGAGGTGTGCGTACCTTACATCACAACACTTTTAGAGCCGAAAAATCAGGACTGGACTCAAATTGGGGTTCACATAAACCGTCTCTGGCTTATAATGGGTAGGACGTTCCAAACCCAGAGTTAGACTAAATTGATCCCAGAGTAAACACTCGAAGAGATACCAGGAACAAAGTCTGTATCAATTTAAGCAGCTACCGCACTGGAGCTAAAGATGAAGCAAAGGGCAAGAACAGGTCATTGAAATAATTCAAATTCTGCTCTCTTGGCTAAACCAGGACCTGCATTAAATCTCAAGCTCGATATCAGAAAACGTTGAGGATACCAACACACAGAGCGTGCTCCTTTTCATTCCGTCATGTGAATCCACAGTTGAGGAATGCCTAATTCAAGTGACCAAGTTACAATAGCACTATCCCCTCTGATGTCCATATGACAGTTGATGGGCACACAAAACTTAGTCAATCATATGTACATTGTATGATAAACTCTACTGGAGGAGCTGCTGCATACCCCAATATCTGGTGGCTGCTGCAAGTAATATAAGATGCGCAGGATTTCGGCACCAGTGCTATCTAGATTCGGACACGGTCCACCCCTTGACCGAGACTCTCTGGCTCTGCCTTCTTCAGAAGCTCCAGAAGGGCTTTAGCCTTCCGTTTTGCGCGGTTTGTTGAGTCTTGGGAACGAGCTAAACCAGTCAACGCCAGGGAAGCATTCGACTGGCGAGCTTGCTGGGCATATTCACGGTTATGTGAACACAAAGCCAGCAAAATGGAAGCTGCGTTCTCTTTGTTCCGCGGTGACTCAGAGGCAATAATTCTCAACCATACGGCTGTAGGTCCAACCATACAAATGGCATAGCGGCCCTCTGTATTGGTGGCCAAGATGGCTAGAATGGCTAAGGCTTCATCTAACATAGTAGCCGGCTGCTCTGCCAGGAGATTCATCAGAGGAGGGACAACTCCCGCCTGGACAGCACGTGCTTTGTTACCTTGATAGATAGAGAGGTTGAAGAGGGCAGTTGCAGCATCCTTCTTGCCTCGCGCAGTTCCATCATGCAGCAAGGCCACAAGAGCAGGAATGGCACCTAAGTTCCCAATTGTGACCTTGTTTTCGTCAACCAGAGAGAGACTGAAGAGCGTTGCTGCTGCATTCTCCCGGGCCTCCATGCTACTGTTGCGCAACACCTCAACAATGGGCTCAATTGCACCTGCAAATGCCCAATGATATTTGAGTAAGCTTAGTTCACCTTATAGCGTCCAAATATGCATTTCAGCATAATTGGACTGAATTCATTTCTGTTCAGTCGTGTGGACAATCAAAAACGGATTCAAACGCAGCTAGCGTGTATTTGTTTGAACACCGAATGAATAAACTACTGAGTTTTCAAAGTGTGATTACAGGTCCACCTAAACTATACCCTAGGTTCTCAAGTTTAGACCTAGGTAAGAATCTACAAGGGTGATTTCTGGAAAGGGCTGCAATTAAATGGTGCAGTTACCTTACAGCAGAAAATCAACTGCATTTCACAGCTACATCGATTACTCTAACTAGTGTGCTCTATGATGTATTGTAACACCAAATGGCATGCCCATTTTTATAATTACGCAAATTATGTACCTCCAGACCACCATCAAGAGATACTGAATGAATTGTCACTCAAGCAATTACTAGTGAGTATGAAATCCTAAGCTTAGTAAATGGTGTTCATTAATACATAGTGTATCATTGACCTCCAAAATAATGCTTGAAACACCCATTAAATGAATGGCGTAAACATAAATATACACTTTACTAAATGAAGGAAATTAGTCATACCTGCAGACACAATCCGTCCTTTGTTGCTGTCGTTGATGGACAGATTCAAGAGTGCAGTGACAGCGTGTTCTTGAGTCTTCTCATCAGGTGAAAGTAACAACCCAACTAAGAGCGGAATAGCCCCTTGCTCTGCAATGCAGATCCGGTGCTCAACGTCCATCTTGGCCATCAAACGGATGTCATGAGCAGCGCTCCTTTGGAGCTCGGGTGAAGGGTCTTGTAACTTGGCGACGAGCTCGTCTATAGCTGCTTTGTCTTCTGCTGAGCACTGAGATTTCTCTCGTTTCTTGGGGAGCTCTATGCCGTGCAATGCGCACCATTCAGTAATGACACTCCGAAGGACATGGTTTGGTGTCAGATTCAAATGGGGTAAAGATGACCCTGTTTTGGGGCAAGTGCGTTTCCCACTGTCCAGCCATTTCTGAATGCATGAGCGCTCGTATGTCTGCACAAGCACACAATTTAGAATATAATCTTGCCCCTGAGGACCCCAAAGTGGCCGCTTTCATGTCATAAGGAGTTGAGACAAATTACGTATGAAGCTTCTAGAAAGGCACCAATAGAAAGTAGAAAACATAACCTACAGTTTTGAACAGTAGGATATGTTTTGAAGGTTACTGTAATCAACTACTAGCTTCCAACGTTCACTTTCTAATTTAAGCTTGACCACTAAAGGGTTAGGTAACTCGGAACATTTGAAGCTCTATAAGCACAAGTTTAGACCCCACATTCACAGAAATTAATAAGGGTGAATGTTTAGATGAGAATAGAAGGTGGAAGGTGGCTTTTCTAACCTGACCAGTCGCGATAATGACAGGATCTCTCATGAGATCCAAGGAAATAGGGCACTTGAAATCATCTGGAATGTTGAGTGTTCCTTTGTCCGACCCTAAGTCAGAAGCAGAATGCATGCTGATCTTCTCCACGCCAGCCCTCTCAGCTACTTGGAGCTTTCTCAATTCAGGATCCTCTTGCTCTAGGTCTTCTTGTGGGAAGAGAATTCTAAAATCATTCAGAAGCCCCAAGAGCTGCTCGAAATCGGGCTCACTTACCAGGATACCAACTGCAGCCGGTTCCTTGCCAATTCGCATCCCATGTAGAGCTTGTAACTCTCTCATCAGCGCTCTTGCAGTATCAAACTTAAATAATTCTGCCAATCTCTCCAATTCTGCTTTTGAGTGTCCGTGCTTCTCATCCAATGCTGAAGCTAATTCAGAATGCAGCCGTGCATCCAAAGGATCTTCCGACCCTTTCGATCTCTGAAATTGAAGGTGTACCAGATCAACCTGGATCACTTGCAAAAATTAAAATGGATCTCATGATAGGGAGTTTGAGAGAGAATTGTCACTGCTTACGGGTGTCGATGAGATTCTAAAGTACAAAAAAATGAGTAGAAAGAGTACAGAAAGATCAATATTTGAATTTACCTGTTCCCGCACTTCATCCGAAATATCAAGCGAGGACGACTTGTCTAATGCTTTCCCCAATGCTGTATTTAGCATCGAAAATTGCTTTGCAACTTTTTGATGTTCCAAGATCTGGAAAAGACAAAATATGATAAGGCTATTAATACACTGTTCTTACACATCCAAAGAATACATAGTTCATCAAAAAAGATTGACAAAACTCTTGATGTTTAGTAAATAAGCATTAGATTCATACAGTCGCATGTTGAGATATTACTAGTGTAATGTAAATGGTGTTACTTAGCTTTAGTATAATTTAGTAGTTTCATTAGCATTACATTTGCAACTACTAAATTAACGTGAACTTGACATTAATTGAACATTATCTTAGTATTAACCTATTGTTCTATTAGATTAGCATCAATTTAAATACATAACTTTGTGAATCAAATGGGGATCTTTTGAGATGTAGAACATTCACAGATGAAGCTCAACAATCGATTACCTACGCGTTTAAGCAAGGCAAATCTTGCAAGGAACAATGTGAAGAGAAATTACTACGCTTTCAGCAAGTTATGAAACACAACGAGGACCACGAATAAAAAGAAAAGGTACAGAGAAGCACAGATTGAATGTTCAAAGAGACGAAATGTTACCAGGTAAAGCTTGCTGCCTTTGTTGCACAAGAGAAGCAGGACTTTGGCAGTGGTGAGGGCAGCCTCTAAAGCGTCGATGCATTTTAAGCCTTCTCCAGAAAAAGACAATCTCATGTCCCTGGCTTCCTCAAAGATTGGGACAAGCAACTTCACACGCCTTGTGAGGATGTTACACTCCTTTTTGTGAGTCTTAAAGTCGCCGATTGACGTGATCACATTGACAATCTCAAGTATCCTATGCACTAGAGAGTAGGAAGAACTTTCCGCCATGGTGAAGTTTCCTTGTACTGAGTCAATCCCTATTGAGTAGAATGTTTACAGTCTTCCCAATTAGATATTCATGTCGTCAAGCACCCAGTAGTAGGGGCAACACATAAGAAAGACTACTTCTAACCACATGCCAAGGGCTATCGATTTGCACTGGTGAGCTTATAAGTCTTCTTGCACCACTGTCTGTTGAAAACTACATGCATCTGACTAACGTCAACATAAAATCTAATCATTGTCTTCACCATCAATCCTTGACCATCAACCCAATTTGTCACCATAAAAATAACTGCACTCAATCCACAAAAAAGTAGAGTCAGAATTACTTCAGCACAATAAAGAAACTAAGCCGTAGAGAAACAAACATCTTCAAAAGCCATCAATAGTCCAAAATATGCAGGTCAGGCATTATATTCATCAGTCCTAATTGAATCTGGAGCGCGAAAGCCACAAAGACTATTGCTGGAGGACTAGGAATCGCTGTAAATGACAAAGGACGAGAATGAGGGATCCACATAAATTCAAGACAGTGAAAAAGCCAGTCAAAGAAGCGAATTCCCAAAGCATTAAGTGATGAAATTGTTCAAATTGCAAGAATTAAGCTGCCAAACGATGATTACGATTCAAGTTGAGATCCTCTTAAAACAAATAGCGAACTACCAAAACAGCGGACTCTCATCGACAGTAATACTTAATCAGTCTCGCCTCAAACCCGAAACTAATTGTTGTATTTGTATCACTGTCAGTTTTTGGTAAATAAACCCCCACAGTCCTTCAGAAAAACATACTATTTCCTGTGACGGAAAGGAATCCAAACGTCATAGCAAGACAGTACTCACATGACCACAAATTCTAGAACTAGGGTTACCTTGATTATAAGATTTCACAACTAAGCGAAATTCAAAGCTGGATCCTTTGAGCCAAGTTCAAAATAAGGTAGAATGAGCTATACTAAAAGCTAAGATGAAGTCAAGGCACGTACAGTACTTCAATATTATACGCAAATGTTCAAAGATCACTTGGTAGGTAGTTTAAAACCCGTGTCCTAATTTCAATGTCCTAGAGTTGTCCATTCTGCAATGAATATCTATTTATTAGGGCACGCTTTCGGGCAGGCGCTTGGGGAATTCCGCCGGCCAGAGAACAAAGTCAATACTTACACGCTTCCATGATCTCGAACAGAAGATTCATTAACGCCTCTTTCTGTCTTCACTAGTCAACAAACGCGACAATTGAAGAAACTGCTCATGGCTCTTCAACTGATCATCCGAGAGACAAATTTGTGCAGCATTCCGAATGCCCTACAATCAAAGAATTCAAAAGAAGCAACAAACAAACTTTTCTATTTACCTCGAAAAACCGTGAATGAACCGTTGGTAGCGTCTAGGGAGATCAACGAAGCGTTGGTGTTTGAAAGGACAACAGATGATTTTGATATCAAAACTCCTGAATCCACGCTCTAATGAAAGCCAAGTTTGGCAAGGGCGGCTTCGTCACATACTGGATTTGCAGAAAACGGCCATACAACCTCAGTAGAGAAAGAATGGCGCGTGAACCTGCAATTGTAGGCACAACAATTTTAGGGTTTCATTTTATCTTTCATCGACAAAGCCAAAACGACACAAAACAAAACTGGAAAAAATCGTAAAGAAATTGCCATGTGTTCCAAAGAGGTAAACAGAACCTTGTTGAAACCCAATATCAACAACATACACGTAATTGTATCACAATTGCCACACACTTCAAATGTAGCTTCCTCAATCCGTTTACTCTGTTTCAGAACAACGTTCGGTAGAACAAAAGACTTCTACCACGCGTCCTTATTCACCCGTTTTATATTCTGCGTGACCTAAATGTTGGCAATGGAACAACAACTCAGACTTGAACCCCTAAAGGACCAAGGGCTCATGCTTATAAAACGACCAATTCGATTAATTGTGAAAAATCAATAACTCAGATAGGGCCAAATCTTATACCACTAGCAGCAGAGTAGAACACTCCATATGTTGGGCAAAAAATAAATATGAAAGGAGAAAAGAAAGTCCAATTTTGACCTACTTAAAACTGCTCAATATAACATGAAGCCCAATTCTGGATTTTCGGTCCTTTCGGGGGATCAAGATTGACATTCTGATTGACTGCTTTGTAATAGAACCCGTGGTGATATGCCTCGAAAATATCCTCATCCAAGACGGCTCTCACCTAAGGTTTTCGTGTCAACGAAGGTGGCAACACACGACCAGCGACACAAGTCGACTTCCACTGCAAGACCTAACGGCGACAATCGCTCAACACTTTCAGACAGTTACCCGTTCGATTAGGTCGCCGATGAGCTGACGAACATTAGCATTTGCAGGAGAAGGTCACTTCCACTTCCACTTCCACTTCCACTTCCACTTCCACCAAAACGCAGCAATTCGACATCTCACCACTTCAAAGCTTCAGACCCCAACGGAGCCAACACATGCTTGAGCTCCTACCAAAGTACCAAACTCTTCCGAACCCCAAATAAGAGATCTCACATAAAAGCTTCCGAACTCACAGGATCCGATCGCATGGACGATCGAAAGTTCACCCACCAGCACTTACTACTTCAGGCAGTGGTCGGGGGTCAATTCGCCATAGCCAAGAACGGAAAACCATAGTTGGTGGAGAAAGACAGAAGAAAAGACTTGCTGGGTCGACCGAAAGCGCAACCTGCCACTCAAAGTCCAACTCATGGGCCGGCCAACTGAAGTCCAGATTGACTGATTGCAAATTCTAAAAATAAGTGTCATTTCTTCCGGGAAACTTACTCTGGTTTTCAAAATTTACATGTTTTGTATGGTAAGAGAAACAAAACTCCAAATGACTTGTTGGTGGCATAGTTTTGTTCTTTACACAAATAATCACAATTATGAACAAGTTTTGAAAATTCATTTGAAATGCTGTGGATGAAAGTACATAATTTTATAATACTCCGTACTATCCAAAGTTTCTCTATGGTTTTTTCTGTATTTACTACTGTATATTGAATCAGATTTTGAGAAAATATAGAGACATCTATTTTTACGAAATTTGAGCATTGTCACCCCAATTCATGAAATCTCTATAGATTGTAGAAGGAATCCTAAAACTTTATTGGAGATGCTTTTTGAAAGAAAGATGTGCAAATGGATGTTTCCTACATATCTATGCAAGCAAATTAAAAAACTTGTTGTCAATGTTTTTCAATCAATTATCATGAATATTGAATGAAATAATGCAGCAAAAATGTAGTTTTGAGGATTTTTTTAATTTTAAATTTGGCATGCTTGATTTGTCTTGTGTTTTTACTAAGCTCAAGCTCTTGGTCTTGCAATGGACACACTTTATAATTAACTCTAGAGCGACTAAGTTTGGCAGGGTTCTTCAAGGAGTTTCTTCCCGTATTTTTCTCAAACTCAGGCTTATAGTCCCTCATTGGGTTTGATTGAGTTTGGTGCCATGTTTCTTTCAGAGTACTAAGTTATTCTTAGTTAAACCTTCCTCTAACACCTGTTTATAAACACATGTCAAGCTTTACTTTACAGTCAACTCTACTAAATTAATGGAATTTGGTGCTATATTTCTTTTGTACGATTCTTAGTTGAACCTTCCTTGGACACCCCCTTCTTCTACAAAGTGGGAGTAGAGTCCGTTTCTAATGAAGTATCTCTCATAGGCAGGCAGTTAGTAAGATTCTTGGACCGGACTGTGCAAGCACTGGACCAGTAGATGCGAAACAGTGTGAAGACGAATTCAGTTCAACTAAAGGTGCATTGAGATTCCCGATTCGATGAATGTCAGTTAAGTTAAGTTTAAGTTAGCCGTGTTTTCGGCATCGAGGTTCTTGACTTTGAGTTCGTTGCAAGCACATCAGTTAAGTTACCGAGAAATGGGGTCCTGGACAGTACTGTACAGTGCAGTACTGGAATCATTGATACATGCCTGTTATAAACAATAAGTTATATGCATCCGGTGCATTCCTGTGCATTCCTGTGCATTTCTGAGCATTCCAGAGATAAGTTTCAGAGGCCGTGGAAAAAGATGCCACTTGTCCTGGATTTTTAGGGATTGGGAAGCTACCTCTTCAAGGCACTCCACCTCGTGGCCTGTTTGAATGGAAGTTGTTGTATTTCGGGTAAAAAACAAAACCTTACAGGAACTCTGAAATGCTGCTGAGGATGCAAAACGTTCTTTGATGATTCAGGATGAGTCATCATGAGTGACTCATTCTAAACGCATGAGTGTTGGATGGAAATAAACATTTTCTCAATTTTAAAAAAAATAAAATTTAAGGGGGGGGGGGGTCCTGCCTTGCTGGAGTATATTTTTCAGTGAACAGTATTGCAAATTTCCTGGCCTGGCTCATTGTCATATTATTGACTTATCCAAAAACAAGATGCTTAACCCATAAACGTTGACATGGATGTTTAGTGTCCAATGGATGACTAAGTATCTTTCCATGTGGGACATCCTCCGAATTTTGGGTGGAAAGGGGAGATCTTCTATAGTAGTTTGACCTCCAATGATTATTTTCGGGATTTTTAAAGTAGATGATGTCATACGATTCTATAAGCTATGATTTTCATAGTCACTAGTACATCCTTTAAGAGGCTATTCGCACAACCGGACCAAAGGTGGAGCTCTAGGGGCCAGTTCATGAAGATCGGGTCTATGTCACATCAAACTTCCGCATGTGAACCGGTTCTCCAAATATAACATTTCCAAATTTTTAGGATTGATTGGCATGTGGCAGTGATACTTCTATAAAAAAATACTTGTAGAGAGAACTTGAGAACTCTCTGTATATTTAAAAGGGAGTTTGACTAATGACGTGAGACAAGGAGACATGTGGAGGATAATCTTAGTTTATTTTAGTAAGTCGGGTTGATGGGAAGGAGAGCGGGTTTGAAAATCCTAAATTCAAGGATGGAAGAGCCAGGGAGGGACCAGAGCTCCATATCGGAAATCAAGTTCACAATTTCGTCATGCAAACCCCTGGGGGCCCGGTTGGAGGTCCGGTCTAGTCCTTCATGCAAACAAGCCCTAAGGGTTACCCCTAAAACATCCAATGTGTTCACTAAAATTCACAATCTGAGAAAAATCATCATAAATTATTCTTTGGAAGAATATTTTCGAATTAATATGCAAATACAAGTTGTAGATTCTAGCCATATGGTTAGATTCACCAATGCTATCACCAATATTTTTTATAATTTTTCAAAAGGAAATTTCGAAATTCCTTCTTAATTTGATTGCAAGCAAAATATTCTCATTTTTTTAGTACAATTTGTTGAAATGGATTTGAAATCAGGTTCTCTTGACATGGTGATTCTTTGAAATTTTTATGTTCTTCAAATCTATGACTTCATTTTTGCAAATCGAGCTTTGAACTAGAGTCAATGCAATGTTGGCTTGGTTAACCACTTAACATACTTGCACATTTGTAATTTTAGAAAACTATATATGTACACTAGTAACACCAAATCCAACCATTAGATAGGACAAGAACTTGATAAAGTATCTCCACAAATTAAGATGACTTTCATCCAAGGAATAATGAGGAGAAATGTTAGTTTCAATTTGTTCATTGTCTAGAAAGTGAACTTTGGAGTGCTTAGGGATTATCCCCTAATGACCCAAGTGACCATTTTATGGTTATTGCCCATTTATTTGAAATAAAAATTATCACTAGAAAATAGATTGTATTATGAATCGAAAAAATAGTTTCATCAAATTCTAAAATAAACTCCACCTTGCCAAATTTTTTTAAATAGAATGGTGTAATGTAGTTCACAACTCATATTTTGGAATTCAGTTTTGGCACAGACTGAAAAGTCAACCAACTTTTGCAATTTTTTCCCACTTCAAAAAGGTTAGATCCACCTCAAAAAGGGAAGACCCAAGGAGCTCAATGACAAGACAAGTATCCCATTTTTGTTTTTCTTATAGACCCTACTCTCATTTCAATGACCACTTTGCATTGCAAGCTCCACCATGAATTGAAAATTGCTCAAAATGTTATGAAATTTTAGATGAGCATTATCAATTTTCTTGTATTTCATTGAGCAAAAAAGGCCATCAATTCAAAATATTCTCACTAAGATATACTCTCTTAAAATGCAATGCCTTGTTTTTCAATTGACCCAATTAAACTTCAAATCCAAATTTTTTTGAGGTACTCACTCTCAAGTCTCAATGTGAACTTCAAGATCCTATAGTTACATTCTATCTAATCTCAAGAAAAAATGAGCAAAAAAATTTCTCATTCTGAATGTACACCTCCCGTGGGTCATTAGGGTTTGATCCATGGATCATCCTTGTAGTGTATTTTGGCAATTTTTTGCCTTGTACTCTTCATGTGAATTTTAGCCATATAAATGGTATTTTGGGAATTTGAGTCCCACTAATGAAATGAAGTTTATTAAGTTTCGCTTCTATTCCAGTTGGAAATTTTGAAAAATTCATATATTTCAATATTTTATAGCATTCTAAACTTTGAATCTACAACCATGGTTTGTTGATTTTCTAATCTTAGAGTTGTACAATAACTTTGATTCATACTATGATGTTATACTCTATAATTTACATCTATGATTAATATTATTAATACTATGGAGTACCCAAAATTCATGATCTAAAGCTAAATTTTTGTAGTCTATTCCTACAATAGGTGGGCATGTTTCTACTAAGGAAAATCTAAAAAAAATTATTTCATGTCCTCCATGTTTGTGCAAATAGGGCTCCCTTGCATGCACACTTTCGAATATTGAAGATGGTTTTGAGATCATTCTTTTGGTGAAATCTCATCACCATCAAGTTCAGTCATAAATTTTCACCTTTTGTTTTAATTTTTTTGAATGGTTTATTATTTTTTAGTGATTTAAACATCAAAGTGTCTATTTTCTTCAAAACGAATTTCACTCTATTTTGTGAATAACTTTTGAATTACACTTTTCTTAAGTCTCAAATTTTGGTGATATGATATTTTTAGTATTATACTAATCATTCTTATTTTGTTTTAAAATTTAAAAAAAAATCAAAAGTTCATAGTATAGTGAATTCTAGACCAAATAGTGCAAAATCAACAAGTCTTTCTTGCAATCACCTTGCCACTAACTCTTCAATATCTTATGCATCACTAAACCATATCCTTTATATAATTGCCTACTCATGCACTTGCCTTTTCTTAATTTAACATCTCCATGAATTATGGTTCTCAAATGGAATATTTGTCACATTTTTTTGTAGTCCACATTAACTCTCTAGAAATATATTATATATTCAACATTCAATACAAGAGTTCACATCCATGACCCATAAAAGTTTGAGGGCTAATACAATTCATAGAATTCACTTCCTCCTTTACACCATAACAATACTTTCATCTAGAAATGTGGGATTCAATGCTTCCGTATGCATTGTCCACATCCATGGCCCTTATGTTTCTAAACAACAAAACGCAATTTGTACATGATAGTCGATCAATCTATCTACACCAACATTTAGTCATGCAATTCACATAAACACAACATAAGGCATCTTGTCTGATTCTTCATAATTCTTTTTTTCCCTATATATAACACTATGTATACAATTCAAATATTATATATACAATTCAAATACTATAACAAAACTTGGTAAAAAAATCCCTATAATCTTGAAATGATTAGATTTTTTGTTTTTGTTTCGTGACTACAATGTAAAGAATTTTGGAGCGTGTAATATATCATTGGAAAGGTATTTTCAAGGCCTTTTCAACAATATATTACACTCACCGAGATTCTAAAAAGTGTAGTTGAAAAATGAAAACAAAAGATTTGTGATTGTTTCAAGACTATTGAGAATGGTGGTTAAAAACCCCGCAAATGATTTCCTCTATAGGTTTTTATTACTAAATTTTGTTGTAGCATGAATTCTTTTACTTCTAAACAATCACTTGTCTTGATTACATTCAAGTGACTTTTCTACATGAATCCAAGGAGGATAATTGCGACAATCTCTTTGATGTTGCAAATGAAGCCTATTGTCTTATTAACACGACCTCTTCAAGACCCTTTGCTCGGAGTCCATGCACTCTTCATATTACTCTCCTTTCATGCCAAGGACTCTTCTTTAGACAACCATGTCTATTCACAATGCAATCTAACAACAATCATTTTCCAAACATCATAACTGGCTTTAGGACCCATAGACATTATTGGACACCTTATTGTCTCACACATACTAATTTTTGGTCTCCAAGATGCTAATCATGCGTCAAATTGAGAACTCTAAAAATGTTTTTCTCACAATGATGGCAACCAACAATAAATTCATTGCAAAGTACATTGAACAATGACATTTTAAGGTGTAATCATACACATCATCAAATGTGTTCACCTTACACCCTATTGATAGAAAGGAAGTCTATTTTGTACAAGATAACTTAGATTTCCCCTTACTCATTTCCCTTGAATTTTCCATTATAGTTGCATTTTCTATTGAAGACCTATGAGCATCTCCACCTTCTAAAGATACTTGCCCCTTCAATCCCAACTACAAACAATTAGCCATTTATTCAATATACGGCTATCACTTCATTTCCTAATACTACGGTCCGTCTCTTGTATGGATGATTGGATGTCCTCATTTCCATGAGTAGATGGATCGTCTTTAATTTTGACCACTTCTATATACACTTGCACCAAACACGACAAAAACATGTCTATATACACTTCAATAAATAAGAAAATAATGAGTTTGATGTATGCTGGTACAAGGAATACATGGACCACCACCTAACCCATGTAGAACAATAATTCAAGGAGGGAGATGTACACAATTCAAAGATAAATGAATGTAGGAAAGACTCATGCTCAATGTGATAGTTAGCATTTGATTCATTGATTGAGTAAACAAAAGAAATTGATATATTCCCACTCTACCTTTATTTTGTGATGTTTCTAGACTAGTACTTTGTAAAGATGTTCTAGTCACTCTAATCCTCCCTACCTTTTCCATGCCTCCAACTCCATAATTTCCATGTGTAAGTCTAACACATATTCAATGTTTTACATTGAATCTAGTACTCCCCTTCTTACAAAACTTTGAAATGTATTGTAAGTAAGTGCAATTGGCTCCAAATTGATTATTTCATTGTGCTTGAAATTAGACAACTTTAGGCTCAGGTTGTAAGAATGACAAACCAATTTTTATAGGGTTTTGTCAAAACTATAGTTTTTATGCTTAGTGCTAGGAGTACTATGAAACAAAACAATTTTAGTCATTGATCTAAAAAATCGACCTCTAAAAATATTGTTGCAAGTATTATGACTACTTGCAAGTACTCGAACAACACTATTTGAAAGAAAAAGATAGTTTGTCACATATAATAGATAAAACGAAGTGTAAATTAATAATAAATAGAAACTCACGAACACCAAAAAATTGAAAATTGGAAATTTGTGAGGACTTGATGGTGATCAAATTTCATCGTAAATATGGAAGTTGAAGCCCATCTTCAATGTTTAGAAGTGCATGTGCAGGGGAGCCCTATTTTTGAGGCCTTTAGATTGCTTTTGGTAGGCATATGTCTCCCTACTATGGAAATAGACCACAAAAATCTCAGCTCTAGATCATTAATTTTGGGTACTCCCTCTAGACCTAAAAACCCCTAAACCTCAAAGTGTGACAAATTAGTGGAAGGGTTGAAAGAATGAGGGCTTTCAAAGTTCCGAGTTAGAGACGTGGTGAAAAGAGGTGATGAGAGTATGGATGGTGTGAGGGATGCTTTGCACTCAAGACATTCTACAAAACTCATAAAAGGAAAGTAAAAGAGAGTTGTAGATGTAGTGGATAAGAATCTAAGGCTATCTATTAGAGATATCACCAGCAAAGTTGATGTTGGGGGGTGATTGCAAGAAACACTTGTTCATTTTGTTGCATTTTGTTGATTTTTTGGGAAGTAGGAGTATTTTAAAATTAGAAAATTAATTCTTTTAAAACTAAAAGAATATGAATAATGTATATACCTTTAAGATGAAGGTACCCATGGAAGGAATTGCATAGAAAAATTCTCTAAGTAGGAGAACTAGAAAAGTGCTAAGTCTCCAGAAAATACATATTCTGATGTTTTAATTAAGGAAAAATAGTAAAAATAAGTAAATAGACAAAATAAAAACTGGCCATTTGCAACAACCCTATGGAGATGGTCATTCACCAAAAAAATCATCAAAATAATATTTTATATGTTACAAATGCAAGCAGAAAGAAGCTCATTTTGTAGACTTCCACACCACAAAAAATTAACTATTTTTAAAATTCCTTTAGTGAATAGCTACAAGTCTACTAGAGGATCACCTCATCCAAATTTCAGCTCAAAATCTGTTTTTTGGGGTTCTAAATAGTAATAAAACCCTCCAAATTGGCAATTGTGACATTGAATTGGGGTCCATTTTTGGATAGTAAATTATTTTTGAAAATTATGAAAAAAATTAGGGAAGGTGTATGATAGTCACGAGTAACTTCCCTAAAAATCTTGGGTCATTTGGATCCAAAACACAAAAGTTACGGGCAAAAAACTAATTAGTACACACCGTGTGACACAAAATAAGACAAGTGTTTCTTGCAATCACCTTGGGATTAGTAAAATGAGTGTTAAGAAAATTCTCGATGAGTCTAGATTCCATCACAAGAAAGAAACTATTTTAGAGAGCAAGGCAAAAGTAGAAGTGTATGGAATTTGATGAGAGGTGATGGAGTGGAACTTGCAATAATGAGGACAAGTAGTAGTCTTTGACAAAATAACTAATGTCTTCATGACCCCTTTGAGGTTGGAAGGAAGGTGCATATGAGATGTGGAGGGAAGTTGCACAAGAGAGATTTACTGCCAAGCTTCAAGTCAAAGAGGACCTTTGTATGCATTGTGAAATGGAGCCGCACAAGATTGATATTGTTGAAAACAAGGGAAGAGAGTGAGCGCACAAGTTCTCATGATAGATTGGGTCTCAATGCTTCACAATTCGCACAGGAAATTCGTTGCTATTGCAAGCACGGTTTACTGTGAAATTTTAGATCGACTTTATCTAACAAAGTTCAAATGTGACGAACCTCATTGCCATGGGCAATTATGTCAAGTGAGTGGCTTCTGGACCTCCTCCTCTTCCCATGTGTCGGTGTATTATTGAGACTACCACTTCATCGTCATCACCATCCTCTATAATCCCTTCCAAAACAATTTTTTGTTGAAATTAAATTTGCTCAATCGATTATCTTCTGGTCCCCCTTGCTTCTTGCAGTTGAAATTGAAGAATGAAACTCAAAAATTCTCGGGGCAATGGGAATTTCCAATTCCTATCCTCTAACGCATGCCAAGCTTGCACCTCTAGAAAAGAGCTAGAAGTGATTTCACGCGACTAAGTGTCATGCATATGACAAGCTACTTTGGAATAAAATGTAGCCCTGTTGAAGGCAAGAACTGTCTCACAAAATATGCACCACATTGCCATTCGTACAAGTAGAAAACCACTTGAGAGAAACAGTATTTGGGTGACATTTATAATTTCTGTGATGCATACGTCAAAGACAACTTAAATTTTCATTGTCTTCGAATTTTCACGTCACAAAAAATGCAAACGTTGTCCAAATATTGTTGTTTCACTCAGCACACTTATGTACCAGTGATCAACAGACTGTTGCTTTCATGCATTATATTTGAAAACAGAAGGGACGACAACCCTATTCTAACAATACACTCTAGATCTCATATTACAAAGGACATGCTTCGACTTCTGAAGTATCCAAAATTCATACAAATCTAGATGTCCGATACTTGGTTACCTGCCTTACCATCATCGCTGGGAGATGCAGACTGAGGGTGGTCTACCCTTACAGATGGCCGAGACTTTGCAACTTACTCCCAGCACCACCATTTCCTGATCTTTTCTCAGTCTGCAAGTCACGGAATTCAGTTAAATCTATGTTAGACTTCGTCCATGTAGAAAAGTCACTGAAAGATTGTGTACCCAATAGCACTGGCCGAAACAGTCGTGACTGCAGGGATTCAACTGGCAAGGTAAGCAACAGTTTGTACATACTCTTTAGAACCAGCGTTCATAACTTATACATTCCGCTTGTATTCAATGCGAACTGAGAGAGGATAATGCATTCGGGTTGCACGACAGGGTGACATGCAATTTTCCTTTCATTATTTATAGGACCTTGGAATGACCGTGAGACAATGGGAATTTGATTGAACCCTTCCTTTCTTTATTAAAAAAAAAGGGGGTAATTCGGAGATTGGGATCAATTCTATTGGACAGAAATTCGGTCGTCAATCTGTTTGGAACTGGTTTTTTTGAGGGTTTGTTGTTTGAGTGCGGGATGTTTACGTCCTTCACATGATCAAGCCGCATATTGATGCTTTTTCAGGTAAGTTAAGTAGATACCCAAAATTTAAACGGAGTCGCATCACTCACGTAGTAGTAATTTACGGTCTCTGTAGAAGGTAAGTGGCGACAAGTTGTCAAATACAAGCGACTCGCATTTTAATATGTGTTGTTACTTGGGTTCGACATCAAAAGGAGGATAATCCATTCAAAGTGATCTACTTGTCCAATGGTCAAACAAAACGTGCTCCGAGCTGCCTCTCTATTCACAAGGAAGAGGAGAAGGGTGCTTTATACTAATTCGGATGAAGAGGATTGCCGTCCTACTAGGAATCATAAACCAATTCCGCCTACAATGAACGCATCTCGACAGCAAATCTCTGAAGGAAAATGCAGAGTCTATTTGCTCCGAGAAACCAAGAGTCTTCTATAGAATGAGAGTTCTCCACTGTCTTGAGGAAGATTCTGAACTCATTAAACGGGTTCACTCTAAAACTCATGGAAGTTTTGCTGCTCTTACCGACATTGTCGATGAAGCATGCGGAGAGACAGCCACGAAGCCCGTACCGGAAAAAAAGATAAGCCTAGCTAATATATTTCAGGGTTGAGGATCTCTTTCTAAATGCACAGAGAACGTTGTAGACTGCAAGGACGTGTAGACATCAAAATGAGATCCGACGTGTATTCTTTAATGTATGTGCGGCCAACAGTGACAACGTCATATGCTTCTGCAACTCCTTTGTAACCCATCTTACATGTAAACGTCACTCGATATAAAAATATTTTCTAGACCTCACCAAGCGTGCAAGATTGTGAATAATGTTTAACTGAATGTCTTTTCTACGTTGTTTCGAGATCCAGCATGTTGTTTTGAATCGGTGGATGTGTTTATGCCCTTCTTGAAATTGAGTACTCTTTGAGCCTACGGTTTCATGACCATTTGGACATGTAGAATACACATTGGGGCAATGGTGACATACTGATTGTTGCATGTGCTTCTCTGCTGTATACGGACAGTTACAACATGACATGGCAAAAAATTTTACGCAAATCAAACCGCATATGAAGTTGGACATTGATTCCAAATGCGCCTAAAACTTTCACCCTGGAATGAGACCAAGGCAACTTGGAGCGGCTTATCGTATGGAAAGGGAAATTGCTTGAAGGCAAGGATTGCTTAGGTATCCATGTGCTTGTTGAGAGTGTCGTGGCGCTAGAACGAGATCAACTGAGACAATGGCAAATGGCAAAGCACCATATATCATAGGTATGGAAGGGACCCTTCCATGCTATACCCCGTTCGGGTGATTGACTCCAAATTCTCTGCGCTTTCATGCTTGTATCAACGAGGATGGTCAGCAGACTCCAATCACAGTCCTCCATCATCACCATATTTATTTTTTAATTTTTGGTTAGACATGCATCCATCTAGTTTTCAATTTCATTAATACTCCTTTTAAAAACAACGTTTGGGGAAGGAATTCGTGTTCCAGTGAGTGATCACAGCGTGGATGTTGAAGACTACCGGAAGATGAGGGTCGATGACGATGGTCCCCGCTTCGTTTGGCCTCAGCGAACCCAAGTGCAGGTTCAGAAAATGGTAGAGGACGCGTACACACGATCTGAAGATCTGAAGATCTGCACTATGAAGTCCAGGAAAATGATGCGTATGTACCAGAAATCCCCAATTAAAAAACGCGGATGAATTTTTTTCGTGTAGGCGGAGAAGACATGGAGGAGCTCTGAAGAGATTCCACGCAAACTGTGTATGAAGGTTGCCCCATGAATCGCGCGCAGTCCGGTATTGTGCTCATGAATATGTGCAACTTGTACGGTGTATCGTTTTCCTTTTTTGAGGAACTACTGAAATTTCTTGCGTCTGACCTATTGCCCAAAGCTAATTGCCTACCAAGGACTTTGTATGAAACGAAAAACATGCTGATGAGAATGGGCCTACACCAAGAATGCACTCATTGCTGTCCTGAGGGACACATTCTCTTTGAAGGGGAGGAAAATGGTGACCTCAGCAGCTGTCCGGAGTGCGGGCACTCTCTATACGTTCATGGCTCCATCACGGTTCTTGTGAAAGTTTTGAGATACTTTCCAATCATTCCGCAGTTTTACAGCGTCTCTTTAGCGGGCTCTTTAGGTGTCTTGAGATAGAAAAGCTTTTGAACTGGCACGCCACAAATCACTCTCAAATTGTCGCATTCGATCCGTTATAGACAGTGAGCAATGGAAATCTGTTTAACAATATGACCCGTAGTTTGCAAGCCATGATAGAAATATGTATTTGGAGTTGGCCGTGGATGGCGTACACCCGTATGGGAATCAAAATCTGAGGCATTTTACCTGGCCCATACCTACGGTATTCTAAAACCTTCCTCCATTGAAGTTATTCCTTAATAATTAAGATTGACTCAATGTGATATCAAATGTTGGGATAACATAAAGAGAGTCAATCTTTATTATCAAGGAATGGTTACATAATTATAAACTGAAGTCACTTTCTTCGGGAATATCAAGCAACTGGAGTTGTCATGCTTTGGGAATATCAAACAACTCAAGCTATCAGGATATCTTTATCTTCGACTTTTGCATTCATTGACAGTATCTAGACTGGTAGTTATACCCCCATATATGCACCATAGGTTTCATCAATAAGAAGAATATAAGCTCTCTAAAGTTATCTGACGTATGCATTTTTCCAACACTCCCTCTTATGCGTCAGACACTTGAAACTATGTTGTATTACATGGTTTAGCTTCTCCAACTATTGCTTTCAATATAGATCGATATCAGACATATTACTTGACAGCAACAAGTATTATCTGCTTGTTTCCAAGGCATCGGAGGTGTTTTATTTACCCCGGTATCTATAACAAGCAAAGACAAAAGACTTAGATAGATAGATAAATCGAAAACATGAACATAAACTTACTTTAGATAAGTTGTGTCTGTGACGAAACAGAGAAAAATTCCAACTACGAGCATGTACTACTCTCAAGAGTCCAGTCGAAGGACTTAACCCCAATTGATATCATCTCGTAGAATGCAGAATTGAGTCACGCTCAATGGCTTGTTATTATATCTGATTGTTGTTCTTTAGTGTGGATGTACTTCACCTCAACTTCCTTTAGTTGAGACCTCTCTCGAATACAATGACTATGCAGCTCTATGTGTTAAGTTCTAGCATGCATTCCCAAATTTGCTACCAACTTGATCGATCCTTGGTTATAACTCCATGCAAATCTGAGTTTGTCTCACTCCACCTACAATTTCTTAGCTACTCATCTAAGCCAACGCACTTCTCGAGCAGCTTCAGAAAGTGATTGATACCGTGATACGGTCATCGACATAGCTACAGGTTGTTGCAATTTGCTGCTCCATGTGACTGGAGTTATCAAGCTGGAACAATAAACGAGAAGTCGACTTTCTTACAGTATCAGGGTTCCTTCCGCAATCAGAAGAGTCTCAACTCCATTGTTGGGGATGAATAATCCAAAATTCCTAGTTCCTTGTAGAGAATGCTAGATCATATGTTTGCTTGCTAACATATGTGCTTTCTGTGGATTCACCATGTATCGACAAATGCACCTGACTGCTGAGCTTATATCAGGGTGGGAGACATTTGTCAAAAACAATTTACTTCCTACCAACGACCTGAGTGTATTCTTGTTTATCAACATCAGTTTTACTGATTTCAATTTGAAGCTTGATCCCTTCATGCATCGATAGTGGACTTGGTTTGCAATCGGTCACGCTAAAACCAGGGTTTTTTTTAGGCAATTAAATGCCCAATTTCCTCAAAAAAAAATGGGCAGCTTCAAGCCTATAGAAAAAAAAGGGGGTAAATGTGTTAAAAAAATGCCAGACTATAATCATCGCCTTGCACATTGTTGCCACAATGTTTCCAAAACCTCATTTTATCCATCATGCAGAGCCAATACATACAAATATTGCATACAAAAATTAGATATTCAAAATTATATACTCATAATTGGCCTCATTCAATTCAAATCCCCATAATGAAGGAGCCAGGGAATGCAGAACCTTCTTGAAAAGAGGCCACATAACCATTTGTCTGAAAACCAAAAAAAAACACTGGCTAAAACTGTCCAAGACATCATTAATGTAGCTTTATTGATGCACGACCAAATTCTTTCACTGCTTTGCACGAATTCTGCTCCCAGATAATTTTTGACTGGGACCAGCTTTTTTATCTCAACTTTATCTTGCAGTAGCTTCTCAACCCCATCCATCTCCAAAAGGTTGTCTCCAGTAATAATAAGATAGTCTACACATATAATAGCACAGTAGAAAAGTTCCCTTGCATCACTGAGTAGTACAGGTTGGAGTCACTTGTTGATTTGTTCATTCTATGTTTCAAGAGCAGACCATCAATCCTTTGATACCACATTCTCGAAGATTGCTTCAGATCGTATAAAGCTCGTAACCTCTTGCGTACTTTTTCTCTCATCCATGACTCGTAAAATCCTGGAGGGATAACCATATGTACCTCGTCTTCCAGAAAGTTGCGAAGAAATGCTGCAATGATATCATATTGCCTGAGTTTCCACCTTCGCATTTCTGCAAGCACCTTAATCAATCAAATTGTGCTCCATTTAAGCTTAATCACTTGTGCAAAGGTCTCAAAGAAGCTCTCTCCTTCTTTTTACTCAAATTCAAGAGCCACAATTCGAGCTTTATACTTAAATATGACTTCTCTGTTTCTCCAATTTTCTTCTTGAATATCCCTCTAGGCAGTAATGGGACGTTTTCCTTCAGGTAAGTCCACATTGATCCAAGTTTTGGTCCCACTAAGTCTCCATGTATCAACTCAAGCGGAGCTTTGCTTCTGTTTCTACTCTGCTTCGGAAAAGACTATCGGTGTTGGTGCCCAGCATTGCACCTATGACAAGTCTCAGAGGCATTATTGACCAAAGGCAATTCACGAGCTCTTCTATTCGTGAATAAATGACGCAGTCCCTTATAGTTCAGATGACCAAGTCTATGATGCCACAATCGAGAGTGATCAATGGTAGTAACGTCTGCTTCAGGTCTAAGTTTGTAATCTATACAGTACAAACCATCTCAGGATCTCTATAACCAGACAACCAGTAGCAATGACGGTTTTTTGTTTCTTGTTGTCAAAGATCCAAGTATCATTTTTTAGCAGAAATATAACTATATTTCCATCATCTGCTAAAGATCCCACTGAAAGAAGAATCTTTGTCGAAGAAGGAACATAAAGAACGTTTGCTACCTTCTGGATTTCACCATAACTTGTCTTCAGGTCCACTTCACCAAGTCCTTGAATGTCATGAGGCTCCCATCCAACATCTCTTACATGGTGAAAATTATATGGTAAGTTAATTTGAGTCGATGAAGCACACTTCATTCTCCTGTCACATACTGTTAAGCACCATTGTCTAAGTACCAACTCTTGCTCTTCTTTCTTCAAGTGATTTCAGTCATGTCGACCTCCACTTCCTTGCATACTTTCTTGCTGATGTCCTCTTCATACTCTCACTCGGAATTGGTGTCGTCTTCTTCTTCGACACATGAGGCATCGTTCGACCTTTGAAATGATGATGTCCCAGGTAGTCTCTTTCTCCTATTGCAGACTAGCTATCGCTTTATGCCCCGGCTTGCCGCAGACAAAACAATGTATGTCCTTTGCTTCTTTTCTGGAATTGATCATTCGACCCTTCCTCCTTGATATCTCCCTCTCGCACTTAAATACTCCCTTCGCCTGTTTCATATGCACTGCTTTGGGAATCCTTCTATGCATGAACTATTAATGCTTCATTCTCCTCAATCCTTCTATAAGGTCTTTAAGCTTCAACCTATGACTCAAGAATAAGTTTAGATGAGACCCGGCCAATGAAAGCTTGGAAAATCATCTCCAGCCGTAAGTGTCTGAAACAAACTATCACATATTCTTGACAAGCCATCGAGAACTGTCGTGCACAGGCTGCCTTACTGGAACAGGTTGTCCGAAGGCTGATAATTGGTTCTTCGGTTCACAGTCCGTAAACTTCAGGGTTGAGAGCTCACAGTTAAGACTCATGAATACCTTGCACTAGATCGGCTGTGCAAAACTCGGGATGCAACGCTTGCCACGCTGAGGCTGGATCGTCATGCTCAGTCACCGTATCCACCAAAATTATGATCCTTTACCGATAAGGTAAAGATCTTCATTGCCCTAGCTTTCATCATCAACAGCTGATGTTAGCGGATATTTCGTCAAAATGGCGGGTATTCCACAAACTTGCACTCTTAGGATTAGACCTCACGGCCTGAAATGTATACCGCTCCTAGAAAATGAATGGAAAAATGGCATATGAATACCGCCATTTTAACGAAAAATCTGTTTATTGTGTAGTCATCAACCCATGGAGCAGGAACGGATATTGATTCGATGTATCCTGCTCCTCCAAAATTGACCACAGAGTCTTACCCTTGAAATAAGTAAGCATGCATCTTCAACCTCCATACGTTGAAGTTTTCTTCACCAGCAAGCTTTATTGGCCTCGCCAAAAGCAGCGCTTTCAGCATCTGCCATCTCTATCTTTGGACTGACTCTCATACGCACGATACACGATGTGTATAGATTTTCAAAGCGTATCCCAAGCTAAGAACAAGCTACCCAACCACGCTCTGATACCAAATATGTTGGGTTAACATAAAGAGAGAAGATTTTTATTATGAACAAGTATGGCATCGATCAGTCGAAGAATTTGGGGCCAGACTGTCGAACCAGTCGCGTCCCTGGTATTGTGAGAGTCCACGGCCGGAAAACAGTAGTTTAATTGTGTGATGATTCTCTTCAATGTGGGCTCGTCATGAAGTTTACCGCAGGAATGCTCCTTAGACGGAACTTTGATAAGAGATGGAGGACTGTGAGCATGGATCCGGAGTTGACGTCCATTTGGATGGGTAAGAATTTGGAGCCCATATGTATGCCTTCATTACCTCGACCACCTGCAGGCGCGCAGGACACATTCACAATCAAATTAATGCAAGCGTAAGTAAGTAGAAAGAAGTAGAGTATGATTTAAAATACTGAATTATTAAGGATTTAGTTATGGAATCGATTGAGATGTCAATCCCTATTGTTGTAATGTTGTAATAAACAATCTACACCCACTTCTTTTTTTTAATTTTTTCAAAATATTGAAAATTGAGTTAAGTACTAAATTGTTAAGAATTGAGTTATGGAATTGAAAATGCCAACCCCAATGGTGATAATATTGTAATACAAAATTTACACAAATTACTTTTACTTCTTTCCAAAAATATGGAAAATTGAATAAAATAATAGACTTCAAAGTTTATCTTAGAGTAGAAATTTCATAACTACTTGCAAACTAAAACTCCTCATAACTTTCATCTCATTAATAAAAATGGAAGGATTCAAATCTTATATAAATCTAGAAAAACAATTTCAAATTTTTATTTCTTAAAAACAATGATTTTAAAAAAAAAAATTATGAACTATCCAGGCTACCCTCTTAGCAATGAAAAGTACATATCATAAAATAAATTTTTAATGATATCATTAATGAAAGGTTATGCAAAATTGTCTCTCCTTAAAGCTATTCCTTGGGCACATGTGTGAAAATTTCAAAGAAAATAAATGAACATTTCATCCGTGGTTAGCTACCTAAAATCAACCCTATTGCCAAAAAAAACGTTGTTTGGACCTTTAGGGGTTAAGCCAAGATGGGAAATTTTGTTTCAATGGAAAAAATCCATATGCCATTTTTTCATTCATTTCAACTTTCAACTCTAAAGTCTAGGATAGGTTTAAAATGCAAAACGCATAGTCTAATCATAAATGTTCTAAGTTTGTTGAATATTGTCATTTAAACAAAACTTTTGTTTTAGGTTTTCACCCCTTTCACCCCTTTTGGATTTCTAAATTTCTTCATTTCCTTCAATGCTTCAGGATTAACTCAACAATATTGGTTTTAATGAAATATTGCCCATTTTACAAAATTCATGTTTTTGAATGGTGCTTACGGGTGATTGCAAGAAAGACTAGTACTATTTTGCATCACTTGGAATAATGGAGTTGTTATGTGCTATGACTTTTGAATTATGAACCCAATTAACTTTAAATTTTTATTGGAGATGGATAACTTGATAGTAATTAGATCCCTTATTTTTCAGAAGTTTTCAAAAATCAATTTATAATTAAATTTTAATTTAGCTTATTTGTCACACTTTGCGGTTTAGGGGTTTTTAATACTAGGGAGTACCCAAAATTAATGATATAGAGATGAAATTTTTGTGGTCTATTCCCTCACTAGTCAAGCATGAGCCTACCAAAGATCACTTAAAAAAACATTATTTTATGTCCTCTACGTTCATGCAAACATAGCTCCCTTACTTGCACAGTTCTGAACATTGAAAATGGTTTCAAGATCATTCTCTTGGTGACATCTCTTTACCATGAAGTCTTCCAAAATGGAAAATTTTTAGTTTCTTTGAAAATTTCTTTTCCTCTTTTTTACAAATTAAAATGTAAAAGTACCTATTTTCATGAGATTTTGCACTTTTGTAGTTCTCCTACTTAGAGAAGTTTTCTATGCTTTTCCTTCCTAGGGTACCTTCTTCTTAAAGGTTTACACATTAAACATATTTTTTACATTTTTTAAAAATTATTTTTCTAATTATACAATACTCCCCAAAAAATCATGAAATGCTACAAAAATCGGACGGTCTTTCTTGCAATGTGTAAACACATGTTTTCCCTAGGACGAGCTTTCTTGGTCTATAAGTAATTAACTAAATGTGTACATGTGAATTAGAACACAACCTCTTTGTTGTTAACCCCTAAAAAACCACAACGCAACCATGAGGCTTCTACAACATGGTTTTTTGCACCTCTGTTCATATGGGTTAATAATAATCTTAGAAATCAAAATGCTTGAATAAGTCATTTAAGTAAACATTAAATCTTGCACATTTGATTTAAACTTTATCATGATTCAAAATAATCAATTGATCAAGCCTTCTAATTAGAAAGATCATCTACCTATTCTAGGAAGAGTTGCTAAGTTTTGCATTAAGTACACTAATAATGAAATTTAGTGTTATGATATTTATAGTGTTATTTTTTCTATCATGTCATTCATTCTACTTCTCATTTAAATGATAATTAGTGTTCATATTGGATAGGGATTTAGAGTAGGGCAACTATCTTGGTCCTAATTTTGTTTGTTTGTTGGAGGGTGATTGCAAGAAACACTTGTACTATTTGTTGCATTTTTTATTTTCAGCCTTTTAGTACTTTTTGTACTACAAGTCACCTTCGGTACTATTAGAGGCATAGAACATGAAATTTGGACGATTTGATTAGATTTTAAATTTGTGATTCCAACAATATGTCATGCTCATCACTAGATGGCAAGGATGGATGACAATGCTCAATTTGCCATAAAAATAGTTTACATTGGTAGATTAGAAGCACTATAGGCCTCTACCAATACTATTGAGTCCTTCTATGTACCCTAAAATACTATTTTGAGCCAAAAGCTACAATTTATGTTACAAAATTAGACTTCCACATTTCAATTTTTTAAATTAAAAAATGCACTTGAAAAATATATTTATAAAATAGCCATTGTTGCCAACTAGGAGAAAAGAAGGAAGATCAAAGCTACAACTAAAAAAACATTTTTCATTCAACATAAATTCAACCTGAATATAGCACACTACACACTTTAGGCCAATGCAAAATACAATTGGAACATTTTTTTGGAAATCCCTCTCTTGCAAAGGTGTAATTCTATTGGAAGAACTAGCCTACCAAATTTGACAATGTCATTCTTCAATAGAGGTACTCAATAGTACTAAAAAACATCCAAATTGTTTATGTGACATATACTTGAAATTCAATTTCACCAATGGAATTAATGTAGGAAAAAGTGAAATAATTCAAGTACATTTTCTATAGCTATAGGAAGCTTATTTCTGAATTTCATGTTCATTCAATCATTTTTGCAATACTTGTATTGCAAAACAACTTCAACATTGAATGTGTGACAAAAAATAGTAGAGGTGTTTCTTGCAATCACCCTAGAAATTTATATAGTTAACAATTAGTATTCATATGGAAATTTAGTGATGGTAACAATAGTGGTGTTTTTGCTATTTACTATTGGAGTTTGATAGTAATTAGTGTTGCAAATATTAAATTTCATTATTAGTTTAGTGATGATACTTTTTCCTTCTTTTGCTCTTCAACGAACATCAATGAAAAAATAAGATCTAAAATATATTGTTCATAAAAAGGGTTGCAATTCTTGAGAAAAATGACATTAATATAAAGGCATATAGCTTGCTATTTATGAAGATCTAGTGACAAACTTCAAGAAATTATAATCACTAAATTGATATCATATTAAAGACTACCAATTTTTAATTTTAAAATGACTAATTCAATGAATCATCTTGTAAAAAAATATATTTCATATAAGGCCAATTTTATATCAGCAAAAATCATTGAGGAAAATTAAATGCGTTAACCTCTAAATGTCTAGAGTCTTCTCCAAGATTGAAGATTTGAAAAAATCAATACAAAGTGTTATTTGGAAGAATATTTTTTTTATAAAATTTGAAAGGAGAATTCGAAATTCCTTCAAAATTCGATTTAAAAACAAAATATTATCATTTTTTGAGTAAAAGTTGTTGGAATGGATTTGAAATGAGGTTCTCTTGACATGGTGATTTTTTGAAATTTTTGTGTTCTTTACATCTATGACCTCATTTTTTCAAATCTAGTTTTGAACTAGAGTCAATGCAATTTTTGCTTGATCAACCACTTGACATCCTTGCACATTGGTAATTTAAAAAAAATATGTACTTTAGAATCACCAAATCCAACCATTAGATAGGACAAGAACTTGATAAAGTATTACCACAAATTAGGATAACTTTCATACAAGCAATAATGAGGATAAAACCTTAATTTCAATCTATTCATTGTCTAGAAATTGGACGTCAGAGCACTTAGGGTTATTCAAAAAATAAAATAAACTGACCAATCATAAAAGTCATTATTTGACATTAGGGGTTAAATTATGTAGTTTGTAATGAAATCCATGCTCTTGATGCCTCTTCTTCAAACCATAAATAGGGGTAGTCACACTTTATTCATCATCACAAATCTATGTGGAAAATGGGGATGTGGCAATTTGGGATTGGCTTTTCATACACATTCCAGAAGAGAATATTTTTCATTAGAAGAGATTTTAGGGCAAAAGAAGCCTTGGAGTTCCCAAACTATGGAAACTCACCACATTAGCAATCTGACGTGGTCAAGTCCATGCCACATTAGATAATATTAACTATTCCATCATTTAATTATCTATTTGATATTTTTGAAAAAAAAATTCATCAAATTTCAGTTTTTAAACACTTTCTGAAATTTTTGAAAAAAAATTAATTTATTTTTAAATGAAAAAATTATGACAACAATGGTTGGTTTGGAGTTCCCGAACAGCAAGGGGAATAACCAAGGAAACAATGCTAAAATGGACCTCCCTTGCCCTCAAATACCCCCTAATGCTTTTGTGAAGTTTTCTCCACACTCATTCTTCTCCTTTGGAATTGAAGAATGGGTGTGGAGAAAACTTTTCAAAAGAAGAATATTTTATTCCAAATTGTATTTACACCCCTCCATTACAGATTTTACCGTCATTGTTACCCATTTCATGGCCCCTACCCATTTCACCATTGTTGTTGCGTTTGAATGCCAAAGAGCTTGCAATTTTATGAGGTGAACTATTCTCTACATTTGATTCTCCATGCTCCGTAAACGAAGAAACGAATAAGAGGTGTTACAGTTTCTTCACCCCTTAATGGCTCCCCATTGGCTCCTCTTCCTACTCACGATGTTCTCATTCTCCACAGAGATTTCTGATGGTGAATAAACTGTGACTAGTCTTCTGAGTACCCCTACTGTAATGAATCATCGAATCAAGCAATGCACGAGTGATTGATATCCTCTGCCAATTTGATTGATATCCGTTGACGGAATACCCGTCTGCAAAAGAATAGGCGAATCCGGAAGAGGATAAGGGGAGGGGAGGGGTCAATTTGAATCTATCAAAACGGACGACCCCGACCTCCGTCAGCTTGCTTCCGTCCTCGGAGAGCAGATCTCCTGTGCCAGCGAAATTTTGGCCCGCCATGGCTGCATCAGCTTCAGCGACGATGGCGCTTCCGTCCTGCTCCCCTTCCACGGCCGCGCCCGCTCTCCTCTCCGACAACGCCGTCCGCAGATCCCCAGTCTCCTCGCTCAAGACCGTGCCCGCTCTGCCACGATTGCGGCGCCGAAGTCCTGTATCGTATGGAAGTCCCGGCGCTTGGTCTCATCGCAGAGTTTCACCCGGCCCGGCTGCCCTCTTCGGTGGTGAGTTCTCGCTCTTTCGCCAATTTCGCGCAATTCCAATTCGTGCATAAGCAAGCCTCTTGATTATGTATGACCTTGAAAATGACATTCCACAACATCTTGCCTGCACACTTGCCACGCCATTATTGCCTGTAGTCTAGCGCACTAGTCTCGCGTCAAGTTGGGACCCCGGATGGGAAGTCTGAAGAGATGTTTGAGTGTATTCTTCATTTCGGCACACAATGCCGAGAGCACTAGGGGCTCCAATCTGAACAGTCCTGGAGATGTGAATTCGAGCATTTCCATGGTCAATGGTTTTGGGTGTGTTCATGGATGAATCTCGTCAATTTTTATAATGGTCAAAATTTCACTCAAGTTCTTGTTGGCGAATGAAAGAGGATTTTAGTGGGGACTCAAATTGGAACAGTCTTGGAGAGAATTTGCGCATTCTTGGAGATGTAAATGCGAACAATTTCATGATCGAGGGTTTGGGGAGGTGTTAATGGATGAATCTCGTCAATTATTATACTGGTAATACAAGTTACTGAAGTTCTTGTTGGCGAATGAGAGAGGAGTTTAGTGCATTAAAGAATGAGGGATTTGGATACTGAATACAAAAGTTATGTTATGAAGGGTCTAGGTTGCTTTTCTAAACTTGCGTCCTCGACAATAGGTACATGTTGATTAAGGGGATGACCGCCATCTGATCAAGTGACGCGTTTGGGGCCCTGGCCATTTTCGGTGTGCCTACCCTATTGATTTTCACGATTTTTCTCATCCTCACAATAACCTAGGCCGGAGGATTTTAAGGAAAGATTTGAAGATGTGGTCGGTTTGCTTGGGGGATGTAGGAGGCGGCAAAGGCACTGATGAGAAGAAGCCCGAGAAGAAGTTCATAACCAAGGACGAAGAGCCCGAGCAGTAAGCAATTTTCACTCGGTTGCAACCCTGGCTGTGCTCCTAATATGAAGTTGCTGTGACATGTTTAATTGGAGTCAGGGCGCTGTTTATGTTTATGTTCCTGAATTGTGCGCTGAAGATTTGTCTTGGATTCAGGTATTGGACAGCGGCCGCTGAAAGGGACGGCAAGAATCCAATGGAAACACTGCTTCCCTATATCTTTCTGCTAACTATTTTATCTCCGTTTGCAATTTTAGCAGTTGCATATTTTAACGGTTGGATTAAGACCCCAAATTAATTAGTTGGTCCTCAAGGGTCAAAGCCTCGAGCACTTTCCCCGGTACGGTTTTGTTTACGCAGCTGGGCCTACTTGCTCGGGTCTTAAGTAAATTGACTGAATGTGCTTGCCCTCGTATGATCGTGCATATTATTGCTTCTAATCCCCAGACGAGATGAGCAACAGCTGCTCATAGACAAATTTGGCGAGTATGCCATCTGCTGTAAAATTTCTCTCGTTGATTTCCGTTACCAGCAGTCGAGAGCACGCTCCTTACAGGAGATTCAATGCAGCCGAAAGAACTTCTTGGAAGGTATTCCACACAATGTAAATATTCTGTCTGCGCGAGGGTCTGTCGTTCGGTTGGTTTTGTTTCTTTCTTTCTTTTCATTGCTTGAACTCATTACATACTTGTACCCAATCCATGCTGCTGAGGTATGATGACGAATCACGTTTTCTCCTCCCCTCTTTTTTGATATACTGTATTACTTGATCCATTCTGGCTGTTAGCTGGCCACTTTAAATTGTGACTTTCAGCACAACCCCCCATCTGGACCTCACTCTACCAGAACTTTAGAGCTCTCTCCTGCACTTGCCACGAAGCAAACTTGACGTCCACAAGCGTGGTGAGATAGTAATTTGTCCCCGATTCGCTATGAGTTCAGCAAGCAGAATTAGATGTTCTGCCAACACTCACTATTCTACAGTCCCAAAGTCGGCTCCTCTACTTTAAAATGCTTAACATATCTGACTAAGTGCAACTGCTGCTGAATGCTCACCACCATGGATGAAGCCCAAATGATAAAGTCTCACGTCGTGTGCACTGGGAGTTTCTGGAGTGCAATCGCTTTAATGTTGATGTGTTCTGTTTGAAGTCATCTACCAAAACAATTCTGAATCCTTGTATTTGGGGAATGCAATATTTAAATATGACATGCTAGGAATCTCCTTCCTATTGTTGATAAGAGCAGAAAGAGAATTCAGCATTCTAATAATTGTGGATGATTATGTTCAAAGATAAAACAATATGGATTAAATGTTATGTTGTGGAGTACATATAATAATTAGTGTAGGTGCTACCTCTCTACATTAGAGACAAGAACATTTATCATGTCATCAATACTAAATAAAAGTTCTTACTTTCACCATTTCATGGACTTCCAAGTTAAGATGTACAAAAAAAACACTTGATCCTTCTTTGTTGTAGAAGATGCTTGTAGCATGATGACATAAGGTAGAATGGCCCAGTATTGCAAGCCCAACAGTAGTGCCTAATTTTGTCTTTCTCATCCCAATGCGGCAAAATGTGTACTCAAATTCACATGGAAATAGTTTGAGTGTCAAACAACAAATGAATGTATTGGGATCAAGCTAAAGAAATGACAATTTATTGAATTAAATAGAACAACTATGATGTTTATGCACATGGCGAACAATTCATAATGAAAAATTCGTGAATTAAATGGATACAACCATGACATGGTAAACATTTCACTTCTATTTCAACAATTTCATGAATACAACCATAAGGTTCATACAAATGGTAAACGGTTAAATCTTTTTTCCTCAATGAGATTTGAATGATGCTTTCGGAATATCTTAGCAACAATATAGGCAATTAATAAAGCCTTGTTAGCATTCGAAGGGACTAGGATATTCTATGATTGTGGTTTATAATGGAAAGCTATATGTGTGCATTGATGACTTAACATATCTCCAAAGATCACTTCTTTACAGTGTCTAATCAAAAAATTCCAAAAAGTTTAGAGCATGGACATTAAGCTTTTTTCAATGAAGTACACATATCCATTATGGCAAATTTTCCAATTGCCTCCCTTGTATATATACACACATTAGTCAAAGATTTGTGGGCTAAAATGTTAGACATATGTAGATAGGGGATGCAATTGGAAGAGGGTCCATAAAACAGAAACATTTAAAAGTGACACCTTTTTTGGTCCCACTATCTCAAAGTTTGAATGACCAAAAAAATTGATGAGTTTATTAGCAAATACCACAAGGGAGCAAAGTCAATTCGGACATTTCTAGTTGATTTGGAGGGATTGATTCGGACAAGATTTTATCAATTTTTGGTCATTTCGGACACTTTTCTGTCAATTCGGACATTGTTAGTCAATTTGGAGGGGTTGATGTGGACATTGATTTCTTGTAGTTGAACTCAAGAGAAATACAATCCAAATGGTCTCATGATTTTCCAACACTCTAATAATATTTTACAAATTTGCATAGTTGAAACCATAAGATAGCATATACGTAACCCTAGATTCACCTTGAATGAACACTTTTAAGGCATCTTTCATTGGTTGCTTCAAAAAAATTCCTCACTTCTCATTGGTTGCATCTAAAAAGTTGTATTGCTTTTGAGTTTTCAAAGTATGAATTATGGTCACTATTTAGGTGTTGGAAAACAAATAATGTTGCTTTTACATATTTCAACCTTAACCCCTAAGTGGCTAAGCCTTTCCAAGTGTGTTTTGACTATGAAAAAAGAGCATAGGCTTATAGTTATCCCCAACCTCCAAAAATGTTTTTTTTTCAAAATCTAACCGTATGGATGTCTAAAGAGCTTGCTTATTAGTGTGCATACCAATTTAGAGAGAAAAATTGCATAGAAGTTGTGAGATTATAACAAGAGAAATATACATTTTCTATTTTTAGTATGCCACCCCTCCCCCACAATGTTTTAGAAATTTGCATATAAGATTTTTTGGGGATTGGAGGTAACATGACCAACTAAAAATTGTGTTAGCGCACTAAAATGCACTTCCAAAAACCTTAAGTTCAAATGAAGAGCTATCAAAGTCATTACACAATCCACCTTGCAATTGTTGAAATGCAATTTTTTTTAATAAGTAGAAATCGCAATTAACTCCAAATCAACATTTGCATGTTTAAATTTTCAATGGTGAATATCATGAAAATACTTTACTCTTTCCATTGGGACCATTTTCAAAGAAAATGGATAAGAACAATTTTTTAGATCTCTAATCAAGTGAAATTGGCAAGCTTTGCTTAAAGCCAAGAAATCAAGTAAAATTTGCAAGTTTTACTCTTCCACTAAGATACATATATGCCTTTGAGGACCTCTCAAAAATTCAGTATTTCCCTTTTTTTGTGAAAATTAAAAAATTTCAGTAGTTAACCTTCGAAACTACCCATAAAAAATTTCAAAGCGATCACAGGAATTTAACTACCCATCCCAAAATGAGCCTGAAATTTTAGGTCGACCAAATATGGTCGATGAGGTAGTTAAGGGTTAATAGGTATGTTTATCTTAGTAGTTGAATATTACATTAATTAGATGAAAACGTGAAACTAGAAATTCTAAATTTGTAGTGCAAAATTTTTAAGCATTGAAGATTCAAAGGCTTAAAAAACTCTTCAAGAAAGGTAAAAAAAATTCGGATTTCTTCACTTCAAATGCAAATATCATGCAATTTACCTTGTCAAAGTTTTTGAAATTTCTTCTACACACTTCTATACTATTCTAGTGCAAGATCTTACAATTAGATGTGGAAATTAAATAATTTCTAAATTTTTTTGCACTTTGCAATAGACATGGTAGTTTTGAGTTGTATTTGATGAAAAAAATGCCTTAGTAGTTTAGGAGTTATTAAACTTGCTAAAATTTTGCATTCAAGTGCATAACTCTCTAAACAAAGACTAGTACAAAATTCAAGTAAGTTAAGTGTTTGAAAAATGCCAATTTCTTCACATGGTCATTTCATCAAAATTGACAATCTTTGGTTGCATTTCATTCACATGGTTTAATATTATTGGTCTATATATTACCATGGTAAGGTTCTGTTGAAGAAGGATAATGACCGAATTGGAAATTATCCTATTGGTATAATAAGTTTGTTCCAAGGGAGATGGTCAAGTAGGATATTTCTATGCTAATAGGTTATATATCTAAAATCAAGTATCTTGACTTCTTCAATAACCCAACTTGGAATTCCATACCCCAAAACATAACTACAACGACATTGCAAACCCAATTTAGATGTTGACTTAAATTAGTACAAGTCACATTCTATCAAATAGACTTCCTATTTGGAAACATTCACATAACATGAATCATCATTAACCAACTTGGACTGGACACAAATTATTCTCCATCACTTCAACATCCACTTTCACACTTAATTCACCACAAATCTCAACACATAATATTGCACACATACACACAAACAACTAATTTGGTAAGTAATTTTTATTTTTGATTAATCAAATGGTGAACAAATCACCATTACATAAAATATATTTTTAATTCCCACTCATTGTCTCATCTCTTTTTTTCATCTCTTTCTCTCTCTATATTTTTATTATTTTTTTTTCTTTCCTAATTGGAATACTTACTTTTTGTCACTCTAACATTTCCAATTAGATTCTCACTTAGTTCATAGCTTCCATCTATCTCCACTTTGCCTTCTCAATTCATTTCACACAAACTTCTCCAAATAGCAAACATTCAACCAAGATAGAAACACACAATCCAAAAACATTCCGACATCATGCATCCAATCAAATAACACACACACATACCCAATTTGGAAACACTTCCAAAACAAAGAAATACACAACTTCACCAAGCTGGGACACGACTGGACTTCATTCAATAGACGATAAAGAAAAATGAAAGAAAAATCAGACCAAATAGGAATTCCAAACTTGGCAGTTACCAATTTGGAAGAGACAACCCAACTACCATCTAACTACCAAATTAGAATTGCACAAGCAACCGCCCTAACTATTCATAAAATTCCAAATTAGAATTTACACTCAAAACAACCAACTAGACTTGACACCCACACCCACATACAATCCGACTTGGTAGAATCATCACCCAATTTGGAACACAGATTAAAAACTTCAAAACTTGGTTGGAAAGCCAAACCGCTCCAATTAGGAAACCACCCATCCAAATCAACACAATCATTCATTCAAAATTCATTCACCATCCAAAAACACATCAAATTGGAATTCAATCAGCCCATTAAAACACACAATTAAGACACCAAATTCAAAAACAACCAATCAAAATCAGTAAAAGACACATAAAAATCAACCAAAAATTTACAAACTTAAATCCTAATTGGTATTCTACAAGTTCTTATTTCCAAAAAGCTCTTAGGTCCTCTTTATTTTGAGTTCTATACTTGAGCATGTATTAGCAATTTGATCAAGGTCTAGCTTCATAAAATGAAGAGCAATTGTTGATGTATTGTATGGACAAAATTTTTTTGCAATAAATATAATTATTCCAAGAATAATTTGCTATCCGATGTTGAATAGCTAAAGGACCAAACTATATTTTTTTGACAACATAGCAATTTTGGGCAACTCACTACAAACGGGATTTTTTTTCTTTCTCTTTGAAATTTTCACAAGACATATGGTCAATTAATAGCTTTTAGGCCCATTAATTTTCATGACTTGTGGTCACATGGTTAAAAAATTATTGTATGATATGTAGTTTCTTTCTCAACCTAAGCAGCTTGGGGAGATTAAAAAAAATTCATAAACAAAAGTTTGAAATTGGTCTTCTAGATTTATCTATATGTAAAAAGCTTTGAATCATTCCATTTTGATTAATGAGATGAAAGTTATGAGGAGTTTCAGTTTGCAAAAAATTATGTATTGTCTACTCTAAAACAAACTTTGAAGTCCTTTATTTAACTCAATTTTGAATATTTTAGAAATGGAAAAAAATTATAGGATGTAGATTGTTCATCACAACATTATCACCATTGGGATTGACATTTTCAATTCCATAACTAAATTCTTAACAATTTAGTATTTTGAATCATTCACTACTTCTTTCTACTTACTATTTTTTTCCTATATGTTGTACAATTCTTAATGATTTGAAATTTTCAAACATGTAAGCAACTTATCTTGAAGAATGAATCAAAGGAAGTACCAACAACATAGTCATTTTTCATATAAGTGTGACGTTGTGAAGTGTAGCTATTTGTAGCTACACTGTTTTTTGTAGGGCCAAAAAAAAGGATTTTTGTCAACTCAAGTGCTAATATCTTGCTATCTACATAGTGGAAATTTCTGAATTTTTTCCACATCTTTTCAAACAAGCATACTACAAGATCCTACTATTACATGTATCCGAAATTGGGTTTTTTCTAAAACTCAATACTTGTACTAGAAATAGCAGTTTTGGAGTGTTTTTGGCAAAAACATAGTCAAGGATCTTTAGGGGGTATTTCTAAATAGCTTTTAGTAACATCAATAATACTAGTGCATGAGTACAAAGACTATAGCCTACAAGCTTTGAACTTGGTTGTAGGTGTGTACCTACAACCATTTGAAGGTGTTTGTAACATTTGTACCTATAGCATAGGTACACTTCCATGTGGAAAGAGTTTATATTATAGGTACCTATAACATAAACACCCTAATCATAGAAAATGTCTAATATAGACTCATAGGTTCATAGATTATATGCTCACATGCTAGCACTATTCTAGTAACATCAGTGTACCTTCGCAACAAAAACACATTTTTTCTTTGAATGCTTCAAAAAGTATGCTTTATGCATTCTCTTTGAGACTAAATGCTACTAAAAAAGTTTTAGGACCATAAATTTCTCCGAACATCCATATTAATTATTAGTCCTTATTATCAACATCTACTAGAGCAAACAACTTCCATGTACATTAGTTCTAGATTTTAAAGCTTTGCAGTTTTGAAAAATTCCTCTCAACTAAGAACTCAAATGGCTTGAGAGTCATCTAGAATTTTACATCTACTCTACAATACTCATCCTAAATTTCAAAACCATGAATTTTGGGTTGTTGGGAATCTATACTATAGCAATCTAAAAACTTGAAAGTTTTCAATTTAGTAATTGAGTGAACATCACAAGCTTAGCACACCAAAATTTATCAAAATCACTAATGTAAGATTACTATAATATCATTTGTTGTTCACCAATTTTCATCTAGTGTTTGAGAAACTATAGGCAATGCAATTTTCTAATCCAAATTAATTTTTCTCAAATTAAACACTTGTATAATGTATTATTGCATTTGGAAATTACTCAATGTCAATACCAAGAGTTTGTAAAGTAAAGAACTAATTGCATTCAATTTACTAAACCAATTTTTGAGATTTATTAATTCCATGGCTTTGCAGCAATTTGGCTTTCAATAAAGTACTACAACTTATTGATATTGTTACAATTTTTTTTTTATAATATACAACATTAGTCATACAATCACTGCCAGATAATACAAATGCTCAACAATATGATAATAAAAATGTCCTATGTCATGGATTTTCCACAATCTAACAAACTTGACAATGCATGCTTGTTAGGTGACAATACAAAGATGCCCCTAAGTTAGTATGTCCAATGTATACAATGATCTCCCAAGAAAAATCAGTGAAGAATTAGACAACCACTTTGTAATGGCGAAGTGAGAGAGCTAGGAAGACTCATTGATTACAATTATCCTACTCCAATCATAATTATTTCTTTCCAATTGTAGAGTCAACACATGCTACCTAGTATAGTAAAAGAGCATAAGAGAAGGATCTCTTTCTATTTAGCTAGCTTGTGTACAACATTGATCTTGCCTTCAACCTCAAGCTCAATGAATAATGATTCAAGAGTACATGTGATGAAGCAATATGTTACCAAGTATCATACATTGAATTGAAGTTTATTTTAATCAACCCCAATATATCATCTCATGCCATTTTATTGACAATGATTGAAGAGGTTTGAAGAATTTCCCACGAGATTTAATAGCATTTGATTCATGTACATAATATGATTTGTGAAGTCTGGATTCTCTTCTACAACTTCCACATTTCAAGCCATACTCCTCAGTTGTGTGAGTTGACAATTAAAGGCCACATGAATATATGTTCTTGAGTAGGTAATTGCATGGATGTAGGAAGCCTTCCACTAAAAGTTATTAGAATAAATGTCAAGTTGAAGACCAACAATATGCTCCCATTCATCATTGGAACGACCCTCAAATATAGGGACCATTTGCATCATAATGTCCTTGCAACTACCCTTGTTTGAAAGGCAATTTATGAATTCTTTTAGTTGTTGTCAATATTGAGTTTCAAGAAATCCAATGCTTGTTCTTGTGCCTTACAATGTGTCCCTTTGTAGTCCTTTACATATGCATTTGATATCATTTGGTCCTTCTTTGATAAAAATATCTATGATCTATTTCAACTTAAGACATGGCTCATCGCTCTATTCCATAATCTAAATTTTTTTCCATGTTTAGAGGCCCCAAAATACATCAAGATACTCGTCTCCAAAGCAAGGTCAAAATCCTCATTAATATTCATTTTTTAGCAATTCCAACCATAGAATCCTTTGGTTAACTTATTCAAGTATATTTTTTATGAAATTTTAGGATGAATATCGCGTCAAATTGCAAATTCAATGTTTCTGAACTTCAAAATGTAGGTTTTTCTAGCCTTTCTAAGAGGTGAAGTTTTGTCTTTCAACATTTTAAGAAAAAAGTATGTATGTTTTATAACTTGCAAATTTGGCAATATATTGGAAAATGGATTGAAAACATATGTAAAAAATTTTACCCAAAAAAACATTCATATTCATCTTTTAAAAAATTGTACTCTGTAACATAGAAGGTGTTATTCAATGAAAGATAAAACTCATATGCTAAAAACTTTTGGAAGAATTCTAAAATTTTTAATCCTAATGGTGAGAATTTTCTTCTAAACAATTAATATCCTTGATCATTGCTTGAAAAATAAAACTCTTTATAACTTTACCTCATTGTAGATAACCAATTAAGATTTTTGTTGTAAATTTTTGGTTGATTTTGAGAAGTCTTTTACTATTTTTGACTTGTTGTTTTTGAATTTTGTGTCTCAATTTTGTGTTTTAATGGGTTGATTGGATTTTCTTTGGTGTGTTTTGGATGATGAATGAATTTTGAATGAATGTTGTGTTGATTTGGGTCGCTGGTTTACTAATTGGAACGATCCGATTCTCTAGCCAAGTTCCAGGTTTTCTAATTTGTGTTCCAAATTGGGTGATGGTTCTGTCCAAGTCAGATTGTTAGTGGGTGAGTTTCAAGTCTAGTTGATAGTATTTGGTGAGGTAATTCCAATTTGGAATTTTATATGTGTTTGTGGCAATTGCCTTTGCAATTGTAATTCGGTGGTTAGATGTTGTTTAGGTTGTCTCTCCTGAATTAGTAACCGCTTGGTTTTGAAAGTCCTATTTGGTCTATGGTTTTTGATCATTCTTCTTTATCCACTAATGAGAGTTCTAGTTGGAGTCCCTGCCAAGTAGTGTTGTGTATTTTGGTTTATTTCATGTGCATGTTTGTGTTTGTGAATGATGGAATGTTCATGTCAATTTGGAAATCTATGTGTGACTATGTGTGTTAATTGATTTTATTGGAGTAATGTGATTGTATGTTTCAAGATGAAGATGGTTATGACCAAGTTGGAAGTATTTGGAAGTTAAAGAGGCGGTGAAGTAAAGCTGTGGAGATTTATGATGCCCTAGTTGGAAATTTTAGAGTGATGAAAATCAAGTGTTCTAATTAAGAAAGTAATGAGAGAGTCAAAAGGAACAAAATCTAAATGGAAGAAATGAGACAATGAGTGGAAAAATAAAGAAAAATATTTTTTGTAACGGTGATTTCTTCACCAATTTGAATAAGCAAGTTGGAAATTACATACCAATTGGTTGTTGTGTATGTGTGCAATATCATGTGAAGTGGTCTTTGATGAATTAAGTGTGAAAGTGAGATGTTGAAGTGGTGGAGAATAATTTGTGATTGTAGTCCAAATTGGATTTAATGATGATTTATGTTATGGGAATGTTTTCAAATGGGAAGTCTATTTGATGGAATGTAACTTGAGTTAATTTCAATCGGCATCCCAATTGGATGATGCAGTGTCATTGTAGTTTGAGTGATTGCTAATTTTTCAACTTGGTTTATAGTCTTCTATTGTGGGATTGTATTACCTATTTTTAGGAATTTTTCCCAATAGCATAGATATCCTCCTTGACCATCTCCCTTGGAACAAACTTATTATATTAATAGGATAATTTCCAAATAGGTCATTATTATTCTTCAACACTCATTATTTAGAATTGATTGGTTTAAATGTTTTTGAATAAGGATCAATCTATACAATCCCCCCAAAAGAATAATATTTTCTTAGAATATATATATTTTTTTTGTGTAGTTTGACATTCATTACAAGAAAAATGGGACCTCAAGAAGACCATGAAACTTGACTAGTAGTCACATCAATTGTTGGAATTTTTTTCAAATAATTCATAATAATAATAATTTCATAACCACAATCTATGTTGTCCAAAATTCAACTAGCTAGGACTGTGCTTATTTAAATTTTTAAAAACTATGACATCATTGCTAGGTCTAGATTTGGGGGCCTTCTATAGGCCTTGTTCTTCTTGTAATAGAAATTGACAAAACCCTTCTAACTTTTGCAATATCTCTTGGAATGATGTGAAATAAAGCTTCACACATATATTATGATGAGTATTATCCATTCTTAAAATTCCATGCAAAAATTCCGAATTGTGAAGTCAATAGACCCTACCTAATTTCTCCAAAAATCCAAAGTGGTCTCCTTGGTTCTTTAACCCTAAAGCATGTTGATTTCTAAAAAATAAACAATAAACAAATTAAAACTCAAGTTTCATCCTCATTATTTCTTCGATGAAAATCATCATATTTTGTGGATATACTTGATCAAGTTGTTGTCCTATCTAATGGTTGAATTTGGTGTTATTAGAGAACATGTTTTTCTAAAATTACAAATGTACAAGTATGTCAAGTGGTTGACCAAGCCAAAATTGCATTGATTCTAGTTCAAAAATGGATTTGCAAAAATGAGGTCATAGATTTAAAGAACACACAAATTTCTAGAAATCACCATGTGGAGAGAATGTCATTTCAAATCCATTCCAACAAATTTTACTCAAAAAATGATAAGGTTTTGCTTGTAATTGAATTTAGAAGAAATGATGAAATTTTCCTTTCAAAATTTATAAAACAAAATATTGGTGATAGCATTGGTTAATCTAACCATATGGATGGAATTTACAATTCATAGTCTACATTTTTTTTTATTTGTATGTCAATTCCAAAATATTCTTTCAAGTAGCACTTTATAATGCTTTTTCTCTAATCGTTAATTCTGGAGAAGACAGTGGACATTTACGGGTAAGGGTTAGCCCAAGATAAACTAATATGATTTGTTGTACAATACAACCATCAGAAATGGCTGGGGTGGATTGACCCCCTCGCTCGTCCCCCCAAAGTCATTCCAGGGGTGCATGTAAAAAAAAGACCCCTATTTTGTGCTTCACTTATTTATCGTCTCAGCATCTCCTAGCTAATTCGAGGCCTCTGATTGCAAATATGAATTCAAAATTTGAAAATTTTATCATGTGTGAAAAATAAAAAATTTCAGGGTTTTTACTTGGGGACGAGGAAGGGGTCAATCCACCCCAGCCTCAGAAACTACCAGATAGTTAAGTTCATGCTTACCCTAAAGGGAACCTTGACACAATATTTCCTCAAACAACTCATGTCTATCATTAATCCCTACAGGATTTTGACTATGTTCTCACCAAAATGCTCCAAAATTGCCCTTTTTAGTACAGGCATCAAGTTTTAGAAAAAGAAACATTTTGGACACATGTAACTATGTGATCTTGTAGTATGCTTGTTTGAGAAGATGGGAAAAAAATTCAGAAATTTCTACCATGTAAATTGCAAGATATTAGCATTTGAGTTGGCAAAAATTCTTTTTTTGGCCTTGCAAAAAATCAAGCAAGTAGTACTTCACAAGGTCACATTTGTTTGTAAGAATTTCCAAAATTGTGGTGCTTCTAAGTTGGATTCATTTCTTCAAGGAAAATGGGCTACATGCTTGAAAAACTTCAGAGCAGTTAGAATTGTATAACATATACGAAACAAATATTAAGTAGAAAGAAGTAGAGTATGATTTAAAATACTAAATTGTGAAGAATTTTGTTATGGAATTGAAAAATGCCAATCCCAATGGTTTTAATGTTGTAATAAACAATCTACATCCAATGTTTTGGCTTCTTTCCCAAAATATTGAAAATTAAATAAAATAATAGACTTCATAGTTTATTTTAGAGTAGAGAATCCATAACTATTTGCAAACTAAAATTCCTCATAACTTTCATCTCATTAATCAAAATGGAATGATTCAAAGCTTTCCATGTACATAAAAATCTAGAAAACCAATTTCAAATTTTTCTTTCTTCAAAAAATGATTTTTTTGAACTACCCTCCAAATATTAAAAATTGCATATCATGCAATAACTTTTTAACCAAGTAGTCAAAAGTTATGAAAATTGTTTTGCTTTTAAGCTACTCCTTGGACACATGTGTGAAAATTTCAAAGAAAAAAAATCTCATTTATAATGAATTGCCCCAAATTGCTATTTTGCCAGAATAACACAATTTAGGGCTTTAGGGGTTAAGTTTGCCAATAACATACCCTCCTCTCTTTTCCCAATACAACTTTTGCATCTTTTCAAATCATTCATCCTCAAACATTTTGCCTTTGAAATTTTATTTCTTGAAACCAATATCACCTCCACTACCAAAAATTTAACCTCTAAAGGCTAGAGTCTAGAGAGGGTTTTAGAAGAAGAAAATTCCCAAATTGCCAATATTTTATACATTGTTCAAAATAAAAAATTAGACATTTTTTAAAATTCGAATCATAAAAATGTGTGTTATTCAAATAAGGCAATGTGAGGGAAAGCTTTCATTGTCTATTTGACCATGTAGATTATAAGAATATGATGTTTGAAGTGAGAAAGAAAACTTTTTTTCACTCTTACAAAACAAGTTCAGCAAACTTCATGCCCTTTTGGAGTAAAATTTTTACACTCTAAAAAAGAATGAGGATTTTGACCATTCATAAGTACATGATGTAGTTTCACTTTTGAAAAAATTTAGAAGAAAATATGGAGTCTAGTTTACTCACAATCACCATGCAATGCATCTAGGTTGAGTGAAATAGCAATACATTAGTCATTTTTTGATGGTTTCTTGTGTGATGAGGAAACTTTTAATTTGAAATCTAAATGCTAAAGAGTTAGAGACAAACATTTGGAATATGTGGGGAAAAACTCAAGAATTGTGCCTTCATATATTACAAGATTACAAGGCTTGAAGTTAGAAGTAAATGTTTGTTCATGAAACTTAGCTAACAAAGATTGACTCCTCTTAGATTTGGATAATTGTATACCATGATTGATTCATTTACATACCTACAAAATTTCAAAGTTGATGAGCATTTTTACAAAAGATGCCCAATTTATTTTGTTGCTAAAATAATTCAAGACAACATAACTTTTGATATGGGCACCCAATTGGCAAAAAAATAAATTCTCTCTAAGGAGGTACATATTCACACCTTGTGTCAAAATTTTGTGAACATCCAACTAAAATTGACTTCATAGGAACCTACCCATATTTTCAATTGTTCATTCAACATACAATTGGTCTTTAGGAGTTAGCTTGAACACTCCATTTCTACATATTTTGTGCTCCAACATTAAATTTTACCATGACTACACTCAAATCTACACTATTCCCAGTGTCATTGGACTCATTCACACCCCATTCCATAGCCTCCCCAAATTGATTGATATCACCACCACATAGGATTTGGCCTTCCCACATTGCCAAATCCATAGGTTGTAGAGAAGGAAGTATTGAATTACTTTGAATGTGCCCTTTGCCATTACTTGACATCAAAGCTAGTCCCCTTTTATGAATTGCCATTGCAAATGCAATGATGAGAAGGGGAGTACATTTGAGGCCACGAGATCTAAGAAAGTGTGCTCCTTTGAGGTCTCCAAATGCTTCAAAAATACATGATTGCTTGTTGTCATCAAGCTCAAGGTCACATGTAAAATCCTCCAATGCTCTTGAATAATAATTAACTCCCATCCTCCAACATGATTTCATCTCATATTTCCACAGATGTGACTTTGACTCCAATGACACCTACAACCTTCTCAATGTTGGGTTTGTCAAGGTTCGATGATCTATCACTTTCGAAATAATATGCTCTAGTTATGAGGTCTTGTATGATGCCATATTGTATGGATTGTTGTTCATGCAACTCATCTCCAATTCCTCTTCTTGTTGAAAAGGTTTGGCATACTACGATATGTTGGCTATCAACAAGAACTCAAAGGTGAACATAATCAATAAATTGGCAGGGTATACTTCCAAAATCTTGTAAACTTTCCATGCTTGGTAAGGCCTTAAAAACTCCAAAATTTGATGAAGAAAAGCTCTCTCTAGCCCCAATTCTACCTTCACTAGCAAGACCCAAAGCTTTTGAGCTTGATGCATACAACTCTCACCCCAACGTTGCCGAAAGTTGTTATTTTAAGCTTATCAAAGATGTAAATGTCTTTATCTCAATTTTATTTAAGGAACTATGAGTGCAAGCAGAAAACAAGCATCATCACAAGTAAGTTAGTACAAGGTTCAGGTACAAACTCTTTTGCACCTATTCAGCTTGAGCAAACCATGTAATAAGAACAATAAGTTTGTAAAGCTTTGTCCTAGGTAAATAACAATATTAGTTTCTTACTAGTGGATAATAGGGAAATTAAACAAAAATATTTGAACAAAAATAAGCAATGGAAAATTTTATAAAGATGATTTCAATTTAGATGTTTTTGTAGAGCATTATATAACTAACAAAATTGAAGAGAAAATCTCCAATTGTGTAATTATAGTTTTTAACAAATTGAAGATGATCTTCACAATAGAAATGAAAAACATATTTGAAAACAATTCTATACATAGAAATGTTGAAAATACAATATCCAATATTTGATAAAAGTAAAATTAAATTTTTTATCTTGCTCAATGTAAAACAAACTAGAAAATTGATTTGTACAATTTATTTCAAGAATGGAACAAAAAAATAGGAATATTACACATACACCCCAAAAAATAGGAATATATATATATATATATATATATATATATATATATATAAAATTGGATTTTCATTGATTTTTTTTGTTGTATAATTATTTAATACAATATATTTAATATAAAGATTAAAATTTACTTATTACATGTATAGTTAGGCATTTCATTTAGAAGTTCAAATGCACACTATATATTGGTTTGTGATTATCTCTCCAATATGCGGATAACACCATATTTTGTATCTTATCTTGGGATATTTGTCCAAATACAATATATTTATTTATAAATTTGATTTAGTAATAGGTATTGATAGTTATTGATTAAAGGGGTGTTCAAACTTGATTTGAATAAGATGTTGACACTAGTGACAAAAAGCCATTTTTTGGCCTTGCAAAAATCCAGGCAGATGCACTTCACAAGATCAGATCATTATGAAAAAATGTCCAAAATGGTTGTAACTCTTTGGATTCATTCTTCAAGTCATGTTGGCTACATGCTTGAAAAAATTTAGATAATTTGGAATTGTACAACATATAGGAAAAAATTAGCAAGTTGAAAGAAGTAGAGAATGATTCAAAATACTAAATTGTTAATAATTTATTCATGGAACTAAAAAATTCCAATCCCAATAGTGAAATTTATGTAATAAACAATCTACACCTTAAATTTTTATTTTTTTTCCAAAAATATTGAAAATTGAGTTAAATAAAGGTCTCCAAAGTCTATTTTAGAGTAGAGATTCTATTACTACCTACAAACTACCCACAACTAAAACTCTTCATAACTTTCATCTCATAAATCAAAATGGAATGATTCAAAGATTTCCATGTATATATAAATTAGGAAAATAAATTTCAAAATTTTATTTTTAAAAAGAGTGATTTTTTTTAAAGAATTTTTTTTTTGCTACCTAGGTTGCCCGCTGAGCAATGAAAATAACATATCATACAATAACTTTTTAACCATGTATTCAAAAGTTATGAAAATTTTGGGGTCTTAAAGCTACTCCTTGGGCACATGTTGTGTGAAAATTTCAAAGAAAAAAAATAAAAATTCCATTCGTAGTCAGCTGCCGAAAATCTCTATGTTGCCAAAAAAACCCGTTTGGTCCTTTAGGGGTTAAATGTTGTTGCTATAAATTCAGATCCATTGTGATTTTTTATTGTAGTAACAGAACATGTTATGTTTTTATTATATTGCCAAAGAAGATTGAATTTGTCAAATGTATATAGTTGTATTTAGATGTATCTATAAATTGACATACTTCTTATGCAAGTTTACCTTGATTTCTTGAAAATATAATACATGGGACAATTTAAGATTATGATTACTTTATTTATCATGTTGATGATTAGATAAAGATTTTATATTAATGCTTTGAATGAAGGATGCATGGTTTTCAAAATTGGTACTAATAAGTTCCATTTTTCTCTTGATTTTAGTCCTTCATTTTAAAGAAATTGAATTATCTTTGTGAAAGTTCGACATGGTCAATAGATACATAGATATAATTTTTCTTTTTTTCTAATATGCAACAAAGTAGTATATGAAAGTCCATTTTTGTCGACACCTTTCAGATTAAATACCCTTTCATCTAAAGATAAACCTTGAGAAAAATAAATGATTTGTACAATTGCTAATTGTATTGGAAATTAAATGCAAGTGTTGAGATGTGTTTGAGTTTGTCCAAAGATGATTTCTTTTGTTTATGCTTCTAGAGGTGTCCACAATGATGCAATACCATTGTCTTTGTATAAATAAGAATTTGCCAAACTTATTAAAGTTTTGCTTTTGCATTTAAAAATTCTATCCAATAGTATTTTTTGGAATATTTGATAATTGATGTTTTAACCCCTAAAGTCCCATAGTCCTTATAGAACTCTTGGGATTTTGGATAGGCCCATCTTTGGACATTATTTATTTATTTATTTTTAAGATAGGAAATCACATTAGAATTTTGGAAACATAATATTTATTTCAATTAGTGCCTAGGAACAAATTTTTTGCCACCCTAAGTCTAAAACATATTTCAAAGGGCAGTCTAGACAAAATCACAAAAAATGGGATTTTATAATTCATAATTTATTTCTCAAAGATTATGTTTTTGTCTACATGTGAAGCTTTGATTCACTGTATTTGGACATGTAATGAGATAGTTGTGGACAATCTTATTTTTTGTGCAATCTAAGCATCTTTTTGAAGTAACCTGTAGAAATTGTTTTTGAATGCAATTTTGCAATTTAAAAAAAAATTGTTAGAAAAGACTTAGTTTACTTACTAGAATAGTCTCATTTTTAGAATGATTGTGTTTCAATTCCATCTTATAGCAATTAACAATTTAGTTTCCTTTCAGTTTTGAACCTACTTTTACTTCACAATTTTTAATTGAGTGATTATCAAGCCTTGGTTTTTAAAAGAAAAATCTAGATTTTCAACTCAATCCTTCAAAATCAAAAATTTGAAAATTAAAATCTAGAGTGAAAAATTTCAATGTCAGAAAATTCAAAACCAACAAATTTAGTTGAGCATAGTGCAAAAAAGCTATTTCTTTTACTTTAAATGCAAATATCTTGCAATCTATGAATTAACCCCTAAATGTATTTGACTATGTTTTCACCAAAAACACTCCAAAACTATCATCTCTAGTACAAGTACCAAATTTTAGAAAAAATACATTTTTGTACAAATTTAACCATAGGATCTTGTAGTACCTTGGTTTGGGAAGATGTGGAAAAAATTTCAGAAATTTCCACTATTTGGATTGTAAGATATTAGCATTTGAAGTGATAAAAAGCCATTTTTGGGCCCTGCGAAAATCCGGGCAGATGCACTCCACAAGGTCAGATCATTATGAAAAAATGTCCAAAATGGTTGTAACTCTTTGGATTCATTCTTCAAGTCATGTTGGCTACATGCTTGAAAAATTTTAGATCATTTGGAATTGTACAACATATAGGAAAAAAATAGTAAGTTGAAAGAAGTAGAAAATGATTCAAAATACTAAATTGTTAATCATTTATTTATGGAATTGAAAAATGACAATCCCAATGGTGAAATTGTTGTAATAAACAATCTACACCTCGAGTTTTTATTTTTTTCCAAAAATATTAAAAATTGAGTTAAATAAAGGTCTTCAAAGTTTATTTTAGAGTAGAGATTCCATTACTACCCACAAACTATCCACAACTAAAACTCTTCATAACTTTCATCTCATAAATCAAAATGGAATGATTCAAAGCTTTCCATGTATATAAAAATCAGGAAAACAAATTTCAAATTTTTATTTTTAAAAAAAGTGATTTTTAGAGAAGTTCTTTTGGCTGCCGGAGTTGCCCGCCGAGCAATGAAAACAGCATATCATACAATAACTTTTTAACCATGTATTCAAAAGTTATGAAAATTTTGGGGTCTTAAAGCTACTCCTCGGGCAAATGTTGTGTGAAAATTTTGAAGAAAAAAAATAAAAATTCCATCCGTAGTGAGCTGCCCAAAATCGCTATGTTGCCAAAAAACACCGTTTGGTCCTTTAGGGGTTAAAGTTTTTGAAATTTCTTCCACACATTTTTATACTAGTCTAGCGTAAGATCTTTTGATTAGATATACAAGTAAGAACAATTTCAAATTATTTTTGCTTTATGCAATAGAAATGGTAGTTTTGAGTAATTTTTGATGGAAATAAGGCCTTGGGACTTTAGGAGTCAATAAGACCATCATTTCTATTATCTTAATCATCTTGTGTAGCATAATTTCCTACACAAAGTTCTACTAGTATGTCTTTTTTTACTTTAATTATCATATGTAATCCAACAGTTTTGATGCAGACAAAGAAAGGTATCAAATATCATTTGCATTTAAATGATATGTAGGTCCTCTAGATTGATTAAAAAAATATGTTATGTTCCTTTCTTCATGTAAAATAATGTGGAATAGTGGAATCATTTGGAGGTGATTTCAAGCATAATGAATTCATTATATGAACATTTGCAATGGTTAGAGATGCTTTTCAAAACCTACTTAATATATCAATAAACTTTGGATCATTTTGTCACATCATAGTAGTTAGTTCACAACATTGTTAGTTCATACCAAAAAATAGGTACCATAGAGTTTAGTTCAATCATGATTGAATTTTCAAAAGATCATTTAACCCTAAGTAGAGGCCCTTGATAAAAAATCACTGCAAACTATATCTAGTCTACCCAAAAATTTGTTTAGAACAAAAGTCTTTGGTCAATTGCATCTAGCATCCTTGTTGAGCCAACAAGTATTATTTTATCTATTACTATTAATTTTCATTGTTTGTATTGAAATGTTCAATTATTTAGTAATTACGATGATAATTTTCCAATATTCCATAGTAATTGATTTATTGGAATGTAGAATTGTATTAATATTTATGGATGTGACTATCATGCATCACTTTCCAATGCTTCAAGGTTCCAAATTATTACTTTGATGATTTAAGGTGCCACTACCTTAGTGCCATGCAAAAGATTTGAGCTATGGAATATACCCATGCTAAAGTATTTTTTAAGGTTTATAAATGAAGATGGATAAACCAAATTAGTGTTGCAATAATCACTAAAGCAATATCATTCTTCACTCTAGTAGCACAAACCTTGGACATTTGAAGCCTAGCAAGTGCATAAAGTATATGCACATATTATCATCACTATCCAAATGCAACCAATGTTAGTGTATAGGTCTAGAAATGCAGGCCTACAAGCCTTGAGCTTAGGTATAAGTAGATATCCTATAACCATTGAAGGTGCTTATAATATAGGTACATATTGTTGGACAAGATGTGATCTTACAACTTGTGATCGACTGTTCTAAGTAGATGGAAAAACTAAGGTAAGCACAGGCTTTTTATACAAGCAAGTTAAACCTAATAACGTTAACCTGGTGACAGTTTCATCCATGGATGAAGCCCTAATGATCAAGTGCATTCAACACCCCCCCTCAATCGGAGATTGAAAGAAATCTGAATAACACAGAGTTGTAGAGAGCAAGTGAGTGTTGTGACAGAGGTAATGGCGCATGTGAGGAATCGTCACTGGAAAAACATTGCGAGAGGATGTCGGGAAGATATCGCTTGCAGATCTGGCCGGGATGTTGGTGTGGATGTTTTGCGCCTTCTTGGCGCAGTTGTCGCAGAGCTGCTTCAGCGTCGTGGATGCCATTGTAATGCGGCAGGCTTCTGATTTGGAGGAGCAACCTGAATGTGAGGAACTTGATTCGATGAAGTGTGAGTCTGTTCAGGGAAGTGCGAGAGTGGAGAACAGGTCGCGGGGGGTGCGAGGCGGTGGTCGCAGAGGCACACCATCCAGGGATAAATTCTATGTTGTTAGGAAAGGTCGAACGCCTGGGTTGTATTTTTCTTGGGAAGACTGTGCAAGAGAGGTGATAGGATTTAGGGGTGCGGAGCATAAGAGCTTTCGGTCTCTAGGTGAGGCTGAGGAATATCTGTTTCAGGCTGTGAGGGTCTAGGGCTGTAATTCTAGGGTTTCTGTACAGGAGAGAGGCTTGAGGAGTCTGGCTTGCAGGCTTGCAAGGCTGTGTAACCCTAGAGTTTTCCTATGCTGATGGAATTTGATACGACCTAGGGATTTTGTAAGAGCATCAGCAGGCTGTGCATTGGTGGGAATATATTTGAGTTGGATTTCGCCTTCTAAGACTCTCTCACGTATAAAATGATAGTGTATCTCAATGTGCTTTGTGCGGGCATGGAAAATGGGGTTGTGTGAGAGCTGAATTGCACCTTGATTGTCGCAATGAATGGTGATGTTGTCTTGCTGTATTGGGGACGACTTGGAGGTAGAATTTGGTGGAATTTTAGGTTGAGGAGTCGCAGGTTGGAGCTCGTGGAGAAGACGGTGGAGCCAAACGGCCTCCTGGGCACCATCGCTCAAAGCTCGATATTCGGATTCTGTTGAAGACCGCGAGACTGTAAGTTGTTTCTTACTTTGCCACGTGATGGGTCCTCCTGCAAGAGTGAAAATATATGCCCCCATAGAGCGTCTAGTCTCGGGGCAAGATCCCCAGTCAGCGTCGGTGTAGCCCGCAATTGTCAATGGAGAGTCGGAACGGTAGAGTATGCCGTAGTCGAGTGTGCCCTGCAAGTAGCGCAGAAGGTGTTTTGCAGCGTCGAGATGGCTCTGTTGAGGCATCGCCATGTAGCTGCTGAGTCGACTTACAGCATAGGCAATATCAGGACGAGTAATTGTAAGGAATATTAATTTTCCAACAAGTCGGCAATAGTGGTGGTGATTAGTCGGCGGAGACTGCATATCAGTTGTGAGAATGTGGCCTTCGGGAAAAGGTGTGAGAGCTGGTTTGCAATCAACCATGCCAAATTCAGTTAAGATGGATTGAGCGTAGTCACGTTGATGTAGAAAGAGACCGAGAATGACCTGTTCAAAAGTGATCCCCAAATAACGCTTGATTTTTCCAAGGTCCTTCATTTTGAATTCTGCGTGTAGAAAAGTCTTGATCCAAGAGATGAGAGCACTGGAACTACCTGTGATAAATAAGTCATCGACATAGAGCATTAAAATGAGAGTTTCGCCATCTTGATGTAGATAATACATGTTGACATCGGCCTTGCTACGTGTGAGTCCAATGCGACGGAGGGCAACGTCGATGCGGTCGTACCAAGTACGTGGACTTTGTTTCAGTCCATAGAGTGATTTGAGAAGGCGACAGACAAGATTTTCTTTGCCGCGGACCCTAAATCCAGGTGGCTGGCCCATGTAGACACGTTCTTTGAGGAGGCCATTTAGAAAGGCAGTGCGAACGTCCATATGATGTATGTCCCAACGCTTTGAGGCAGCAAGTGCGATAGCTGTGCGTAGAGTTGCCCATTTAATAACAGGTGCAAAAGTGTCGGTGAAGTCAATACCTTCTCGCTGTTCAAACCCTCGAGCTACTAGGCGAGCTTTCTTGATAGGAGGTTGACCATTTTGTCCAGGTTTGAGCTTGAACATCCATTTACATGTAATAGCACGCGCATTTGGTGGTAGAGGCTCCAAGTCCCATGTATGGTTTTGCCAGATCGAATCCATTTCTTCTTGCATCGCTTGTCTCCAGCCAGGGTCGTGCTTTGCTTGTTTGAAGGTAATGTTGGCTTGATCCTGTTCTAAAGGAGGTGATGGCGGAGATGGGGTGGATGTGAGTAGACAGACATTGAAATCATCCGTTGAAAGACACAATTCATAACCATCGAGACGAATGTTTTGGCGACGGGGTCGTTGGGATCTCCGGAGTGGCGGGGGGTTGACAGCAGGTATCACTGGAGGGGAGAGTTCAGGAAGGGGGAACTGAGATTCTGACGGGAAGGTTTCGGGGAGGACTGAGTTTGATACTGGAGGGTCTAAGGGATGATCTGTGCTGGCAGGTGGGGATAGGATAGGCGGAGATGAAGTAGATGGGGCTGTGAAGGAGGGATGTTCAGAGACTGGAGTGGAGTAGGGTATCGATGTGAGTAGTCTGTCTAGGAAACTGGGGTCTTGTAAAGGTTCGGTAAGTTCTGGGTTGGGGAGTTCGAAACACTGTTCATCGAAGCGGACATCCCTGCTAATGATAATCTTGCGGGAGGAAGGATGGTAGCACCTATAGGCCTTGCTGTTTTCGTCATACCCGAGCAAGATAGTTGCTGTAGCTTTGGGGTCAAATTTTTTTCGTTTTGCATCAGGAATGTGGCAATAAGTAGTACATCCGATGACACGTAGATGCCCAAGGTGGGGCTTGATACCTGAAAAAGCTTCTTCAGGGGTCTTGAGTTTCAGAGCTTTGGTGGGACATCGATTCTGAATGTAGTTCACTATTTTTGCTACTTCCTCCCACAGGCCTTTGGAGATTCGAGTACCTGTTACTACGCTCCTGATCCCTTCGAGAAGAGTCCTGTTCTTTCGTTCTGCCACTCCGTTTTGATGCGGTGAGTAGCCAGCAGTAAGCTGGCGGGCGATACCATGAGTGGCGCAGTAGGATGTAAAAGTAGTGGAGATGTATTCGCCTCCACGATCAGTGCGTAAGGTGCCGATTTTCCTGGAAGGGTTCTCAACTAGGGCTCTAAATTGTTTAAAACAATCTAAGGTTTGAGATTTGTCAGAGATGAAGTAGAGCCATGTCTTACGGGAGAAGTCATCTATGAACGTGAGAATGTAGCGATTGCCATTCCGGGAGGAAATGGGCATAGGTCCACAAAGGTCACTGTGAACTAACTGGAGCGTTCTAGTTGTAGGAGTTGTCCGTTTCTTGGGTACTCTATCACGGGGTAATTTTCCAATCATGCATGAGGGGCATAGGTGTTTAATTAGGGGAATGGAAGGTACCCCTGCTACAAGTTTCCTAGAGGTCATGTGGTATAGGCTTTGGAAGTTTACGTGGCCAATGCGTCGATGCCACAGATGAACGTCGGCAGTGGAGAGGCGGGGTCCAAGTGTTGGGATGTTGAAATCTTGAGTGGTGACGTCCTGTGGTTCTGGGAGGTCTGTCGGGATTGTCATGCGGTTGTTGCTGGAAGAAGTATAGTTGGTGCAGTCGCTCAAAGGAGGACTTGGATGCAGGACTGTCGCTGCTTGTCGTGGATGAAGTGGCCGGTCGATGGTGTTGACAGTGTTGGATAGATTTGTGATTTTGTATAGGTTGTTGCGTGAATCTCGAACTCCTCGCAGGAAGACTTGAGTTGGGTGTCGGTTGTCATAGATGATGCACTGTTTTGCCTCAAATAGTACTTTGCATCCAATGTCTGTGAGCTTGCCTACAGAGAACAAATTTGTTCTTACTCCTGGAACATAAAGAACGTGATGGATTTGCTTTATGTTTCCTGAAGTATCAGGGCTATTTACAGTACCTTGGCCTGCTACGGCCATTCTGTGTCCGCCAGCTGTGCTAATAAACGGTATGGTAGATGAAGTAATATCGCTAAGTAAGCTAGAATTTCCTGTGACATGAGAGGAGGCTCCAGAATCAAGGAACCATTCTTCCTCGGTGATTTCGGATATCACACAAGTGTTAATGACTTCATGAGAATCTTGGTCATCTTGAAACGCGTCTATGCAGTCTTGGGCGTGTGTCGGTGTGGATTCGGGATCAGTATCGCTGTTGTAGTCACCGTCACCATTGGTTTCGACAAGATGGACTTGTTGTTGTGTTCTTGGCCGGTGCATGCGGCTGAGTTGGAGCTGCATGGATTTGATACGTTCCTCGAGGGTGATTCGTGCGCAGTCTCGAGCAAAGTGACCCTCCTTGCCGCACTGGTGGCAGTACACTGGCCGATTGGTTTGAGTTGCGGAGCGTTGAGGTGCAGCTGGGGTGCGGTCACTGTATGAGGAGTGTTTCCCCTGACTAGGACGGCCACGGGAGATAGTCTGGGTTCTACGAGTATTTCTATTTGTTGTCATGATGTTAACCTCTTCAATCTCGTCTCTTTGGTTATCTAGGTTTCGACTCAGTTCCTCCTGCAGTAGGAGTCCCTCAAGTTCAGGGAATAGAGGTACACGTTCCCGACCTTTCTGAATTTGACGGAACGTAGACCAACTCTTGGGCAAGCTATTGAGAGTTAGGTCCACTAGATCCTCGTCTGGGATACTGATCCCTAGGTTTGCTAGCTGGGTGACAAGTAGATTGATCTCCTGCAGGTGATCACCTATCGGTTTGCCTTCGACTAATTTTAACGAGTAGAATCGCTCTTTAAGAGACATGCGCCGTGATGAACTCCTTACATCACACATGTTTCTAAGACGATGCCATATAGCCTCAGGATCAGTAAGATGTATGACGCTAAGGATGATGGAATCTCGTACCAGTGAGATGATTATCCGACCTGCCCTGGAGCGAAGTTCTTTGTCTCGCGCCGGGTTGGTGTTGACTGCAGGTACCGGCGTAGAAGGAGATACTGGTCCGATGTTGTCCGCTGGTGCAGTTGGTGAGCTGCTCCTCGACGTTGGGTTCGTGGTTGCAGCTGGGATGCCTGCAGCAGTATTGACGCTCGACGAAGTGGCTGTTGCCAAGGATGTCTGATCGAAGTTGTCAGGTTCGATAAACCTCCAGAGACCCTCTTGCATGAGGATCATCTTGACTTTGTAACTCCAGATGACATAATTTGAAGGTCCTGCAAGTTTCATTGACTCTGGAACGTCTCTGACGCTAGGGTCCATTGATACAGGAGAAGGGAGAAGGAAGGCCAAAGAGAAAAAAAAATATTGAACTGGGAATTTTGAACGTCGACAGAACTCAACTTTCTTTCAACTACGCCGCCTAGGTCTCCTAACGGTCGTATTGAGATACTTGATAAGAAACAAAATTCTACAAGTACGCTAGCGTTGGTAACATAGACGTTCTATGACGACTAACAATAACCACGCTCTGATACCATGTTGGACAAGATGTGATCTTACAACTTGTGATCGACTGTTCTAAGTAGATGGAAAAACTAAGGTAAGCACAGGCTTTTTATACAAGCAGGTTAAACCTAATAACGTTAACCTGGTGACAGTTTCATCCATGGATGAAGCCCTAATGATCAAGTGCATTCAACACATATACCATAGGTGCCCTATGTCCATGGAAGGTGCCTATAACGCAGGCACTTACAACATAAGTATTTTATAGTTACGGAAGATGTTGATAACATAGGTACTTATAATGTCAATGCCTCAACTCCTAGGTTCGAGATCCTAGGGTCACATACTAGTAACCCCGGTACAAATCCACTTACCTTAAACCCTAAAGGACTAGCATGAGTTTTTTGGCAACATAGAACTTTTGGACAAATACATGTGACTAGAGATTTGCATATTTTAGGCTAGAATTTTAAGAGGTGGGGAAGAGGAATATCTTTCATATGCACAAAATTTCATGACATTTGGAAATATGAGTAAAAAATTATGGCCTAATATGTTACTTTTTTTCATAAATGGGCAAGCCAAGTAGATAAAAAATCACTTTTTTCATAAACAAAAATTTGAAATTGGTTTTCCAGAGTTATATATATTTGAAAATCTTTGAATCATTCCATTTTGATCAATGAGTTAAAAGTTACAAGGAGTTTTAGTTTGTAAGAAGTTATGGATTCTCTACTCTAAAATGAACTTCGAAATCCTTTATTTTGTTCAATTTTCAATATTTTTTGAAAAAAATAAAACCATTGGATGTAGATTGTTTATCACAACATTGAACCATTTGTATTGGCATTCTTCAATTCCATAATTAATCCTTAAAGATTTTGTATTTTAAATTATTCTTGACTTCTTTTCACTTACTATTTTTTTCCTATATGTTGTACAATTTCAAATGATCTAAAAATTTTCAAGCATGTGCCCAACTTGTGTTGAAGAATGAATCTAAAGAAGCACAACCATTTTGAACATATTTTCATACAAATGTGATCTTGTGAAGTGCAGCTGCCCTTTTTTTTCGCAAGGCCAAAAAAAGGGGGTATTGTCACTTCAAATGCTAATATCTTGAAATCTACCCAGTGGAAATGTCAGAATTTTTTTTCACATCTTCTCTAACCAACATACTAGAAGATTCTATAGTTACATTTGTCCAATTTTATTTTATTTTCTAAAATTTGATGCTTATCCTAGAAATGACAATTTTATTGCATTTTTGGTGAAAACTTAGTCAAATACCTTCAAGGGCTCATAAATTAATGAAAAAAACTGTGGCCAACTATTATGAATCAATCTCTAAGTGACATGCAGTATGACAAATCTTTATCAAATACGGAGTATATAATTATGTAGCCTTCAAAATAAATAAAGCTTTGATAATATGTAAAAATGGAATGAAGATTCTCTTTTCCCATACCAAAAAGAAATCTGAAAAAAAAAATTCCCCCAAATTTTGTCATCTATTTTTAGAATTATTGTTCACTCCAAGGTCCACTCCTCCCCCCAATTCCTAGCCCATCAGTACGGTAGACCCCTTTGCCTTTTGAATGGTAGGTAAGGAAATATACACAATGCCGGCACACCGCACCTTCAAGTAAGTTATGCCACTCATTAGAAGCCTTTTTTTTATTTTTAAAATTTTTGCCAACAACCATTTCCGTACCTTTTCAATGGAAAGGCCTGCTCATTCAAGTCAGCCTTTGGCATTGTGTGTGTCCTGCAAAGCCAGCACGCACATTTCGATGTCAAGGGGGAATCTTGGAGCGACCGTAGAGAACCTGAATTAATAAACTGAAGGCTACTACAGTAGCAAAGTAGCCTTCTTTTTTTCTCAAATATCTTAGATTTGACTCTCATTGCGGGTTTGGAGTAAGTACATGTTGGAGTTGGTGATAAGGTAACTACGTTACACATAAAATTACACAAACAAGCAATTCAGCATAGTTCCCACTATTATACTGGAAAAAATTTAATTCATGGGGTCTTGTTAGAAGTCAAAAGGGAATTTTAGATTCATTTAGAATGGGTTTTGGGGACATCATATGAATGCACTACAAATTTTCAAAGTGCTGAAAATAGGTGGTTCTATAATCAACCATAGGCTCTGATGAATAGTTGGAGTACATTTTAGGCAAGAATCCATAGTGATTGGTTTTAGAAAGTGGTTGAAATTAGGTATAGTTACCTAGGCAAGTTTTTTCTAGATTTGATAGTCAATGTGAGTTTAGAGTACATATTAGAATTTGTGATAGCAAGTTTTTTTTCTAGATTTGACAATTGATTTGGGTTTGGAGTACATGTTGGAATTTGTGATAGCAAGTTTTTTCTATATTTGACTGTCAAATGAATGTGGGTTTGGAGTAACATACATGTTCGAAATTTGAGGGCTGTGATTGCAAGGGGGATACCTACTGACTCTTCACCACCTTCTCATGGCAGACAAAAAATTCATTGTTGGCTGGGTAAGGTAACTAAGGTGGGAGAGCCAAGGCTAGATGCTCCTGATCATTGGCATTATAACTTGTGTCCAATTTACTCATCATCTCTGGAATCGTGAGGAGGAAGAAATTGGCAGCAAGAAGTGATGGCTTTGCAGGAAGATAACTACACCTAAAGTTGACCAAATAAGCATGCTTTCCATTATTGTATGGAATTTTCTTTTGTAAGGTTGTGTTGGTAGTCAACAGGAGATTCTAGATTCTTTTAGATTGTGTTTTTGGACATTAGATGAAGAAACTATAAATATTCAAAGTGCTGAAAATAGGTGTTTCTAAAACTGAGCCCTACGCTATCATGAAAAGTGGGAGCAAATTTTAGGCAAGAATTTGTAGGGGGTGGTTTTAGAAGAGGGTCGAAATCAAATGCAGTTATGTTACTTGGTTAAAACTATTGTTACTTGTTCTTTTCAACCCTTTCAATCTTAGAGCGACTTTATTTTGGTGAGAACAAAAATATCTATCCTATATGAAGGTTATATGAAGGTCAGATTCAGACATAAAATAAGTGTTTTTTGAAGTTTTGAAATATTGTATCTGAAATGTCCAAAAGGTTGTATAAATTTTCTTCCATATTGCAAATTTGTAGAATATTTTAAAATAAATATATGTAAAAAAATACTTATTTCACATATAAGTAACATTTTCAAGTGTAAATTCTAAAACATTTATTTAATGATCTTCATCAACTTGAAAAGATAAAACAAAGTAGAAAAAGATTTTGTAATGAAAAAAACCATCAATTGAAAAAAGTTCCCAAAAAAGACTTAACAACAAAACAATAAGAAGTGGGGTGGAAAGAAACCAAAAAAAATAATCTTTTAAGTGATAAAATCTTAAAATGTGATTTTTTGCTTGTTGAAACCATTCAACACTACAACTAAAGTATTTTGGTTGTTTGTGGTCAAATTTGACCCCAACTTACTATATGTACAAAATCTTTAACAATTATGGGATTATTGAGAACAAAGGAGTTAAAGTGGAGAATGTACCCATACCGTATTGGAAAATATGTAATAATTAGTAGCTCTACAAAAAAATTAGGACAATCCAACTTTGGTATTGTGAGAATCAAGAGTTTCCTAATAATATAGTGACGTATAAAAAGTGTGTAAATATAGGTTTGCAACACCAATTTCTTCATAAAAGATTCCCTTTGGCTTAGATAGACACTACTTTCTTGATTTATACAAAGTAATTAGCACTAAAAAATACACCTTCAATGTGTGAAAATACATGCTTTATATAATAAGCAATTGACATAGGCATATAATTAATCATCTACCCAAAATTGAATGAAGTTCAATTGTGCTTCTATTGTAATCGATTAATCCCTAATGATCCTAGGGGGTGTACTTTTAGAATGGACCAAAACTACCAAGAATTTGAGCAATTTGTTTGCTCATTTTTTCTTGAAATCAAATTGAGTGTAACCTTAGGATCTTGTAATTTCAATTGAGCATGAGAACCTCAAAAAAAATTTCAGACTACTTGATTGCCTAGTTTAATAGATATTTAAGATTGAAGTTTTATTTGGATCAATGGAAAAATAGGGTAGTGCACTTTGAAAGAGCATATTTTAGTGAGAGTATTTTGAAATGATAATCTTTTTGTGTTTTGTGTATGATAAGAGAGTTGAGAATACCTAGGTAAAATTTTACAATAGTTTGGTCATTTTTCAATTTTGGGTGGAGCTTGCAATCAATATAAGAAACCCACGTGTTGGGTGGCATTCGAAAAAACATGTAGGAACATTTTTATGACATTAATAGTCTTAGTGTAGACGCCACCTAAAATTTGTTTCTAGTAGATGGGCAAAATACATCCCAAAGTTTGAAAAAAAAATTGGTTTCAATTTGTTTTATTTTAACATAAAAGAAAACGTGGTCTTCCAAGCTCTTGATAGTGTGGCACATGGATGCCACAACGGCTCCACATGAGCATTGCATAGACAAGGAGAGCCATGTGGGAATTTTTCATTTGGCTTGTCTATAACTTGGTGGAGGAAAAAGTGACATGGTAACTACTGAGGATGATGTAGTATGCATAGTCAACACACTTTCATGCCGTCTAAGAAACTTTCTTGGATAGTATTTTTTTAATTCCAAAAAATTATAGTAGGTGTATAATAGTCATGAGTACCTTACTAGTGAATTTTGAGTCATTTTGAGCCAAATACAAAAATGATGACCAAAAAACAAATGAGCTAGAGATATGTGATAGAAAATAGTACAAGTATTTCATGCAATCATCCTTAGACTTCTTCTTAGACATTTAGACATTTTTTGAGACATCAATTGGTGCATACTATACCAATAGGATAAGCTTAGTAGAAAATAATTATTTTAAAGAAATTAAAAAATAAAATAAAAAGAATAATAAAAATTGTTGAATTCAACAAGAATTAAAAAGAACTTACTCTCTACCATCAAGAGATTTTTTTATGGCAAAATAAAAAAATTACTTTATTGAAAGTTAGTGAGAATGAAGGTTGGAGAGGACATTTTTATAATGAAATACATTGTTTGTCCATGGTCAAATAAAGAATATGGAATAATTTAAAGATGGGAGTTTGACCAATAGACATTTGGATGTTGTTCAAAAATTCTACTTTGAACACAATTCTTGCTTTAAATATCCCATATAGGTTGTTTCACTTCCTACCTCCCTACTTGTATAAAGAGCTCATCTTTTCATCCATAATGTACATCCATTATTTTCCCTTTTGTTGGAAAGTTTGCAAGATGGCTACCCTTCCCCTAAATCTTTAACATCTAGTGAGCATTTTACATCATATTGCAATAATTTTCATTGACTTATTCATAGTCAAAATGGGTTTGGTCATTGAAATGAGAGATGCTTGTAAGAAAACAAAAATGAACATATTTGTCTTATCCTTAAGCTCCTTAGATCTACCCTTCTTAAGGTAAGCAACAATGGCATTGGTTGGTTGACTTTTCAATCCACACCTAAACTTAACCCCCCCAAATGAGCCTTGAACTACACTCTGCCACTCAAATTTAAAGAATTCCACAAGGTGGAGCTTAACTTGGCATTTGATGAAACCATCGCTACTAGATTTGTAACGCAAACTATTTTCTAGAAGTAATTTTTATTGAAAAAAACTCAAAATACTTGGAAAATGCATATAATCGCCATGATACAAAAAATAATTTAAAAACATTGCTATACACAATATTGTGTGTTGTAATTCTTTACAATGACCTTCTTTCCAAAAAGTGACTATCCATATGTGCAATTTTTGTGTTTGTTTTCCTCCAAAAAAGTTTCCAATGCTATTGAAGATACTAAAGGAAAGCACATTTTACACTTCTTTCCATTTTTTATACAAAGACTAGCAAACATGCCCATGTATGAATACACATAATTGTTGCATGCCATTATATTTTCTAGATGTGATTGTTCCAATTCATTCTCTATCCAATGAATTGATAACCTCTACTTTATGCTTCACTCCTAATTCCTCTTAGATTAAGAGTTATTTTTGTTTTTCACATTGTAGAAACTAAGTTGTTGGTTGCTTCTAACCTAGAGTGTTAAACACAAAAGTGATCTTCATTTTAAGAAAATTAAAACATATCGTGGTAAATATTAACCACAAAAGCATTTCATTCACCCAAATAGATGTATTATTGGGCAAGTTCCTATCTTTGTAATTTTCACAATATTTTTGTGAAATTTTGATCTAGATTCTAGAATGTGGAGTTCTTCTAGTTTTCTAACAAGTCAATTCACAAAGAAACAAGCTTGTTGTTAAAGACTCATTTTGTTTTCAAGACTTTTCTATACTTTTGAAAAGAACCACTTTAAAAATTGAAAAGTTACTTTTCTTGTAGAATAAATCCATATCTATAAGAAAAATATATTATTCATTACATGTTGATGAGTACGATAAAAATTGATGAGTTTTGTTGAGTATGTAGCCACAAAAATTCTCTAAAACAGAATATATGAATTATTTTCATTTTCTTACTAAATTCTTAATTTTTTCAAAAACTAAATAGCCTATAAGTTTTCATATTTTGCTACAAGATCCAACCATTAGAGTTGAGTTTAGTTCAATGTTAGATTTATGAGCTATTTAATTCTCTCTATTGTCTTCTTAATTCTATGGTAGATTCAACTATTGAATATCTTAAATTGTTTGTTGGTGTATATCTTTTAAAAGAATTCAAAGCAAGAACACCTCACCAATTGCAAGATCATGAATTTCAAGAACAAGTTTTTAAAAGCCATCCTAGAGGTGAAGTTCTCTACTTTTAAAACTTTTATTAAAAAAGTATTATATGTTCAACACTTAGGTGTAGAATGCATCATGCTAAAGAAATAAATTGAGATGTCATCAAGGCTTTTTAACCCCTAAATGCCCAAAGACTATTTTTGAACTTCTTAGAGCTAAATTTTAACTAAGCAAAAGCCAAAGTTTTGATAAGTTTATCATTATTATTGAATTGTAACATTACAATCTTCAACTAGACAGAATATATATCCCTTAGAAAATTAAACACAAAAACATTAAATATGAATTTAAAGATTATACTATTTGGTCAGAAGGCAGTTAAGTACATGAATGTGAATTGAAGTCTTTTAGTGATTTTTTACATATCAAATCTAAGATTGAGGTGTTAAAATAAGAAGAGGTTAAATAATGTAATATGTATTACTATAATCAATTTATAACTTTTCAAAATATATAGATTCATATTTTTTAAATGAATTTCCAATGTAGTTTTGTCCCCAAGATCACATGTGTATTTGTGGCTCACCTCCAAGAGCCTTTAACACTAAGGATTTAAGATTTGCAATGCACACCCTTGCACAAAATCTTGAATAGAAAAATTGTAGATATTTTTTTCATTAGATCTTTTGATGATAATAGTAGACTTTGAAGGAGATTCAATACAAAAAAAAATACAAAAAAAAGATAATTTTATAAGAGTTTGTTTTGACTTCAAACTTTGATAGGGGTTAACAATAAATACTTCATATACAATTTGTTTTGGATATATTTTATCCAAAAATTAATGTTTAGCACTTAGAAGACTTTGTGGTAACAAAGGATTCCTTATTTGTTATCTAGTAAACTAAAAAAATAGAGCCTAATAACATATATAGTGATGAGTGTCACACTACTTAGAAACATCTGTGTAGAGGTCTCAAAAAATAGAGTTTTGGGTTGATAATTTTTGTTAAATTATTTTACAATGAGTAGCTCCACTGTAATTTTCACAAGTAGTGGAACTACTTTAGATTGATTCACCATACAAATGTAGAATTAATAGAGATCAACAAATGATGTAAGTGTATAGAACCAAAAATTTAGCCAAGCAAAGGGTTTGGCATTGAAAACAACTCATGCAACTAAACAAAGGTATAGAGCCTATTTGTAGATAATGCTAAGTTATTGTCTAGGTTTAGAGGCTTGTACATCCAATAACTTTGAAAGTGACTCACTCTAAAGACAACCAAGCTAAGTACAATGCCAAATTTGGATTGAATATCATGAGCCATTGACAAAGGTACACCTACACTAATAACCATTCTTCTACTACTCTAGAGTTTTATATGTCGTGTGATATCCCTATAGCCTTCACCCCAATACCCAATCAAGGACCATTACACAAAGTATTTAAATTAGGCAATCAATGAATTTGAGGCAATTATCCTAACAATTTTGAATGCACACCTTGTCAAAGGTCTTCATGCCTAAACCCTCAAATCCCCAATCCAACTCAGTCCTCTCCAATCCTATTTTAGTCCAACTAACTATATTTGTAGTCAACACTCTAAAATCATGTTGCTAGAAGAGATGACACCATCATTTGATTGGTAGTTTTGTCTTTCTTCAAGTACTATCTTCAAAATTGTACCAAGTGTAAGAAGACAAAACCTTCTACAAATGTTGCCCAAAATATTTCTCCAGGAATACATTCAAGAATTCTATGACATTACTTTGTAGTGCTCTCATATTTACTACAGGGTAGGCATTACTTTCAAAATATGAAGAATACAATGGATACTTTAGAGTTAAAGAATGACCTTTGCAACTTAATTTTGAACACTTTGTACAAGATTTAAAAGCTTTAGACATCTTCAAATCTTACTCTTACATTTATTCTAGACTTGAGAATGAATAGAGAGCCAAACTATATTTGATTGAATGAAAAATGATAAGATTAGGTTGACTTACACCTTGTATGAAATCCACTCCCCCCCTTCTCATATTTTCCACCAAGTAACATTGATTTTTCCTAATAGTGTCTATGACACTAATTTACGAAAGTCACAATATTTTGAATTGGTGCAGGTTAATATAATACCAAATTGTACCAATTTACACAAAAATAAAATTTTGTGGTGATGCTACTTTTCATCGTGATACTAATCCCCCCCAAACTATTATTACAAATAGTTGTTGGTTTTCTTTTCTTCCCTGGATGTTTTGGCCCTCCAAGTATGACAAAATTGTACTTCAATCTGCAATTTTGCACACTCAAATTGAACTTCTGCTTTGGGGGTGTACATCCTTGACTCTTCTTCAGCTGTCCATCTTGACATGAATGTCCACCCAACTGTGACAAGATTTGTTGTCAATGATCAAAATATGACACATTTCCACTTCTGGTGCTTCAGGTGGTAGATCAGTTGTTCCATCAGGGCCATCTAAAGGTGTACAAGGTGGGTTCTGTACCTCCGAAACCGACACTTTTTGTTACTTTCCCTATTTAGGATTATAATAGAATTGGTACAATTTTCATTGATTTTCTTGATGGCAAGTGAAAGGAGGTTTCAATGCATCAAAGAACCGCAGCATTTGGAAATGGTATGTGAAAGTTAGGAAGGGTAAAAAAATTGGGGTAGAGGTTCTCAAATCATTTCTTTCACATAGGTACATATTGATTTTGGAGATGCACACAACATGATGATGGTGGTTTTAGAAAGGATGTGATTTTGAGTGTACCCACCTTACAATATAGGGGGTATGATACCCCCCCCCCGTGTTCTACTTTTAAACTATAAACCTTACAAATGAAGACATTGTTGAATACTTGATAAAGCTAGCCTAGTATGGAATTGGATATTGGCAAAGAAATCCCGCATGCTAAAATAGATTTCAATTGTAGTTGCACTTAGCTTGCAAGATTAAACCCTAAATGCCCAAATTGCATTTTTTGGCAACATAGTGATTTTGGACAGCTCACTATGAACGGAGTTTTTATTCTTTTTCTTCGAAGTTTTCATACAATATGTGCCTGAGGAGTAGATTTAAGGCACAAAATTTTTCATAACTTTTGATTACGTGGTTCAAAAGTTATTGTATGATATGTCATTTTCATTACATCACAAAGTTTAGAACCTATGGTTTGTCAATGGTTATCATGTGGTTATCATTGTTTCATAGGTTCATGTAGCCAACTTACCTTGAAAAATGAATCCAAAGAAGCATCATCAATTTGTAATTTTTTTCATAAAATTGTAACCTTATGAAATGTAGCTCCTCGGTTTTTTGTAGGGCCAAAAAAAAATCTGTCCATTCAAATCCTAACATCTTGCAATCTACATAATGAAAATTTCTGAAATTTTTTCCACAACTTCTCAAACCAGTGTACTACAAGATCCTATGGTTACATATGTCCTAAAATGTTTTTTTTTCTAAAATTTGATACTTGTACCAGAAATGGAAGTTTGGGAGCATTTTTGGTGAAAACATAGTCAAATTCATTTAGGGTTTGAAGTGCAAGAATTTCCATAAAATTGTAATGACTCCGCTGGTTGATTTAAATAATGTGTTATACACTATTTATTTTACATTGCATATTTTTACTAGATTTTTAAAAATATATAAAAAAAAATGTTTAGTGGCTACTGAGAGAATAGGGGAATATCTTAACCCCTAAAGGACGAGGCACATTTTGGACACAAGCTGTTAAAAACTGCCACTTCTTAGAACAGTAAGAAAAAAATGAAAAAAAAATGTTTTTTTTCAAAATTCAACCGTACAAATTTGTACTAGACTACTATGGGAATATGTGAAAAAAAATTCAGAAACTTTGACCGCACGGATTGAAAGATTATGACGTTCGAAGTTAGAAGAAAAAGTTTTTTTTTGACCCTGCCCGACAGGGCCAGCAAACTTTAACTCCTGCAAAAGTGAGATTTTTACACTATACATGGTTAGTTTTTTTTTACATTTGTATCTGAAATCATGTAAATTACATACCTGTAAAATTTCAGAAGTAAAGGAGGAGTTTTGCAAAAGCTGCCCGATTAAAAAAAATTGGGGGGGGCAGCATAACTTTTGATCCGAGCATCTGATCGAAAAAAAATTATATTCCCACTTAGGGGGTACATGCTTACACCTTGTGTCAAAAATATGTGAACATCCAACCAAAATTGACTTCATAGGAACCTACCCGGATTTCAATTGTCCGTTCAACGGACAATTGTCCTTTAGGGGTTAATTTACAAAAGTTGTTAAAAAGTTGAAAATAAAATTCTTTTTAGTAGTTAATTGTGATATAAAACAATTAGTGCAATTCCTGTGCACTTATTGAATTAACTTGTGTAGTAAAATATTCCTCATCTTAAATTCTCCATGGTCACAAAAAAAAGTATTCACTCAAGTTTTAAAGTCTTAAGTCATTCACATAATTTTACTTACTAAAAACAAGATATTAGGGGTTGTCACCAGGGCTTTTTTTTCTGGCGAAATTTCGCCAGATCTGTCAGAATCTGACCAATGTGACTCTGTCCCTCCAAAATCTGGCCTCTGCAGTGAAGCCAGCACAGGGGACACTAGTCCAAAAAAAAAGCCCTGGTTGTCACACCTTCTCCGAGAACCAAACTTTGATGAAGAATGAGAAGTTGGTGAAAGAAAAAGGGAGCCAATGGGTAGTGGGTTTGCATGAAGAAGGTGTGATACCCCTTCTTGGTGTGTGGAACCTAGAGAATGGAACTTCGGAGAATGGGTTTATGTGTAAAGCCAGATGGGATAATTCTACAAGGTTGGGGATCCAACCACTACAAGCTCTACAACCACCGAGGTCTCCATCCATTATTCACCTCTGGAGGGGAATAAAAAAAATGGATAACATTTTGAATGAGAAGAATATTCTCTACCAAAGAGACCATAGAAAGCGAATGGGGAGCCACGTCTCCATTCTCTAGAAAATGGGGACACAAAGAAGAAGGCGTGACAACCCTTATTGTAGATAGAATTTTTTGGTTAGTAGATTCCAATAAGGCATTATTGGCGGTTGGAAGGAAGACTAATGTAGTAACTACATACTTTCTAGAGAGATTGTATATTTTATGGAGAGTCCCAATTCACAACTTTGAAGTCATAGTAGAATGTATTGTTAGGCATTGTTAGTAAGTTGTCTTGTGTTTTTGAGTGTACCCACTCGATGAGACCAAGCCTCAATTAATAAAATTAAAATCATGCACCCTAGTCTATTTTTTAATTTTATGTTTTCAAAATACATTTAGGAATCAAAATACCAATATCCACTCAACTTGTTAATAAAGATGTTGGATAATATGTGTCCTTATAAACAACTATATCCATCTCCATATCTATGTAAATGGTTCCTATATTTGCATCCTCATCTAGCTCAACTAAACTCCACCATGCCATTGGATTCTTTCATTTTAATAATTTTTAACCGCCCCTCCCAATCCATTCTCTAAATAAAATGGATTGCATGAGTTTTTTAAAGAATGCATTAGCTCGTTTTCAAACTTCAACTACATAATAATTGGAATGCATTATAGAATACTAAAACAATTCAATATCTAATGGGACTTAAAAGGAAGTATTAAGAAAGATTTGTTTTGAAGATCATGCTTGAGTCATAAGAGATACCATAGCTTCTATAGAGAATTGTATTCCAATTGTTTTGGTATGTGTGTTTCAATAGTTTCAATAAGTTTTCAATCATAGAAATTCTATTTATAGTTTTTGGAGACACCTAGAAGCAAACATGTCTTCTTTTGTAATCTTCAACAACATTCCACTAAATAATTTTTGATAATTTAAAGTAAAATTATTTTTTGATAATTTTTCCCATTTTTTTTCAACCCAGTTTCAAGCATGTTGACTAAGCTACACAAGTTTTGAGGCACAAGTATTTTTGAATAAAAATTGTGAAAGACAAATCTTCTTCTTTTATAAAGACTAACAAAATTTAGTTTTTAAAGTTTAAGCAATATTTATCTTACAGTTGGTGAGAATTTCTACTCCAAAATTTTAGAAGATATATTATAAAAAAGCTAAAAGATCCTACACTTGGATTCATTTAAAAAAAGCTCAAAATAAAGTGAATTAATATGCTAGATAAAATTTAGGAGCATAGTCGTGTTTCCAAAGAATTAAAGAACAATTTCTACATATGAAATTTAGTTTCAAAAGAATATTCTATGAATGTGACAAGGACTTGTAACCAAAATCAAGAATTATTCATCAATGATTTGGTATGAAATACAAAACTTAAAGGAATTATTTCGGAATTGTAGGCAACCAATGTTTCCACGGGAATGATGCCAAGTAAATTATAATTCATTAAGACACACTTTGGAATTTTGCCCTAGGATTTGAATCCTTACTCTCAATATTAGGATCTTTGGATTTTGGCTTAAACCCTAGTATAACTGTCCCATACACAACATTTAATACCTGTCAATTTCACATAGTTTGAGGTGGAATCAACACATGAAATTATTTTTGACATGCTGACCGTTGTAAAACAAGAAGTATTTTAAAGAAAAAATGATAATTTGTTGAATACATATGAGTGTACTGTAAATTTGAAAAATTCAACTACACAATGTAACCCAAACTGTTCTTTCCATTCATGTATGCAAGCTCTACATTTTAAACTTCCTTTTTTCTACATATTTTCAAGATTGGTTTTTTAAGGTACAATGAACATTGGAAATAGGTGCCTTCACCTCATAGCATCCCAACCAATTCTTTCCTATCTCTATCTCCATCTAAATATAGGTGGGAACATATATAGGGATAGGGAATGCTCTTCCCCACAAGTGTTGCTCAATAAGTTACCACCATCATACCATCATTGTTATACCAAAAGGTAACATACCCAAAGGTGATATACAAAAAGGTAAATACAGAGAAAGGTGATTCTACTATCATTGATACACAAAAAGGAAATTCTACATTCAATGTATATGCTCCCGTATACCGAATCTTGGGTCCTATGTCCCCTAGATTTTTATGAATAGAAGACCTTGGTGGGAGGGTTCCTTCCCTGACTGAACGAAATACATCTGGATAGAGAGGAGTAACTTAAGTACCTCTGGTGGGGATGCTCTTAGCCATGCCATGCCAGGCATAGTAAACTGACCCCAGCATCCTCTTCCCTACAAAGTTTTTTTACAGGCATGATGACCGCCCCCCCCCCCCCCTTGTGGCCATGGGATTCCATGGGGTTTCACAACAATGGAGTTCCTCCTGCCTGCTCAGCTGCTCGGCCGGCACAGCCTAGACAGTTCATCACTGAATGATGTCCATCAATCCAATCAACCCACCATCCGTCATCTGTCTGTCCGTCTGTCTGTCCATGTCCACGAAATCCTCTCCACCTTTGAGTGTTGATGTGGTGCTCTCACCAGGCAATTCATGGTTTCACATGATTTGGCTGTTGAGCGTGACCAAGTCTATAATTTGGGTTTGCATCAATCAGAACGAGAGAGACAGCCACCGCACCACACAGCACAGCAGCGACTGCACAGGCAAAAACCATGGAACTGAACTTGGGGTAACTTATTGCCCCTGTTGGCGTTGGTATATTCCATTCCTGCTGTTGGGCAATATTCATTTTCATATTCATGAGTGGTTTCTGAAATTTGTTGGTGGGTGGGGGAGCTCCGTTGTCAATTCTCTGCTACATTGTTGGCTGTGGTTTGACCAAAAAGTTTTTGGATTGGATACTACAAGTCATCAAAACAATGTTACTCATGTACAAGCTGCAAACTCAATGTTGGATAGAATAGAAATCATTTCATTGGGTTTACCCCTAAAGTTCTCAGTGGTGGATTTGGGGTGGGGGGGTGGGGGTGGGGGTGGGGGGGGTTGAAACACATGGATGATTTCCATTGCAAACAGAAACAATATAGTGAACCAGAGGCCAAGACCCCCGCAAAAATATTTTTACATTTTCAGTCAACTACAGACTAGGCACAGCATGTCAGTGGTGTTTTGAGACTCCAAACGGCTTCAAATTACTACTTCCCAAAGCAAAATCAAATCTTCATATTAATATGTTCTTTAATCCCTAGAGTCCTAAGGCTTTTTCTCTCGCAAAAAACACTCAAAATTGCCATTTCTATTGCAAAGAGCAAAAAAATTTTAACACGATTTTTTGGGAATCAAGACCTATTATTTTTTCTTATGTTTCAAAAGATTGTGATGAATGTTTGGACCGTACAAGCCTGACCAGAATCCATTTTGTTTCTTGTAGGGGACAATGGGTCTTTAGGGGTTGGTCCAAGATTGCTCAAGGGCATCTCATCTATGCACTTGGTCAAACTTCATTGTTTTTCTATGTGAAAATTCATGTTTCGAAATTTTTTATTTTTTTTCATGAAGTATTATGTATCTGCTGAAATTTTTCATCATTTTTTTCATAACTAAAAACATTGAAATGAGTTTTATATGATTTAACTGTACCTGTAATGCTTCATTCAAGCAGGCTTGTGACCAAAGTTTCTATTTCTCCTTGAATAAGTTACATCTAAGTTAAGCTTGATCATAAAATCAAAACATGGAAAATCTGTATATTTGGGGGGCCCATAAGACTTTACAGAACCCATGTGGAAATGTCCTTCATTCAGACTTGAATAGATGCCTCAAATAAACTATGATCATGCAGATAGTGATGCCATAAGTCAATACTCAATAACTTAAACATTGTTCTTCATAGGATGAGAATATTTATAATTTGGTAACTTAACCTGAAACAAGGTATCAATCACTTAAAAAGAAAATAAATTATGCCTCCTTTTATCAAGAATTGTAATTGTTGTCTGTACAACTAATTACTCAAAAATTTCTTCCCGGTCCAAAATTATCTATAAGTTATGTGTGGAAGACATGTTCTTAATATCCAAGATTTTGTAATTTACAATTTACAATAAAATACTTGTGACTCAATTACTATGAACCCATAGTAATTTCATTTAAGATATAATCAGAAATCTCAACTTGTTTGAGGCAGACTAGAAAAGATTTTGTAGTGGTCATTGATAAAACCTCCAAATTGCCCTTGTCATATCTTCATTGTTTCTCTCCTTCACTTGAAAGCCAACACGTGAAGGGACTCATGTGTAAATAGAGATATACAGAGTTTTAAATACATGGATATGTACAAACATATTGGTTTTAGAATGTTGTTCTTTTAACAAGGAAAGAGTGTATCCACGATTCAAAGAGCCAACAAGGAATGAATGTTGATTTCCAATCAAGGGTATTGCTTTAATGTATACTATATGCAATAGACCATTTTTAGAACACAAAGACTTGTATTTCACCCCTCTAGTGAACACAAATAGGAAGTCATTTGCTTCTCACTTCAAGAAATCATAACTAATTCTACATAACTATAAAATTGATGTGAAAAAAGTCTTGTCTTCATTGTTTCACTTTGTCTTGCAATGAAAATTTCCAATAATATTTTTCTTATTAATCCCAAGTAACTCCATGCCCTTAAAGGATCAATGTTAGCATCTACTACTGTTAGATGGAATTTTGTGCAAAGTTAGAATCAAAAAACGAATTTTCAGTTTTTTCAAATCAAAATTACTTTGTTGACTTTCATGATATTTATAATTCTTTATAAATAGGGAGAAATTTGCATTTTAGGAGGAATTTTGTTTTGTTGTCAAACTAAAAACAACCATAAAGCTCGAGTCCATTGTTTAAATTCATTTCTTGAAGTTGGAAAGTTGCTTCTCCCACTTTTCATGAACCTCTTCCTATAATTTTGGTAGTCAAAATTTTTGATTCCCCTCTTTCAAATATTGCCCCCCCCCTCCTTTACAAAATTCTAGAAAACATGTTGTCCTTCTAGAAAAGTTTGACTATTCTTATACACCAATAGAAACAAGGGCCACATAGATTACAAAAAAGAACCATGAAAAGACCCCAAATGACCAACTTGACTAGCTAGAGATCTTTGGGGGCACATTTTTTAAGTCAATATGGCCCATATTTCTACTAGTGGTACCTAGAAGTCCACCCTTTGAGCATTCTTTCCATTGAATATTTTACATGTTTATTCTCAAAACTTCTTCAATGAATATTAATTATCAGATGAAGTGCAATCATTGATCATCCAATCAAACAACTAATGGTTAAGCATTCAATGATATTGGTGCATGATTGCAGAGCCTTGAACCTAAGAGCCTACAACCATTTGAAGGTGTTTATAACATATGTATTTATAACATGGAAAGAATCTATAACCTAGGTACCTATTGTATAACATTGACACTTTTAAATATAGAAGGTGTTTATAATATAGACCCCTAGGCTTATAGATTCTATGCTCATACTAGCATTTCCCATTGAGCATTTAGGGGTGAAATTGGCTCAACCTATAGGAGGTGCTCCTTGTTTTACTGTACCACAATTTTGGTGTGTTTAATGTATTGGTTCTTGTCAACAAGTCCATAGAGAGGGATAGAACAATGTTAGGGGAAAACCTCTAGTTAATTCATTGTTAGCTGATGCCTTTTGGAAAAAATAGTTAGTTGACGTGTGAAATTGTAGGATCCAAAATTGGTAGGATTGGCAACCAACAAGTGTGCAAAAATAAAAGGTGAATATGCAGTTGTCACTTTAATGAAATGGTTACAATTAGCTATTTGTCATTTTGAATCCCAAGGCTAATACATGGGTTGCTAGAGGTGGATATGTTCTTAGACAAGGCAAGTATTACTTTAAAGTTGGTTGTTGATGGACTTGGAGTGTTTGGACAAGAAAGAGGTGGGTATCGCTTTAGAGTTGGTTGTTGAAGGACTTAGAGTATTTAGACAAGGCAAGGATGGGTATGACTTTTGGATTGGCTATTGAGGTTTTCAGAGTGCTTGGACAAGACTAGGATAGGTATAGCTTTAGGATTGGTTGTGACATCCAACCTTTGTTCCATTGTCCATGCCTACCCAATGTTACAAAATTTGAAATTTAGTTTCAAATCTGCATATATCCGAAAGAAAATTGTAACTTTTGCAAATTTGAAGTTGAAAGAAAGTGGTTGGTGAGAATTTGGTACTCTAGGAAATAAATTGGGAGATTGGAGATTTTGATAAGGAGAGGCTGTGTTGTTGGTGCCCTTGGAAAAAAATTCAGTCTCCTTATACTCCAATGAATAGACCCATTAGAGTAAACTTGCCATATACTACACACATCTAAAAAACACCAAAAAACATACAACAATTGTTGTCATTTATTGAATACTAACCACATGATTCAACTACCAATTTAATTGATGGGAACAAAATGTTGCATCAACATCCAATGATCATGCATTGTGCAGTGAAGGTTTGTATGGAATTTTTAACTAGATTTTAGCTTCATCATCTTTAAGTTGCCCTAAAATTTGCATGAAAAAATCTTTTTGCGTCTTGTTTTTCAAAAGTGAAGCTTAACATAACATTTCATAATCCCGCCAAATTTCAAAACATCCAAATCTCTATATTTCTATTTAAGTAGAGAAGGATTTAAATTTTGTTTTGTGTGGTGATTGACAAGTTTACTCTACCAGAGGGACCTCTACAAACTTTCCAACATTGGAATGTTGGGGTGGGGTAGGGAAGACACATGTGGAACAAACTAGTTGTTTGCGTGTTGTTCTGTTCATGAATGAGAGCATCCCCACCCGTCTTGCTAAATGGATGAACTTGTTAAGAGGCCGGGCCAAAAGCCTTGAGTGGCTTACAAAATTGGGGTGTTTTGCAAGCCAAAGCTTGGCTTGCAAACCTCATGAGACAAGAGCATCGGCACTTTCCCCTAAAGCACGGACCCTCAACACTATAGCCCATTGGATGGACCTTGGAAAGTGGTCTGAATCGGGGAACTTATAGCATGCTATTGGTGGGGCGGTTTGGCTTGCAAATTGGATGGCCCTGCAAATTGCAAGCCAAATCACCCTGCATTTTACAAGGCTGGTGGTGATGCTCTGATGAGCCCGTCAAGTAATGATCACGTATTCCCCTCACCTGCAAGTGGCGCTGGACGGACCTTGGAGCGCCGGAGGAATAGCGGCACCGACGTGAGAACTCCACTTGACCACGTTTCCCAGGACCACCCTGCCAGCAGGAAGATGAAAAACATCCACCCAGGATGAGCCCCTGTGGATGAGAAACGCCCACGAGAAAAAGTGTAGGGGTGTGTGTGTGGACGGAGCCCATATCCCTGTGTGAACGGAGTCTCTGCGGACACCAAAAAGGAGCCCCAGCCAGACCCCGCTCCTGATTCGGGGGCTGCGCATTATCTGAAATCCCACTTGAATTGTCCAAAATTAGCCTTTACGAAGGGCAGACTGCCCTACCCTACCCTACCCTAGTAACCTTAGCTTGTAACCCTACCCTAGGTTAGCCTCGGGGGTCAGGGTCAGGGCCAGGGCCAGGGCTAGGACTAGGTGGGGGGTAATCATCGGAGAGCGTGCCCCCCCTCAGTTTGAGGATAAAGGATTTTCTCTGTATAAATTGTGCCTTCTGGCCTCGATTGGCTTTCATCAATGTGGCCTCCCTTTTCAAGTGGAAAAAAATAATGAGGGAAAGTGGTAAAAAAGGGGGCTGCAATTGGGGGACATGTTGTTGGGGAATTTGGGTTCACCCAGACGGACGGAGGGACGGGCCTCCTTTATAATGAAAAGGTGGTCCAGTCCAGACTCCAGACTGGATTACGGGAACGGATTGCTTGAGTTGTCCGGGTTAAGCCTTTTTAAGCCCTACCTGCTGGGAATAACTTAATAATAAACATTGGGTTCCAAATCCAAAGTTATTGCGCTAATGAACAGTGGAGATTGGGCTTGTCCTGTAGTTTGCATCATGGTCGTCGTTGTGCATGGAGGGAGGGAAAACTATCAGATGGAAGGAAGGAAGGAAGGAGGTCATCAGCTCCTCAAATTGGTCCGGTCTGAAAAGATGGGTGGGAGGGAGCTTGCTTGGTTCCTATTATTGCACTCCCAAAGTCGGATTCTCTTCAGTCATGGTGGGAGTCAAAAGGGGATTCAAGATTCTCTTATTAGAATGCATATTTCGGTCACCCCTAGGAATAAATTCGGAATTTTGAAAGTGTATCATGATGATCACCCATTTGGGACCATTCAACCCCTAAATGCCGAGGCGGATGTTTTTTGTCTGATGAATGACAAGGAATTCTCATGTATAGGATAGAATTGCAACTATTCATCCTCAAAATTAGGGGTGAAAAGGGAAGATCTTCAACAATAGTTTGACTCCTAATGAGTATTTTTGATTTTTTTAAAGTAGATGATGTCACACGGTTCTAAAATGCTTGATTTCCATGAGCACCATCCGGGCATTCAAGGGTTAAGGAATTCTACATATGTGCAGCATGGAGAAGATTGAGGAAAAAATTTCTCCATACAAAGAAATAGATTTCAAAAAGAGTTCATAATTTTCACAAAATTACTATGAATTTTTTTCATGAAGATTTTGTTTGCATTGTTCTTGTTATATAGGCAAACCAATTTCCAACCACATGATGGTTAGAAAATCAATGTAACTGATCATTGTAGCTTTTAATGTACATGTTGTGATCATTGTATGCTATCAATGTTCATCTCCCCGATATTTCTATTGCTTCTACTGTTCCTATTGTATATGAACTATCACCTACATCATAATTAATCAAAAATCAACAATCTTACTTGCAAGAATGGGAGGTTGGTCGGAAATGGGTGATCTCCCTTAGATAATTATAGATATGTATAGGGGATCCACAATTGATTATCCTACATGAAGGTCCAATTTGCCATAAATTAAGTCATTTTTGAAGAAAAATGCCACGTGTCATCTTGTGAATGGTGTGAGGTGGCGTGGCCCCTTGAGAATTTGACGTGGTAATTCAATTTCGATATTTGAATGCCAAATGTGACCTTCATGTATAGTTAGGCTTTCACAAATATAAATTTTTAGCAATTTTTTGTAGATGTTGGTTTTGGAAATAGGTCACAATTAGGTATAATGAATGTGTATATGTCTAGACTTGCAAATAACTTTAGATAACCATGTTCCATATTTAGAAATCAATCTCTAGATTTTTGGAATCTAAAATGTTTATTCTTTATAAGTCTATGATCAATTTTGGATAAACATTTTTTTTCACACTTTGAAAACTCTCATTTTATCATATAGTGTCCAAAAAAGGCATATGAAAGATTTTTGGTGTTCCCTTTTGACTCTTGCCAAAATCTAACTAAAAAATTAGAAAACTTATTAGTAGTAATTACACTCACATGTTTATTCAAACAATTATAGGGCTTCATCCAATGAATTATGGAATCTAAAAGATCAAAACATTGAATGGGGAATTAGAAGGTGCAGACAAGGTGACGAGTAGCACCAAAATTCTATACTAGACTCATTTTTTTGAAAGGGTTGGAGTATTTTAAGGTACTCTTTACAAGTTGGAGAACCATTTTAGCCCAACTCTATAAGCTAGCTCGACCCAATTTTTACATGTGAAGGGGGGCAATGATCTTAGGGCCTCTTCACACTACAGCCTTCCAAGTCGAGAGGCCATGGGATTGAGTGGCCAAATGTTGGAGAGAGTCCAAGGAAATGGACAATAAAATATAGGAATTAGAACCTTTCGTTGGCCATAATGTGAAGCTTTCAAAGGCCAAGGCCAAGCCTAAAGTCCAAATGTATACCATTTGTTCAACTTCTATCCTTCTCTTTCTACATCAATCCATCCAATTTTTGAAATTATCCATGAAACTTCACTCTATGCCTAAGTATCTTCAAGCAAAAGATAAAAAACCCAATAGAGGAGTCAAAAATGGCTTTGGGAAAAAAATCACAATGCATACTCTTATCATCAAATAAGGAATATGAAGGGTATAAATGAAATAAGGTGTCATTGGTCATTGAGGGGAAGGAAGTTCATCAACCCCCAATGGTAATAAATAACAAATAACAAATTTTGGGTTTCTAAAATGTGATACTAATAGACTCTTGACCTCGTGCCGTAGTGTGTAGTGGCCCTTAATGATTGTAGGCAAATAAGCGTGTAATTAAGTAAAAATCAATAAGAAGATACCAAGTTTTGTAATAGTACACATGTTTCGCATGTATTAAACATATATCTAGAAGTATTGACAAGTTAGCAATTGATATAATATTATAAATGGGAATGACTAGAATAGAATAAATAGATATAAATAGATAATAGGTATAAATAGAATAGAAGGCAAATGGATGATAAGACAATCACCCTACTATGTCCCAAAAGATTCCTCAAATATTAGTGCACTTTGGTAAAAAAAACTTGGTTATAAAAATATGTAGCATTAGCTTGAAAAATAAAATAAGGCATGTGTATATATCAACTATAAATCAATTGGAGAGTTAAATTTCAATTCAATGAAGAAATTAATTTTAAATTAAAGATTTTGAATTTTGAAACTCCCATTGTAATATCAAATTCACCAATTCCTATCCAAACTTCAATTGTAAAAATTGAAATTATTTTATTTTGATTTAAATATTAAAAAATTTATGCTCTTAAAGCATCTTATTTTCAAGGAAATTTGAAAAATCCATCAAAAAGGTACTTTAAAATAGGCAATTTTTTACAACAAGCTTATACTATATTACTATTCATTTACAAACTAAATTCGTTCCAAAAAAAATTCATTTTTTGAAGTTTTTTATTTTCACATGTGACAATATTAAGAAAAGAAAAAGTATAACTCAAAATTCCATCAAAAATTATCATTTTTATGAATCTTTAGGTATACCACTACACATGACATGCAAAAGTGGAATATTTCATTCTTCAGGTTGGAAACTCACAATTAACTCACTCAAAATCTAAGTAGGAATCACAATATACACCTGTGTTTGGGAGAATCGCTGATTACTTCATTGTTAGCTGTTAAAATTGGGGAAAAAAAACAGTTGCAATTTGAAAAAAACAAACCCAGAAATAATCGATGAAAAAATTAATATAATTTATAATTTCTATTTGGAGTAAAAAATAGGGACAAAACCCAACAGACTCCTTATTTGACAAAACAGTGCAGTATGAGAATTGTAGGAAAATAGCTAGTAAAATTCAAATAATACCCAGAACACTGAAATACCATACCCATCATAATTCAAGATGTACCAGTATCTATAGAGGGTATTGTAAGGCAACTGAGTTATATACTCTGTACCTTTTTTTTCCTCCTTTGGACGGAAGAGCATAGTTGTCCATTGCAACCAGACAGGTACTTGTGGATCCAGAGCAAACAACAAAGTCTCCAAAATGATGGCATGACGACGACGACGACGACGGAGACACGGAGCCTCCCGTGACATCAGCACAGGAAGTACAGGTGAAGTCATTGCTCTGCATCAATCTAGTGAAACTTAGACCCCCTCGTCTCCCCCCGTCCCCCTTGTACTCTGAATTGATGCTCTGATCAGTATATGATGAGAGCAGTCCATTATGAAGAATCCAGAAGGCCACTTATCTTTGGTAAGTTATGCACTCTGCAGCCGCAGCACTTGGCACTGCACTATGTTACACTCGACCTGCGATCCCTAATAACATCTCTGGCAGTCCTCTAATTGCACATTCCACATTCCTTCAGTAAGTTATAACTTATCCGTAGAATTTGTCATGTTATGAACACGTATGATTGGGCAATTTCCACGCGGGAAATATTCTGAACTTGCATGATCATAGTGCTGAGTGGTACCTTAGAAGTGGACCATTGATCCCTGGCTCCCAAAGACGGGTCATTAAGAAGAGGTTTGATGAGAGTACGACTGGACACATGCAGGCAAGCGACGTGTAGAAATACTTGGCATATTATTAAACCCTGAAATGTCGTCACGTACGTTTCGTGTGCAATGGATGACAAAGAATCTTCTTATGTAGGACAAAAGTGCAATTGTTCATCCTTGGAATTTTGTGCAAAAAGGAAAGATCTTGCATATAGTAGTTTGACTTCTAATGAGTACTTTTATTTATTTTTGTTGAAGTAGATGATTTCACATGGTTCTAGAAGCGATGATTTTCATAGTCACTAGTTCATCCTTTGAGGATGAAGCCCTTAAACGTTCGATTGGTGACCATGGAAATCATCCCTTTTGATACAATGTGACATCATCTACTTTAAAAATAAATAAAAGTACTTATTAGAGGTCAAACTTTGGTGCAAGATCTCTCCTTTTTCCACAAAATTTTAAGGATGAACAATTGCACTTCTATCCTATATAGGAAGATTCTTTGTCATCCATCTGACAAAAAATGTCCTCAACGTTGTTTAAGGGTTAAGATACTGAGCTCAAGTTGGGGGGTAGGTAACCACACCTAAAATCAACCTCTCTTAAAAATTGACATTCACTTTTGAAGGTAAACCGAAGGAAGATACCTAAAATAGTGAGCATCAAAAAGACAAGTGTAAGGTGGAGTTGGAAAAGGGGGGGGGGGTTGTGAGGAGCTCTATTTATAGTTTTGTGGAGGTAGCAAGCTTAATTTCAATTGGTCGATTTGGAGTACACTTTCTATTGTTTTAACTTCTTTTCTATGATATTTTTCGGATACTACAAGTGTGTCATTTCTTAATGTGCATCAAATGGATTTGGGCATCACCCACATTACACTTTCAGCTTCCTACACCTTGCATCTTTGAAGATTTGTAACTAATTCACAATGCTTCCAAAAAGAGTGGAACTACTTGCATTTGGGTTCATAGTCCTTCACCAATGTGCAAAAATTGTTGTTCATTTTGTAGAGAATATTGGTAACGCTATAGAGCTTATTTGTGCAATTTTAGGTGTAGTTACATGAATAAGAAATTTGCATTGACAGAATTAATGCAATTTGTAATGGAAATACTAATCAGTAAGGGGACAATTATAAATTTGACCATTCAAGGGGTGATGTGGTGAAACCCTTAATTTGATAAAGAAGGTCATTGAAAGAATTTTGAACCATGTAAAGAGTATTTTAACATGCTCCATTCACTCTTTAAACAAGTTAAAATTATGTTTATTATTATTTTTTTAAAGGGCATTAAGGTGAACTACCCCATTCCAAACCAAATAGGGACAAGCCCATTGTGGGCTAAATTTGATTAGTGGTGTACATTCAAATTCTAAAATGTAAACCACTAACATAATTTATCCCACTATGGGTTTGCTCCCATTTGGTTTGGAATCGGGTAGTTTACCTTATATGAGATAGCTAGAGAAGCAATCATAAAAGACACTTATCTTTGTCGAAGAGGATTCAAGAAAGGAAACCAAAAAAAGACACAAATATGTGTATGTGTCACCAATTGTCCATGTGAACTCAAATGTCAATTCTTAAACAATGAGAACATTCAATTGTGATCTCAAATGTCATAGTAGCAAGTCCCTTTTCCCATATAAGCATGCCCAATTGGTGAGGAAAAAATTTAGAGATCTGACAACTCCTTCATGGATTCAAAATACTTCTAAAAAATATAATGAAGTCCCCTTTAGAACAATCAAGTTTGGTTGGAATACTTCTGTAGTCCTTCAAATTCAAATACTCCTACTTTTCAAAAAAAGAAATCAATTTGGATGGTGATTGTGTCCAGATATTATCTCTGGAAGGACTCCGCCTCCTTGGTGATAGGCAACCCTTGTTTTTTAGCACCATGGGGCCAAATTATACCATTTCAAAATAAACTTCTACTTTTTGCCACATAAAAGTAATCTTTTTTCACTAGAAATTTTCCAATTCCGTTAAAATTTTGGATGAAAAATTGCAGAAGTATGATTGGAAAGTGTTTCTTGGTCCAAAAGATGGATGAATGTAGAAATATAATGCTTCACCAAATTCAAAGTGATCCCCGTTTTGACCTTTTTTCAGAAAGTAACAAAAAAAGTGTTGGTGATAGGTACTCACTCAAATATGACTTCAATTTTTGGACATGTAGATGCATTTCTGTTTGTATCCATTGCCATGCATTACAAGAGAAAGTCATCCCTCCCTTTGTGGGCTCTGAGCCGTTTCAGATGTTTAGAGAGTGTCTCTAAGCTTACTTCATTTGCCTCCTTGTGCCTCCTTGTGCTTGTCCATTTGCCAAGTCCAGACAAGCATATGTTCAAAGAGATTCACCAACAAGAATACATTGCGCTTCCGATTCCCTTGTCATACCACTTATTGAAAAGATGGTGGTGCATGATACACGACTATTAGACCCTACAGTGTATATTTTTATTTTTTTATTTTTTCTCTGCTTCTCTGTATAAGTTATAAAGTCCTGGTACTCCGTATAAGTTATAAAGTCCTGGTACTCCGTATAAGTTATAAAGCAGTAGTAGGTTGGAGGTTCTCTATGATGATCCCCCTGTCATGACTTCCTGGCTGGTGCTTTTGAGTGAGGAGCCCTTCATTTTCACAGTAATAACTTAAGTGATGAGAATATCCCACGCTCACCCAAAGAGCCCCTGGAGGGTGGGCGAGCTGGCCAACTTTATCTTCTTACCCTAATCAATAATCGTGTAAGAATACCCGGATATTAACTTAATGTCATCACAAACTAACTTAACATGTGTGGGTTTGAACCCTGAGCAACTAACTTAATATAAATATTACTTCCATGGGTGCTGCTACTGACTGCAGCAATTGAGGCCCAGACAATGATGAAGGGTAATAATGGCTGGAAACCGTCAACATTCTATGCAGATTATAACCGAATTGGAGGTGAAAAAATGGCAGGCTTGGTTTGCTTAAAAAGGAGGGGCTCATCTGGACCCTCACCTGTAAGTTACTCCAAAACTGATCTCAACATTAAGTTAACTTTAGTGGCTTGCGAGAACCATGGATCAGGCATCAGGCATCAATATTGGCAAATAGTATGGCCTCCTTGAATTGGATGGGGGTAATCGATGAAAATACCACAAAGAGAACGTCTTGGTCAGCAATATGTGAAACTCCAGTGAATGGAATGGAATGGAATAAAATTGGTTGGAAAATGATTGAGGAAAACGAGATGCTTGGTCCCTTCGAAACCTTGCTGTAAACCAGGGATTTTTTTCTCATTTATTATAGGCAGTGCCAAAAGCGATAATCACTACACTGAATAGGGGTATTAAGGGGACCAAAAAATTAAAGGGACCGATTCTAGAAAACTGTAGTTGTTTGAAACATGATGTACATCACCTGGACACCCCAATAACTACTGATATACAATAAAGGTAGAAATTTATTTAATGTGGAATGTCGATTAATTAGTATGGGTCCCCTTAACACACCTATTCAGTCTAGAAGGCTGTAGCTATTTATATCCATAAAAATGGATGAAGCTTGAAATCTATGGATGCATTTTCATTTATTCATCCAAAATTATATACATTCATCCAAATAGAGCAATAGTGTCCCAAGATGTGGTGGCAAATTAGTGATTTCATCCACTGAAAAGCAAGAATACTTTGCCTAATATTCCATCTAAAAAATTTTCATTGCTTTTTGGTGAAAATTTGCTAAAAAAACACCCTGCTATAGACTTATTGTGGTTGGCAAATACTCGGGTAAGGTGGGTATAATCATTATCATGGTTCCTCTCTCAATTCCCATATCCCTTGTCTAGTTTGGTCTTCCATTTCAGTCGACAAATCTAAGAAAGGTGTAGATAGGGGTTGCAATTTGGAGAGGGACTATAGTTGGTATCAATTTACCTTATAATGCATATAGTTATAGAGAAATACAATTCTAGAAGCACAATGGCTTAAATGAAGTGACTCACATGCAAGTAAGCTCACTATAAGTGTAGAAAGAGCTTGAGGTTGGGTGTTTTGTGTTGGATACAAATTTTAGCTTTGGACCAAGCTAGGCTAAAAAATCAAACAAACCTAGTATGTATTTTAAATGGAGGCAAAGGTGTGGATTTTCACACTTTGTGTAAACTCCTCTAGGCTACAAAATCAATTTCATTTGTGTGAAAAATAAAATAAATGAATTCTTTACTTTACAAAGGAAATCATAATGAAGTACCAAAAGCCCATCTCACTTGTAGTAGGAGATAATGTCTTTAGAATATGAGTTTCCAAATTTCATAAATTGTTCTCAATTGAGCTTAATATACAAAATTTTGGGTTGTCCAAATATTCTTACATTTAGAACAAACTTGAGAACAAATTTTTAATTATTTTTTGTTGGATTTTTCTTTAAAAGAAAATGAACTTTTTAGTCAAAGCCCTAATATGATGTAGATGATTCCTACTTTCTTAGAACATTCATGGCATCTTCAAGGAACCTTCAAAATTACTTTTGCTAGGCTAATACGCTATCAAAATGAAAATTTTGCTTTATGAATAAGCATGAAGTGGTTGGAATATTGCATTGACAAACTAAAATTTCAATTTTGGTTGGATTTGAGGGAGAAGGCTATTAATGTGGAATATTAAAGGCAAGTTTAGTTTTAAGTCCATTATTTCCCTTCTAAGTATATTTATCCATTGAAAGGAATGATAGCCAATAGAAAGAACATGAAAATAAAAATAAGTCCCCGAAGTAAAAATAAAATTACTTGGATCCTAGTGAAGGGCTGGAAAAATTGGTCAAATTGGAAGAAAAGTTCTACCATATTGAAATAACTTCTTGAGTGAAAAATATTTTTTATTAGTGCACCAATTAGAAGTCTAGAACTAAATTTCTCAACAAAAGGTAGCCAATATTTGTCAAATTTGTAAGAAAGAGTTTATGTTTAGACATCCAAAGATGAATGGTATCCCTCCAAGCCATGTCAATGATTCATCTAAAAAAATATAAGAATCCCTTCAACAAAGATGACTCTATTCTTTGCTTATAAAATCTATGCCTACAAATAGAAATGTGTTTTTTTGTCTCTAAAAACATCGTATTCATTGATACACCTCTTTCAGAAATGACTCTTTAAATGGAACTCCTCAAGGTTCCCTTCACACCATATTGTGGCATATACTAAATAACTGAAAAAAATATATTAGTAAATATTTTGAAGTTTTAACATTTTGAAGTTGAAATTAGAAAGACTCGAATCTCATTAATTTTTTTCTTTTCATGAATTTCGTGGACTTGTCTTAAATTTGAATGCAACACAAATTCTATTTATATCCAAGTGTGTATTGGGATAGAATATTGCCTAGGAACACTTTGTTCAACATTCATCATTTAGTGTAAGGACTTTGCACCCCCCATCCATCTTTTCAAAGACACTCGTAGGACAATCCTTTCAAAAGATACTTGCAGGGAGGTCTTTTCACAAGACAGTCTTTTCGTTGGCAAGTCTCTTCATATACACATTAAATTCTTTAAATCCATCTATCTTTTCAAAGACTCTTGTAGAACAATCTTTTCTAACACTCTGGTAAAAATCTTTTTGAGGACTCTTGTGGGACAATCTCTTCTCCTACACACTCAATTCTTTGAATCCATTTATCTTTTCAAGGACACTCATAGAACAATGTCTTCTAGGACGCTTGTAGGATAATGTTTTCAAGGAGACTTGTGGGATAATCTCTTCATTCACATAACAAATTCTTTGAATCCATCTATTTCTTCAAAGATGCTTGTGGAATAATTTTTTCTAAGATACTAGTGGGATAGTCTTCTTGAAGACACACTAAAAGAAAAATGTGAGGATTTCTACAAAATCAACTTGATGTTTCTATTTTCTATAACATAGATTTTGCATTGAACTTGATATTTATGCATTATAGAAAATAGAAACATCAAGTTGATTGTGTTGAAATTCTCACCGTTTTCTTCTAGTAGTACTTGTGGTACCATCTTTTAAAAAAAATGCAATTTTGTGACACTTTGAAGATAGCATCTTGAAAGCTCAAAATACACCAATTTTGAACTTTTTCTATCGAATTTCTCTTGGTGTGAGTTCATGTAGTACACCAATTACACCATGATGTTTGTCACTATTATTTCCATTTTCCTTAATAAATTTGTTGTAATTACTATGATTTTTACAAAGAAATTTCTTTAAGAAATTCTTATAAAATTCAATTTGATGTTTTTTAATTATGAAAAAAAGATTATATTTTAAACAGATATCACTACATGTGAAAATTACCAATTTGCATTTCAATGTAGAAATCTAACGAAGCCCGGACATGGAATGTTCTTTAAGGGTTGACTTTGAGTCTCTCAAGTATTCAAGTCCACGTTTCTTCCAGCGCAACCATTTCCAAATGGTTGCAGTCTTCTCTCCTGCTTCCCTGCTTCTTTGCTTCCAGAAAAAAATGAACCAGGTTTCCAGTTTGTTGCGTGCCAATTGTGACGTTGGAAGGTCGAAGTCTAACTTAGTGACAGAAGAGAAGAGATTTTCCAGTTCAATTTCCATTCCAAGAATTTCTTCCAGTAATTAAAAAAACCCAGCAGGCCGTTTGAAAGTTACGGATTGATTTTTTTGTGACTCTTGAGAACCTTCCAAAATACTTAAAAAAAGAAGAAGGTTAGATTTTGTTTTTGTTCCGGACTGCGCTGCCCTTGGAGTAAGTCAGGGGTAAGAAGCACGGGCGGTGAAACGCGGGTCTCCTCCGGTACTGATGATGCGTTGATACCTGATGAGAGTCTCGTGCTAGTGCTAGGGCGTAGGGCAAAGAAGGTGGCAGGCAGGCCTGCAGCAGCGCCTGTCGTGTTAGTGAGCAGGCCGCTCCGCTGCAGAGGCCAGGAGGGGAAGAAGGGAGGCAGCCAGGGCCTGGCTGGGGTGGGGTGGGGCAGACTCCTACTGTACAGTCCTACTGGGGCTTGGGGTGTTGAGGGCCTTGGGGCTTGGGCGGAGGTTTACCTTTTGCGGGGGAGCCAATCCGCGTGCAGTGCGTGGCGCCGTACCTGGGCCGCAGCAGCACGCGGCCCTGCTGGCTAATCAGATCCCAGCGTCGCACGGCCGCGATGCGCGCACTCGCACCTTTTATCGCACGGTCGAACCCCGCCCACGTGAGTATAGGCCCCCCCGCCATCCCTCGCCTTCTCCTCCTTGTTGGCTCCTGGACTCCCAGCGTGTTTCTAGTCCCAGCTCATCAGCTCCCCTCCCAAGCCTTGATTGAGTTCTCCCGTTTGTTGGTCTCACTCTTCTGCCGATGCCGCCCTTTCTCGATCCACCTACTGTCGCAACGCCTCCACGCACGGAGCCTCTTTAACTTAACTTACTTACCCCCCGCGCTCCCGACGAAACCACCCGCCCCTGTGCTCTGAAAAGCCTGCAACGCCGACCCTGCATGACTTCCTACTGGCTGTGATTTTGGGGGTACGAGGGCGAGGTGATTGTGGGAATTGCTGGGCTGGGAGGAAGTACCACTCGTTCGGGGACTTCCCATCCATGTCCTGGTCGACGTCGCGCGTCGTTACTACTCTCGTCAAGCTGGGGCTCCATCCTGGGGCGGAGTGGGGGTTGCTGTCAATTGGGAGGACGACGGACTGGCGCATGTGAAACGGAGCTCTCAGCCCTTTCGACTTCCGCAGACCTGCCTGCAACGGTAACTCATCAATCACTCCTGCTGCTGGTTGCTGCTAATACTGCAGCCTGAGTGCCTGAGTGCCTGGGTTTTCCAATGATGGTCGTCGGCTTGTGTCCTTCCTTGCCTGTCGCGTCCTTGGTGTTCTCCTTCAATTGCTCGAGGCCGTGCCACGGCGGGAGGCGTCATTTGATAACTGTGAGGGTGACTAGCTAGGGCCTGTCGCAATCAGATAGTCCACTAATTGTCAGGCTGTGGGATAATATGGGCGGATGGGCTTGCAAATTCTAGCTTGGGCCTTTCGCTTGGGTGTCGCGAAATCGCGTGGGAATTCCCGTCAGGGATGCCGAGGAACGAGTCGGAAAGTGAGGGTAGTGAATGGGGTTGGGACTGTTGTGTAGGTTTACTTGTAATTTTGGAGTGATGTACATTCTTTGCAGCTTTTGATCGGAGGTGAGTTGTAGTGACCGGAGAAGATTTTTACGGATTGTAGATCTGGGGGTGACAATGGATTGTGTTTTTTTTGTGATGCAGTGACGGTGGTGCTTGGAGTGCACGAAAACCTCGGGCGGGATTAGGCGATTGTGTGTCTGTCGAGGTGGCGTTTTCCGAACCTCGGGTTTTGTTACGGTAAATGTTGAGGTGCTTTGATGAGTGTAGCTGTCTTAGGTCGAGATTGGGATATGATTCCCAGTAGCTCCAGCCATGATTCACAGGCCCAGCAGCAACAGCAACAACAGGAAAAGAAAGCCTCCCAATTATTCGCGCAGCGGGCGATGCAGGAGCGACGCCTCAAGCCCCCGGATCAAGTCATCGCGTGCCCACGCTGCCAGTCCCTGAACACGAAGTTCTGCTATTACAACAACTACAGCCTGACCCAACCGCGCCACTTCTGCAAGAGCTGTCGTCGCTACTGGACCGCGGGGGGGACGCTCCGCAATGTTCCAGTAGGAGGAGGCTGTCGTAAGAATAAGCGCACCAAGCCACGCACGCCGGACGGTTCGAACAGCGGCGCCGGCAGCGCTGACGGTGAGAGTCTTTCTGTGCCTGGATTTCAGCACGCTGGATTCTCGTCCACGAGCGTGGGGTTTCTGAGCTCCAGCGAAGGCTCGCCTTACGGGTTAGCGGAGCCTTCCATGCGCGCGGATTCGTCAATGAGCCAGGGTGGCGAGGGAGGTCAGTTGATTCCGTTCCAGTCCTCAGGTTTAGCCCCACATCATTCGCATGGATTCGAAGGTGCCATCCCAGCTCACCTCAACTTCTTTAGAAATCATCCCCGGCCAGAGACCACATTGAACTTGCATCCCGCGTTTCAGATTCCCACGGGTGACTTGAGCGAGATTTTCGACACTTCAAATGCGCAACGCGTCGGGGCACTCACGACGCTGAACGAGGGTCTAGGAACTTTCAACTTGAACCCTGAAGCGGGGCGGGATCAGCAGCCTCCGTTCGCGAACTTGGAAAGGTGGCAAGCAGCAAAGCAGCAGCAGCAGCAACAACAGCAACAACAGCAACAGCAACAGCAACAACAACAAACAGCCGGGATACGAGATTCTGAAACTGCACAGCAAGCGGACATGGACATGAACAGACAGGACGTGAAGGGGAAGATGACGCTGTCGATGGTGCCAGTGCCGGGAATGGATGGGCAGCGCGCACCAGCACCGTCATGGCAGCTCCCGGCACAGCAAGAGGCGCAACCTGCAGCGGCGTTACAACACTACGAGCAGACTCCACCGGAGCACAACTACTGGGGCAACAGCGCATGGCCGTCCATGGACTCGCAGGCATTTCAATCGTCCAGCGGGAGCCAAGCTTTGTAAAATCTTGATTGAAGCAACAACTAGTCGAATAGATCGAGCTCTTCCAACATCTTCCACTTTTTCCTGAACAGAGTACCGGTTTGTGTGCACTGGAATTGAACCAAACAAACCAGTCATGGTACTCGCTCAGTGCCAAGCACAAAATGTTATCTGACAGACCGACAGACAGTCACACACAGACAGACACCAAGTGTAAATCAATTCCGAACCGAGCAGGCAGCCAAATTGAGCTCCGGTGGCGATGAGTGTCCCCTCCCCTGGTTTTGATTTAATTTCCCGGGTAGGTCATCTCGCGCTGTACTTTTTCAGGCAGATTTTCCTTCGCGGCTTGTGTTCAAGCAGGCTCTTAGTTTTTAATCTGCCTTTCATCGTGGATCTTGCAGTCGAATTCTCCTCTTTTTCTTAATCATTAATATTGATAGCATGCCAGAACACGCATCGTAACTGGGGCTAAGGATATTAAATGTGTACGTCTGATTGTCGAATTGGCAGCAGAAATCATCGACATTTCCATTGGATCATAAATATTGCCATAGGCCTTTAGCTGTATGTCAATTGGTATGGACTTAGAAAGTGAAGCTATTGTGTATGATGTCGTGCTGCTGGACTACGTGCTGGTGCCTGATCCTGCCCAACCTTGCGCTGATCTGGTTGAGATGCTGAGATGCGAACACTGTCATGTTTGTACTAAATTGTAATTTTTAGTGGCTGTTCATCTGCCAATGAATTCAACTTTATGACCCCTCAACGTTTTCGCTCTCCTACATGGTGTGGATACATTATTGACATGCTCTTTCTATGTGAGGTGACCCACTTCTTTGCGTGATTGCATGATCCGAATCATTCCCGCTCTAATCGTTGTGCCTACCGGAGGAGGTACATATTGACTAACATTTGTATCCCGGTCGACTAATCAGAGACATAAAGAAAGGTTTTGAGTTTTTGTACCAGAGCTGGAAGGCTATCGGTAGTGTAAGTAAGTTATTAGGCTAGCATTAGCATGGGATTATCTCGGGATTATCGTAACTACGGCATTGCCTTGATGTTTAGCAGTAGCCTAGTACGGAAGGCGGGGAGCACTCCGTCAGGATTAGTTTGCGGCACGTCTGTGTTGAGTGTGAGCTGCGCACAGTGCGTGCGACGACGGATAGGAACATGGAAGATTGGTGGGAATAGTGGCGCAACTCCAACTAGCCCCCAAGTCATGAATCCCTGTAGCCCTCCATAGCAGCCCTGCACCGACCTGCACTGGACGCTTTTTAAATGCATTCAGTCCACCTCACTGAGCATCGAAAACTGTGAGTGTTAGTACATCATGAGTAAGCTAGGTCTGGTTCGTAACGCATGGAAGCCTCCGCATTCTAGGTTCATTTGGGCAGTGTACTTGTGTACCAGGCCCTCACTTCTTATTCAAGAGAAGTGCTTCGCGTTTCCAACTGGCAGTTGGGGAGCTTTTCGGCCAAAGGCGCTTGCCATCACTCCGTTTTGTCGCTGCTATTGTGCTAGGAATTTGTTTAGAAACTCTTATATACGTATGGTGGTCAAGAGCCACTGATTTGAGGGGATTTGTGGGCAAGGAAACTTTGTCTGGCATCTGTCTGGGCTTGTGGACACGTCGATGCTTCGTGGGTTTGAAATTTGCCAAACTTGGAAACGCTGTCGGTGGTTGGGTGGGTTATTTCTAATATTATCATAGCTTTGGGGCATGCTTTTCATACTTCATTATATTTCGTTGTACAGAATCAGGTTGAATTTTGAATTTTGGAGAGGAGAAAAGGAAAGAAAGGTTAGCCTTTTCGTCTACAGTCTTACCTCAATAATGTCGCATCCTCTATTCCTCTGTTTCTGTTTCTATCAAATATGTGATGTAAAGGAGATCTGTGTGATTATGTTCGAGAATATCAGTTAGTCAGGTAAATGTGATAATTATGGAGGGTCCCGTTGACGTTTGATAAGCATATTTTTGGAGGACTAATAATACATGCTTTCATCAATACTATACCCTACACCCTTGCGCTAGGGTCAAATTCATTAAAATTTAATTCAAAATATAAATAAATATGGCATATAATGAATTTTTCAAAAATTATAATATGCCATAATTGACTAGTGCAAAAAAAATTAATAAAAAGAATCTTAATCCTCAAAAAATCCATGAAGTCAAAGCTGTGAGTATTAGTAAAATCACAAGTATTGATAAAGCCCTAAGTGTTGATAAAAATGTGAAACTAATAAAGATAATAGAATTTTCTCATTTGTGCTTAAGATCATCAAATATTCCAAATCTTGTAAAATGAGATTCTAGAAATCATAAATCAAGTTAACCTAAGGAAAATAAATCGAAAAAGAAATTATTTTATATGGACTCTAATGAATCTAACCCCAACTTACAATATGTACAATTATACACTTATACAAGTTGATTAACCTTGAAACGTTGATGAGGATGCAAAACATTGTTTGGATGACTTCACCAAAAATTATAGGATGGAAAACTACGGGGGGGTTCATCCATTTTGGAGGGAAGTTGTTTGAATACATTTTCAATTTGTAGTACTCATTATGGTAATATAGTCTTTTCCAAAGAAGAAGATGCTTATTTTAAAGATCACTCTTATAATGTACTTTAGATATTTCTTGCTATTAATTCTTGATGTGAATTTTAACCATAAGAATGATATATTTTGAATTTGAGTCCAACTAATGAAATGAAGCTTATCAAGTGTTGTTTCTACTGCAATTGGAAATTTTGTAGATTTTGTAGATTTCAATATATTTATTAGCAATATGAACTTTGGGCCTATAACCATGGTTTGTTGATTTTCTAATTTTAGACCGTTGTGGTAACTTTGGTTTATACCATGATGATATACAATATTAAATATATGATGAATTTTTTTGATTTTTTGAGTATATTTTGTATTTAATATGAATTTTCTTCATTTTTTTCTTGAATAATTCACAATATAGTAATTTCAAATTTTTCAAAAAATTGAAAATTTTGTGACTTGTAACAGACATATGATTTCATCTCCAAAGAATAAATATAATTTTTTTCATTCATATCTAGCTACAAAATGGCAACAAATAGAGTGATGGACAAAGAGACTTGAAATTAGTGGTCATAGGCCCGTACTTCTCCATGCTTCCATGGTTTAAATTGTACAAATGCTATTGATTTCGTTATTGTTTCTCCACTCTTGTTCTTTATTGTCTTCTCCAAGCTTCTATTCTCTTCTCTTCTTCCCTTTTTTCCTCTTCATTTTCTTTGTTGAAATATTTCATTAGGAAGATGTTCAAGCAAAATACTAGGGTTAGTCGAGGCACATTCAAATTTCTTTGTGAGAGAAGTTGGATCTTTTTCTAAATAACTAAAAATACTAGTGTAAGGCCTTGATTTCTATTGAAACTAGAGTGACCATATATTTGTGTAGATTGGGTAGGATAAATGGCTTGTGAAAAATTGCACACTATGATTCACAATGTCCCATTATGCACTTCAAGCTTATGAAATGTTCAATTTGGATTAATAATTTTAAAAACATAAAATTAGATATTCTTGCACTTGGGGTGAAAGCGGGGGGGGGGGGGGGGGGGGGAGAGACATTATACTTTGGCTTGCATGTATACCACCAAAAAAACAATTTAAAATTATTTTTAGGGGAAGGATGATTGTTGCATACATTTCTTGCACTTTTTACAAAAAAATATTTGGTGGATATTTTTTGTAATATTCCATACTTGATAATTACTTCAATAAAACCTTGTACACTTTTCAGTGTTGCCTACTACTAAGAAGGCATGCTAATTTGTGCTTTCTATTCAAGTACATTTGATTGCCTACAACTACAAGGTTTAAAGCATACTCAATAATACAATACTTCTCTAATACATATCGAAATCATTCTACAAGCGTTTATCATCTAGGTCTTCCATGTACTTTACTATATTCTCCACTAGATACAGTTTAGCTTCATGCGGAATGATCATCATAACTTTACTTTGCACACCATAAATCGTAATGTTTGAACCTACTAGGTGACGACTTTTTCTACGAGGAACATCCACCTATGAATATACAGTTGCTTCTTTCTCAACCCAAGTAAACTTCTTACTAGTTAGTTTCTATGTAGCTTCCATTTAGTTTGTGCATGCAACTTTCATGGCAAATGTACCTCGTTTTGTTATTGCTTGCCTCTCACACTTTGGGTTGGCCAATACAACAAATTGCTTCATATTCATAGCCTTCATTGTTACTTCATCTTCAAAGCCCACCTCTCCTAACCAAATTTTGGCACCTTCACTACATAAAATGGTACTCCTCTTCTTATTGCTGTCAACTCTACATTTTGTTTTACCCAAAGTGTGTAATATAAACTGCAATTTCAAAAGGGCTTAATTTTATTTGATGAAGTTCGAGACCACATTTAAAACTAGTATCCACTACACTACCCTCCATGACGTTACCTTTGTTCCCAAGAAGTTGTACCATGCCATTTCTAGCCTTCAACACCACAAATGAGTGAATCTTCTACATACTATACATGCTTGTATTTCTCCTATGATCCTTCATTTTGTTGCAACAACTATTGTAGCTATTGCATTGAAAACTACTAGATTTCCAAATGCTTCCTCTGCCATTTATTTATGTCATTGGAGAATAATAGTTATTTACATGCTATTGAAGTGGATTATATCTAATTTGTACATTGTAAATTTTAAATGAGATTTCTAGGATGCATACTCATTATTCTAATGTACTTCTACTTCTAAATAATGACATGAAAGCTTTCAAGAGTCCTTTTTCACAAGGAACTTTGCAAGAAACATGCAAACATGTCCATTCAATTAAAAATTAAAAATTGGAGGTGACACAATTTAAAAAATCCCACATGCTTTCAATTCTAAAAAAAAAAATTAGTCCACATTAGAACAATAAAGGTAGGAAATTGCAATTGTTAACCCCTAAATGTCCAACACATTTCCTAATATTCTTCGGATTTGTTTACAACTAAATGAGAGGCCAAATTTTGATGAATTCTAACAATTTCTATCAAATGAACAATGTAACCGTTGTAGTTTGACCTTGATGTATTATAGATCATGCAAGAAAAACAAACACAATAGCATCATTGATAAAGTGGTAGATTAGTAATTATGTTTCATCATGATGGTTATAAATGTGAATCAAAGGGATTTGAAGTCTCCCAATCCTCTTCTTAAATGTCAAACAAAAAATGAGGTAATGAAAAAATAAGAAGTTTAAGGTCACAACAAGAAAAACTATAATCAATCTATGGCTTCTCAAAATCTACTCTTCAACTTCTAAATATGAATTACCTACGTGATTTCACCCCAAGATCCACGGTATTTTAGGTTCATTTCCAAGAGTTGCTAAGAATGAAAAATTATAATTTTCAACATTTCACAAAGAAATTTAAGTTGGATTAAGAAAAAAAGCCTCAATGCCTAAAAACATCCTTGCAATCGGCAAATGCTTTTGCAAGAATCCATTTTCTATAAATTCAAGAATTGAATCTTTAAACAATGAAATACAAATGCCCTTAATTGTCCCTATAAATCATTACTCCGGTCCCTAAGAGGCTAAAACTAACACAACATGATGAGACTAGTATTTCATTATTCTATGATGATGTATTCAGAGTATAGACTTGCTTTTAGTAATGTTACTATAATTCTATCAAAGTTACACTACAATTTCTACATGCAAAGGCAAAATTGCATCTACAAGAGAAAAGCTTAAGCGGACCATTGCACAATTACAAGGGGTGGATTGCTCCCCCCAATCCAAAATCCAATTTGAAGTTTTTAAATTGAAAGAACTTAAGTATACAAGATTAGAGTTGGACGAATTGTCATTGCTAGCACCACACATACCTTCTAATGGATCCTTGTTAACGATGGAAAGACAAACCTATGTCCAATGATTTCAAACTTCACTATCTATCATGGTGTTTGTTGCCATTTTGCAAATAGATATGAATGAAATTTTTAAATTTCTTTTCCAAAGATGAAGTCATATGTCTACTACAAGCACTATAACAAAACACGGTAAAAAATAAACTGCACTCAAAATTGAGTGTTTTTTTACCACGTTTTTGTGGAGACCCACTACGTGTGCAGCCAATGTTTTTTGCAAATTCCCACTTCAATTTTTAGAATCTTGGTGTGTGTGATATACCATTGGAAAGGTATTGAAAATATCCTTCCAATGGTATATTATACGCCCCAAAATTCCAAAAATTGCAGTGGGAAAATACAAAAGAAGCTAACAGCCCACTACTCGCGCACACACAAAAACTTGTCAAAAAGAACCATAGTCGATTTTGACTACATTTTTTTTACCACATTTTGTTACAGTGAAGTAAAAAAACATCAAATTTCCAAGTGAATATTTGAAAATCTTGTAAATTTTTACCAAAAAAAATAACTAAAATTCATATCAAATACAAAATGTACTAAAAAAATTTGAAATTTTTATCATAGATGTATATTATAGTTTAAGAAATCATGCTTTAAAGAAAAATCAATAAGTCATTCTAAAATAAAAACAAAAATAAACCATGGTTATATGCCAAAGTTCATATAATATTAATATCTATGAGTTCTTCAAAATTTTGAATTGTACTAAAATGTGCACTTGATAAGCTTTTTTTCACTAGTTGGACTCAAATTCAAAACATATCATTTTCAAGGCTAAAATTCCCATCAAGAGTGAATAGCAAGAAATAGCCCTAAAAAGGTGATTCATGGACTCAACATCTTGTGCTTTAGAAAAGTCAAAAATATCTTAATGAGGGAATTTGCAATAATTTTCACTAAAATGTCTCAAGCAACTTCAAAAAAATATTTTGATGAAAAACATGTTGTTTTCATCCTACAATCTTAGATGAAGTCATCCACATGACATTTTATGTAATTAACCCTTGAAGTTCCATGACTATGTTTTCACTGAAAATGCTCTAAAACTGCCATTTTTAGTACAAGTACCAAATTTTTGAATTTTTTTGACACATGCAACTATACGGTCTTTCAGTATACTGAATTGAGAATGTGTGGTAAAATTTTCAGAAATATCCATTGCCTGGATTGTAAGATATAAGCATTCAAATTTACTGAAAACATTTTTCAGACCTTGCAAAAAATAGGGCAGCTGCACTTCACAAGCTCACTTATTTGAAAAAAAGCCCAAAATGGTGGTGCTTCTATGGATACTTTTTCCTAGACAAATTGGCCACATGCTTGAAAAATTTCAGATCATTTGGAATTTTACAACATGTAGGAAAAAAATAGTAATTAGATAGTAGTAGAGCATGATTCAAAATACTAAATTGTTGAGTATTTAATTATGGTATTGAAAAATGCCAATTCCAATGGTTGTAATGTTGTAATAAACAATATACATCCTATCATATTATTTTTTTCCAAAACATTAAAAATTGAGTAAGATAGAGGACTTTATAGTTTATTTTAGAGTAGAGAATCCATAATTGCCTACAAACAAAACATCTTCATAACTTTTGACTCATTGATCAAAATGGAATGAATAAAAGCTATCCATGTATATATAACTCTAGAAAAAAATTTCAAATTTTTATTTTTGAAAAAAATGATTTTTTCTAATTTGCCTGGACTACCCATTTACAAAAAAAATAACATATTAGGCCATAACTTTTGACTCATATTTCCAAATGTCATGAAATTTAGTGCATATAAAAGATATTTCTGAGAATCGCCTTCTATTAAAATTTGGGTCAAAAATATGGAAATCTCTAGTCACATGTACTTGCCCAAAATTACTATGTAGCCAAAAAATGCATATTGGTCCTTTAGGGGTTAATAACATCTCTAGGCTAAGGGATTTGGATTGTATTTTTCCAATTATTAGATTTGTAAAGGCCAAGAATATTTTTCTATTGTTACTAATTATCTATTCTTTACAATTTCTGTTTATTTGCATAATTGCTACCTTACTCGGATAATGTAGCTTGTGGGTAGATGAAGTATCTAGTAGGCTTGGGAAAGCTTGGGTGATTGCAAGAAACACTTGTCCTATTTTGTCACATAGTTTGTGCTGATTTGTTTTTTGTCCATAACTTTTGTGTTTTGGCTCCAAATGACTCAAGATTTTTAGGGAAGGTACTCATGACTATCATACACGTTCCCTGATTTTTTTCATAATTTCAGAAAATAATTTACTATCCAAAAATAGACCCCAATTCTATGTCACTATTGCCAATTTGGAGGATTTTAGTACTATTTAGAACCCCCCAAAACAGATTTTGAGCTGAAATTTGGATGAGATGGTCTTCTAGTAGACTTGTAGCTATTCAAGGAAGGAATTTTTAAAATAGGTAATTTTTTGTGGTGTGGAAATCTACAAAGTGAGCTTCTTTTTGCTTGCATTTTGTAACATGTAAAATATTATTTTGGTGTTTTTTTTGGTGAATGACCATCTCCATAGGGTTGTTACAAATGGCTAGTTTTTATTTCGTGTACTTACTTATTTTTACTATTTTTTTTAATTAAAACATCAAAGTATGTATTTTCTTGAGACTTCGCACTCTTCGAGTTCTCCTACTTAGAGAATTTTTCTATGTAATTCCTTCCATGGGTACCTTCATCTTAAAGGTATATACATTAGTCATATTTTTTTAATTTAAAAAATAATAATTTTCTAATTTTAAAGTACTCCCCAAAAAATCAGCAAAATGCAACAAAATCAGCAAGTGTTTCTTGCAGTCACCCAAGTTTCCTCTCTCCAATTTGAAGGCAATTCTTCAATACTCTACTTCTAAGTCCATATCTTTCTTTATCAAACTCCAAACTGAGCATGTGATATTGTCTAGGAAACCTAACAAAAATATTTACAAACCCTCCAAGTATCAACTCAAAAAAATATACTTTTGGACTTTTATAGCCAACCAAAATTCTCTCTCTTCAATTCAAAGGCAATTCATCAATAGTTAATTTCCTAGCCTACAACTTTTGCATCTTAACTCCAAACTAAGAGAATGATAGCTTTTTACAAAGCTAAAAACTCTATACTTATTTTTAACAAATTTCAAAAGCAAATACTTTCTCAGCAAAAAGATATGAGTCCTAGAAAAGTCTACCTTCAAACTCTAGAAGAATTATCCCTCTCACACTCCATCAAGCATAACTTTCTCATTAAAACTCTAAATAAAGTGACAGATAAGTTTCTAGATTCACAAGAAAAAGAAAAATCCAGCCTCAAAATTTCATTACAAAATACACAAAACACAACACGTTATGTTTCTTCAAATTCACAGCTTTTTTGAAAACTACATGAGAAGGATGAAAAAGGGTCTCCACCTCATCCTCCATCCCATCCACTTAAGCAAGTAGATTTCAATTCCTCATGTGGCATATAGACCACATTTCATCCATTGGCCATCTCTATTTTTTCCATAACTATATCCATATTCCCTATCCAAAATTTAAATTCTTAAAAACTAAATGAAAGGTAAAACAAACTTCACCTTTCATTTCAACAACTTCAAACACACGATCTAAAGTTTCAAAATATCTCTAATTATAAAAATAAAAGATTTGAGAACAAATAATTATTTAATAGAGGTAAGAAAATAGAGTTTCAAGAAAGTGTCACTCATTTTGCTTCTTGAGACTCCATTAAAAAAAACTTTGAATTGGCTTGCCTATATAAATTTACATAATGTACACATTTACAATGCAATAATGTTAACTAAAAGGCCATGTCCACCCTCTACTTAGGATTGAGTAGACCACATATGTAGCTTGTATCATTCAATACATTATTGAATTCTTGGATATGGGTAGTTTTTTTTCTAATTCCTTCCAAAACTCATCACTAGAAGGAGTGATATCACAAACCTAGTTTGGAACTCTCTCCAAGAGACTTGTTGTTAGAATAAGGTGTTGGAGAAGCTCTCTATATAGAAGAAGCATCTAGAAGTTTCCAGAAGAGCATTCTAGTTAGAATAAGCTTCCAAAGAAGCTCTTTAAGTAGAAGAGGTTTCTAGAAGCCTCTAGAAAGGAGTCCCAATTTAATGAAGCTTGTAGAGAAACTTCCTAAATAACAAAAGCTTTTGAAAGAACCTCTTGGTTAGTAGTATGTAAAGAAGTCGAGACCAAGGTAGTCTTCAATCTGAATAACACATTTTTTGAGTCTTAGCTGCTAGATCCTAGCTACAATATAGTATCTCTTCTTGATTTTAAGATCAAATCTTATTTTTAAGGACTCATCTTGTCTTGTATCTCATGTGTAGGGAGCCTACAAATTCTTTGCATGCATGTAGGGTCTAGCCTTTTCCAATTTAACCAAGCACTTCATTCACCCTCTACCATAATATCCAAGTCAAAACCTCCACACATGCACAGGGTCTAGAGGGTGATTGCAAGAAACACTTGCTGATTTTGTTGCATTTTGCTGATTTTTTGGGGAGTACTTTAAAATTAGAAAATTATTATTTTTTAAATTAAAAAAATATGACTAATGTATATACCTTTAAGATGAAGGTACCCATGGAAGGAATTACATAGAAAAATTCTCTAAGTAGGAGAACTCGAAGAGTGCGAAGTCTCAAGAAAATACATACTTTGATGTTTTAATTAAAAAAAAATAGTAAAAATAAGTAAGTACACAAAATAAAAACTAGCCATTTGTAACAACCCTATGGAGATGGTCATTCACCAAAAAAAACACCAAAATAATATTTTACATGTTACAAAATGCAAGCAAAAAGAAGCTCACTTTGTAGATTTCCACACCACAAAAAATTACCTATTTTAAAAATTCCTTCCTTGAATAGCTACAAGTCTACTAGAAGACCATCTCATCCAAATTTCAGCTCAAAATCTGTTTTGGGGGGTTCTAAATAGTACTAAAATCCTCCAAATTGGCAATAGTGACATAGAATTGGGGTCTATTTTTGGATAGTAAATTATTTTCTGAAATTATGAAAAAAATCAGGGAACGTGTATGATAGTCATGAGTACCTTCCCTAAAAATCTTGAGTCATTTGGAGCCAAAACACAAAAGTTATGGACAAAAAACAAATCAGCACAAACTATGTGACAAAATAGGACAAGTGTTTCTTGCAATCACCTACTTTGACTAGCTATGAAAGGTAGACAATATCATTTTTTGACTTGAAATGTGGAGGAGTTAAATTTTTTTATATTAGCTTCATGAAAAGCTATCATATTCTTTATTTGGAGTTTCGTATTGAATTTGGCATTCAATCAAGTATTGTACACTTCTTCCAAGGACTTTGAGATTTATACTCAACTTCTACTATCTCCATTCAACTATATGGTTTTTTACCTATATACATTAAATGAGTTTCATTCAAGTATGATTATGACTTGGCTTATGATATGGGCTTTCTTACTTGACTATGATATCCTTCATATCCTAGGCCGATTTTAGTTGCAACTAAAAATCCAATGTTTTCTTAAGGCAAAGTGTCTCTATCCAACAATGTTCATTACTAGGGGGTCCTTTGATTGGACAAACCATACAAAAATATTGCTTTGTATAGGGTCCTTTAAAGATACCTTCAAAAAGTACTTCTCATCTATCAGGATCTATACTTCCATGTTGCATCAAAATCTCCAAAGCTTGAACTTTGTTTCAGAGATTTTCATCCCAAAGTTTGTCCAAGTGAGGTTTCTTTTGTTGCTCAATACGTTGTACATCTTCTTGATGATGTCCTTGTGGTAATAAAGGAGTGGATGGTTGGCATGGTTGCTCTAATAATTGGAATTATGAAAGCTCAAGTTCTTCATGGAGTTCGGGATCTAGAGACTCTAAAAAATCCTCCAATTAGACATATTGTAGTATCCATCCTTCTACTTCTCCTCTTTTCCTTCCCCACTTTCTTTTCTCTTTGAACATTATTTTATTTCATTATTAATATTCTATTAATTGAATTTTAAGGAAATAATTGTTCAATTTCCAAGAAGATAATTGACTTCTAGCAATATTGTTGCCTTCCTATCTCAAGACAATTATAATCTTTATAATCTAGAATTCTAATGGTCATTGGAATCTCCTTGGATTTCCACCTAATCTTCAATTATTACCAACTTCTGTACCTAAATTGTCACCTTCATTGTTTTGTGGCATTCCCATTTTATTGCAAGAGTCTAACTTCATACTTTTCTCTTCTTCCTTTAATTAATAGGGGGTTTAGGTGGTATAAGTTCTATCCATTGTAGTTGCAATTTTCTATTTATTTAGTTGCAATTTACTTTCAAGCTTCCCTATTTTCTTCCTCCTTCTACACTACTAACTACTCCTAACTTCTTCTAAACTACTTGCTACTCTAATCTAACACATAGATGTTTGTCTTTTGTTTCTATTTCATTTTTATGTTTTTATTTATTTTTTACTATTGAAATTCCAAATTTTTTTTGAATGAGTATTCAATCTAGAGGTCCAGAAGTTTAAACATCTAGAGAATAGCTAGAAAACACAACCAATGCACAAAACATGGCTTCTATCATGTGGCAACTTTTCACTAGCTGGACCCCTCGATTGCTAACTAGATAGACTAACGTAGTGGTTTGTGATTGGCCCCATCCCTCGGGAGTCTTCCAATGTATTTTTTTCAATCGATTGTCTTGTCTTGATCTGGTTTGGATTTTTTGTTCTTCGGGAATCTTTCTACACCTTCTCCTACACAAGGATCTTTTCTCCTATGACTAATTCTAATTTGGGGGGGAAGGGGGGGGGGGGGGGGGGGATTTGAACACCAAAAATAACTCTTCCGGTGCTAATTTTTTTGGATACTAAGTAAATCCTATCCTTGGAACTTAACTTAAGGTTCTTTTGGTCCAATGTACATAGTTTTTGTCACATAAATGGTAGATTTAGACTATTTGGGCAATTTCTACTTATTATCCATAATTTAAACAATTTATCGATCTCTAACCTATTTATATGTAGGATTTGGGTCCTCACTGCTTTAAATATTCCAATTATGACTAAATATTATATTAGCATGTAATATACCTATTTTCATTTCACTCTTTTGAGGGTCTTTTTATATTTAAAACTACACTTAAATTTCCAATAAAAACAAATAAAAACAAACATGAGTCTCAAGTGATGAATTGGGCATTCACAGGCCCTAAACTCCAAGTTTGAATCCCAATTCCTTCATTTAGACCCTACACCAACTTGCTTAGTTCCTAGTCCAAGCTTCCCAAACCTTGTTGTAACTCATCCCATGAATTAATCCAATCCACAATCCACAAATGAACCTTGACCTACAAATCCATTGGATGAAATTCTCCTAGTCAACAAGCCTGCAAGTTCTCCCAAGTTCCCAAATTGTAGGAACTTGGCCACAACAACAAATTGACATGTCTAAGCGATGGCCACATCAAATAATAATAATTTATTTATTTATAAATATTAATTTATCTAATAATTGAATAATTTATAAAATTATTTTAATTTTTTAATAATTTTCAATTTCGGCTAGCAATGGTTGGTTCCCAACATGGGGAACCAACCTAAAATAGTCTTCTAATGAAGTTGAATTTCATCTAATGGCTTTGTAGCCACCACGTGTTTCCTAATCTCCACTTATGCAATCAAACTAGTAAGCTATAGCCTCTTCATGCCACATGGTGCATCACCACTTGTCCTCGACTATTGAGACCTCGTTCTCAACTTCGGGCTTGATGTTCTTTGCTTAGGACCTGTTCTTCCCTTGGATTCAATTTGGTGTGGCTTCTTTTATTTATAAACATAGAGGTGCTTTCTAACCTAGTTTGAATTTTGAGTCCTTTAAGTCTTGTTAACTTAGGATTTTAAACATCGAGGATACTTTGAGGGCTAACTAATTTGAAACTTTAAAATATAGGATCTTCTAAAATAAGATAATATTTTACTTATGATAATATGTCACAAGGAACATTACACTTCTAAACCAAATTATGAAATTATCTAACTATGTCACCACTAAGTTCCTACTAGGTTCAAGGTTTCATCTAAGTAGGATATTTGGCAATGATGCCTACTATTTTGATGTTCCTAATTTTCAAGTTCTATAGTGAATTGGATTCTAACAAGAATTTAAAGGGTTCAATAAATGGGGATGTAAAAGCATTGCCATACTTTGAGGGTCTTTTTATTTTTTATTTTTTATTTTTTATTTATTTTTATTTTTACAAATGAAAACGAATTTCATTGCAAAGAGGAGTAAAATACAATACTTGATGACCACAAGTGGCTCGGCAGGGGCACAAAAAATAAATTGAGGTTATACCAAAAAATAGGTAGCTGGGTACTAAAAAAGCCTAAGTTTTTCTGTCAAGTGTAGAATAATTAAAATTTGGGACAACTATAGTCAAAGCTTTGTTGTATCTAGAGAAATACAAGAAGTCCTAGACCAAATTGGACAAGGAAAGTTAGTACATTACATGTTGGTATATACACAAGTTAGTACAATGTGAGCCTCCAATTTGTTACCGAAGACTCATTGTTTCCTTATTTTTGTATTTTGCAGTTTTGAGTGTAGTTTTATATACATCCCCCCCCCCAAAAAAAAGAGTGTTGAACCAAAATAGGTATATTATATACCAATATAGCATTTGGTCTAAAAATAGAATATTATAAGTAAAATATTCCGAACCACCCCTTGTATATAGGTTAGAACTTGACTAATTGTAGTGAATTGAACGATTATGCATTATTGGCAGACTAGGCTTAGACTTCGCATGTGAGAAATGTCTAGGCTAAAATTGGTTGAGGGACCCCTAGTGAGGTATTTAGGTCAATTCCCGGAAATAGGTTCCAGTTTTTTCTTTCATCGATGAAATAGCGGACCCCCGGTTGTAAACCTGTAAGAGTTCATTACAACAAGACAGGATTGTAGAGGAATCTATGCCCGAGGGAGAGTGAGTGTGGGTTAAAAACATGCTAGGAACTCAATGGTGAAGTTGGTTTGCCAAGATTCTTTTCGGTGTGAAAGATTGCTCGGATACTGATATTTAAACAAGGGGTGGATTTTATTCCCCCTGGTCCAATGTATAGAGTAAGAATATAAGCCTATATATGTGTGCTGGGATTCCATTAGAGGTTTTTCAAAAAAATTCGGAATTTTCTAATAGTCAAAAGATGTTCTTCTGAACGGTCAACTATCAAAATTTACAATGGAAAATTCCTAGAAATTACCCATGTGGCGGTAAAATCTCACTAAAAATTAAACTAGCTTCTTTTATGTTAATAAGATGCTCTAACAAGTTTCAAGACATTTTGATAGTTAGAAGGGCCCGAACCTGCCAGATTCCCAACAATTGGTATAAATTAAAGATTGCCGTGGAATTCACTAGTGGATCGGGAGCATATGGAAGTGAAGTGAGGTCCTAGATAGGTCTTTTCTTACTCCCCCATACCTACTTAAGAAACTAGGCTAGTTCCTTTTGTCAAAAAAGTCAAACTCCAAAAGTTGGATTTTTACTTGATTTTGGTATTAAGTTGGCATTAGGTTTCCTTGAGATTTTGGAGTTAGGAAAAGGAGAGGGGGGTTCCTTGAAATGAAAAATGGACTTTTGAAATCAATGGCGCAATCCAATGGTAATTTGGAATTAATCTTTAAAAATTAGGTTTTTGAACTATCATAGAAAGTGAAAATCCTAGAAAATGAGGATTAAAATCCAAAGTGATAGGGTTACCTTAGGATGAATGAGAGGAGGTGGGTGCCCTGGAAAAAGTATAAAAGGGCACCCATTATCTTCTCATGCCATGTGGGCACTTGATTCCCATCCTCGAAATTAAGCGAACACTATGAACACAACTGGGTTCTTCTATTGTCAAGTTGTTCTATGGGTGTCTATATGTTAAATCCAAATATGCCTTTCAAGAAATGGATCTTTAGTATGAAAGTTCTACTTTGAATTCCCTACTTTGAAACTTTATCCACGTCAAAACAATTTAATAAACGACTTTGGCCTTGGGATTTATCTCCCAAGGTAGGCCCACAAAAGATTAATCAATCAAACAACAAAGTAGGTCAGGTTGTAGGGTTGTTAATACCCTTTCCAAAGTGATAAAGAACTCTCAAATCCAACTTTCCTATGATGAGATAATTGTGGATGAAGTTTGGGTTCCACTCTAGTGGTTAAATCTTCATCCGTCGTTTGCTTCTATGCTAACTATCAAAATCCACTTTTAGTTTTTGGGTTATTTTCTATTTTCTATCTTTTTTCTGAGTTCTGAAATCCACTTGGTTTGGTCACCTCTAGTTGACTTTCATCCAATTCCTTCCTAACCTTGATCAATTCTTCATCCTACTCTAACTTCTTCGATACTAATCTATTTTCTAAGGTTCAGGTAGTTTTGAAACCCTATAAATCCTAAAATTATGTCCTAAAAGGTTATAAGTTAAACTTATCCCTAAGATTCCATAAAAAGATTCTTTTTAATCCCCTACTGTTCTAACTATGTCTTTTAACTTTTTAATCCTATTTGCTATTATTAAATCTAAATAAATTTAAAGTAAATTTAACTAAAATTCACTTTTGGAAAAGATTAAACACTTATACATTTGACTTTACAAATAAATGTTACTCAAGGATGAAGTTTGATTAACAAATAGTTCATCAAACTTTATCCATCAATTTCTTTCACCTTTCACTTTTGAAATTAATTTTTTCTATTACTTTTGACCTCTACTTGTACTCTAGATTCTAAGATTCCTTCCTTGATTCTTTTGGATGATTTCCTATCTTTTCATCCAATTTTTAAACTACTTTTCATTCAAGCATAACTTTTGGAGTTTTTGTCTATTTTTTATGTTTAATGACTTTTTGGAAAGCTACTGACTTTTTTTAACTAATTTTTTTAATCAAATTCTACTTTTTTAATAGCCCTAATGGTTTAAATCTAGTTCTTAACTCTTAACACTAATGTCTAATACTAATCTAATTATTTTTGGGTAAATTGAATAAAAGGCAAATATTGTATGAACTTACCTCGAGATCCGCAACTCCTAAATTCACGATGTCATGCATTGCAATTGTGTTGTTGTAGCACACATGCACATTCCTTCCATTTCCTTTTTAAGTTGCTTTTTAAACTGTTTGGTGAAGTAGGTAGTTTGTTGAGAGAGTTTAAAGACTCTTTCTAATTTGTTTCCACTCTTTTCCTTTTCTTTTCCTTCTTTCTCATTTTTTCCTTTTCTTTCTAGATATTTTTTGTAAACCAAATCCTACCAAATTAAATCTATAAATCCCTTGCTAATTTTGCGAAAAGCAAACAAATGCTTGAAGACAAGTGGATTTGACTTCTACAACCTACTAACTAATTCCTAGAATCTAATAAGTCAACTATACTTTCTTTTTGTTTGGCCACACTTACCAAGGTTAGAAGTTAGTTAAAAGACAAATAGAAACAAACATTCCCTATGGCTGGATTGTATTCAATTCCATCTCTCTTCCTTTCTTCTACTTCCTAAATACTAATCTCTAATACAATAATTCTTATTTGCAACTTTGGGATTCGGCAATGCAAGATGGAGTGAGTCTAGAGTGGAATGTTGAGTTTTTATACACTAGTTTGTGACTCCAGAGAGTAGCCAGGGGGAGATAGGGCATGAGGTTACACAAGTATGGAGTTCACATTGAACTATGGCTCTCCCTTTCTTGGTCAATCTAGGTTGACTTCGTCCCTCTCTTAGCTTGATGTTCTCTTCACTCCAATTAGTGTTCTCTCAATTTAAATCTCAACTTCAATTATTGGCTACTCAACTATTTAAAGCTTCCACTCTAATTTTGCAATTTAATGCACTTTCTATCCCCTCTCACTTTGATACTTAGGACTAAATATAGGCTGATTTTCTTCCTCTCCAAGCTTACTTTGTCCAAAATCAGACCTTTGGCAATTTTTGAATGGAAATTCTCTAAACTATGTGGATTACTTAGGGTGTAGGCAATCCAATTTTTATTGTATTTTTGAAACACTAAAGGTACCTCTCTGTCTCTCCAACAATCTTAAATTTAGTGACAAATTTTCTCATCAAAGAAGAAAATTTTTTGATTAAAAAATCAAAATTGGGTCCCCATAGGATATCATCTCAGTTTTTGGCTTTCCTAGTATGATGTATGTGGATTTTTGGTCACCTAAGTTCAATCAATCAATCGTTAGCTTAGCCCTTGCGACTTGCTTGCTTCCTATTGAACCTTTATAACATGGCCCTTCCAATCCACCTTGCTTGCTTACTTGGCCAGCTGGTAATGGTGTGAGCCCCTAATTTGTCACCAGGGGCTTACTTTTTTATTTTTATTTATTTTTATTTATATTTAAAAAAAAATTTAAATACAATTTTATATACAAAAATCCCCTAAAATAGTGTAGAACCAAAATAGGAGAGTCACATTCCAATATAGTATTTGGTCTATATTTAAAATATTATAGCTAGAATGGCCCAACCACGAGTTGTAAATAGATTAGAACCCAACTAATCGTGGCAAAGTGGTCAAATGCAAATGATGGGTGTATTAGGCTCAAAACCCCACATGGAGAGGACGTCTCTAGGCTAGAATTGGTTGAGGGAACCTTGATAGGGCATAGGAATCAGTTCCCGGAGATAGATTCTAGTTTTTCCATTTTATCGACAAAATAGCGGAACCCCAATTGTTGGTTTGTAGATGTGAAAAATACCAAGACGGGACCGTGGAGGGATCTCTAGTCTAAGAAGGGTGGTTTGGGGTTAAACCCATGCCTGAGAACCAACAGTGGAGTCAGTTCGCTAAGATTCCCCCTAGTGTGGAAGATTCTCTAGCCATTGATAATTAAATGAGGGGGTGGATTTTTTCCCCCCTAGGCTGATGTGTAGAGTAAAATTATGAGCCTACACATGTGTTGTGGGATCCTATAGGAGGTTCCACAAAAAGTTTTGGAATTTTCTGATAGTCAAAAGATGTTGTTCGGACGGTCAATTGTCCAAGCCTGTGATGGGAAATTCCTAGAAATTCCCTAGGTGGTGGTAAATTCCCACTAAGAATTAATATAGCTTCATTTATGTTAATAAGCTGCCCCGACAAGTTTCAAGACATTCTCATAGTCAGAAGTACTCGAACTTGTCAAATTCCCCGACAATTAATGAAATTTAAAGTCCATGGTGGGTTTGACTAGTGATGTTGGAGCATACAGAAGCGGAATGGGCCCAAGATAGGTCTTTTCTCACTCCCTATAACTACTTCGGAGCCTAGGCTAGTTACTTTTTCTAGAAAAGTCAACCTCCAAAAGTTGGGATTTTTCTTGATTTTTGGCGTTAAGTTGGCACTAGAATTTTGTTGCAATTTTGAAGATAGAAAAGGGGGAGGGCTGTTTACTTCAATTAAAAATGGCCTTCTAAAGCCAATGGCGCAATCCGTTTGCGATTTGGAGTTAATTTCCAAAAGTTAGATTAGTAGACGAGCATAGGATGGAAACCTTGAGTTTAGGATGAAAGTCCAAGAAGATAAGGTTAATTTAGATGAACGAGAGGAGGTGGGTACCTGGATGTGAGCTCCCAATTTGTCACTTGGGACTCATAGTTTTTTTTTTTTCTACTTTGTGTAGATTAGATGGTAATTAGGTGTAGAAAGCCCCCAAAAGAGCCTAAGGCCAAAATACGTTGTGGTGGGCCAAATTAGGTATTTGGTCACTTTTGGGGTTTTAGGTCTAGTTGTCTTTTAGATGCCCTCTTGTACATAGCTTAGATCTACAAACAGTAGAAGTTAGTAGGTTTGAGTATAGTTGCTTTACAGTGCCGAACCTATTAAGTAGTGGCCCCAACTAGCTAAAATTGTGTCGAGAGGACCCCATGAGATCTCCAAGTAGGCCCTATTTCCCCATCCCCCCCGTTGAAACTATAGAGCTAATTGTTAGTGTTGTAGGGGTTACAATACGAAGACCAGCGTGTGGAGGAATCCACAAGTTTCGAGCGTGGGGTTGGGGTCTAGAGTGGGCTAGGGGGTCGAAAGTGAAGTTCCTTCACCAAGATTCCCTCGTATGCGAAAGATTCCCTGTTCCCATGTAATTAGCAGAAGGTAGGATTTATCCTCCTCATCCCTGCATGTGCAAAGTAAGAATATGAGCTTGCACAACCATTGTGGGACTCCCTAAGGGGTCCCACAAAAAGTCTTGGATTTTTTTGACTTGTTGAAAGATTCTTCCCTTTACGGTGAATCGCCGAAATCTACCATGGAAAATTCGTGGAAACTCCCCAGAGGGCGGTAAACTCTCACAAAAAATTAGGTTAGATGCTTTTATGATAATAAGGCTCCCTGACAAGTTTCGTGACATTTTGATAGTGGGAGATGCTCGAACCTGAAGATTCCCCCTAGATTTAGCAACGTGGTAGTGAAGGTGGGAGTTTGATCGGCATCTCGGAAGCACACAAGTTTAAAATGGAGTCGATGAAAGGTCTTTCCTTACCCCCTTGGACCTCCCAAATCACCTTGGCCACTCACCTTGCTCAAAAAAAGGCAACGTTGACAAGCTAGATCTTTAACCCTTTTTTGACATAGATGGCGTTGGATTTTGATGGGTTTCTTTGTGATGGAAAAGGGAGAAGGGAGCTACCATGGACGAAAATGGACTTCTGGAGCCACCGGCATAATTCGTTCACCAATTGGAGTAAAACTCCAAAAGTTAGAAGCGGACAACACACAACCAAAGAAGTCAACGGGCCATTAAAAGCCCAAATCTTGGAGAATTGGGAGAAGGAAGTTCCCCCGTTTGGGAATGAGGTTCCCGACACATGTGGAGAGAAGACTTAGGTATCAAAACCCCACACGTGGGGGAAATCCCAAGGCAAGTTTAGATAGTCAACATCTTACATAATTTGGAATTGTAAGAAGTTTAAGGTTTGCGTAAGGTTCCCATGCTTGGGAACAAGGTCTTCAACATGTGTGAAGGGTAGACTAGTTGTCAATGCCTCACATGTGGGGGAAATCCCAAGGCAATCCTAGAATTGTCAACCTTTCATGTGGAACCAATTCTCGTAAGAAAATTGGATTTTTATGAGTTCCCTTCGTTGGGAACGGAATTCCCCAGTTTGTAATTTTGAGGGGAGCAAGGGTGCCCCTCCTTCTATAAAAGGGGGCGCCCTTCTCTCCTCAAACACCCCCATTTTATGCATCAATATACTTGGTTTGTGGGGGCTGCTTGTTGGAACTTGGCGATGTTGGTTCCCTTGCTTTTCTCTCTTGTCTTCCTTTGTAGCTCTTGTTCTCGTGGTAGTCCTTTGTTGTCATTTGGAGAAGTTTGGGTTGGAACCAAATTCTCTTTGGTAGCTCTTGTCCTTGTGGTAATCCCTTGTTGTCATTTGGAGGAAGTTCGGGTTGGAACCAAACTCTCTAAGTAGTTCTTGTCCTTGTAGTAGTTCGTGGTTGTCTTTTGGAGGGGTTGAGTTGGAACCAAGCTCGCTTCCTGTGGTCTTGTAGTAGTCCTCACTCCCTTTACTACCCCTTCCTCCATCTTGGGTGGTTGGTGCAAAGTGGAAAGGAGTCCATAGAGTCCTATATCGTGTATTAAAAATCCCACCTAACGACAGAGCTTGGAGACCTTAGGGGCCTCTATGTCCTAGATTTGGTGTTAAACCCAAATTAATGGTAGAGCTTTGACCCTAAGCACTATTCCCCTCCAAATTTTAGTTCCCAGAATAGTTGGGAACAAGTCAAAGTTTAGTATCCAAAAGAACTAGTCTTAAGTCTTGATGGTCTATGGAGGAGCATCCATTAAAAGCCCTATGCCGACACTCCTAAATCGGGGTGAGTAGGGAGGGCTAAGCTTCCAAGGCAAATTTCTAGCAAGGTGGAGAAAATCCCAACTTTTATTGGCCCCAGCCGCAGCCAGAGCCAGTGCTTAGTACTGGACCTAGTATCGGCACCAACCCTAGCATCGGCGGCCAACACCAACATTGACACTGGTACTAGTATTGATAGGCTAGTACTAGTGGCCTAGTATGACCAACACCTGTACCAGTGGCCAATACTGGCAGGGGACTGGGGGATTTGGCTAGGGGCTAGAGGGTTCAATTGAGGGATTGGGAACTTCGGCCAAAGGCTGGGAAGGGGGTTTAGCCAAGGCAGTTGGGGCAACCAGGATCAAATTAGGTAGAAGGGAAAGAATTTGGCACGTAGGGTGAAGTAGGGAAGATAATGGGCAAAGAACTTAGCATGTAGGATAGAATATAAGAGATAGAATTTGGCACGTAGGGTGAAGTAGGAAAGATAACGGCAAAGAACTTAGCATGTAGAATGGAGTGAAGGAATACAATCTAGTAAGTAGGATAGAGTATAGGAGATAAAATTTATCAAGTAGGGTGGATTGGGGAGAGAAGGCTTGGGCAATTAGGATAGAGGGGTAGAGGGTAGCATATAAAATGGGGTAGGCCAAGTGCTCTCCCCGCTCGATTGGTCCACTGAGGCCATGACAAAAAGAGGAAGGAAATAAGGGGAGCTAGGCTCACCAACTGCCCTCTTCTCCCAATCTCCATCCAAAATGCACCCAACTCCGTGGATGTGACATGGTTGCACGAGATCTACTAAGCGGGAGTCTTGAGCATGTAGAAAAAGAACCGTAGGCCAAGGTATGACCCCATTATCGCTCCTCACCTTTAGTTAGTTTACTCTCATAACTACAAAGTAAGGCTGAGGCCTAGAGGCGAGGAGCACCCCTAGAGACGAAGGCTAGCCTTGCTAGTACCCAACAGTAGACGCAGAAGAGATCCGACATGGATGAGTTAGGGTAGAGGTCGTTCGTCCTTGGAACTTGCACAGATATTAGGAAATAGCATGAACAACGTCCAAAAGGGTAGCAATCGTTCTTTTGTAGTCCCAATGCTCAAAGCATCCTAGCATCAACTCCACGGCAAGATAAGTGGGGAGTCATGGTAGATTAGAAGAAGTAGGAGGCTTAGAAAAGATCCATTGCTTGGAAGGCAAGATGGACCGATGTTAGGCATCCATTGAAGTAGGAGTTCACCACCCCAAAATACCAGGACTTGGTTGTGCTTGTGTAATTGCCAAGGGTGGGCAATTATATGCTCACACCGAGAAAGAATATAAAAGGGCACCCCTTTTCCTCTCTCACCACCCCTTTTTGTGTAATTGGGTTTGTTGGGTCTAATTGATGTTGGAAATTGTGGCATTTTAGCCACAAACCTTGCAACGGTGTTTTTTGGGCACTTTTGGTTGTTGTTGTTGTTGTTGTTGTTGTTGTTGTTGAAGCTTGCAAGGTCTTTGTGGGTCCCTTGCTTTTTAAGTGAGCATACTACTAACTCTTCCAAGCTTGAGCTTGGAAGCTTTGCTAATTTATTGTATTACTAGAAGTTGTGTGTATTTACCCTTGAGGGACCTTTGTTGTCACTCTCTTTGTCTTGTCATTGTACTAACCCTAGAGCAATCCCCCATATGACTAGCGATGCCGCTTTGGGGGCCTTTGGTTGAAGTCTTTCATGTTATTAACCCCGTGTAGCTAGTCCCTTGAGTGTTGAGGTCTCTTTTGGTCCCCCTACTACTAACTTGGTGATCTTTGGAGGGGGTTAAGAAAAGGTAAGAGTTAGTGGGTCCTGCCATAACAACAAAGCTTTAAACCCCCTTGGAGTAAAAAGGTCCTAGGAGAGTGTTAAAAGAGGGAACCATGGCAAAGCTTTGAACCCCTTAGGGTAAAAAAGTCCCTGCCGTGTGTTAAAAGAAGGAACCACGGCAAAGCTTTGAACCCCTTTGGTTTGAAAAGTCCTAGCGGTGTGTTTAAAGAGGGAACCATGATGTGGCTTTGAATCCCTTTGGATTGGAAAAGTCCTAGCAGTGAGTTAAAATCACCCCATAGGAGAACCATGAGCCCCCATGGGCCCTCTTCCTACAAGGTTTAGTTTCCAAAATGTGTCGAGAACAAACCAAAGTTTTGGCCCCAAAAAATAGGCATTAGAGGTCAAGACTTGTGAAAGGTAACTAGTGAAAAATAGAGTGAGGTTGTCATCTCCACAAGCCTAAACCATCATCTACTGGCATGAACCATGACCTCCGAAGTTTCTCTTGGAAATTAGCATAGAAAGGAGAAAAAAATACCCAACACCAGACCAACCCAACACCCCAGACCTTGATATCTAGAAGGGAGGTCGGGTCGGGTATCGCCGTAACTGGGAAAGGCAGGGCACTGTAACTAGGGGTTAGGTCGGGTACCGTTAGGGTCGGGCCGGGTGGGAGTCATCGTAACTAGGGAGGGGATCGCACGACTAGAAAAAACATGTCCAAATCAACAAAAATTTAACAAAAAGTGTTGATTTAAAAAAAAAATTGGACATGTTGACTTGGACATTTTTGAACCAAAAAAATGTTGATTTGGACGTCCTTATTAACACTTTTGTGTTCTTGAACAACAAAAAAGTGTTAATATTTTAGTTAATTTCAACAAAAAAGTATCGAGATGAACAATTTTTTTGTTAATTTCCACACCTTTATAAAAAAAATAATAAAAAAATAAAAATAAAACTAGGGGGGCCACTCGGACAACCTACCATGCTAACAGTGCAGGCCATCCATTGAGGCCGAAAGCTCCCAACAAGGGAGTGACCCTCGCGGCAAGGTTGGCACCCATGGGGGTTCAAACTGTGGACCTCGTCAATGAGCTCTGAAGGTAGATCCACTACACCATGCATGGAATTACTTGACATAGTAGGGGAGGAAAACATATTTATCTAGTTTCTTTGATTATTTTTTCTTTTATTGTTAAATTAGAAGCTTTTGGAGGCCGTTCTGACATAGTAAAAAATCTTTTTTCAAAAAACCTTGAACTAAGACAAGTTTGAAAATGAAGTTAAATTTCACCCCCAAAAATCCGTTTTGAATTTGGAGTCTTAAATCAAAAGTTATGGATAAAATTTAGAGAGGGTGTTTGAAATGTCAAAAAAAATATTCATTCCAAACCCTCTTTGAACTTTGTCCATAACTTTTTATTGGAGATTGAAAATTGCAAACGGATTTTTGGAGGTGAAATTGAATTTAATAATTCCATATTTTCTTAGTGCAAAGTATTTTGAAACAAAGTATTTTACTATACCAAAATGGCCACCAAAGTCTGCCGATTTTCATAAACACTGAATTGTGAATGATTTTAGTTAAAAAGAAATTCTATAATTTCAACAGTGGTGATTTACATTATCATTTGTTTGTTTGGAATGTGAACCGAATGATAAAAATTTATTTGAAGTTCTTGTAATTCAAAATGAACAAAAAATTATTTTTATTTTGGGATAAATAGTTTGAAAGATGAAATCTAACTATTTAGAAAGGTGAAAACTATTTTTTAAAATCTAAGCAAGCATCATGATTTTCCAAATGATAAGGTTTCTTATCTTATAATTTAGGAAGGGTATACTATACAAAGTTAATTACAAACTAAATCCTATGATTGAATTCATTGAAAAAATAAATATATATCAAGATTTTAGCCTACTTTTGAATTCTAATATTTAGAAGCACTTGTGGGAAGGTCTCAAAATATGTAAGAATTATAGGAGTTAAATACTTCAAATTTGAGTAGTTTTATTAAACAATTTAATTTGAATTTGGAATTGTTCTAATTTCATTACTGTGAAATTGAAAATTTGAATACAAAGAAATTTAAGAATTTAGATATGGAATTGAAAAATGTCAATGTGTGTGGTTATAATGTCGTAACAAACAATCTACATCCTATGCTTTTTTTTTTCCAAAAAAGATTGAAAATTGAAATAAATAAAGGGCTTCAAAGTGTTTTTTTAGAGTGGAGATTCTATAACTAGCTACCCGCAAACTAGAACTCCTCATAACTTTCATCTTATTAATTAAAATGGAATGATTCAAAGCTTTACATGTATATATAAATCTAAGAAAATAATTTCAAATTTTTATTTCTTGAAAAAATAATTTCTTAAGAATTCTTTGAGTTGTCCAAAGATCAATGAAAATGAAAAATTAGGCAATAACTTTTTAAACATGTAGTCAGAAGTTATGAAAATTGTTGTGCCTTAAAGTTACTCCTTGGACCCATATTGTGTGAAAATTTCAAAGAAATTTCTTTTTTTAATTCCATTCCAAGGTTGTTCTGTCAAATGTGTTTTGGGTTTGGGTGTCCAATTGTTCGTTTGATATCGCATGTCGTATAAGACGAGTGTCGCATTTACGAGTATGGAATTAGGGTTTGAAATTTTCAGGCAGGGTAGCCAAAAATTTAATCTTACGTGGCGGGTTGTCAATAGTGATGTGGAAAGCCTCCACCATGTCACCATGGGCGACTGTGGGTGGGGCGCGTGCGGGTAAGGTGGGGCGACCACAAGTCTCAAAATGAGGGCGATTGCAGGTTCAATCTAAGGCGAGTGCGGGTCTAGGGGGGGCGAGTGTGGGTCTAGGGGGGTGAGTGTAGGTCTAGGGGGGGCAAGTGCGGGTAGAAGGGGGCTTAAGGGAGTGACCACATGTCATTTCTTGGGCGACCATAGTTGATGGGGCGACTGCAGGTCTAGGGGGGGCGACTACGGGTCTAGGGGGGCGAGTGCGGGTCTAGGGAGGGCAAGTGCGAGTAGAAGGGGGCTTAGGGGAGCGACCACAAGTCATTTCTTGGATGATCGCAGTTGATGGGGCAACTACGGGTCTAGAGGGAGCAAGTGTGGGTAGAAGGGGGCTTAGGGGAGCGACCATAGGTCATTTCTTAGGCGACTGCAACTGATGGGGCGACTACGGGTCTCAGATTCAAGAAGTCTTCTAGTTCTTAACGACGGGGGCAGTTGCGTATAAGGTGACCGCGGGTTAGGGGTGACTACGGGTCAAGGGCGCTAGATAACCTGAGTTTGACTTTTCCCCCTTACAAAGTGGAGGGAAGGTCTTCAAACTTTTCAAGTACCGCTCCCCCCTTTTCTAAGGAATAACTCCAAAAAATCCTAAAATTGAGGCATTCAATACTAAGTGATCAAAAGTTAATTAAGTAATAAAGAAAGCAAATTGGTTTAGGAAGTGGAGATTTAGAAAAGCCCTTTTTCCTAACATTTCATTTCTCCTTCATCCATCCTTGTGGTCATGTCAAATTCAACGTGACCATTTCCTATTTTAATTTTTGGAGGGAATACATTGAGAAGAGACCTTCCCTTTTGGGGGAAACCATGTACAAAAAAAATACTAACACCATGGAATGCATGAAGAAGAAATCTTTTTATCTACATAAGAAGTGGTTTACAAAATGGAGACTTGGGGAAGCCCTTCTCTTCATCATTTCATTTTCCATCCTCAAACATAGGAATTTCAATATAGTCCTCCCCTTGATACATCAAGAGGATTTAAAACACATTTGAAGGGGTGAATGAATATTCAATTTATTGAAGATTAAAAAGTTAGGAAATGACACTTTGAATGGTTTTTATCTTACAAGTACAAGGTTTAGGAGTTCAAACTTTTTTACGACATATAATAAAAAACAACTCACATGTGTTTGTCATTTTATCCATCCTAAAAAATAGAAGTACATTACTTTTGGAGTGGCATACATTGAGAAGGTCCATGGTTTTTCTATAGGGTTTAGGGTATAGGGGTAGGGTTTAGGGTTTGAAAAACCCTCTTCCATTTGTCTAATTAGTCATACTAAAATTTCTGTATTTATAGACTAATTCTGTAGTATTAACTAACTACGAGCATTGAAGGACATGTCAATTATAGTGTATGGAAGATGCAATTAAGCTTGACTTCATTAGAGTTGGAGATGGCTCACATCTTGTAGTACGTTGGTTCCTAGATTGATGTGACTTTAAGATAGAGGCGACTTCGGGTGGGGGGCGAGTTCAGGTCTTGGGCGACCGCGGGTAAGGGCGAGTTCAAGTCTTGTTGGTGTTGTGCCCAATTTGGTGGAATGGGGGGTGACTTTGGGTGGGGGGCGAGTTCATGTCTTGGGCAACTGCGGGTAAGTGCGAGTTCAAGTTTTGTTGGTGTTGCGCCCAATTTGGTGGAATGGGGGGCGACTTCGGGTGGGGGGCGAGTTTAGGTCTTAGGCGACCGCGGGTAAGGGCGAGTTCAAGTCTTGTTGGTGTTGCGCCCAATTTGGTGGAATGGGGGGCGACTTCGGGTGGGGGGCGAGTTCAAGTCTTGGGTGATCACGAGTGAGGGCGAGTTCAAGTCTTGTTGTTGTTGAGCCTAATTTGGTGGAATGGGGGGCGACTTTGGGTGGGGGGCGAGTTCAAGTCTTGGGCGATCGTGGGTGAGGGCAAGTTCAAGTCTTGTTGGTGTTGGGCCCAATTTGGTGGAATGGGGGGCGACTTTGAGTGAGGGGCGAGTTCAAGTCTTGGGCGACCACGGGTGAGGGTGAATTCAAGTCTTGTTGGTATTGCACCCAATTTGGTTGAACCTGCGGTCTCTAGGGGGCACACGTGGATCTCGGGGAGCGACCACGGGTTTGGTAGGGCGCATTTGGATTTGAAGAGGCGACTGCAGGTCCAAAGGTGACTGGGTCTTAGACAGGGCAACTACGGGTTCAAGGACGACTACACGTTCTGGACAGGGTGAATGCAGGTCCTGGACAAGGTGACTGCGGGTCCAAGGGCGACTATGGGTCTTGGATAGGGCGACTATAGGTTCTGAACAGGGTGATTGCAGGTTCTGGACAGGGCGATTGAGGGTCTAGGGGCGACTACTGGTCCTGGACAGGGCGATTGCAAGTCTTGAATAGGGCGACTGCGGGTCTGGGATAAGGCAATTGCGGGTCCTAGATAGGGCGACTACGTCTCTAGGGGCAACTGCAGGTCTTGGACAGGGCAATTGTGGGTCCTGGATAGGGCGATTGTGGCTTCAGGGGTGCGTGCGGGTCCCCTAGGGAACGACTATTGGTCTTTTGGGGTGCATGTAGGTCCCCTAGGAGGCGATCGTGGGTATTTGTGAGGCGTTACTTCTGTTCAGGCTCCCACTTCATGTCTTTGCTTCACAAGTTGCCACGTACTCCCCACCCGCAGTCGCCTACCAACTTGAACCCGAAGTCACCCTACTTGTAATCACCCACACCCGTGGTCGCCCACACCCGAGGTCGCCCACATCTGCATGCACCCCTTTAGGATGCCACGTGGAAGACACGTGTTTGCCACATGGCATCCAGATGGCCTCACGGGCAGGGTGAAATTTTTTTTAAAAGTCAAAGCTAAGTTTGACTCTATTAGACGGACAAGAGGGTCTACTTGATGTGTTGGACGTCGTGTTCGTCATGTTGTCAAACTGTCCATCGGAACAACCTTATTCCATTCTAAGTGAATTGTCCAAAATTGTTATGTTGCCAAAAAACGTAGTTTGGTCCTTTAGTGGTTCAATATAAACAATGTTCTACAGAACTGTAAATAGAATTTGAATTTTGTATTCCTATTTTCTACAAGACTAAACTAGATTCCACTAGATTCCAAAAAGATTCCAAAAAGGTTTTGTAAGATTCAAATTTTTTTTGTTGATTTGGTTATTAACTATTCAAATCAACAAAAATTTATTGAACCATTTTGTTAAGAAGTGCAGAATCACCCAAAAGTTGTGAAAATGGATGGTTTTTGTTCATTCGAATGTCATTTTCTAGTAATGTTGGGGTCATAATGATTGGCTAGGGGTCTAGGAGTCATCATAACTGGAGAGGGGATTGGGGTCGTTATGATTGGCTAGGGGGTTTGGGAGTCATTGTAATCGAGAAAGGTGGGAGTCGCCGAACTGGAAGGAGGTAGGAGTCGCTATAACTTGGAGGGGCTGGAGGTCGTGGTAATTGGGAGGGGGGTTGGGTCCAGCAGTTGGACAAAAAAGGGAAGGGAAATTTGTGAGCCTAGGGATTAGGGAGAAGAGGAGGTGGTAGAGAAGGAGTGCAATTCTTGTCCTAACACACGAAACGGAGCGGGGAATCCAATGCCTTGTCTCCTACAACCAGTACCAAGACAAAGAAGACAAACAAAAAGAGATGGTGGAAGGCTGGAAGAATGAGGAGAAATGACAAGGGGGAAGACAACTTGAAGAAAGGGAGTGAAAGTAGATAAGATAGGGGTGAAATCCCCACGACTTGCTTAGGCCCTTAGATTAAAATTAGGTGTTCACCATGAGAGTAAGCCTAGGACATAGGACGTGAAGAGTAGCTCAACCTTGGAGGATGGTATGAAGCATCCTTAGTATTAGCCTTGTAGGTAGAGGTGGTGTTAGTTGGGCCACCATAGTACAAAGGGAGAATAGTGGGGAAGAAAAAGAAGAAAGAGGGAAAAAAATAGGATAAAACCAATAAATAAATCCTTGTGTTAAATTATCTTACGATTAGAATAGTGGTTCATTGTATCACGGCAAGGGAGTTCACGGCGGAGGAGAGAGAGCTTCTAGTGGGTGCAATCAACGATTCAAGTTCTAAGGTATGAGTCAAACCTTTCCCAACTTTTTTAAGTGCTCTAATTAGTGATTAGTTACTTTGGCCTAGGCCTACCCCTAGGTCAAACCCTTAGGACTCTGAGTCAGGTCATTTCCTAGGACATAGCCTTGAAGAGAAGGGCTGTAGCTTTCCAAAATCTTAAGGCATGCCCAAATCGGGTCCAAAAAAAGGAAGTTATTACTAGATGAAGATTAGGGTCAAAATTGGATGGAGAATAGCTAGATCTAGGAATTGACAGTGAATTAAGGAGATTTGGAGGAAGCTATCAAGTAGGATTCACGGCTGAGAAGAAAAGTTAATTTCAAATTATAGGTTAGGAGAAATTAGTAGATAAAGGTTAGGTAAAGCTTGGATGAGAATTTTGTGGGAACCCCCAATTAGGGCTAAAACTCTAGATTTAGGTAGGTGCAGATCTTTTGACCCATCTCTAAAAACTTTGGATCTTTTTGAATTAGAGAGCTAATTTCAATCGATGGATGAAGGTTGAGGAACCAAATAGTGGTCCAACTCATCCACCCATAACTTTGGCTAAGAAGGTCAAATAAAGAGAGTTTTATGTTTTTAGAAATGGCAAAAGATGTGCTAGAAGTGTCTTAGGTTAGTTCTTCCCTGACATAGGTTCCATCTAAAATGTACAACGAAGCATCTATTTAGTCGGCCAAAAACACCAAAAGTAGTTTAAGAGAATTTTGAGAACTAGGAATTACTTAAGCACTTAGTAAAAAGATCCATTGCTTGGAAGGCACAATGGACTATACTTAGACACCTGCAAGTAGAATTCACTTAGCCAAAAATCCAAAACCTGGTTGTGTTAATGATTTATCAAGGGTGGGTAAATTGACGCTTACAAATGGCGGGTGGGCTAGGTGACTAGGAGGTTGGAAAGTTAGTTAACTAGTTGCAACTCAATTTTGGTATTTTTGTGTTTTTACTCACAAAACCCTCTCGTTGTTGCTCACCAATTTTAGGAATTTAAGTCCTAACTTTTGGGGACCTCTTTCAATCTAAAAGAAAAATGAAAATTTTGACTAAGCGAAGCATCGCTGTCCAAACTACTTCCAATGTTTTGGGCCGACTGAATGGAGAACCTACTAGATGATTTGGATGGGACCCACACCAGGGCATAACTATCATAGGAACCCTCTAATTCATCTCGTGCCATTTCTAAAAACATAAGACTCGACCTTATCCGACCTTCCTAGCCAAAGTTATGGGTGGATGAAGTTTGACTGCTATTCGGTTCCTCAAACTTCATCCACCTATTACACCTAGTTCCCCAATTCAAGAAGATCCGAAATATTGGGGGATGGTTCACAAGTATTGCCCCTAACCAGATTTGGAGTTGGACCCTGATCGGGGATTTCTATTGAATTTTCATCTAAGCCTTATCCAAACTTCATCTGCTAATTTCTCCTAACCTACAACTCGGAATTGACTTTTCTCTTCGGCTCTGGACCCTAGTTGGGAGCCTCCTCTTAATGTGTTTAATTCCCTATCTAACTCAGAGCTTAGCTATTCTTCATCCAATTTGATCCTAAACTTTATTTGGCAATAACTTTCTCAATTTTCACCCAATTTGGGTGTGCTTTAGGGTTTTGGAAAGCCACGACCTTCTTCTCTAAGCTTATATCCCTGGAAATGACCTGACCTACAGTCCTAAGGGTTTGACCTAGGGGTAGGCCTTGGCCTACACCATTAGCCTCTGATTAGGGGCCTAGGGAGGGGTTGGAAAGGGTTAACTCATACCTTGGAACTTGTGTCACTATTCACGCCCACTAGAAGCTCTACCTCCTCCGCCATGAACTATTGTGCGGTGAGACAACGAACCATCGTTCTAATCATAAAACAAATTGGTACAAGGATTTAATTGTTGATTTTTTCTCCTATTTTTTTTCCCCTCCCTTCTTTTTTTTCCTCTCACACTTGAAGGTGTCCCAACTAACCTCCAATCTTCCTTCGAAGCTAATTGTAAATATGTATCATCCCTCTTTCCAAGTTGAGCTACTTTTTATGTCCTACACTTATGTCCCACACTTAATCTCGTGGTGATTACCTACTTCTAATCTAAAGGCCTAAGTAAGTCTTGAGGATTTTGTTCCATCCTACCTACCTTTTCCCTCCTCTTTGAAGTTGGCTCCTCCTTGTCATTTCGCCTCATTTTTCCGGCCTTCCGCCATCTTCACCACCACCTTTCTTTGCTTGCTTTTAGTGTCGCAGTGAGAGTTATGGGTGATGGGGAGTTGGATTCCCCACCCCACAAGCTGGTTTAGTGTGAGTGTGGTCTAGTGGTGGTCTCCCTCTCCCCTGGACTCCCTTCCCCGTTCCTTGTTTAATTACGGGACCCCTCTAGCCCTCTTGATTGCTAGATTGTATTCTTTCTTCTAACTAGACTCCACTCTCCCCTAGACTCCCTTCTCCGTCCCCTTTTAATATGGGACCCCCTTGTTTCTAGATTATGAACCCTCCTGGCCCTCTAGACTACTAGATTGTCCCCTTTCTTTTAACTGGACTTCCCTTCCTAGTTCCCTTTTAATTACGGGACCTTTTTGCTTCCGAATTATGGACCCTCCCTGCCCTTTGACTATTGGATTCTACCCTTTCTTCTAACTGGACCCTCCTTCTCCGTTGGGCTCCCTTCCTCGTCCCCCTTTTTAATTACGGGACCTCCTTAGTCCTTAATTATGGACCCTCCCGACCCTCTTGAGTGCTAGACTGTATCCTTTCTTCTAACTGGACTTCCCTTCCCCAACCCCTTTTAATTTCGGGACCCCTTGCTCTTTAATTATGGACCCCCTTCCCGCTCTCTTGACTGCTAGACTATACCCTTTCTTCTAACTGGACCCCTTTCTTTGCCCTTTTTTTGATTACAGGACCTCCTTGTTCCTTAATTATGAACCCTCCTAGTCTTCTTGACTACTGAACTGTACCCTTCCTTCCAACTGGACTTCCCTTCTTTGTCCCTTTTTAATTTCGGAACCCTTTGCACCTTAATGATGGACCCTCCTGGCCCTCTTGACTATTGGACTATACTCTTTTTTTAACTAGACTTCCTTTCTCAACTGGACTCCCTTCTCCATTATCCTACATGTTCTTCTTGACCTCTAGTTCCTAATTTTTGGAACCTAAACCTTGGTTTGTTCCCAACGTGTTTTGCGAACTAAACCTTGTGGGGAGAGGGGCCATGTGATCTCACGGTTCTCCCGTGAGGTGATTTTAACGCACTGCTAATACTTTTTATCCTGGGGCCCGAGGGGGTAGAAGCTTTGTTGTCGTTTTCCTTTTTAACACATTGCTAAGACTTTTCATCCCTAGGGGGTTCAAAGCTTCGCCGTACAAGCAGGACCCACTACCTTCATACTCTCATGCCTCTCTAATAAAGAATAATACATCATGGTTAAGGACAAGGACAAAAGACAAGGAAACAGCCTTAGACACTTCAAAGACTAGTGACGCGGGTTAGTAACATCAATAACTTGAACTAAAGGCCCCCCAAAGCGGCATCGCCAATCACATGGGGAGTTGCTCAAGGGTTAGTATATGAAACCCTAAACCCTAAACCCAAAAGGATCTCTCAAAGGGAAGCACCCACAACTCTAGCAACCTCGGAAGTTAGTAAAAACTTCCAAGCTTAAGCTTGGAAAAGTGAGTACCACGTTCAATCAAAAGGTAAAGCAAGGGACTCACAAAAGACCTTGCAAGCTCCAAAAACAACAACAATGGCCAAAAGTGCCCCAAAACCACTGTTGCAAGGTTTGTGGCTAAAATGCCACAATTCCAACATCAATTGGACCCAACGGACCCAATTACACAAAAAGGGGGTTGTAAGAGAGGAGAAGGGGTGCCCTTTTATACTCTTTCCCCAACACCCACCTCTCCTCGTTCATCTAAGTTAACCTTCTCTTTGTGGATTTTCATCCAAAACTCAAGGTTTTTATTTTATGCTAGCCCACTGAGCTAACTTTTGGAGATTAACTCCAAATCACAAATGGATTGAGCCATTGGCTTTAGAAGGCCATTTTTGGTCCATACTCCCCCCCTCCCCCTTTTCTATCTTCAAAATTACAATGAAACCTAGCACCAACTTAATGCCAAAAACCAAGGAAAATCTCAACTTTTGGGGTTCGACTTTTCTAGCAAAAGTAACTAGTCTAGGCTACTAAGTAGATGTGGGTGAGTGAGAAAAGACGTATCGTGCGCTCCATTCCGCTTTCATATGCTCCTGCTTTGCCGATTAAACCCACTGTGGACTTTAATTTTCGTTAATTGTTAGGGAATGTTGCAAGTTCGGGTACTTCTAACTATTGGAATGTCATGAAACTTGTCGGGGAAGCTTATTAACATAAATGAAGCTATCATAATTTTTAGTGGGATTTTACCACCACCTAGGGAATTTCCAAGAATTTTCCATTGCAAGTTTGGGTAGTTGACTATCTGGAAAGACATCCTCTGACTATCAGAAAATTATGAAACTTTTCGTAGAACCTCCCATGGGATCCCATGACACATGTATAGGCTTATATTTTTACTCTACACACCAGCCCACGGGGGACAATTCCCATCCCCTCATTTAATTATCGGTGGCCAGGGAATCTTTGACACTAGGGGAATCTTGGCGAACTAACTTCACCATTGGTTCCCGGGCATGGCTTTAACCCCAAACCACCCTCATTAGACGTTAGATTTCTCCATGGTCTTGTCTTGGTATTTTTTACATTTGCAAGCCAACAAATTGGGGTTCTGCTATTTCGTCGGTGGAATAGGGAAACTAGAACCTATCTCCGGGATTGATCCATATGCCTCACCAACGTTCCCTCAACCAATTCTAATTTAGAGATGTGCTCTCCATGTGGGGTTTTGAGTCTGATATGCCCATCACTCATAATTGACCCATTTGTCACAATTAGTTGGATTTTAACCTATTTACAACTCGTGGTTGGGCCATTCTAGCTACAATATTCTCAAACTAGACCAAATATTATATTGGAATGTGACATTCCTATTTTAATATTTTGATTCTACACTCTTTTTAGAGTTTTTTGTATAATAAAGTGCAATTAAAATGACAAAATACGAAAAGAAGAAAGAGTAAGCCCTTGATGACGAATTGGGGGCTCACATATGGCAGCCATCTACGGGAAACCTAGACTTCTTTTGCTATCCTGAATACACGGTCAATTACAAAGCTAACTATGCATGGCGACCATAAATGGAATTCTTATGTACTGGCAACGCACCATTCACGTGACCTTTACTAACCACTTGGGGGATCTAGAGGAAGTAGACCGCTCAACCTTAAAAGTAACAATGCTTTGAACTGACCCATTGATTGGATGTGACAAAGACAAGTGGACCTCTTGTCTTGTCAAAAGATGTTGTTTAATTATTTGCTTTTTCATTTTCTTGTTTTTTCCCCATCTGCCTCAATCCAAGTTGACTTGGATCTACAGATAAAAAATATAAAAAACCATCCTTCCTCCCTCGACAAAGCGAGTTGGGAACTAAAGAGGGAGATAGAATTGGAAGTGAGAGACAACCCCGTCCGCCTTTGTAGGAGCAAATTTGGACCTATAGATAAAAAAACGTTTCAAACCCGCCTTCCTCCCTCAATGGAGTGAGTTGAAACTAAGAAATATGGATAAGAGAAGGGGGAAGAAAAGAAGATAGAACAAAAAGATTTGAAAAAAGAAAGACAAATGGTTTAAGACCTCAATGCTTGGAGCTCCAAAAGGGTCTCCAGTTGGTTGCCAATGGCACTTTCTTACCTTGTCACTAGCTCAAGGGATGGTGCCTTGGTGCCAGCCCAAAGTTTGAACCCGCGCCACCTGCTTGATAACAAAGGGGCTTATCAATCACGAACCACTAGGCTACTCAGCTAGAGACGTCCATTGTGTAGTCGCGGTGGTTTAAATATTGTTGCCTCCTACGGTGGCTACTATCCTACCTTTGCTAATTAGTTTTTTTTGCTAGGCTATTTACAAAGGCACGCCATACCTCCTACAACACTCTAAAGAACGCGAGAATTTGGACAAGAACCTCGATAGCATATGGGGCACGTAGTTCACGCGATATCGTCATGGTTGTTCGGTTGAATAACTCGACAACACGACGAACATGACATCCAACACGTCTAGTAGACCCCCTTGTTCGTCTAATAAAGTCAACTTTAAGGTTGACTTTCAAATAAAGCACTTTCTGTTTCTAATCTTGACATATTTGAGTTTCATTTCATTGAAGTGTTTCAATTTAATAATCACTTATTACATTCTAAATTATGGATCATAAGTAAAGGGAGATTTTAAATTGTCTCTACTGCTAGGATAAGGCCTTATGTGACAAAATTGTCTAGTGTATGTGTGAGCCCTCAAGTTGGCACTTGGAACTCAGGGTTTTCTTTTTTTCGTTTTAGTCAATATTTTAGCATAATTATATGCAAAAATGCATAAAAAGAGTGTTTGAATGGTATTTGGTAGAAGTCCCTACCAATACAGTGAGGGGTCATCCTAGAAGTGTAGAGTATATAAAATACTCAAATTTCATACTTCTAAGGCCTAGTGGAGAGTTTGAGAAGTCGATTCAATATTTCCGAGAGAACTAAGGATTTGAGTGTTAGCCAGTCCTACTAGTTGTCCATGTTAAACTAAGTCTTACAATTGCATGTGACAAGCTAGCTAAGTCCATTTTAGGTCTAGAGAGTCTAGTATAGGTCACCATCCAATTTGTAAAGAATTTGGATTGGTAAGTTCTTATTTGCAGATAACTTATAGAAGAATTATCTAATCTGCAAATGAAGTCATGGGAGAGCGACCGGAGTATGAAGAAAGGTGCTTTTACTCTAAAAAGCATGCCAGGAGCCAACATTGGAGCCGGTTGTTCCAAGATTCCCCGATACAAGAATAATTTCCCCTTAGGGCGGAAATTATAAGGGAATTGCTAATTTTAGCTTCTCTATGAATAGTGCAAAGTGAAATGTAATGTTTCACTTTGGTTTTGGGAGTTTCCTATAAGCTAGCCAAAAAGTTTCGGAATTTCCTGAAACTATTACAATGACTCCATGGGAAGTCAACTGCCTTTGAACATGGTCGTAAATTCCTAGGAATTACCCATGTTGCGGTAAAATCCCACTAAAAATTAGGATAGTGTGTTGTGTGCTAATAAAGCGTTCCACAAAGTTTGAAGACATTATGACATTCCTAGGTATTAGAATCGGCAACGACAATGGACTTTTGAAGAATTTACAACGTTATGGCGGGTTGACCGGCGTACCAGGAGGTGGAGGTGTCCAAATGACATGAATGAGGGGTCTTTTCTTACTCCCACGAGCCTTCTAAGTAACCGTAGATGGATGGTTTTCTCAAAAGAAACACATTCCAAAAGTTAGGGTTTTCACCTTTCTTTGGAGTTACCGTAAGTTGATTTTACACTTACGAAGGGCTAGGAAGAAGGAGGTAGGGGGCCCCCTAGGCTAATTTGGGTCTTCTAAACACAATGGTGCAATCGTTTTTCAATTTGGAGTTGTTCCCTAGAAGATAGGAGGGGTCCAGCAGTAGGTTTGACTTTTTTAGAGTAATTAGCGGTAATTCAAAGTTAATTTCGCAAATATCTTTTGGAAAATTGAAGATTGGATTTGGGTAAGACCTATTTTCTTGCGTAACAATCCATCTTTTGCTTAAAGAAAGACAATTTAGAAATACTTTGAGTTAATTAGCAAAATATCTAGGTTAATTAGGGTTGTTTTCAAAATATCTTTGGGAAAAGATCTTGGATTTGATTTAGCCAAGATTTATTAGCTAAATGGAGAGGGTTCTAGAGAATTCCTCCATTAAACAAAGATTATTTTGGAATTACATTAGGGTAGTTTAGGAAATATCTCAGGATCAAAAGTAAATGTTTTTCCATCGACAACTTACCAGGGAGGGGCCTGGGGCGAGTATAAAAGGCCCTTCCCTCGAGGTTGTCGGTACCCTCATTCTTATATCTAACCTTTGCTTTTGTTTCTCTTGTGCTATCGATGGTGTCGGAGCACTAATCCAGGTCGAGATCTGACCGGATTTTCATTCTATTTCTTGTTTTGTACACTTTGAAGGACGGGAGGGTCCCTTCAAAGTAGTTTCTATTTGATTTCTTTAAGTTCTCGAGGTTAAACCTTCATTTGCTTTGATTTGTGAGAGTTTAGAAAGGATAGACCTCCAAACTCTAATTTCGTTTAAGATTTCTTGAATACTAACAATTTGTGATCATTACAACAGAATTTGGTATTAATATTCTTAAGGCGGCAAAGCTTGACTTTGCCAAAAGATTGTTAAACCAACCTTTGCCCAAAATCCGTTGTATAACAGAGAATCGGAGATTGGGATTTTAATTGCTAAAGTCCGGTTTAAATGCTGTCATGCGTACCTCCTTTAGTGATTAAATTTGGATACTTTGAAATTTTGAAGAATTAATCTTTAATGTTCGGTTAAACAGTGTCATGTGTACCTCCTTTAAAGACTAAAACTTTCAAAATACTATGATTTAACTATCGATACCGTGTATGCCTAGGGTTGCCCCTGCACGGCGTAGCTTTGACTTTAGAATTAACCTTGAAAATTTCCTTATACTTGGAAAGATGTTTTTCAGGTGTAGTAGTTAGAAACATGTGATCTCGTTAGAAAGATTAGGAAAAAATAGTTGAAATCCTTTAGTTTAAACTCTTGGAAAAAACCTTAGTAGTAGCCAGAAAAAACCCCCAAAATTAGATTAGTTTTCTTTTGGTTAGATTCATTAACATTATCTTGAGAAGAGATTTTTAATTAGTTTAGAATGCTTAGTGGTTAAGTTTTAACCTTTCCCCAAAAAATTCCCCACAAGTTAGATTAGTTTTAGTAATAAAAGTATTAGTTTTAGTAATAAAAGTATTAGATTAGTCAAAAGCCATTGATTTATTAGTGGAGCTATGAACCAGTAACCAGTATGAAACACCAAAACCAAAAACCTTAACCGGTGAACCTATTCTATTCAATTTATGAATTGAACTTACCAGCAGGGATCAGTACCAGAGCAAGACGAGAATCATTGAGCAAGACAAGAAGCCAACTGGACGGGACCGGCGGTTTGCCGACCAATCGTAGCTCGCCACGTGACAGGGTCTCGGCGACTGAGACAGAGGCGACTGAGCAACGACTTAGCGAGGTACTGGGCGAGGTGACTGAGCGGAGCAACTGAGCGAGGCAACTGAGCGAGGCAACTGGGCAGGGCTATTGAGCCAGAGAGCTAAGCAGGAGGCTAAGCCAGAAAATTGAGCGAGGGAACTAAATTTTAAGGTAAGAGCTTAAATTCCTCAAACATCAATTCAAAGTGTATTAGAATTTTGAACATCTTGAGAGTTAGTGAACTAAATAGTCAAGTAAGTGGAAGTCCACTTGAATTTGCCTCAAAATTCCATCCATTCTACAACAACAACAAGTTTGCAAAACAAAGATCAATGAATTGACATAACAAAGAAAAGAGAAGAAGTAAGGAGTAGGAGAGAGACGAAGAGAAGGAATCTAGATAATTAATGAGGTAAGTATCTTTGAATTTTATTTGATTCTAATTACTATTCATTAGGTTGTTGGTTAGTCATTAATTAGGATTCCCTAAGAATTAGAAGGCTAGGCTTTAGCTAAGATTTGTTTTATTAAGATTAATAAGACGAATAGAAAAAGACAAAACGCCAACTAATATCTTTTGGATCATTAGGAATTTTAAAATTAATTAGAATCTATTTGATTTGATTTGATTTAGTGGATTTAAATGGTTTTGAATATTTAAAATAATTTCTAATCAATTAGGAATTGATTTAAATATAACCAAAATTGCTAAAATCCCATAACCATTAGTAGGAAAAGGAAAATTGAAGAGAAAAAACAAAATTGAACAAGGATTGATTTCAATTGGCACGATGAATTAGCAAAATAGAGGATGGAGCGGTTTACTACGAAACCATTTATCTCGTGACCCTTGATGACAATACGATTGACTACTCCACGGAAAAGGTACGTTAAGATCTTTATATTTCATTTTTAATTTCAAATTAATAGATTAAATCATTGAAAAGTTAGAAAGTTAGAAAAGGAGATTTAAATTTAAAAATTAGAAATTACAATTGTTCGAATAGACTGAAAAGTAATTAATGAATGAAATTTAATTCGTTAGACTTTTAAAACAAATTTCATTCATTAATAATTTTTTAAGATTTTAGTGTCTTACCTTTTTAGAAAGGTAATTTCTGAATTTTCATTTAAAAAATATGAAATACTAAAAATACTAATTTTAGAATAGAAAGTTTAGTTTACGATAGATTAGAAGATAATTAAAAAGAATTTCTAAAGAATCTTTAAAGAATCATTTGAATTAGGAATCAATTAGAGAATCTTTTAAAGATTCCAGAACCTATTTTCATTTAAAAAATACTTTAATTTTAAGTGAGAAAAGGTTGGATGAAGTTTGATTTCAATTTGGATGAAATTCTTTAATTAGTAGTCAAATTAGGTTTAGTTTTAGAATTAGGTAACTAACATAACTAAAAACTTAACCCTAAAATTTAGAATTATTTCGAGTAGCTTTACTATTTTTAATTTGTGGATGAAAGTTGTGATGTAGTTTAGGATCAATATTTCATCCATTCATTTCTTTGATTAGGAAAGTTAGAATTTAACTTGCTTTACCATTCTGGAAAGGGCAATTTACATTCTACAATTTAGGTTAGATTGATTTTAGTTTGAATTCATCTTTTGATTAGTTATTTGATTTAGTTAACCGTAGTTTAGAAATAGGATTTAAATGATTTAAGTTCAATTTGGATATTTAAAAACAAAGTGTCCATTGCTTGGAAGGCGCGAATTGAACTTAGATTAAGAACACCCTAAAAGAAATTGATTTAACCAGCCGTTAGAACCCGTGTGCACGTTTTAACTCGAAAGGTGGAGTTTAAAACACTCATAGTATGTGACACTCATCTTATACAACATGCTACATTAGACGAACAACTGGACACTCGAACCCCAAAATGTATTTGGCAGAACAACCCTGGATACCGTTTGAAGTGGTCCAATCACAAAGATGTTGGGGTGGTCTCCCACCAACGTTCGAGCGGTAGTGTTGGGCCCCTTTCAATGAACAAATGTGCCCACGAGAGTGGACGGTTCCCCCATGCACTCATCGGGTTGGTGCTGCAAATATAACACCAAGGACATCAACTCTTGGGGAGCTAGTTCGTCTGGCTCTAGCTATGGTTGCCTCGGGGGAGTGGGCTCCTCATCTTCACATCGCCTCTGTCGCAAAGCTAACAACTACACCAAGGTCATGAGCCTAGCTATGGTGCTGTTTGGGTCTTTGAAGCACAAGTTTGTGGGGTCTATCGTTGGTGCTTCCTCCGGCTCCGATCCTAGGTCTTCGTTGGACTTGGGTAGGATTTCGGTGCGAGGTTGCGTGAGGGCCTCCTCCAATGGCTATGTTGAGGCCTCCAATAGTGCTGGTGACGAGGGCAACTGAGGTGGCGAGGGCGGCAAGGCAGGGAGGGAAGCCTCTTGGGCCTTGTTGGGTAGCCCTGGCATTGCGAAGTGTAGTGCATAAGGCGGTCGGCTAGATTTAGTTACTTGGTATGAAGTGCATTGTCTACGTTCTGCATGCGCGTGGGCCGGCCGATGTGGATTGGCGATGGCGGTTGCGCTAAAAAACGTAAGGCGGCGACTGACAGGTGATTTGTTGCCTTGCTTCGTGGTGGTGGATGACAATGACACTGAAGAAGAGAATTTTTTGGAAGTCGAAGTTCGAAGTTGGTGACGCTATTGAAGTCAAAGACAACGACATTAAAGAGAAGTTTAAATATCAAGGTCAACAACAGTGACACTGAAGAAGAGAAAGTTGAATAGACAGTCAACCCCTCAAGACGTGAAGATGTTGGTCAATTCATAGGTAAACTGGAATTGTTAGGCGGCTAAGATGTCAAATAGGTCACTCCTATGCTACACTACACCCCTATTGTAATTTCGTCCATCCCAAACAGAGTTGGCTTGGACATACAGATAAAAAATGCTTCAAAACCACCTTCCTTGTTCAATAGAGTGAGTTTCAATTAGGAAAGAGGTAGAAAAAGAGGAAGAAGAAGAAGAGGGGCTCAAAGCCCCAGATGCTCACAATTCGCTCAAACCAACGCTAAATTAGCATGTAAATTATGCACTCTCAATGGTTACCATAGTTGACAATTGGGAGAAACACAAGCCATGGACAACACATAACTTGGTTAAGAAAGTTGATACCAAAGTGAGAGAGAAGAAACGCGGTAAAACCCTACTTTTCGATACAATGAATCTGGAGGCTGAACGCTCCAATGGGAAAGACTGAGGGTGGGTGGTGCCAACCTCGGTCCATAAACTATTCTACCATACGAGCAATGTCACAACCTTGAGTATGAAAGGTGAGATTTTCCCCTCGCCTTTATATCGGAGTCATGCACAAACAAGTCATAAATACAATCAACCACCTTCACATCCGACAATCCTATAGAAGGGAAGATCTAGGCATGCAGGGACCAAATGTTAGGGGTTATCATCAAAGGGGTTCGCCCATCCACGTTTGGCAATCCTATGGGGGGGAAGATCCTAGACCGTAGTAAGCAAAAAAATTTAACACAAACATAGAGGGTTGAGAACATGTTTGGTGTCGTAGCACAGAGTAAGTAAATTCCCTGTTATACTCACAAAAATCACTCTAGAGCATAACTAAGTGACTCTAAAGATCGAACCCACGAGATTTTGTGAAGTATGTACTTTAATTAAGCGAGTAAGCCTTATTCACTCCTAAACTTTTTCTTCTGGTCCTAGATCTAAAACCGGAAACAACCAACCACCAGATAAGCTTGGATTGGATTACATTCGTCCCAATCCTCTAAATCTCCGGTTGGCTCAATTTAAGCCATTCCCAAAACCGCACCACTTCCGGTCCTCGTGCCTCTTTGGACCAATCCGTTCGGGATTGTCCTTATGTCTCCTCACTCCTATTCCGGTTTAGTTTTGCCTCTGTTGGACCATCAAAGGGGTTGCCGCTTGATTTTGTGAGTGGTAGGCCCACCACTCCTTCCGTAGATTATAGTGGGTGAAGAACCACTGTTCTATCTCCTCCTCTCCTAAAACTAACTCGGATCTGGTTTGATCCCTCACAACAATCCAAACATCAATCCAGTTTGTAGGTCACACAGAGATCCCCCATACGATCCGTTCTTATTACAACGACCTTGATGCCTGTTCCTACCTATACGAAGCTAGGTGGTTGCAAGTGTACTCGTTCATTCCAACACTTACCAAAGCTATTTCGTTTACCAACTAAGGTGGTGAGACCTCTCAAAAGATCGGACACTCAATTGGATTTCCCATCCAGGAGTTCTAGCGCGACTAAAGATACCCTCCCTATTTGCCTAGCCTAATAGCGGCTATTTCACCCGAAACTCAAAATTCTAGATCTGTTGAGGCACTGAAGTTCACTCCCAACACTTCTACAACCTGCTTACTTACACTAAGGAGCGGAAACGTACACACCAAGGAGAGAGATCAAGTCACAAATCAATTCTACACCTTCCTAACTCCACATCATGCAAACTTGCCAAGCTTGGGAGATACACACACAACACAAGAGCGCATACGAAGGTACAAGAAGTTTACGAAAAGAAAACACTCCTAGTTCCCCTCGCAGGGACTGACTTAAATACAAGTCAAAAAGTACAAGTGGGCGAAACGACCTGCAAAAGTTCCGCCACAACTTAGGCCAGACTTTTCGGTCCTACCTACTCCTAACCGGATCGGAATATGATCCAAATCCGTTCCTAACATTCCTACTATTTACAAACTAAACACCCACCTAAGATCCGATGGTGGCACTATTCGCTCCCGGATCCATCTGCTCGAAGATTTCGTTTAAGTTTCGATTCCGCTCCCCCTCCTCAAGATTTGGAACCTAGTTGCCTTCTGTGGATCCGAGGGTTGAGTCCAAGTTGAAGGCAGTTCCGGGCATACTGGCCTGAGTCGCCCTAGCCTCCGATCTTTTAGACTTGGAGGTGGCATCCTTTCCCTCCCTTGCTATTATGTCCGGGAACAAATCCGAAAGGGAAATATCCAAGAGTTGAATCCCGTGAGAACAGGTTGCTCCCGACAATATCCGGGTACTCTCCTCCATCCGGTCCGCTACCTTCCGCGCCTCCTTCATTGCCGCTTCAACCTGCTCGACAAAGTTAGTGATAATCCTTACCATCTGGGAACCAGATGGCTTCTTCTCGTTATGCACCTTCTCGTCAAACAGCTTTGCCTTGGCTGCGGCCATTCCGGTTTCCCCGAATGTGGCCTTCACTCGCTCCACCATCTTTTGAGATTCATCCGCCATGGATTGAGCAGCTGCAAAGTTGTCCTTGAGGACAAGGGGTTCTATCTTTGCCCGATCCACTTCCTCCTACAATCTCCGGATCTCTGCCTCCTATTTCCGGAACTCAACCGAATCGGAAATGCAGCTAGCTACCTTCTTTGGTAGCTCTCTGTTTGGTGGCGCTCCCACCAACTTCCCGATTGCGAGCAGGATCCTCCTCTTTATTTCCCAATCCAATCTCAGGTCGCATAGGATCTTGACGAGAGGGTTGAATGGGTCTTCGGGATCCGACTCCTCTGACACGGTCTTCTCAACCTCCGGTTTCTCTTCCGGGGCCGAGGTGTCACGTGCGGGCGGCATCCCTCGCTTGTTGGGAGAGGTCGTCTTCTGTCGCTTGATCAGCGGCATATCCGGTTCCTCCTCCTCTAACTCGTTGTTCTCCTCAGGTTCGGAACCGGATTCAACCTCGTTATCCGTTTCCGATTCCCTGTACCACAAGAGAACTTCCTGCGCCCTCCACACCTTCTCTTCTTCTGCACTAAGAAGCTGGTGGGAATGGTAGAGATGGATAAGGTAGGGACATACAAACGTGGCCCTACTCTTCCCAACTCTTCCTACGAGTTGGGTGACCAAATTAGAAATGATCCGGGCCCAGTCAACTCTCCGGTCCCCTCTCAGAGCGCTGAAGATTGTGTTGGCGAGGGAGATTGTCAGTTCGTCGGTTTTTCTGGATGCAAGATCGGAACTAAGAACTGTAGTAGCCGGCGGTGCCGCTTGTCAACACAGTCCTTGACGGCATATCCATCCTTCAGGTTGATAGCACCCTGGAACTTGCCGTAGACGAACTCATCCTTCCGACTCGCCATTCCTAACCCTTCTGTCTGGAAATTGTAGACTGCTCTCCAAACATCCTCCGTCCAGAGGTGCAGAACCGCTCTCATGGTGTTGTCAAACTCGTTGGATAGTTTGCCCAGGAGTTCTCTCACCATAACTTCCTCTCTGAAGCCCCAGGGTTTCTCTGCAACCCCCAGGCAACCCATGGAAGTTAAATCCTCCATGAGTTTGGACTTGGCTGGTTCAGTGGAGAGAATAACCGGAATTACCTTCCGATGCTTCACCTCCACCGAGGACGTACTAGCCTATCTGCCTCTACTTCTCCTAAGTTGCAGCATGGACACGGACAAGCGCTCGGAACTCCTTTCCGATTCTACCTCACTTTCTCCTAGCCGCACGTCCCGTTCCTTACTTTCTCTCTCCGATCTCAACTAGAAATCCAAACTATAACACTTAAACACCACAACCCTCGCAGTAGACACTGACACAAAGACTAACACGGAATGCTAAGTGACAAGCGCAAACGGTAAGCTCAGAGCAAGGAGAGTGCTTGAAAACGAAAAATGCAAAAGAGGTTGATTTGGGCAGCCCAGTTCTTATATAGTCATTGGACCTCCTACCACCTCATCATGGCCTATTCCGGATCCGGTTCCTATATGATATCCGGTCCATCCCCTATCCGGTCAAAAATCCACTCTTATCCGTTCTCTCCCTAGGACCGGATTGAGCAAATCCCTTGACTATCACATTTTCCTTCTTGATTTTAGCCCTTCCATGGTTCCTTAGCTAAATCTGAATACCTATCTCTAGTTTCCGGTCAATTTTACTAGATAAACCAAAAAAATTTAGAGTTTCACGTCGCCACATTTGGCAATACTATTGAGGGGGAGATCTTAGACCGTGTCCCGACAAAAGAGACATATGGCTAACCTCACATTCGGCAACCCTATGGAGTGGAAGATCTTGGCATGTGGGCTTAGCAAATTTCCTAATCTACCGTTGGAAAGCACTGAGCTTCATTTTTATGCTAACCTCTAACAACAGTGGGTGATTATAGAGTACTTAGCCTCAACATTCTCTGCCCAACTCTGACTATCTGAGAGGCTTGCAACCAGACGTCCAAATTAAAGCCCCCTTGGCGGCCTTGTCAACCAATTTTACGCTACCCCTACCTTTAAAGGAATAACAACTAGGGGACTCTTCATTGGAATGCATTGACCTTCAAAAAGGCCAAGATTTTAACTTGCTACCCCTAGCCACCTTTTCAACACTCTGGCATATATTATGCTCGGTCTAAGGTCCCACCCTCTCCAACTAGAGGTCCATTTAGCTCAAATGCCTACTATAAGATAGTCTAGCGATTGTCATGGCCTTTACTATCTTCTGACCTCCAGTAGTGCCTAGGTTACAGAGGAATCACTCCCTAATGTCACTCCTTGATGGCCATCCTAAGAAGATTGAGCAAAAACAAGTCCAAACAGAGTATTGGCTAGCGGTTAAGCCTTTCTTTTTACATTAGATGTAAGTCCTTCCTTTGCCAAGGGAAAAAACCTAAGAAATTAAAACCAAGTGGCTCTAGGTGATTTGTTTTAGGACCCCCAAAGGAATTAGGAAATTGGTTAGTGACCCCTAGCCATCTTTTTAGCAACTATGGCTTATATTATGCCTGGTCTAAGGTTCCACACTCCCTAACTAGAGCTGAATCCAATGGTTGTCATGGCCTTTAAAGATGATAGTGACAAGTGGACACTAAGGTCCCTTGGCAGCCTTGCCGGCCAGTTTTACGTTACCTTCAACTTTAAGATAATAGCAACCAAGAATCCTTAATGTGAGCTACAATTCTCATGACCATGTTCATATTGAACTATCTTGCGCAATAACTACCATTTAATAATCAAGAAGTTGTAGTGGTGTATCAAGACTTTTTTATATTTTTCTATCTTTAGATTTTTAGGGATTTTAAAAAATTTTGGTATTTTAAGGGATTTTATATTTTTTAGGGATTTTGTTTAATTTTTTTTGAGCCATCTTAAGGGAATGGCTACATTTTTTTGGTCCAAACACATATATAGCTTTTACATCCATTTAAAACAATGCTTAGTGCCAATGACCATTGCTCTAGAAGGATAACCGGTAGTGCACCAAACATGTGAGCGCACCAAATATGTATTGAAGTTTTAGATAGAAGCATCCAACATGGGATCCTAGTTCTATAAAGGGCGAGTCAATCTTTGAAATTTTTACTTGTTTTTAAAGGATTTTATATTTTTTAGGAGTTTTGTTAATTTTTTCCGAGCTATCTTTCTAACTATGACAACTACATTTTTTGGTTTGGAGGCATATATAGCTTTTATGTCTTTCTTTTGGAAGATAACCATCTATCCTCAAGGCAGAAAACCAAGGCTATGAGCGCCTGCATGCCAAGGCACCAATAGATGACGAAAGTGAAAAGGATAGGAGGTATACCGAATATTTTGGGAATGGCTAACCGGTTGGTTGAGGTGTTGGCGGCCGTAGACTCCTTCTTTGGCGGGTCCTTACATTCCATGAATGCCTGGAGTTGCCATTGCAAGTCAGGGGGAGCGTTTTGTATGCCATAGGGTTTGACATGGAAGGTAGCAGTCGCTAGGTTCTTCATAGTAGTTAGAACTTGTGTGAATTCTTCATCATCAGCTTCGGTTGATGTGTCTCCCTATTCCCCATGGATTCCTGGGATCCATTCTGACGAGGGTCGACACCCAATTGGAAAATCTTGGATGGCCATTATGTCATCGATGGTGGTCTCAGTCGGAACTGGATATGGACTTGCCAAGGCTTTGCCTCAGGGTTTACACACTACATGTTTTCCCTTGGAACTACATGGTGTAGAAGAGATTGTCCCTATAATGAAGGCTAGTGATAGCTCCCATTTGGCAATGGGATCTCCCTTGGTTGGAAAGGCTAAAGTGTGGTGAGCTGCGCATTAGAGGTTAATAGACGGCTTGTTGCAATAGCAACAATTGGAAGAGATCCCTAAGGGTTGCGGTGGACTCACTACAGCCAGGGCATCCTTTTCACAGAGTTTGCCCATGATGTCATGGGTTGGAAGGGAAAAAGGTATCAACTTTGGGCCCTCCTCTGAGTTGATCCGGGTTTTGATGGATGGAAGGGTCTTGGTCACTAGAGGTGATACCTATGGAGGAGGAAGATCTCCCTCCTCACTAGAAGGTTCGATGGACCCTCCACCCATGCTTGACACAATGGGTAAAATAGTGGGGACGTCTAAGAGGACGAAAGCGTCGTCCTCGGAGCAAGGGTGATCTAGGAGCCATTGTAGAAATGTTTCATCATCTACATAATCATAAAGGCCAGGGCCGATGCATTTTATGGTCTCTAAATCGGTCAAGGGTTTTGCTCAGATAGTTTGGAATGCGGGCATGTCGTGCCCTTGGTTCTCGGTTGGTGTCAGGCCTCAAGATACTATCACAACCATAGTCCTAGCATGTCCCGGCCCATAGGTGAAGGTGGGCCGCTTCTCAATCCAATTGACCACCCTGCCACATTAGCAAAGAAATCTGCAACCTAGCAAGAGGGGGTAAGCTCCATTGGCTTCTTCCTCAAGCTGTAGCACCTCAAAGGTGACTATGTAATCTATGCCACTAGTCTGGATCTTAAGGTCCTTGATGTGCCCTAGGGTCTTAATGGACCATTGGTCTGCATACTTTAAGGTGATGAAAGAGGGGTGAATGATCTCTATTCCTAACTTGCGCATTATGAATGCAGATATGATATTAATGCCACTCCCATCGTCCACCAGAGTCTTGGGAATTACTTTGTCAACAATATCTACGTTGATTTCTACGGGCTCGAAAGTTTCCTTGGATTCTCTAAGGTCCTACTTGGCCCTCTTGGTCAAGGGCTCTGGTCTCTCGCGGTCAAACCCATCACCCTCAGGATCCGGAAGCGACTCTATTTTGTTGACCTATCCTATGCATTTGGGGGATCGAGGGATGGTGGCTCCTTCCTTGAGTTGCTTATGTAAGGTAGGAGCTATGTTGACCAACTGTCCGAAGGATATCTTGGCCTTGGCTTTGGCTATGTCATCCCATAGGTTATATGGGATGGATGGGTTGCGACTCTTCTGAGGTTTGGTGCTAGCCCTAGGATTGAGGGGCCGGAAGGGGGTTCCTCCTACAAAGAACTAGAATTCATCCTAGTCTAGCTCGGTTTGGGAGGGGAGGTTCTCATTGAACCTCACCTCCTTGGCTGTCTCTTTCAATGTACTTTGTAAGTCAAAAAATTGAAAGGAGTCCTAAGAGGAATGTAGATGCATGTTGCTATAGGAGCTGGACTCAAGAGACTCACCCTCCTTTGGCTCAAGGATGGGAGGGGGATGGGTTCTAGCTCCCCCTTAGGTAACTACGAGTGAGGGTACAGACCTCTGAAGGGACTCATCCTCTGAGGATTCTATCACTAGCAAAAGAGAGTTTTGGACCTCATGAATTCTAGAACCCTCGGGTTCTTCACTTGCTATGAACCATACGTCTTGGGTACTCTGGATGGGGCGGAGAGGAATGATCCTTTGCGCAATTTGCACTATCGAAGGGGGATTTTGAGTTTGTCTATCATTAGAGTGGTCGTAGTAAATATTGGGTAGACCTGACTCCGTCTTAGGCTCTGCAAACTGGACACCCTTCTAGTTATCTTGGGTTTGCTTGGCATAGTCCACCTTGGGGAATTCTAATGGGATGACCTTGTCAGGGGTAGTACAATGAAGTGTAGGATGGTATCCCCTACATCACTTGCAAATGAAAGTATTCTCTACCCAGCATTGGCCTACTACGTGAATCCAGTCACACGTCGGGCATCGTAGGCTAGACGAATGATCATGAGAGGAGGGAGCTCGTACTTGGTTTCGAGTGTTCGGATGTTGATAAGGTTGTGCTCATCCCCAGGGTCATGGAGGGTGTGGGTTGTCCTTCAGCATCGGGCAAAAGGCTGGTGTGTGGTTGGGCTAACCACAATGGTTGCACCAGACACTTGTAGTATGTGATCCTGAATCGTGAGTTTGTGAAGGACCCTAGGGACTTTGTCCTTTCACTAGACATGCCATTTGCTCGGTCAATTCTCGTACCGCTCGAGTCATTTCGCACAATACTTGGCGCATCTCTATACACAACTAGTCCACGAGAGCGGTGAGCAGCATCATGGGTTCTTGAATGGCTAAAGGTGCCCGTTCTCTCTTGGGTGGGGATGGCTTGTATGGCGTGATGGTCGTATCTTGATGGTAGACAGGGATGAAGGCTAGAATGGGATCATCCCCCCTTCTCACCATCCAATCATTTTCTGTGTCCATGATCTCAATCTCCAATGTTGCTTAGATGGCATTGTCTAGTGTAACTGGCCGTTGGGAAAGAATTTCCCTAATGGTGGAGGCGGAGTTAACCCCTTGAATGAAGTAGTGGTGAATGGTCTCGTTGTTGAGTAATCCACCCACGAAACGGGTACACACTATTCGGAAACAGCAGATATAGTAGGTGAGGTCCTTGATTGCCCCTTTGCAGATGGTAGTCAAGGCAGTCAAGGTGTGTTGTTGCCCTACCTCAAGCCGGAAATAACATAGGAAGGTGGCTTGCAATTGCTACCATGTTCCGAAGGTACTAGCGTCATGTGACTGGTACCAAGAGTAGGCAATTTGTATTAGAATGTTGGGGAACTAGATTAGGTAGTAGCCGAAGTCGGTTACTAGGCTGGAGATCAAGATTTCCTCGAACCGTTCCACATGGGCGGCTGACTCATCATCTTTGGATCCTGAGAATTTGAGAAGATTGTGGGGCATTGAAATCTCTCTCAACCCTTGGAGAACCACGATGGGAAGTCCCCTTGGTAACATCATTGGGTCGATGTCGGGATCCAAAGGGTCGATGGGGGGACAAGGATCCATCTCATCGGATGAAGTGTTCTCTCACTCAAGTGACTTTGGGGTACTATCTCGGTCGTTGGTGGCCGATGGGGGACTAACTCGTCCTTTTGGCAATGCATTGGAGGGCTTGGGTCAAGAAGTACTCTTTCTTCTGGCCTTGGACCGGGATGCTCTCATAGACCTAGGGGTATTAGTAGACTTTTGGGGCATTCAACTCAAGGTGAGTCTCGGTTCATACCCAAGTCAACAAAGAAAGATGTATATATGTGGGAAATGCTTAATACAATACACCATGCTAGGGTTATCTAAAGCTAATGCTCTATCTATAAGTCCATAGCGGGCTAAATGATATAGTCATCACAGATGAGTGTACTAACAATTTTGGTGGCGCTAGGGCAGTACTCGAAGAAGTATGGCTCCTAATGTTGCTCGATATATTCATGGTCGGGGCGATGGCGGTTCCACAATGCTTCATTGTTGAAAAAGGTGGCGTTCTTGATCTACCCTTCACGAGTCCTCTTCCCCCTACTTGGATAAGCGCAGAAGAAGGGATGGAACAAGGGTTGGTGAAGATGCTTCACGTCCGATGACGTAAATAGGGCAACCAAGTGATCTTTGGTGTCCTAGAAGGGCCCGCACATTGCTTGGTATTTGGTGATGTACTGAAGCTAGTACTCGATGGTGATCGCGAAGGGCATGTAACAGGTAGAAATGCCCTTGTAGCAGTCCATCATGAGGTGGCTAATGCCATTGTGCCACGCTTGGAAATGTTGAAAGAGCATTTGAAATTTTCACACAACATGGGTCCAAAGATTTTCTTTAAGTTCCAATAAATTTCATAACTTTTGACTAATTGGTTAAAAAGATATTGTCTGATATGTATTTTTTTTTCTTTGGTTGGGCTAACTCCAGAAATAAGAAAAAATCACTTATTTCAAAAACAAAAGTTGAAAATTGGGTTTCTAGATTTATACATATGTGGAAAGTTTAGATTCCTTCTATTTTGTTTTAGTAAGATAAAAGTTATGAGTTTCAATTTGGGGGCAATTACAAATTTTCTATTCTAAAATAAACTATGAAGTCCTTTATTTAACTCAATTTTCAAATTTTTTTTGAAATAAAATAAAATCATAGAATGTAAATTTTTTATTAAAATATTACAACCATTGGGATTGACATTTTTCAATTTCATAACAAAATTCTTTTTTAGTTTCATATTTTAAATCATTCTCAACTTCTTTCTACTTATTATTTTTTTCCTATATATTACAATACTATTCCAAATGATTTGAAAATTTTCAAGCAAAGAAGCACCAAAATATGGAAATTTTTTCATTCAAATGTGACCTTGAAAAGTGCTTCTACCCTATTTTTTGTAGGGCCAAAATATTGATTTTTGTAAATTCAAATGCTAGTATCTTGCAATCCACAAAGTGAAAATTTTTGGAATTTTTTCCACATCTTCTCAAACTAGCACACTATAAGATCCTATGATTATACATATTCAATTTTTTTTTTAATTTTATACTTGTATTGGAATTGGCAATTTTGGAGCATTTTTGGTGAAAACATAGTTAAGAAGCTTTACAAATGGAGAAGCTAAAAAAAGCAACAACTAAAGGCAACATGAAACAAGAATTGAAAGGCAACAAGAAACAAAGAGGAAAAAACATAACTAACTAAATGTTGCACTTCGAGGGGGGAGCTACAAAAAAACAATGATTAGGATTTTTAAACCCTAAATTAATGGTGGCTAGATTTTAAAACTCAAATCATGTAACCTGTCCTCATCATGCATACGACTTTCTTTAGTCATGCAACTGACCAAATATGATTATATTTTGCAACTAAGTTATTTTAACAACTTAATTTGATCTAAAGTCAATACATGTTGATACTACAATTCCACTAAATGCCTAAAGGGAAGTTGAAAGGACTTAAGTACCTACAATTATGGCAAAAAAAACATCCCAAAAGATGCCATGCATCTATCAAAGTATCTATGTCCATAAACAAAGTATGCAGGAACAAAAGTATTTGATAAGGACAATATTTAAAAGCATCTTTAAAGCCCCAAAAAATATGCTTTTATAGTTTATATCCTTTTAAGAACATCCAAACATCCATCTTCTAATTGCAATACAAGCACATATGTGTCCATGGTTTGCCTCAAATTTCACAGAAACAATTTTGTAACTTTTGTAGGGCCTATAGAGACCCTCTATATATGTGGCTTGGATGACATTGTTGAGAACCTCTCTAAGAAAGACCTAACACTACAAGGGAAACTGTGTCCTATTTGACAAAAAAATTGACAAAAATTTGTCAATTGCTTTGTTAGTGGAAACCTATAGATTTGGCCAATAATTTGATAAAATTCTGTCAACTATTTTGTCATTTCGCTAGAATTTTTGTCAACTTCTATTTCCTAGTATTCTCCTTTGTTAGTTGTCCCATTATCGTCAAGGCCTAATTAATGGTTACCAGTGTGTTTATTTTTTGTAAAAGGCAAAATATTAAAATTGAAATTGCTTTAAATTTTAACCTTCAAATATTAAGTGAAAATACAAGTACGGTATCATACCCCTATCTCCTTGGGGTGCCCGAAGTGCCTTAGTGAGCAAGAGGGACTTGGGGGTGACTTCCCAAGCCTTGCAATAGGCTAAGAAGGGAGAAATGAGAGACTTTCGAGCAAATAGGGTGCAATAGCGCCTTATTTAAGAAGGGAATTGTATCATGTCATACATTCTTGGAAAGCTCTTGAGAATACGCTTCTAACCATCCAAAGAACGCGTGATTTGGACTAGTAGGCACAAAGTTATGGCCGTTCAAAGTTGGGGATGTCCCGGTGGCACCGGGACACTCAAAGGCTAGGTGTGAGGGGTTCTTAACGAATCACTTAACAAAGCATGGCATGTAGCATATCATTGGAAAGCTACAAAGACAAGGAACCTAGAATTTCAAGCATTACGAGGTTCTAAGACATGAGCCAAAAATTATGGCCAAAAGAAGGACCGTGGAGGAGGCGTGACGCCACTCCCAATGAACCCGAATCTTTGGAGGGCCATAACTTTGTGAGAACTTGTCCAAATGGGACAAGTGAGCAGTCCATAGACATATACTCGTCGCTTAGATATCTAAAATGAACTCGCATGTAGGATTTGAATCCCTAACAATAAAGTTATGCCGTTTGGAAGTTCGGGAGTCCAAACAGAGTGGGAACTTGGGGATTTCGGTTGGAAACGGGTAGTCTTCTAAAACCCAAAGGGGTTTGAGAAGTCCCTTTGACCCACAAGGGGGAGGGGCTATTGAAGACTACAGAGAGTACTATAGGAGGGGCTGGTCTCCCTCTTCACTCCCTCTTGGAGCCTTGGTGAGTTCTGGTGACTCATAGATGGTGATGTAACTTCACCACCGGCTTCAAGGCTCCTTAGGACACTTGTGTGTGTGTCCCGGGGTATTGGTTGGTTGGAGTCTCGCTCCTTGCTAGGCCTTTGGTAATGTGTTCCGAGTTGTGAGTCCCAATTAGTATTGGCATTGTCGCGAGCTATAAACTTGGAATGCATTGATTTAGTATAAAATAGAGTTATTCTAGTGTTTTATTTTTCAAAAGTTTAACTAGGCAAGTGAGACTAGGAGTTGCTTAGCTTAAACATTGTATTAAGGCTCAAAAGACAAACCAGGTGGTCTGTAACTAGACCAAAGTCTAATCCAAAAGTGATCCGGAATTGACCTAGACTCTAGAATAAGAATTCGGAATGGATCTTGAATCTGGATTTGACTGTAATCCGGAAATGAGCTAGAATCTGGAATGTAATCCGGAATTGACTAAAATAGAATCCGGAAATGGATCCAGAATTGACCCGGGCAGCAGTGAAAGCAACTTCGAAGGCAACTCCAAAAGCGACTCTGAGGGCATCCATCTGAACACCAGCAAGTCAAGGCGGGAGCAGCCAGAAGAAAGCGCGGAAGGGAAAGTAGATAGGATCTTTCTTTAGGCAAATAGGATTTTAATTTTGAACTGAATCCGGATTTCCAATGGTGGGACCAGGTTACGGATTTGTAGGATCTCACTTTTCCGGATTTCTCGAGAAGTTTGTGAGTGGTCACCTGGATTTCCGGGTGCCCTTTTTGGCCTTTTTGGCTTTGGGTGTTTTTGAGTTTTTAATGGGAGGGGTAGGTTTGTTGCTTCTCATTCCATCCTAGCATTACAGTTTTGTATTTTATCATCCTTTCTTTAATCTGAGCCACCAAGTGGACCCTCAGGGATTGATTTGTCGTATATCCAGCTTCCTTGTGTTTCCGTGTGAGTGTGTGAAGTGTTAGAACGGAGGAGGAAAGGAGGAATCTGGATCTGAGGAGACTTGGAGCTAAGTTGAATGAAACGTTTGTGACGAAGTCTAGACTAGTGATTTTGGTCTTGAGCACGTGTCTTTAAACTCCTGGAACGGGAATCCGATTAGGAGGGGTGTGGGTGCAGATCCGAAATGCCAAGGAGTATTCCGTGCGGAGATAAGCAACCGCCAATGGAAGCAACCCCATACCACTTACCGGAAGGTCAGCCAAACCCTCAGATCTGTCTAGTGAACAACTTACAATCCCCATCTTAGTTCCGGTTTCTGTTGGTCTGTCGTTGTAGTGGAGAAGACTTGTTACGGATTTGTGTGACCTACCTCCCGGGTTGGCCATCCGGAAGGTTGTGAGAGTGTTTCCAGTCAATCCAGTGCAGCAATTGGTCTATGCATATGTTTTGTGGTTTTGAGAGAGAAGAGAGAGTGAGAAATACAAGTGGTGAGTCCCTACCCCTCTATACAATCAAAGGTGGACCCTCTGAAGGTGAAACAGAGGTACCAAAAACCAATGTTTGTGAGTGAAGAGATGGATCCGGATTGGGTTCCGGAATGGTTGTGATCCGGAAAGAGAGAGAAGAGGTCAAGAGAGACCTTAAGTTGGTAGAACGGATAACCTGGGCTTGCAACAACATACTAGAATCCCCTGGGACGATATTTCGAGTTAGTTTATACGTTTGGGTGTTGTAAATGGTATTTACCGCATGCTACGCGTACGACAGGCGTGAAAGTAGCAAGTATACAACAAGCTTAGTATAGAGTGGGGTAACAACCAAGGGTAGTTGGGACCGTGGTGAGTAGTGTCACCATGAGTCCTACTATAGTAAGATGGAAGTTCTGCCCCATGTCACCAAGTGACATGCCAAGTGCCACAAGTGGGGTGCATGCTAGAAGTCTCAGGCACCAAGACTTAGCAATGTCAGTTGGAAATGGGAACTAATGTTGTGAATGCATGGCATGTGCAGTGCTAATTACTTGGGCCTAAGTAATACTAGTATAGTAGTATTGGAGCGTGGTGAACCCTAAAAGTTGATGTCGTAGCACAAGAAAGTCAAATTGCTTCTCTAGGACCGAAAATGATCCTAAAGTGACCCATTTATTGTTCCTACAGAGATTAAGTTGGTGAAATCTTTATTGTCCAGAAAAGAGGGAATTGGTTACCACAACAAAACAAACCCAAGGAAACATACTCAAATCCGGCTAAAGATCTAAACTTAGCTACTCTATCCTATCCCTAATCCTAATTCTTCATTGTCTCCCATTTTCACACTACCTACAATCTACTTACGGTCAAAACTGGAACCGGAAGTTACCTGGGTAGCTAATCCAACTTTCCTATATTCTAGTTTCTTGAAAATTGTAATCAGAATCGAGTTTTATCTCTAAATCAAGAGGGATCTGCGTATTGGGATTAAAGTAGGGAACTTAAGACCTACCCTCTAAGTTTTAAAGTGACAAGAGTTCCACTATAAAATTAAAAAAAGAAATATCACAAAAATCTACCTCGAACCAAACTTTCCCTTACAACTAAACCGGATAGTAATCAGGATCAATAGGTCACATAAGGAACCTTTAGCTAAAATACTAACTCATACTACAACGACAGCCTATCAGATAAATCTAGATCCTTGAGAGAAACCAAGATGGTTGAATGAGGAAGTTGTCACCTTCCCTTCATAATTCTAGTTAGCGCTGAACCTATCAAACAGGAAACGGAAGCTACCCCAAAACAGTCAACAGTTGTACTTCAGACGTAATTGGGCCTATCAGTACTAAAGGAAAACACAAGTCTGATCAAACTTGAGATCAAGAAAATACCCTCACACATAGTCTCACTTCCATAGAATCCAGATATTTCCAATATCCTGGCACACTCCCTCCTTATCTATTCCTGCAATTTCTACAAAACATACATCAACATATTCAACCATCAAAGTACACGCTGCCACTTCAAACGTGAATCAGAAAATGCTGACTTAAATTGCACAATGCTAGGATGACAAAGTTTGGAAATGCACACTAACTGACTAAAATTTAACACCTAAAATACTTTACAACCCAGGGGAATCTACAGCCCCGAGGGAGATCAAAACTAACTTCAGGAGAATGACACATGTCATTGGCCTTATCCTACTCTAAGTTGACTTCCACTGAAGTCCAAAATTGTTCATAAAAATTAGATCTCAGATCCAAAAAAACTGGATCTAGAAAGTTCAAAATTCCCTTTTCGCCTAAAAGCTACTAGGGAAGTACTTCCCACCAAAAACTTAGGTTTTCAACTGCCATCGTTAATCTACTTTACCCTAATCCTACTTTCTTGGCCACTTCCCTAGAGTCGTGCTCGGTGTGGGGAAACTCCTTCTCGTCGGTTGTTTTCGGATAGAACCGAAAACTGCCTTGCGTTTCTTGGCCTGGGAAGAGTAAGCCTTGGATTTGGGCCTTACCTTCATTGGAGCGGATAGCTCCTAATCTAGTTGTGTACTATCTATCTAAATATTGACTAAATCCAATTCCGTTTCCGGATATTGAAGTTCTGGGTCCAAATTTCAGAAGTGACCATTAACTGCATTATGCAATTTAGGTTTTTTGTTTATCCAATTCCAGTTTTATCTTTTATTCCTTCTATTTCTAGTAGTAAAAACCAAAAATTTTAGCTAGATGAACCCACTGTGTCATCAATTTTTTCTAAAAACTCTTAAGGCCGGATTTAGGGTTCCCACAGTTGAGAAGGGCTCTTGAAGTCTAGTTGGAGTTGTAAGGTGTTACTAGGGCCACAACATACAGACAACCAATCGCCGTCTTGAAATTGCACTTCATGAACCACTTTTGTTTTGTGATTTTTGGAAAGAGAAGAGAGCTCTCTATATACACATGGGTTGGTAGGAGGTAGAACAACCCATAAGGGGTATGTCATTTAAAAGTTGCAAGAGCTCAATCACTTATAGTTAAGTTTGAAATAGGATTTATATTAAAACTAAAATTTCAGACTTCATTTAGGCATAATAGAATAATTTTTCAAAAACAATTTTCAGCTAAAAATAGTTGGGAAATTAATTCAAGTTTCATGTCCAAAAATCCGTTTGATGTTTTGATCCTCCAATCAAAAGTTATGGACAAATTTCAAAGGGGTGGTGGAAGGGAATTTTTTTGACCTTTTCAAACATCCTCTTTGAAATTTATTCATAACTTTTGATTGGAGGATCAAAACATCAAACGGATTTTTGGACATGAAACTTGAATTGATTTAGAAACTTTTTTTAATTTAAAAAGTTTTTTGAAAAGTTATTCTACTATACCTAAATGAGGTATGAAATTCTAGTTTTAATACAATTCTTATTTTAAACTTAACTATGAACGGTTGAACTTTGCAACTTCTAAATGACATATCCCACATGGGTTGTTCTACCTCCTAGCACTCCATCTATATAGGAAGAGCTTGACAATTACACACAACTCAATCTAAGATATCTATGGCAATGGATGAAAAGGTAAATGTGTAAAGAACCTAATGGAATCTTTGCATTTTTGACAAATAGGAAGAAGAGAACCAAACATCAACTACAAATTTGACAACAACTTGACAAAAAGTTGACAAGTTCTTACAAATTGACAAGATGAGGTAGCAATAGTATGGCTATTGTCATTTCGAACAATTCTCTGTCAAAAGCTTGTCATCTAGGACTACATTTCCTTATAGTGTAAACTTCAATACATGACTTGTGTAAGCATTTTATTTATATCCTTTAGATAAAACATGCACAACCATGTTCTTTATTTTTGCACATCAAATCCTAACTTGGATAATTAAGTGTTGTTCAAATTGGTATCCTAAGCAATGAACAAGTTTTTTCTAATGATTAATTGTAAGCAATTCACATCTAAACTAAAACTAACACAAATTATAAAAATTAGAGGTCTTCAATGGTTTTGGATGGTTTTGTTTAATCTAGGCCAAAACTTTAGACCTCCAAATTCAAGTTAAGAAATTCAAACTTTTTATTAGTTGAAGTTGTAGAGTATTGCATGCCTATTCTAAAATAGCAAAAAAATTTATAATGGAATATTTTTAGTAAAAATTATGGGTAGATGAAGTTAAGTACCTAATTCATCCTTCAAGACTTCATCCAAAATTTTCTTCTAGCCTATAAGGGTGATTGCAAGAAACACTTGTCCTAATTTTTGGCCCCTTGCCCTCAGACACATGGTTTTTTGGTCATAACTCTTGCATCGTAAGTCTGTTTGTCTTGAAATTTGGAATGAAGGTACACATAAAAGTTTCACACATTTTGTAATCTTTTTGTTTTTAAAAAAATTATTTTACCATTTTTAAGGTGCCCCTGATTGGGTGTCTACCATAGCCATTTTCGGGGGGTTTGGTCCAAAGTTGTACCCAAAAATGCACGCTGGAAGCCTCAAATTAGAGAAGTTGAAGGTGTACTTGCATTCCAATGAGAGATGAAGAGTTTTTTGCAAAAAAACCTTTGCATGAGGTGTCTACACGGGGCCAAAGTGACTATTGTTCACGCACATTTATCAAGCAAGAGAAAATTTTCCTTAAAGAAATTTTTGGTAAAAGGTGAGAGTAGGATTGTCTACAAAAATGGCTTTTTTTCTGAGAATTTTTGGAATTTTTTTTGAATTACTTAAAATGAAAAGGTCCATAGACCCCTTTTTTGCTATTTTTTGCTCCCAATGGCTTCTATAGTACTCCATAGTAGTCTCTAGTACTCCATAGTATTGTATAGTACTGAATCAATAGTTTAGATGTGCAAGCGCCCCAAATCGACGGTTGAGATTTGCAAGCACACTCTGACCTGTGAAATTGATAGTAGCTTATAGTATTGCTAGTCTCACGGCTAGAAATCAAGTTTTTGAGCCAAAAATGTGAAGTATTTCTTGCAATCACTCGTAAGTCTAAATTAATTTTTACTTTCAAGATTAGATTTCCAATGTCATATTAATTTTAAGGTTCCTTTCTTATTTGAATTGGATGAATTATGACATTTTAAATCCAAAACGAATGCTCTTGACTATCCAATTGTCATTGTACTCTATCTTTCTTAATTTAATCTATTTCTTACAGTGTGCTATGTTATTGAAAACCTCTAGAAATTACCTACATAATCTTGAATTCAAAGTTGGATTTTAGCCAATTCTTAAAGGTCTAACTTCAACCTCTAAAGTGGGTACCCCCAAAAGTGCCATGTGCCTAAAAGCGCCATCTACAGCAAGTGAACATTCCCAAATTCAATTATATACCTATTTGCATAGAGCACTTTTAGTAACAAACTTTGACCATGGATAACTTTTGCATATAATATCCAAATGATGTGTTCTTTGGTGCATTGAAACCTCCTTTCTCTTGCCAACAAGGAAATATAATAATCTAGTCAGCCCAATAATAATAACAATGCATAGTACCAATTTGTGGGTTTTTTGGGTGTACCTACCTTAATTTCTAATGTAACTATGGTTTTTACAAGAAGAGAAATAACAAAGTGCCAAATTTAAGGACATGCCTTGAATATGTTTTCATCACGTCCCCATTCTCTAACATGCACATTGTAATTGATCATGAGGCCAACTTTGATCTATTTTTGTTGCATTTTTGGTATCTATGTATAAAACTTGAATGATGACTTTTACAACAAGAAGTATAAATTCTATCTACAATCTAATTCTTTTCTTTCAACCTATTTCTTTCTACTTTCCTTTTAGTCTTTCTCCAAATTATTTTAATATTTGTTTTTTTTCTAATTTGGGGGATATTTTGGAATTGCAATCTTGGACTTCTATTACTACTAATGAATTTCTAATTATTCTACAAGTCAAATGATTGTAATGACATAAGCCTCATAAGTGCTAACTAAGGATTTCCTTAAGACCTTAAAACTTCATTTGGTCAACTATGTGTATTACAATCAACATTATTTGTTTAATATATAGTCAAACCTCTATAAGGGGTTCAAATTAGTCTCTTAACAATGCCCAAAGCTTTGCAAAGAAGCTTGGAACATATATTTCCACTTCAACACTTAGACTCTCAAGACAAGTTGCACTCCTCACTTACTCTAGCTCTATGACCACTTGAGTATGAATTTTTCTCATACTTCTTTTTTTCTCCTTGGATTAGACTTTTTACAAGTTTCAAGTGATTTTTCTATATTCTACAACCTTCAATCTACATCACTATAGTAAATCCATTAGATTTCACTTTGTATTAATCAATCTAATTAGCTCTCAATCTCCATCAATCATCACAATCAATTAACATAATTAGTCAATTTTATGGCAAGTTCTAATAGTGGGTCTAGGTAGGTGTGGTTTGGAACTTGAGTTCTCAAGTTGGTCCCACTTTGGTACTCCAGTTCATTTGTAGGCTTTCAATCTTCTCAAATTTCTCCCTAAATCTTCAAAGAAATTTACTTAATTGTATCATGTTGTTAATTGCTTTATTCCTCTCTACTTCCCTTAAAAAATTGAAGTACATTAATTAAAATATAAACATGTGCTACCCCAAATTTTTGGACATAAGTTCTTCAATAGACACATCAAAAAATACAACAAAAAACAAATTTTTTTAATAGGCCTTAAACAAAGTCACACCTTAACCACAAGGAATGTCTCCTAGGGCCCAAATACAAGAGACTCATTTTAAATTGTTCACCTTTTCCTTGGTCTCCCCTCAAAGAAAAGAAAAATAACTACTAAAGAAATGTGACTACAAAATATGACTAGTATAGAGATATGATTTTAAAATATGACTAAAGAGAAAATATAACTAAAATGAAATATGATTGAGCATTCTCCAAACATGTTCCCTACCCAAATTTTCCTTGGGTTGCCCTAAAAGAAAAAAATATGACTACAAAATATTATTGAAGCAAAATTATGACAAACAAATATGATTGGATGTTCCCCAAGCATGTTTCATGTTGTCCCATATGAGTATTTTGGCATTCCCAATGGATGTATAGGACTCTTGTGAAGTACAAAGCCAAAATATGACTAAGAATCATGTTTAGAGTCACATTTTGCCCCAAGGTGTTGGCCTCCAAGAATATGACTATGAGCACTTACCAATCATCCCTATTTAAATTTTCATAGTCATAAAACACCCATTTTGTTGTAGTATGCACCCAAACTCTACAAATTCCAAGCCTTTACTAAATCCCAAGAATAGTAGGCAACTTCTATTTTCCAATTGTAATGAATGCAAGAGACATTTCAAACAAATAGTCTCTGAGATCTTCACAACAATAATGAAGTATCACTTCCAAATTCCTAGTATGGAGCTTGCACATTCAAAGCACATTAGACCAAGGAAAATCAAGGAACTACAAAATTATAGAATCAATTCAAAATGCCTATAAGCGATCATTAGTAAGCCTTCACTGAATACGTGATTGTGTATCCAATGAACAATAAATGCATAGTGCAAGTATTGCAAAACATTTTAGCCTACAAAGGGAGCTCAATGAGTGCTACAAGAAATGGGTTGCAAGAGGAGAATGAGAACAAGACAACTACAATTTGGTCACCAAGTGAAAAATCAATGGCCCAAGTAAAATTCAAGCAAACCCTAATTCTAAAGAGCAATGAATGAATGTGACTAATACCCCAAATGAGTACACAATTCTACATCCTTTTATCCACAACATGGAAAACTTTGCTCCAATGCTCATTTCAATTTGGATTTTTACAATGTACATTTAGCATATCTAAAATTTTGGTAGAATCAAAGTGTCATTTAGTCACTTTAGAGAACTTTGTTCATCACTCATCAATTGCAAAGTTTAGTATGGATGGAAGTCCTATATCCAATCAACGCTAACAATTACAGAGTTCTAAATTAATTAGATCGTCATCCACTTTCAATTGCTTTAAAGATTGATAAGAGCCTCGTTTATGTTTTCTTAGAAATAGAATTTTAGAATTTCCACCTATAGGATTATTATCTTCAAAATATTTATATGTTGGAAGAGAATAGTGAGTGTACTTTAATCCATATAGGTTCATGACTATATTTCACCATAAGCATTTCAAAATTGTCATTCTAGGGACAAAGAGCTAGGGTGAAAGAAAAACATTTTTTGCATATATAAAAAAAGGATCTTATACTAAATTTTTAGAATATTGGTGGAAAGAATTTCAACACCTTAATCATGTATATTGTAAAATTTTTTTGTTCAAAGTAAAAGGAACAATTCTTTAGCACATTGTTTTACTAGGTTATATGAGTTTGAATCCCCCAAACTTTTTTTTTGCACTACAAAGTTTTGACATTTTAAATCTTTATGTTGGAAAATTTAATTGAAAATGAACACAAAAAAATTCAAAAAAGAATTTACTATTTCCATTCTTAACCCCCAAAGGACTGAATGACCATTGAACGTACGCAACTAATCTTGGGTAGGTTTGTATGAAATCATTTTCTAATGGATGTTCTTCAAATTTTGACACAAGGTATGAACATGTATCCCCTAAGTGGGAATATAAATTTTTTTCCGATCGGGTGCCCAGATCAAAAGTTATGTTGCCCTACACTTTTCTAGCAACTCGAGCAGCATGTGCAAAACACATCCTCTACTTCTGAAATATGGAAGGTATGTAACTTACATGATATAAGATGCAAATGTCAAAAAAAATAACCATGTGTAGTGTAAAAATCTCACTTTAGGAGGAGTTAAAGGCTGCTGGCCATGTCGGGCAAGGTTGAAGAAAAAACTTTTTCTCCTAATTTCAAACATTATAATCTTTCAATCCATATGGTCAAAATTTCTGAAATTTTTTTCACACATTCCCATAGTAGTCTAGTATATATTTGTACCATTGAATTTTGAAAAAAAAAATTCATTTTTTTCTCACTGCCCTAAAAAGTGGCAATTTTTCACAATTTGTATCCAAAATGTGCCTTGGTCCTTTAGGGGTTAAAAAACTTGCTAGATAGAAGTGGGCATAAGATGGAAGGAAATAATCGTATTGTTAATAGCTCTTAAATGGAATTGAAACATGTCAATCCTAACGATGAGATTGTTGCAGCAAGTGATATATTATTTATGGATGTTTTTGTTTTGAAAAATTGTGAATACTCAATTAGGAAACAAATCCAATGGGTTTTTTTTTCAAAAAGAAGCTTTGATTGTCTTCAAAACAAGATTCATCATAATTTCTTTTTTCTAAAATAGATTAATAGAAATCTATTGCATTAATGAAAAAAGAGTAAAATAAAGCTTGAAAAATAGAGACCAATGTAAACCAATACCTTTATTTTGGGGGGTGATAGTGCCAAGACACTACTCTAGAATCTCATGAGTAGAATAGAGTGTCACTATGAGCCAAATTTTCAAATAACCCACAGACTTGGTGATTAAGTGGTGGAATTTATGCCAATCTACTTGACTATACACAATAATCATGGTAACAAATTTATGACACCAATCAACCTATTTGATGACAAAACCATTGCAGATTGTTCAAATTTGCCTCAATGTGGTTCACCTTAACATTCAAATATGAGTGAGACAATGAGGTAGGGCTTAAGATTAGTTCACTAAAGAGAGTTTGGTTGCAAGATTAGTTTATGATGGGAAGGTTGACCTGCAATATAATCTGAGAGGTGGCTAGTGAAAAATTTGATATAATAGAAAGTAGGAAACGTTCAAAATGGATGCAACAGAGATTTTGGTTCTTGCTTGTTGCAAAGTTGACACTTATCATTGATGAGATTGGAAGCTATTTTCCTCTACATGTTGACAATAAAAGCTTAGTAGCAAAGTCTCTATACCAACTTCTATTTGTGTACAATAAGAATTCCAAACTTGTTCACAATCAAACGTAAAGTCGTAAGGTGGGACTAATTTCCATTTGGTAACTACAAGGTTGCTTGGGTAAAGTGGGGTAGGCATGTAAAGAGGAAGGGGGGATAGTCAACAAGAGGGTAGAAGAATTAGAGAGAAGTCTAAAATTAATTACTTCCTCCATAAGTAGCAAATGGTTGATATACTTTGGGATCAAGACGAAATTGATGTATCTCCCATAGATGACAAATTATAAGGATTGGGCTATTTTCCATTGGAAGACTACATACATTGTAGATTTGAAAATTGATGCACCATATTAAAAAGATGCTAATGAAGACTAGCCCCAAAGTTGAATTCTTCAGGGATGACAAAGAAATTCTTAACTATATGAGCATATGATAATACTATTATGTAATATGGTCCCAAATGCCTCTATAAGAACATAGTCCATTCTTATATAAATGGACATTACAAAAAGCAAAACAAGTGTGAGAAAATAACTTTGAGAATTTGATGTGTCGGCTTGTACCAAAAATTTATAACCATTCAAGGAAATTTGAGGGTGAGTATTCTACAATGTGGTTGGTGTTTGTCTTCTAGGCTTTAGTAACATGATTCCATACCCCAAAGAATGACCCTACTATATGATCCACTATAGATGAATCCAACTTGATGATTGTTCCTACTTGCCTTTTGATGTGAAGGTAGAAGTACTAGAGTTGATAACAAAGGATTGCCTTGAAAATAGAAAGCCTTGATTGCACTTGACAAATCAAACCTTTGGATCATCCGTGAAGCAACATCTTTCTTAAAAACAAATTTAAGTATCTCACCTACCACCAAGAAGAAGTGGAGGGCTAGACAACAACTATGTTGGACTCTTTGTTGGGTAAGAAATCATTACAAAAATTTCAGCCCTCGAAGAGGCCGCAATTTTTGCACACCTACGGTGCAAAAATAGAAAAAAATCAAAAATCAAAAATTATTTTTTATTTTTCAAAATCTAGAATCTGACATGGCACTACTTGTGCTATTCAGCACCACATCAGATTGATTATTTTTTAAATTAAAATTAAAAAAATTCTTAAAAATAAAATTATTCATTTAAATTTAAAATTTAAAAAAAATCTGTATTTGCACTACAGGGGTGCCAAAATGAAGTCTTAACGGCCCCCCACAAGGCTGAAATATTTTGTAATATTGGATTATCCATAGAAATAGCTTGGAAAACCATAATTATTCTAAATTTTGAAAAAAAGCCTAGTTCAATCATTTATAGGCTTTTGAAAAATCAAGCTTAAGAAACAATAAGGTTTGTTTGGTTTCTTTAGTATAGTAAATATTTCCATTACTCAATAGAATATTGTCTTTGATAAAGTGCTTGGAAGAAAATGTTAATTAACTATAGGAGATTACCTCTATGACAACTACTTGGAAGCAAAACTTTAAAGCTTTAGCAAAAAAAATTGTATGAAACATTAAGGAAGGTTTTGGGATGCCATTGTTAAATGATGTCCTATCTTCCCTCTTACACAATAAGGTGATTAATCCTTCAATCATACTTGACAAGAGAGTCCTATTCATCACAAAGTTTAGAACTTGTGTTTTCCCAACAATTCTTATGTGGTGATCATTGTATCATGGGTTCGCATGTTAATATACTATCTAGCACATCATTATCATGCATTACTTTACAATTTATTGCATTGTTAGGATGCATTACTTTCAGTTGCAAATAATGCATCGTAATGGTGTGATAAATTGTAAAGTAATGCATCGTAATGACAAGCTAAATTGTATAATAACATGTGAACCCATGAAACAACAATAACCCCATGATAATTGTTGACAAACCACAGGTTCTAAACTTTGTAATGTTGACAATGGAAGATGAAATCATCCTCTAGTAATTGGGGCCTATTTCTAGATATTTCTAGAATTCCATAATGATGCCATCAAGGCCTCACGATTTAGTTGTTGCCATTTCTTGTAGGTTATCTCAAAGTTCATCTAAAATGTTGGGTATGGATAGCTTGTTGGCCATATTTGTGCTAATTAATGTTGGATTGGAGGCTCAAGAATGTCCATTGTTTATTAGTATCAATCTCTACTTGATAGGGTCTCTTGGTATATAAGTTAATGTAAAAATTGTGGCAAATTTTTTCCAAGTGGGATGGTTATATATAGAGGTGTTTGTCACCATCACTCAATTCTATGACCTTGGATTGTAAAGACCTTTGTTTTGTTGCTTGGAAAAAATCCTTCATATCATGGTCTTCATGTGCATGCCATCTAATTCTAGCATGCACTTGTTGGCCTTGAAAATGCAAGTCCTCAAAGTGTTTAAGAATCTTGGTAACTATGATAAATTTATCCTATAGTGTTTGGTTAAGGAAATTGTACAGAAACGCCTCTTCTATTTTTAATAGCTAAGCTCTAAGGTTGGTCTCCATCTCATTTTGGTCATGGCTTGGGACTTACAAAATTGACAATAACACTTCACAATTTTGCATAATTTGACAAATACCTCATGTGGATTGGATAAGCTCGCCAATATATCACAATTGAAGTTATTGAACAAGAATGAATTTCATTATTGTAAAGATGAATTGCATTCATTTTGTATCTAGATGGTGTTGATTTTGTGGCACAGAGTTCTAAGTAGATTTGGACCAACTAGGCAACATTTGATAACTAAATAATTCTCTTTGATATTAACTATAGGAAAAATTTGATAGTCAAAAAATAGTAAACATAGTCCACGTGTTTGAATTTCCGTATTCCATTACAACACTTATTGTCCCTCTTGAAACAAATAGGACTATTATGGATGAAAATTCCTCTATTCTAATCTAAGTTTATCCAAAGATGAGTAAAGGGCAAACACTTTGCTAGGCCAATCACACTACTAGTGGGATAAAAGTTGTGAGCCTTCAAATCTACCATTTTCCAATCACCGCATATTATCCATCTTGTCAGAATAGGTGATAATTTGACTATTTCCTCTCAAAGTTGATGCAAACTCTAGGATATGAAGGGTATACCTACTCAATAGTACTATATCCCTTTCTGATGCACCTCTAATAATGACCCACTAAGCTTGATTTTCCAAATGATTCCAAAGATATGAAGTAAAGGCGAGATCCATGGAAATATGAACACACCAATATTCCCCCACTACTGAAACCTCCTTCACATCAAATGTAGTTAACCCCTACAGGACCAAGGCCTTTTTTCTACAAAAAACACACTTAAAACTGCCATTTTTAAAGCAAAGAGTAAAAAAAATTGAAAATTGTATTATTTTCAAATCTTACCCCTAACTAGTATGAAAATGTGTGGAAAAAATTTCAGAAATTTTGACCGCATAGATTGCAAGAAATCTGCTTTTAAAGTGAATAAAACAAGTTTTTCCACACATTGCCAAACTAGGTTATTTGACTTTGAACTTTTATAACTTCAATTTTTTGCACTATAGAGTTTTGAGTTTTAAATCTTTATGGTGGAGAATTGAGTTGAGATTCTAGGGAAAAAAAGAAAATACAAAAAAATTTAATTTTTATTCTTTAAAAAATTATTAAGTATAAGTAGGTACAAGATAGAAGGAAAATCTAAATTAGTAATATCTCTAAGATGGAATTGAAATTCCCTAATCCCAATGGTGAGATTGTTCTAAAAAGAAAACAAAACAACACGGAGCTTTTTTTTTTAAATTATGAAAATTGCATTTAGAAATGAATCCTACAAGTTATTTTTTCAAGAAGATGCTCCAAGTGCCCAAAAAATAAGATTGTCTATAACTTTCTCATAACAAATCCAAATGGAATGAATCAAAGCTTTAAGAGTAGACAAAAATATATTCTATATGTGAAAAAAATAAAAAATAAAAAAATTCAAATTTTTTGAACTTTTTTTGGCTGCCCCCTCTCCCCTATTCTAAGCTTATTTGGGCATAACTTTTGTTCCTGGGCACCAAATGAAAAAAACATTACATTCCCACGAATCATTTCTATCTTCATAAAAAGTTTCAAAAAATTAGGACAAAAATTGAGACCGTAGGTACCTACCTGAAATCTCATTTGTCCTCCAAAGGGACAATGGTCCTTTAGGGGTTAAACACTAATGATGCCTTGTGTCCTATGAACTTCACATCTTTTCAGATTTTTGAGTTAAGGTTATATAATATTTCTCTCCTTAGTTTATATTTATGGAAATATAATATATCTATGGTGTTTAAGTAAGATTGGTAAAAAATTTGAATGTCGTAAAGGACATTTTGTTTATTTAATCCCTAAATCTTATAAATAATGAAGCATATTTTTATAACAAAGATTGGATAGGAGCAAATATTCAAAGACTTGTTGACCAGTAGCATTTTCCTTGCACATTGGCCTTAGAAGGCCATTGAACATTGACCTCTCTTTGTGACTTGACAATGCCAATACTAAAAGCAATATTGAGAGATATGACTTTTACCAATTGTTTGCAAGCTCTATAGAGATCGACTTCAAGTGAGGAAAACATAGGCTCTAACACTTGTGCATCCTTCTCCATACCTACACTAAATAGGGGTATTAACCCCTAAATGTTTCAGACTATGTTTTCTCCAAAAATGCTATACATCTATCATTTCTAGTACAAGTACCAAATTTTAAGACAAAAACATTTCTGGACATATGTAACAATAGGATCTTGTAATATGCTGATTTAAGAAGATGTGGAAAAAATTTCAGAAATTTCCGCCAAGTAGATTGTAAGATATTAGCGTTTGAATGGATAATAATTCATTTTTTGGCCCTATGAAAAAACAGGTTGTTGCACTTTACAAGGCCACATTTGTATGAAAAAAAATCCAAAATGGTGGAGACTCTTTGGATTTATTCTTCAAGGCAAGTTGACTACATACTTGGAAAAATTCAGATCATTTGGAATCATACAACATATAGAGAAAAATTGTAAGTAGAAAGAAGTAGAGAATGACTCAAAATACTAAATTGTTAAGGATTTTGTTATGGAATTGAAAAATGCCAATCCCAATGGTTTTAATATTTTAATAAACAATCTACGTTCTATGATTTTATATTTTTTCAAAAGTATTGAAAATTTAGTTAAATTAAGGACTTCAAAGTTTATTTTAGAGTAGAGAATCAGAAATTGCCTGCAAACTAAAACTCCTCATAACTTTCATCTCATTATTCAAAATGGAATGATTAAAAGCTTTCCATGTATATATATATATATATGGAAACCAAATTTCAGGTTTTTATTTCTTAAAAAAAAATGTTTTTTTAAGAGATTTTTGGGCTGCCCGAAGATCAATGAAAATTACATATCATGCCATAACTCTCTAACCATGTAGTCAAAAGTTATGAAAAATTTTGGGCCTTAAAGCTACTCCTCGGGCACATGTTGTGTGAAAATTTCAAAGACAAAAAAGAAAAACTCCATTTGTAGTGAGTTGCCTAGAATCACTATGTTGCCAAAAAATGTAGTTTGGTCCTTTAGGGGTTAAGGGGACCCATACTAATTAATCAATATTTCACACTATATAAATATTTAACTTTATTGTACATTGCATCACTAGTTAGTGAAGTGTCCTAGGAATGTACACTATGTTTCAAACATCTATAGTTTTCTAAGATTGGACCCTTTAATACTTCTTCTCATTGTAGGTGATAAAGCTTGCTTGTGGCCAGTGCCTTCAACATAGTTCCTTCATTGTTATTGATTTCAATAGGGTATTGATCAATAGTGATACTAATTGGGTTTGTGTGAACAATTGCACAAGGGCTTGATTGATACAAAAGGAATAGTCTTCTTCACCTCGTAAGTTGGAATATTGTGTTGCATATTGTAGGACAAGAATAGGGGTATTGAAAGAAAGTGGCATTTTTTCAAATTCAGGGTTGTTGAGATTATATGTTGGAGAATTACCAATCCCTGGGAGGGTGAGATTTTTTTTAATTGGCTTGGGAATGTCAAGTTGAGTCTTAAGGGTTATTTCTTGCAAATAAGTTTTGAAGCTTGCCTTAGTTGGAAGAGCATTTTTCCTAGTGATATGGATGTAGTCACTCTATTGAATGTCATCGATGAATTAGGAAGATTCATGAGTGGATAAGACAAAGACGGTGAATTTAATAAGGCCTCCAACTAACTAAAGTTGCGTCCTATGACATGTATATCATTCTCTCTTTTGTTGTCTATTCTTCATAACTTTCACATCCATAATCCAAGTGGAATGAACAAAAGCTTTTCATGTAGACATAAAATATATTCTTTGAGAGAAAAATTGAAATTTTTTTTTCATTTTATTTGTTGCATGGGCTCTAGCATTTTGAGCCTCCTAATTTTTTTCCCAAACACCAAAAGAAATTTCTAAAAATCTATTCCCATAAATCTTTAACATTTCCTTACCTCTAAAAAAATTCAAGATATTATACTACTATATAACTTCATGGGAACTTGCATTCTGTCGTACACATAGCATGCGGTAAATACCATTTACAACACCAAAATGTGTAAACTAACTCGAAATATCGTCCCAGTGGATTCTAGTATGTTGCTGCAAGCCTAGGTGATCCGTTTTACTCACTTAAGCACTCTCTTTCCAGAATCAAATCCGGATCCATTCTTTTTCCGGATTCCGAATGCGTTACTTCACACACACACCGGTTTTGGGTACCTCTGTTTTACCCTCAGAGGGTCCACCTTTGATTGTCTAAAGGGGTAGGGACTCACCACTCGTATTCCTTACACTCTCTTCTCTCTCAAAACTACACCACACATTTAGACCGACTATTGCATTAGATCAAACCGGAAACACTCTCACAACTTTCCGGATAGCCAATTTGGAAGGTAGGTCACTCAGAGCCGTAACAAGTCTTCTCTACTACAATGACAGACCAACAGAAACCGGAACTGGTACAAGGATTGTAAGTCGTTTGCTAGACTGATCCTAGGGTTTGGCTAACCTTCTGGTAAGTGACATGGGGATTTCTTTCGTTGGCGGTTGCTTATCTCCACACGGAACCCTGCTTGGTATTCCGGACCTGCACTAACACCACTCCTAATCGGATTCCTGTTCCAAGAGTTTAAAGACATGTGCTCAAGACCAAAATCACTAGTCTAGACAACATCACAAACGTTCCTCACAACTCAGCTCCAAATTCCCTCAGATCCGGATTCCTCCTTTCCTCCTCTCTTACACTTCCGCACACTCATAGGACAACACCGGAAAGATGGATATATCATAGATCAATTCTTGAGGGTCCACTTGGTGGCTTAGATTAAAGAAAGGGTGACAAAGTACAAATTATAACGCTAGGATGGAATGAGAGGCAACAAACTTGCCCCTCACTTAAAAACTCAAAACATCCGAAGCCAAAAAGGGAAAAAGGGCACCTAGGAATCCAAGTAACTACTCACAGACTTCCCGAGAAACCCAAAAAAGTGAGATCCTACAAATCTGGAACCCAGTCCCACACTTGGAAACCCGGATTCGATTCAAAATTTCAATCCTAACTGCCTAAAGAAAAATCCTAACTACTTCGCCTTCCACGCTTTCTTCTGGCTGCTCCCGCCTTGACTCGATGGTGCTCTCGTGGATGACCTCAGGGTCGCTTTTGGTGTTGCCTTCACCAGTGTCATCCGCAATGCTGCCCGGGTCTGGATCTTCTAGATTTTCGAAGGAGAGTGTTCCCCTTCTTCTTCCTCCTCGTCTTTCGATTCGATCCGGTACTCCTCTTCCTCAAATTTCTCAATCTAAGTTATCTCCCTCTCATCTTCCTCGCCTGGAGACGTCTCATCCAATATGATGGGATCCATCTCTTTCCTTGGTTGTTGCTGCTGTAGCATGTATTCAAATCCTTCCGGATGGGTCCGGGTCGAATTCAACAGTCTTCCAATCCGCTCTGTCAATTCACCCCGGGTCTGGGTGCGAGGGTTTTGAGGTGGCTCCTTCACTGGAAGATGGAATACCAGAACTGGTGGCAAGACCGTAATCTTTGGCAGTGCTAACTCCCGTGTCACTTCCGGTTGCGTACTTGGCTCGCGCGCTGTCTTCACACTCCCCCGGATTGTCTTCTCCAATTGCGTGGAGAAGAGTTCCGTCGAATGCCGGTGAGTTTCCTATGGGGCTTCCGGTTTCGACGGTAGTGGCATCGAGGATGTCAGCTTGACTGGAGTTTCCGTGTCGAAATGGATCTCTGGAAAGTTGGAGAAGTCCATTACACGGTCAGGGTCGATCCGCCCAAGCAGCTGCCTCATCTCCTTCAACGTAGTCTCCATCCTCGAGGAGAAGTCTACCAGGATCCAGATCACCTTCAATCCGGTAAGGTGCCCTTCTTCCATGAGTCAGTTCTGCACGAGAGCCACCTTCATCACAAAGTCGGCCGACTTGTCTATCAATCTGGATAGGTTCTTCACCAGCTGCAGGGCTTCCTTCTCCCTTTGCTTTGCTGCGGCCATCTCCCCTTGAGCCCAGCTCAGTCGAGCTTGAAGGTCCGCCTTTTCCTTCTCCAAGCCTTCAATCTGCTTCTCCTTCTTCTCTAGCACTTCCGGATTCAGAAGTTTCTTCAAGACGACGAGGATGTCTTCCGGCTCCGTCTTCAACTCCCGGCTAATCCTCCTCAGCAGATCCACCAGGTTCTCGTATTACTCTTGTGCTTGTAGTACCCAGTTGAACCCAGTCTTGATGAATTCGGATATGCTACCTTCTTCTTCCTCGGATATCTTCTATTGAGCGAGAAGCTTCCCTCGAGACATCGGATCAGTGGACTTCCATCGCCTACGCTCCAAGAGTTGTTCCTCCTCTTCCAGATCCTCTTCCTCCTCTATCGGCGGTTGCTTTGCCGTCACTTCTTCTGTGAGGCCGTATTGGAGGATGGTCGATCCGGTATTGTACTCTACCATTTCCACATTACTTAGAAGCTCTGCGTAGTGGTAGAGGTGGAACAGATACGGACCTATGGGACTGGTCTTCGCTTTTCTTACGTTGGCAGCAAGCTTGGAGACCACTGCTCCAATTACCTTGCCCCAGTTGACTAGCCTACCCTCCATAGCACCAAAGATGGTGTTTGCTACTGTAATCGTAACCCGGGTAGGCTTTTCTGGATAGAAGATGGGGATCAGGAACTCTAAGACATGCCTCTGCCTTGCATCTAGGCAATCATTAATAGCATACCCTTCCTTAGAATGGGCTCCGTTCTTAAACTTCCCAACCGTGAACTTGTCTGTCCGGGAAGCTAAACTGGATCCCTTTTTGGGGAATCCGTAAACCTTAGCCCAAACTTCGTCAGTCCAGGTTGTAGGCCTCCCTCTTACTGTCAACTTGTACTAGTTGGAAGCACCTACAAACAGTCTTAAATCATCCATTTGTTCTTTACGATCTATGGCCGCAAGAACTAACCGACACACCCTATCTCACTAAGATCGTCCTCTAGCTGTGATCTCTCTCTCAACCTTTCTAGAATGGTTGGACAAACCATCCGCCCCGTTACTAACGGTTTCCACATATCTCCCTCCATCATTGCAAACTATACTAAAATTTGCACATGCAGAAATTCCTCACCCGATCACTAACTCACCACTCTTTCACTCTACTACACATGCACAAAACAATTGTGGAAGAAAGAGGAAGAACAAATGAGAGTGGCGGGGTTAAATACCCGTCAACTTACCGACCGTTTACCTGTAACGGATCCCTATTTTTCTAGGCCAGAAGTCTAAACCATAGGCTATTACTATCCGGGTTTTCGGATTCCGGTTCCGTCCTAGATCCCGTTACGGATTACCAAGAGTATCCTCTTAGTCTTAATGAGTTGTTTAGGCTAAGAGGGTTCTAATCCTTTTTGCCTATTAGAAATTTTGAAAAATTCTATATAATTATACACTCTTAAATACTAACATGGTGACTTCTAAGATTACGGCTCACGACACATTCAATTCCAAAAATCCCAATCCAAAACTTTTAAATTGTTTGGAAATAAATGCCAAGGAAAAGTAGGGTCCTTTTGTCTTTACTCACTCTTTGTGGAGTAGTGGATTAGAAATCCCTCTCTTATTAAAATAACTCTCAATCTTAGGAGAAATAGAATTATTTTCATATGAGATATATCTTGAACTCTTCTTAACCCCTAAAGGATCATAAGGTTACCAAGTGGCTTCTAGAACACAATTTTTTGCACCCTGGTCATTTAGGGGTTAAGCCTAGGTGAAAATTGATGAGGTGAAAATTTATTCTCATCCTTTTCTCCACCCTAGTTATAAAGGTGGTGGTAGGGGTTAAAGTTTGGTGTAACTATGTAAGAGCAACTCCACAACAAATGTGATTGCGATTGTAGTGAAAAGGCGACAATCCAATGTTCCATTCCGTCATTGCTATGAGAATTCTGATTTTCTAGGCAATACTATAATGCTCTCCATTGTTGAGGTATATTCTTGGGTATGTTGAGGTATTTTGAGACCATGCGTGAGTTGACACAATGACTCAAACCTTTTTAACTATAGAGTAATCACGCTCTATCATAATGTCTCCAATGACACAAAATAAGTTTTATAAGGTGTTGTTACAATGATGGTGTTTTATGAGGGATGAAGCATGGATGCATTGCAACTACCCTGTAACTTCACTCTGAAAACCTTTTCAAGTTCGATATGAAGTTGAAGCGGTGGAGCTGCGATAGGGATATGCACTGGGAGATTCTGTGAGGGCCTTTCTGAGAGGGCCAGCTCTGACACCCCCCCTACTGTGAAAGTATAGTCCTTCAAGAGCCATAATCCCCTGTTGACTCTACCCGGAGAGCTAAAGGCCTTTATTTCTTTTGATCTTTTCTGGGCAAAAGGGTTCGTCACCATCCCTATCGTCGTATCCTTCAGCTTCGCGCGCTCATGCAGCCACGTACATGATCTAGAATCCGCGTGCCAATGATAAGATTCTACCAGTTGCCCAAACATCGCCATGTCATGAGTTCAGAGAGAGAAAGTGCACGCGGCCAACAAAATTCCTGCCATGTGCATTCCCCATCGACCGTTGGAAACAGAATTTAGCAACGCCCCACATTTCATACTTTTCAAGTTGCTTTCACACTTCGTCGAGATTCGTCGATCTGTGTCATCTTAACCATACGTCATCGCCATCTCCTTTGTGGCATTCTTATGCTAAGCACACGCACCCCATGAGCTCGTGATGGAATCCAATCCATTTCGGTGTAACTGTGTAAGCATTTCGGATGTACGAATGCATCTTCAAACTTACATCAATCACTCCACTGATCAATGTCTGCCAGGGACACACAAGTGACTGCCCAAAACGAAAGAAAAAACCACGCAAAAGCCAACTTTATTCTCGAAAGATGGAATGGGCAAAATTTTCATTATTCTCGAAAGAAGCTCCAACTCAATGTCACCTTCCCCTTTAAAAATGTAGGAAGAGACGGGAACTCGGATCAGCAACCGACTCTGTTTGCTGGATTGCTCATCGCACCTGAACGTAGCAGCAACAGGTGCTCCAGGAGCAGCATGTCAACGCTATTTCAGGGAAAATTTATGATTAGTACTCTACAAGAGAACTGAGTAGTTCTAAATTCCTTATCCCTAGTTCTCCAGCCATGGCCGACACTTGCCATTGCGATCCAACTGGATGGAAAGAAGTTCACCCGTCACTTCTACTCAGGAACAAAAACACCGACTCACATCTATGTACAAAGCCTCATGCAGCCGATTTGGGTGCATTGCAATCACCAAGCTCAAGCATTCACCAAGCCACAGGAAAGTGCCATTAACAGCACCGCTCCTTCTTCTTCATCAGATGAGAAAGATCCGGAATCCAGCGCTGGCACCTTCCTGTCCTCGCTGGGGGAGAGAGGCGACCCTCTGAAGGCGCTTTTGGACGATGACCATGGCTGCCAAGTCATGCAGCTTCCGGACAAGAGGCTCTCTGACGTCCGGTGGAGCAGCGATCCTCGGCTCCTCTTCCTTGCCTTAGCATTCGCCGGAAACACCCAATACTGCGGCTCATCGCTCATCAGCTTCCTCTTCGCCACTTTCGTCGTCGGTGGCGGCGACACCGGCGATTCCACGCCTCCATTGGCGGCTGATCTCCGCCCGGCCTTCTTGAAGCGGATGCCGCACGCATTGCAGAGCGACTTGGGTCCTCCCGGTCCGTTCCTCCAAAGCGGAGTCTTGGACGTGCCACAGTGCGCGCACACACGTACGAAGCTGTCGCTGTCCTCCATGCATTGCTCCACCTTGGTGACGGCGCTTGAGGGCAACCATGGCTGACGACTGGCTCGATTGCTGTAAGTCTGATCCTCGATCATGCCGAACAGAGACTTGGACGTGTTCACTTCATCCTTGTACGACGACCGCGGCCACGCCTTGAAGCCCCTTCGACCGCCGTCACTGGCGTGAGCTCCCCTCTCAGGAACCTGCAGGAAACACTCAGTAAGATACGGATATGGTTGTCCCGACTCCAAAAACCGGTACATAATTGGACATTCTGCACGATGAAGGATTTCCCAAAGCCTACACACAAATTCACAAGCACCACCATGATGACGAATTGCACGTCGAACCTTATCCAAAGACTGTGTGGAAGATTTGGAATTTTACCTGAGGATAATACTCGGGGGAGAAGTCAGGATCGCTGCGATTGCAACTGCCACCCCAAGACAAATCCTGGCCTTGCTCGCTAGTGCGACGAGACGGCACCTCCCGCTCGGATCGCACTGACATGGACCAGTCCAGGTCTTGGTCGGGTGATCCAGCGCGAGAGAGGCGCGAAGGAATGTCCGTCCGGGAAGTCGTGGACCCAAGTGAGAGGGTGCAGTCCACTGCTAAGGACAGATTGCAGAAGCTGGGTTCCTCCATTCCCTTCACCGATCCTTTCAGCGCAGTCGCCTTGCTAGCACTACGATCGCATTGCACCGCTACGCCAACCATTCTCACGTCAGGAATTCACCTTCAATCCACAAATCCTTAGAGCTAACGTGGATTTAAAAGTATTCACTCAAAGCGCTTCTCTCACACCTCCGAATCGCCGTCTCATGTTCGACCGAACGCGCGGCGCCGGCGAATAATTCTCTGTGGACACCAAACCAGTGAGACAGCAACCACTACCTCGTTCTCCACCCCGACAATCGCTGTCCATGGAATCAAACCCCCGCACTAGACAGAACCCCTCCGAGAACACACACACTGGAAGCGATCACTAAGATTGATCACGCCGAGGTTCGAATCTTAGCTAATACAATACGCCTGACCTGGGAAATTGATCAGACAGGCTCGCTGATCAATGAAATAGTCCTTCCCAGCTAGCTATGCCTTATCAGATCGATGGACACCCCTATCCAATCACCGCCAAAGGAAGAAGAAAGGTCCGAATGATTACACAACTGAGGGGAAGTGCTGAAGAGAATATGTATACTGCTGGAGGGGTGCGGATCAAAAGTGCAAGCCACTGCTAAGCTTACGGACGATCGGGGAAAAGCAAAGAATAGCGGCGCCCAGGCAGCCGACCAATCGGCCCCTGCTCTACGTTATCTAGTAGCTGTGGCTCTGGATTCTTTCATACATACGCCCCTCCCTTCGGATGAATACTTCGGGAAGGTAGTGGGGATGGGATGAATGTCGTTTGGAATAGGATGAACGTTGCGTGCGTGTGATGTAGGGGTTCATCCGAGGTACCTTATCTCTTCATCGCCGTTGCCCTGCCATCCGTTTCTGTAGGTCGCTCTTGATGACCTGATCTGGAGCCTCGCTTCTGAAGCCCTAAAACTTAGTTGGAGTGTCCTTTCCACACTTGGTCCCGCTTTCTGCGCATCTGCTTTTCTTTTCCTTTTAAAGATGCAAAGAAAAAGGAAGGGGGAAAAAAATATACAAAGCGGAATCCCATTGCTGTATGTAAGTTGATGGCAGACTAGTGGTCAATGTCCTTGTTTGCTTCCAACTGGCCAGGGGTATGGACTCCAAGATCATTTTATTGGCTCTGTCCTTTCAACACATCAACTTATGTATTTTCAATCTGAGTTTCCAAATCCAATCTACAACCGCATTCACATTGCACAACATAGTTAGGGTTTGGTTGGAGTGAATAAAGCTTCATGGTCGCACTATTGTTGTTTCATTTAACTTATTGGTTCTAGACCAAAGGGAAGGAAGCTTTTCATCCATAGAAGCTAAAGGTACATTCACACGTGGACTTAACAAGCTTCCTTTGCTACAATAGTATGTGACTTTTCTAGTAGGTGTTCAAACCTTTGTTCCTTCATAACTGCTGAATCTAGGTGGTTGCAGAACTGGCAAGGTTTACAAGTGATGTTTATTAGAGGAAAGTTTAGGATTGCTTATAGCTTTATGATATTATGGGCTATTGTTATGTAAGTTTCAATCTTGTAAATTCTTAAGCACTAACAACAGTCTTTCAAGATTCACGAAGATATGGGTAACTACATAGCACTACCAACATATCCAACAACATGTGAAAACAACGAATACGTAAGAGGAGATTTTAGGGCATTGAGAGATTGTTTTAGGCCCATTCCCAATGTTGTGAACAAGCCACTACTAGCTAGAATGAAAATTAATTAAAAGGAAAAAAAGGAAAAAACTATTTTAGAATTTTTTAAATTTAATGTAATATTAATTATCTAATGTTCTAGTCTCTCAATCATGTCAAACTACTTATATGAAAAAGTTCCCACAATGTAGGAAATCACGGTCTCTTGAAGGCTACAAGAATCCCCTAATGCAACAATTAGACCTCATTTTGCTTCAAAAGCCATTCATTATTCATGACTAGACTTGTGAAGACAAGCTCTATATATTCATATGGGGTAGTAGAAAGTAAAACAATCCATGTGGGATATATAAATTAGAATTAGTAGGAGCTTAACTACTCTTAGTTAACTCAAAAGCAAGAATTGTGTTTGAAGAAGAATTTAACCCCTCATTGCCTGAGGGGACCAAATATGTCCTCTCTGAATCACTCATTGGCTCCCATGTGTCAAGGATAGAAAAATTCCATAGTCACAATTACTAGACCTAGACAGTGGAGGGGTTGTGTACACTACAACGCAATTAGGTGTTGGAAATGATGTAGGGTTTGTCCGTTTTAAGGCATTGATTCAACAAATGTTAAAACATGTGGACAATGGTTTGTCCTTCTGTTCTAGAAAGTGATTGGCATTCACAGATCAAGGTTCGTTGGGCTTTGGATTTGTCCCATTGGCTCACATGAGTACTTTGGTCCATCGTGAGACCCTATGTCGCGTGGACCTAGAAAACCTTTGACTAGTGTTGTGGCATTCAGTTCCTCTCAGTGTCATGTCTCTATAGACCCGCACCTTGCTTTCTTTCTTCCTTGTACACGCCGTACTCATGTTAGTGTTGGTCCCCAAAATTTGCACAATTACTCTTGATACCATTGTGCATATACCCATTGATTTTCACGCAATTCCATCTAGTGTTCTACTAGACACAAATCTAGAAGATTGAGAAAGTGCGGATAAAAGCATCAACGAATCCTTCCTTCGTCTCAATTGTTGGCAAAATTTAGAACATTGCATAGCTTGAGGGTTTTGCCACTATATCCAAGCTAATTTCAATCAAAGCATTCATTTCAGCCCAAACCTTTACTAATCTGTCAAAATTGCCCAATTTTTACTAGAGTCTATAAAAGTTGCCAAGACAATTGGTTAGACCTTGGGCAGTGAGGGGTTAACCCCTAAAAGCCTAAGGTTTTGGGGGGTCTAAAGACATCATTGCTTTTGAAGTGTTATAGATCAAAATGCCACTTAGGTATAGAAATCTCAACCGTACAATCTTGTAGTGTACATGTTGTAGATGGCATCAAACAAATTTGGAGTCATTTGGCCACGTAGATTGCAAGATTATAATGTTTTAGTGTTGAAAAAGGATGCTGAAATTTTCCTAGTAACACATTTGGAGGTGAAATTCGATTTCTAAACCTACTCAAATGAAAAAACTTGAAACTATAAAGTGATTTAAAACCATTGTACAAACACAATGGTGAAAAAATATCATTCAATTGACTCATTGTGTCTGCAAAATGGCTTTGAAATGTCAAAAAATAGGAAGAAAAGTTGCAAAAATCACATCAAAACCTGAACTTCCTTCTACTAAAATGCTTCTCAGTTCCTCATAACTTCTTGGATTGAAATGAAATTTTAGGCACAAAAACTAGACTAGTATGCACAACTTTTCCCAAAAAATTTATTGGGAATGGACATTGTATGAAGAAGAAACAAGCCGCTGAAGCTCACTGTAATCCAAAAATGTGGGGATTTTGAACTTCGAATTGCTCCCAAACATTCAAAACATCTTAGATTGACATGAAAATTCTACTACAATAAGTAGACTTCAAGGGGATCAAAACCCAACAAATTTTATTGAAAAAGAACATTAGGTGAAGGAGACACTAGCCCCCAAAGTTGCAACCATCAAATGCAATTTGGTGAACTCAAATAGAACATGTGAACTTCGATTGGCTTCCAAAATTTTTGTACAACTTAGATTGATCTGAAACTTTTACCACACAAACTAGAAGAGAGAACACAAATTCTCCAACAAATTTTATTGAATTCGGACATTGGATGCAAAAATTACAATACTTTGAATTGGACTTGAAACTATGCGAGGACACTTTTGGTCTTGTGGGGCGTTTAGGGGTTAAGACCTCATTTAGGCATAGTAAAATAACTGAAGTTTTTTCAAAAAACTTTAAAATAAAAAAAAATTTGGAAATTGAGTTAAATTTCATTTCCAAAAATTCTTTTGATATTTTGAGTCTCTAATCAAAATTTAGAGACAAATTTTAGAGAGGGATTGGAGGAGACCTTTTCTTTACCATTTTCAAACATTCTCTCTAAATTTTGTCCAAAACATTTGATTAGAGGCTCAAAATTTTCAATGAGTTTTTGGGGATGAAATTTAACTTGATTTCATAACTTTTCTTAGATCAATTTGTTTTTGAAAAAGTTATTCTACTATGCCTAAACAAGGTCTTAAATTCTATTTCACACATAATTCCTACATTTTGACAATTAGCAATCAAGCTCTCATCTTCAAATTATCCCACATCCTTTGAGGATTCATGATGAACAATGGATTTCATTATATAAAAGAAATTTCTTCCCTTCATTCCCACAAATGTCAATGAAGCCATTCCTTTATCTTGTCATCAAAATTGTTTTTGATGGCAAATGATCAAATGGCATTGGTATGAAAGAATACTTTAAATTCTCCATGATGTGTGGATAAATTATGTGGATTGAAAGATAGCCTCTCTAAAGGCTCTTGAATTTTATACCCCACTTTGGAATGACTAGTAAGTGAAAAGGACCCTAATTATGTCAAACCAAAGCCAACTTAAAACAAAAAGTTTCCATAAAACTTGCACCTTTTTTACTTTTTCAAAGGTATTTTGATTTTATAACCGTTGATAGCAAAGGCCATGCGAGAACATGCCTTAACATATACACACCTAAAATCGTGGCTTTTTCCACCTTGGATAGTTAAGTGGTCAAAATGATGAAATTTTGATTTGAAATTGTTAGAGATTCTCTACTAGCCCTTGGGAAAATGGCAGCCTACTACAACAAAATCCATATTTAATGACTATTAAAATATGACTAGGAATGATTGGTGATTTCTTGCAATCATATTCTTGGAGGTCAATACCTTGGAGAGAAATATGACTCCAAATATGGTTGTCAGTCATATTTTGGCCAAGTTATACTTCACGAGCATATGGTTTATGCTCATTGAGAATGCCAAAATATTTGGTAGGGGGCAACAAAGAACATGTTTGGAAAATGCCCAATCATATTTGTGAGTCAAATTTTTGCTTCAATTATATTTCTAAGATAGTCACATTTTTTTCTTTTGGAGCAACCCAATGAAAATTTGGGTGGGGAGCATGTTTAGAGAGCACCTAGTTATATTTGCCACTCATATTTTCACTTTAGTCATGTTTTTGTGTTAGTGATATTTTGTTGTCATATTTCTTAAATAGTTATTTTTTTTGCTTTTGAGGGAGTTCAAAGAAATGGTAGACAAATGGGTTTCTTGTATTTTGGCCCTATGGAACATTCCATGTGGTTTAGGTGTGACCTTGTTTAAGGCCTATTAAAAGAATCTTTTTTGTTGTATGATATGACTATTTCAAAATTGAGGTCTAATAATTTGGGGTGGCATATGTTTATATTTTAATTAATATATTTAAAAAATTTATAGGATTTATAAGGAAAGCAAGGAGGAATAAAGCAATTAACCACTTGTCACAATTAAATAATTTCTTTTCAGGATTTAGAGAGAAATTAGAGAGGATTAAAAGCCCGCAAACAAACTAGAGCACCAAAGTGGGAGCAAGCCAAAGAACCCAAGTTGAAAACCTAGCCTACCTTGACCCACTATTAGGACTTGCCATGAAATTGATTGATTATACTGATTGATTGTGATGATTGATACAAATTGAGAGTCAATTAGATTGGTTGATACAAAGTGAAATCTAATGCATTTAAATTAGTGATGAAGATTGAAGGCTGTAGAATTTAGAAAAAACATTTGAAACTTGAAAAAAATTTAATTCTAGGAAAAAAAAGTGAGAGAAATCCATACCTAAGTGGTCATAGAGCAATAGTAAGTGAAGATCACAATTTGTCATGAGAGTCTAAGTATTGTTTCAAAAATATAGGTTTCAAGTTTCTATACAAAGCTTTATGCTTAGTTAAGAGACTAATTTGAACCCCATACAGAGGTTTGCTTATGTATTGAACAAAGATTGTTGATTAGAGTACACATAGTTGACCAAATGAAGTTTTAAAGTCTTAAGAAAATCCTTAGTAAGCACTTATAAGGCTTGTGTCATTACAACCATTTGATTCCTTGAATAATTAAAAATTTGTTAATAATCATAGAAGTCAAAGATTGCAATTCTAAAATATCCAAAAAAATAGAAGGAAAACAAATATTAAAATTTTTTTAGAGAAAGGCAAGAAGGAAAAGTAGGAAGAAATAGGTTGAAAGAAAAGAATTAGATTATAGATAGAATTATACACCTTATTGTAAAGGTCATTATTTAAGTTGTATACATAAACACCCAAAATGCAACAAAAATGGATGAAGGTGGGCCTCATGATATGATTACAATATGCGTGTTAGAAAATGGAGACGTGGTTAAAACGAATTCCAAGGCATATCCTTAAATTTGGCACTTTGTTATTTCTCTTCTTGTGAAAATCATAGTTATGTTAGAAATTAGAAGTTTAAGTTAGGCCTTTAAGAATTTACTAATTTTGAAATTGAAAATTAATTTAAACTTATAGGCTAGAAGAAATTATTGGATGAAATCTTGAAGGATAAATTCGAGACAAAACTTCATCCACCCATACTTTAGGATAAAAATATCCTATTATAAAAAAAATTTACTATTTCAAAATAGGCATGTAATTCTCTATAATTTAAGCTAAATTTTTTTTAAATTTCTCAACTTGAATTTGGTGGTCTAGAATTGTGGCCTAATTGGCCAAAACCACCCCAAAACTCTCATTTTTACAATTCGTGTCAATTTTAGTTAAGATGTAAACCACTTACAATTTATCATTAGACAACACTTAAATATTCCAACTTAGGATTTGAAGCCCAACAATGAAGTACAATGTTGTGCATATTTTATTTCAAGGATATAGATTAAACGCTCATGCATGTCATATATTGAAGTTTGTTTCTTTCTTAGAAAAGTTCTCCACAATATCATCCAAGCCACATTTATAGAGGGGCTTTGTAGGCCCTACAAAAGTCACATAATTATTCTTATGAAAATTGAGACTCACCATGGACACGCATATTCAATGCAATTAAAAGATGATTCTTTAGATGTTCTTACAAGGTTTTAGATTACAAAAATATTATCCCTTATTTTGCTTCAAAGATGCTTTTAAATAGTGCCTTTATCAAATACTTTTGCTCCTACACACTTTGTACTTGGACATAGCACTACAAGAGAAAGAGATGTTTTAAATGAGTTTTTAAGTAAAGTCCTAGACATAAGGTTGTAAGAATACAAGTAATGATCTTTTAGGAGATTTTTAGTAAAATTTTACTAAAAACATTTGTATTACTAGGAAATTTGTTTTTCTTCTAAAAGGTCATTACTTATAATTTTATATCTAGGACTACACTTAAAAACTCACTTAAATCACCCCTTTCTCTTGTAGTCTAGATACTTTGATAGAGGCATGGCATTTGTTTGCATGGATTTTTTTTACAATGATTGTAGGTGTGTAAAGCCTTATAGCTTCCCTTTAGGCATCTTGTGGAGTTGTAGTGTTAATATGTATCCACTTTGAATCAAATATGGTTGTTAAAATAGCTTAGTTGCTTAGTATAGTCATATTTGGTCAGTCACATGACTAGAGCTAGTTATATGCATGACTAAGGCAAGTCACATGATATTGAAGCGAATAATTTTCAAATAGGAAATTACCCTTTAATATAATAAGTTTGAACCAAGGGAGGCTTGTCTATGGGAATTTTATATCAATAGAAATTTGATATTTGACTTCTAGTTCCAATTAGGGTTCTATTTCCAACTAAATTGCTCAATAATCCCAAATAAACTTAATCTCCCAACTTGGAAAATATTAATGATCACCACTACAACAATAGTTCAAACTCCAATTGGGATTTGCAACTTAAAACCAACTAACTTCACACACAATGATTAGGATTCATATTCCATAATTTTCAATTATCCCACATCCAAATTACCTGACGACAATCATTATTTTTATAACACAACATTGAACACCAATTAGACATATAATTCTCATCATATTAATTCCAAATCGGTGAACAAATCACCATGAAACTTTCATAGTTTATTTCACATTAGGGCAATGGTTAGCTTGGGGTATCACTTTTTGGACATACTCATTAGGTGATTTTTATTTAAAACCTCTGAAGTTTGTCTAATTTGTTCATTTTCATCAATTAAGAAGACCCTAAAATGAAAAAAAAAAATATCGAGCACCTCAATGAGTTCAAACTATATATTCCTAACGAGTTTGTTTTTTTAAATTTGAAATTTTTGGATCTTTTCATAGATGTGAGAAAAAATTCTCAAATTAGGGGATTTGCAAACATCATAATGCACAATTTATTAAAATTTTATTGATAAAATTAATTATTTTACGTATTGGACCCCTAAATATAAATCATATCCAAAAACTATATTAAAATAAAATTATTTGATATTCCAAATGCTTATTATGGAGGATTTTGTGTACATAGGACAAAACTTACTTTTTCAACTAAAAAATTCATTAAAAATTTATAAAATTCTTTTATTGTAATGAAGTTTTTTTTCTTGATACATTACCAATCTAAGTAATTGAAACCACATTTTGTGAAATCATACTTTATTAAATTTAAAAGATAAAGTCATTTGACACAAGGGAGCGGACTGACATTGTAGTCAAGACAACCTTTTAGGGTACCCCAAGCTAACCATTGCCCATTAACCCCTCACCGCCGAAGGCCCAAACAACTCCAAAAACAACATTCCTTTTGAAGTGTTTCAAATATAAATTTCACTTAGTTATAGAGATCTCAACCGTACAATCTTGTAGTGCATTTGTTGTAGATGGCATGTATAAAATTTGGTGTCATTTGACCGCATAGATTGCAAGATTATAATGTTTTAGTGTTGAAAAAGGATGCTGAAATTTTCCTAGTAACACATTTGGAGGTGAAATTCGATTTCTAAACCTACTCAAATGAAAAAACTTGAAACTATAAAGTTATTTAAAACCATTGTACAAACACAATGGTGAAAAAATATCATTCAATTGACTCATTGTGTCTACAAAATGGCTTTGAAATGTCAAAAAATAGGAAGAAAAGTTGCAAAAATCACATCAAAACCTGAACTTCCTTCTACTAATATGCTTCTCAGTTCCTCATAACTTCTTGGATTGAAATGAAATTTTAGGCACAAAAACTAGACTAGTATGTGCAACTTTTCCAAGAAAAATGAATGGAAACGAACATTGTATGAAGAAGAAACAAGTTGTCGAAGTTCATTGTAATCCAAAAATGTGGGGATTTTGAACTTCAAATTGCTCCCAGACATTCAAAACAATCTGGATTGACATACAAATGCTACTACAATAAGTAGACTTCAAGGGAAAAACAACCCAATAAATTTTATTGAAAAAGAACGTTAGATGAAGGAGATACAAGCCCCCAAAGTTGCAGCCATCAAATGGAGTTTGGAGAACTAAAATTGAACCTCTGAACTTCGATTGGCTTCCAAAAATTTAGAAAATATTGGATTGATATGAAACTTTTACCACACAAACTAGAAGAGAGAGCACAAATTCTCCAACAAGTTTTATTGAATTTAGACATTGGAAGCAAAAGTTACAACACTTTGAATTTTACTTGAGGACACTTTTTCGTCCCCTTCCACAATGAGGGGTTAAGCCCATCACCTCACAACATCTAATCAACTTGGATGCACCATCTCTCACTCCAACTAACATTTTAATTATTCAAAATCCATCACCAAATTCCACACAAGAATTACTCAAAAACACTTCTATTGTCTCCTTCTCACTTCATCACTACACTTCACAAACAAAAGAAAATATACACACTACAAGAAAATGGGGTGTTTTAAATGAGCATTTAAGTGTAGTTCTAGACATAAGATTATAAGTAATGACCTATAAGGAGATTTTTTGTAAAAATTTACTAAAATCACACATATTTATAGTAAAATTTTATTGAAACCTAATGAAAGGTCATTACTTATAATCTTATGTCTAGGACTATACTTAAAAACTCACTTAAAACACCCCTTTCACTTGTAATGACAACCAAACTCAAGGCTGGGACACATACTTAGTTCTCTCAAAGTGGGTGGTAACAAAATGAAATCCCATCAACTTAATAGGAAACACTTGAGTGGTTACCAAATTGAAACCTAATTGGAACCTAAACCGCCAAAGCAATTGCCTACTTGGAACCACATTCCAACAATCAACCCACTAGCTCCAACTCGACACTTTTGACTTTCCTAATTGGCGCACGTGCCACCTCACCATCTCTAATTTGATAAGAAAAATGCTACAAAGGCAACATCCAAATGGCCAATTAACATCCAAAATTACCAATTTGGACACAAAGCTAACAATTAGCGTACCAAAATGAGATAATTGCACACTCAAAAACATACAAAAAAAAGAAAAATAGAAATCATATAGAACTTCTACACATGACTAGAGCAAGTTGTGTGCATGAGTAGGATAAGTTATATGACTATGGTTTTAAAATCCTAGCTGCTGTTTTTTTACAATTGCCTCCTCAAAAGAGCAACATTTGGCTATTTTTGCTTCTTCTTTGTTTCTTGTTGTCTCCTAGGTTTTGCTTCCTATTGTCTTTTAGTTCTTGTTTCTTGTTGCCTATTAGTTTTTTTTTATTATTGTTGTCTTTTAGCTCTTGCTTCTTTTTGCTTCTTGATTTTAGCCTCTTGTTGCTTCTTATTTCTTGTTCCTTGCTTCTAATTTCTTCTAGTTTCTTCTAGATACCTTTTAGTTCTTGCTTTACACTTTTTCTTTTCTCGTATTGCTTCTTTACAATAGAACCTCCCTAAGTCAATACTCTCTAATTCAATAAAGTACTATCAGACTACATTGATTGTTGATCCCAACTTAACAAAATGAACTACATACAAAGATGATGCCCCTCCCTAACGCAATAACCTCTCTAATCTAATGTGTCAGACCAGTCCCAATCTTATTGCTTTAGAGAGGTTCTATTGTAGTTCTTGCTTGTAATTCCTTCTTGTTGTTTCTTGTTGCATTTCAGTTCTTGATTCTTCTTATTATTTGTTTCATTTTGTTGCATCTTAACTCATGTTTCTTGTTTTTTGTTAAATCTTATTGCATCCTGTCTCTTCCTTATTGTCACCACTTAATATTTGCTGCCATTTGCTTCTTATTCCTTCCATCACCATTGTTATTGTTTCTTTCTATTTATTTGTGATTTCTAGAGATATAGTAGTTAGAGATTTTTCTTACTTTAAATTCGTGCTACATACTTTGAAGGTTGAACTATATTATTCATTTACTAAAAATTAACCTCCTAGATTATAGATGTAGGCATTGGAAGCTAGAATGAAGTTAATGGAGGCTACTTGCAACACTAGAGAGGCAACATCTTCACATTTTTGTAAGGAATAAAAATCCTATAAGCATGTGAGAATAAACATTTATAGAGTATCATTGTGAGATGTTTTGTGCTAGTGACTAATAAATGTCATTGAGAAAAGTCACATTCTTTCTTGCATTTTTCTCTTCAATATGATTATCTCTTGTGTGTAACAAAAACTATACATACTCATTTTTAATTGAATGGGGTCTTTTCTTTAGCTACAACACTATGTTGATGCATGACTGTAATGGATTATGTCCATTTAAAATCTATAGAAAATGTGATCGTAGTTTATGATAGAAGCTATTGTAAACCTCAATCTCCCCAATTACAAACCATACATACATATCTAAGAAATGTCACTTTCAGTTATTTGGAATATCACTTGCTAAAGTCATATTTTACAATATATCTTGGAGAAAATATGATTGGCTATTGTCACATAATGTTGATAGCCATGCCAAAAATGTGACTCTATATTTTAACAAATATGAATACATTCAATCATAAAATTTCTAGTAACATTCCATGCAAATTGCCATATGAGCCAAAAATATGACTCACAAAAGTCATTCAAATCAATGAAAAAACATAACTTACAAGGGTCATATTCCACATTAGTATAAAATTTGATTTACGAGAGTCATTATTCACATCAATAGAGAATATAATTCACAAGGTTCTTATTCCACATTAACAAAAAATATGACTTACAAGAGTCATTATTCACATCAATAGAGAATATAATTCATAAGGTTCTTATTCCACATTAACAAAGAATATGACTCATAAGAATCATTTTCTACATCAACAAAGAATATGAATCACAAGAGTCAATTTTTACATCAACAAAAAATATGACTTACAAGAGTTGTATTCCACATCAACTAAAAATATCATTTTACAAAGTCATATGCCACATTAGCCAAAATATGACTCAACATAGGCATATTCCACATTAGCTGAAAATATGACTATACAAAGTGACGTGCCATGAAAGTCTTTTTTCTTTTGCCTGGACAAGTGAAGAAGAAGTCCAGCCTCCAAGGATAGTCAACATAAATGCCACCGTGGCAAAATAAGACTAATTATACCCCCAACATATATGACTACAAATGTGACTCATGTCCAAAGTGACTAGTCGGTAATGACTAAAACCAATTATATTGCTTATTGTCTACAATAATTTATGGGTGAGTCATATTTTGAGATTTTCCAACTCACTATAGTCATATTTTGCAGTCATAAAACACCCATTTTATTGTAGTAATGGGTCACAAGGAATCATATATTGTACGTTGGGGTTAGGGTCGGCACATTGGTGGTGAATAATTAATTAAAGTTCCCAAGGTAAATTCAACACTTTAGAATTTAATTTCTTAAATTTTCACAATTCATTAAAAATAATTCATCAATTTCAACATCTAGTTTCAAAAGTCATTTTTTTTTGCATGTGATGTTGAAAGGACAAGTTCTTTATACAGGTGGGCTGGTAGGAGGTGAAACAACCCATGTGGGATATGTAAATTAGGATTAGTAGGAGTTCAACCACTCATAGTTAAGCTCTCATCTTTAAATTATTTCATATCCTTTGAGGATTCATGGTGGACACTAGGTTTCATTATAAAAGTGACTTCTGCACCTTCAATTCTCCCAACATACTAATGAAAGATCTCCCTCATGATGCCATCAAAAACTTTCTTAATAGTAGATGGTAATGGGGCTTCACTTTGGCCTTCTTGGCTAATATTGGACATTTTCTTTGTTTACAACGATTCGGTCATTTAATTCTTTCTAAATTCGGCAATTTCTCTTTTTCATTTTATTTATTTTTCAGCTTTTTGAAAAATAATTATTTCCTGACAACCCTACCCTAAAGGTAAGATAGTTGAGGATTTGGATTTTCAAGGTTTGCATGCTCACAAATTTTGCAATGTATAAGCAATCATGCACTCCTTGATTTCCTCACTTACTGAAGATGATGTACATTTTCTAACTCCCTATCCTTATGAATCATTCTTTTTGTTTGCAATTTGTACTAATAGTTTATAATTTGCTTGGTACTCAGGCATATAGTTTTCTATTGTTGGTTTTTTTCATAAGATACTGGCTTGTGGGTGTTGCAATGGTGCCCTTATTGAGCCTCCCTTGACAACGATAGAGTACGCACCTTCGAATCTTCTTGCAACAACCATAGTTTAGGCAAGTACTTACCTACGCGTGGTGCCACAGCGATTTTATCAACCCCTCTAGGCAATCTTCTTCTTGACAAGAAGGAGGTAATGTTGGTCTCCAAAACACACTTATCTAATTCACTTTCTGGACCTCCACCCTATTACTAATCAATGTTCAAGGTCACAGTGGTTTCAATAGAGCATCTCGATCCAGCGCTTCGAATTGCAAGTGATATCGTGGCACTTTCAATTGGAAAGACAAAGAAGTGTTACAATTAGTGGTGCTCCTAAAATGTGGAAGAGAAGGAAAATTGCTTGTAGTACCATTCCGAGGAGGTGGCAAAGGATTTGGGCTTGCAAGTTCTCATGAACAAAAAGAGAGTTTGATGCCAATAACAATTAGGGTTACATACAAGACTTATAGCATTGTTACTGGCATGAAAAAGATGATGGTGCCAAAGGGTGACAACTTGTAGAAACACTAGGGTAAGAGGATGCACAAATATGATGGCAAGCATTGGCCTCATTTGAAGAAAGGTGACACCTTTGTGAAGTAAGATTGAAAGCATTTGTAATTCAACAAGCTCATTGTAGGCCGCAACCAAACCAACAATGTTGCAAATCAACTCATTGTTGGCTTGGAGGGTGAGGTGAAGAAGAAAAGAGTGCACTTTTATACCCTCTTTCAAGCTTTAACTTGTAGTCATCTTATATGTAAAACAATCTTTGCTTAGACACCTTAAGGTGAGAAATGTACCTAGAAAACATTGGTATGAGACGTCAAGTTGGTAGATGAGTGTGCAATACTTATATGCTTGTGTGTTGTCCACCTTGAAGGTTGTGGTTCAATATCATCTCTATCATTGCTAATGAAGTGACAACAATTGACAACACTTCATGGGTTGGAGTGCACGTCTATATCGTAGATTTATTTGAAAGAATCTTCCATTTGTTGCATCTTTCTTGTATATCTGACATGTAGTGGCATTGCAACAGAGTACTTGATAAACATCATCATGTATGCATTACAAGGCAAGGCTGGACTAAGTTGAAAAGAGATCACTCGTAAGCTAGTGTCTTTTGGGTTTAATGGTGTCAGCACATTTCAAGGATTGAAAACAAGGCCACTACCCAAATTTACAAAAAATGGAATCCATTCATCCTTGGAGCAAGTTATTCCAATCACTAAATCAACCTTGAAGTTGTAACGCTATCCTAATACTCGATAGTCTCTTGTTGAGAGTGCTTGTTCCAATCCTTATACTTATATTTTGTCTCAACCACACATGCCATATTGAGTTGTAGAAGCTTCATTTATCTCATGGAAACTAAGGGATATGAAATGGTGAAGAACGTTGATTTGTTTTGGATTTTCGTGAGGAATCCATCTTAGAGAATCATGTTGGACTACTAGACATTACTTGTGAAAATGGGCTTGGATATGTTGGCTAGAAAGCTAATTTAGGGGCAACTAGTACTATTGACTTCCTTATTGATGTTGAAGTATTGTTGTCTTTGGCATGCTTCATCTTCATATTGAATGTTGTATATTGTCTAATCAAACTCTTCGAAGCTTGTGATGTATTCATTTGTAACTTCAAGCAATCTATTAAGGTTTATCAAAATGATTTGGCAATGATGTTTATAGATGCATCTACAACATTCAATATGCTAGAGCTTTAGAGGTACTATGAGCTTATTACACTTTCTTGTGAGGAGACTCCTTTGGAGTGGGGAGAGATACCTTAGGATAGCAGTGTTTCCCACCTTTTCTTCAACTTTGTCTATACCAATATCTTTGCCCGTTGCTACAATAAGTTGACAAAAGAACACATTTTTGTGACAAAGGAGGAGTTTATGAGTACTCAAGCAAACATTCACAAGTAGTTTGTAGGCAACAAAAAGTTTCCTTTCAATTTTTTTTTCATCTTCTTATTTTTTCCATCTTATAGTTGTTTATTCTTTCTAGTTTTTTTGTTTTAGTAATGAGCAACTTGTTTCTATGTTGTTTGATCTATCAATCTCCAACCTGTTTAGGTATTATTTGATTCAATATTGTTTGATTTGATAATGACTAGCATGTATTCACATCTTGATTTGCTTGTACGTGTTTGTCATGTATGGCTTTGTATGAGTTTCTACATTTACTGCATATGTGTTCATCTTCGTGACCAAGATATCTTATCGTTTGTGCTATGTTCATTCACTTCATTGCTTTGGGTCTAGTAGAAATTGTGCAAAGTGGCTATGAAGGTTAATTATGAGGTGCATATGTATTGCCTTTCCACATAAATCCAATTATACAACTATGGAGGAGTCTATTATAATTATAACACTTGAAGAAGATCATCTTAGAGTATTTCAAACTAGTTGAAATTGACTGTCATTTGGTGCTAGGCTCAATCGAGGATGAGGGATATTTTTCCAAGTTGAAGTTCTTTAAGTCTTGCCAAAGAAATAGGCTTAGCTAGCATTTGCCCCTTATTTGTGCACATGTTTTGGCAAAAATACTGTTCCTTGGAGAATTTCCCTTACAAAAAGGTGATAGGTTTTGGATGAAGGTTAGCTAACACAAGGATGTATGATCTTGAACTTGTTCAACAATATCCTCCCCTTCCACATTCCTTAGATTTCATGAGATTATGCTAGATTTGGACCTTAAGACTTTTGAGTTTCTATGACATAATTGGTTTGTATTTGACAAAATGCAAGACAATAGGCATTATCAACTTGTAGGAACTTTCTACAACTTCATGTTACTCTTTACTCTAACTTCTACTTCTGATGTGATTTGTTTGTGGTGTAGTGTGGTATGTAGAATACTAACTCTACAATTGGGTAGTCTTGCTTATAGCAAATAGGGTTCAATCTCCTTGTTAGTGAAAGTTTTTAGTTCATGTATGACTTACATTGTGCTACAAGACATATTTTTCAATAATTTTTTTAAAGAGGTGAGCATTCAAGAGGATTGCAAAGTAAACATACTTCCATGGCCTTTCCCATTCCAAAAACACCATTTTGTGACAATTCTTCCATCACTTAGCAATTGGAGCCATTACAAATGACAAAAATTAGCCATATATATTTGTCTCTAATGTAGTAAATTTTCATACTTGTCACAATTTTTACTTTATTAGAAAAAGAAAACAATGCACAATTCCACGGTTTGTCTCCAAATTTATCACAAGTTTTTTCACCAATGTTACTCCACATCAGACAAATAGCCCCATGTAATAAAGTACACCTACCATTTATCGCACATATCCAAAAAAACCCAAAAAACTCTACCATTTACCAAATGGTAAATACACAATTCAACTACCAATTCAATTGCGATAGAAACAGAAGTTTGTATCACCACCCAATGACTACAGACTATGTTGTGAAGGGTTGCAAGGAATTTTTAACCCTAGAAGGACCTGAAAGTCTTTTGTGGCTATATTGTATATTATGTATTTGGTGGTATTTGATTAGGGAAACATTGACCAAATACTTTTCAATACAAAGAAATTTGATGATCATGATAGTATGTGAATAAAAATATATGAAAACTCATCTATTAAACCATAATTGAAGAGTTATAAAGCAAAATATGGGTTGTATAGAGGGACCCCAAGGGCCTTTCAAGGGTTAACTAGATTTCAACTTCATTGCCTTTAAATTGCATGAAAATTTATAGGAAGAAATCTTTTTGCATTTTCTTATTTGAAGGTGAATCTTACCATGACGTTCAATAATCAAGATGAATTTCAAAATAAGAAAATTTCTATATTTATGTGGAAAAAAATTTGAATTCTGTCTATGCGGTGATTGGCAGGATTATTCTACACAGTTATAAAACCTCATTGCAAATTACCACTAAATAAGGTAGAAGCACCCAAATGTAATACGAGTCGTTCATGGACACCTAAAAAATGACCTAAATCCAAGTCCAAGTGGACCCAAAGTAGACAAGTGGGATTCCAAGAAGTAACCAATCACCAACACTTGATCCAAATTTAGAGTGTGTTGCTTTTGGGTGTTTCTGTGCCCACTTTGGTGTTACAGTAGAACCTCTCTCAGTCAATACTCTCTAAGGCAATAAAACCTCTCTAACATAATATTTCCCAACTTGGGAAATGTAATACTTTGCTATTGTATTGTATCTTTACATGTACGCAATAGGAAAAGTGTTATAACTGCTATAGTATCCCGGTATTATTTTTGCCATGTTCTGAAAGTGATAAGTGCCCTCTAACAATGTCATCAATGCGCATCTAAGATTGCATCATTTATGTAAAGACAACAAATTCTTGAATTTGCAAACCCTCTCTAAATCAATAACCTCTCTATTATAATATTGGTTGGTAGTCCGGGCCATATTACTTTAGAGAGGTTCTAATGTAGTCTAATGTCCACAATAGGTGCATCTAGGAAGTTCTTTTCAAAAACTCATATAATATTCATACAAGCTCAGAAAAATACGAAACCAATTCTACTGGTTTCCTAAAGCATTTCCTAATACACGCACATCATGTTTTTCATGAATGCACCACCCTCCATATCAAGAGATTCAAAATCAGTGTTGCATTTCCTGTACTGTAGGTTCTTCTACCTTATCTTGTCTGAGATTGCTGGTGATGACTGTTTCAACTTTCAAGTGTCCGTTTCATTGGATTTTGTTCTTTCTGAGTTATTTATACACAGCAGCTAAGCTTAGCCAGCTACCAACTTTTCCCAGTTTGCTCATCACAAACGTTCTGCAAATAGAGGTTCGTCGAGGATTCGTAGATCCAAAAGTAAGTGTAATTTAATGGCAAGGCTACCCAGATTCTCCCCGAAGCCCCGAATATGAATGCTCCAAGAATCCTTTCTGCAAAGGATCAATGACCGCAGGAGCCCAGCCCAGCCCATCAGATCAGATGACTGGATGAGCCTATCAATCGGTCTACAAAGCCCGGTGGTTCTTAATGTCACGGTTGTCCGTCTCCACTGCACGGAACTTCAGCTTACTGTATAATCCGTGTATTCAGTAGGAAAAAGAGCCACGGATTCCACTTAAGGTATCCACGCCTAAAATGGCACAAATAAGCAATTCATCATTTTCAACCCTTAAACGTCCGTGGAAATACTCTCTTTTGGAACCATGTGCCATCATCTACTTTATAAAATCCAAAAATATTCATTGGAAGTCATATTACTATAGAAGATCTATGCTTTTCTTACAAAATTCTAAGGATGAATAGTCGCAATTTTGTCCTACATCGAGAGATTCTTTGTCATCCATCAGACAGAAAACGTCCGTGTCGTCATTGAAGGATGAAGCAATGTTCCCATTATTATATTGGAAAACTTTTGTGGGATCTTGTAGGCAATGAAAAGGAAAATCTAGATTCTCTTAGAATGCATCTTTTGGACACTATATGAATAAACTATAAATTTTCAAAGTATTGAAAATAGGTGTACCTATAAGTGATCAAAGCTTCTCATGAATAGTGGGGGTACATTTTAGGCAAGAATTTGTAGTGCGTGATTTTAGGAAGTGTGTGATTTTAGGTGTAGTAACTTTAGTGAGAGATTTCTATTTTGCTTGAGGATTATAGAGATATTGCATCAAGATTATCACCCATTTTTAACCACTTAATCCATTTAGCCTATTTGTAGTACTGGTATTTAATTGTGGTGTGGAGAAGGTTATTGAAAACATTCCCCAATTAAGGGAAATAGATTTTGAGAAGGATTTCATAATTTTTTTACATTTTTTTTTTCAAAAATAAAATTATGGTGAATTTTTTTCATGAAGATTATGTAGGCAAACCTATTTTCAACCTTAGGTTGGTTAGAAAATTGATGTAAGTGATTGTTTTTGCTTTCAATGTACATGCTATGATCATTGTAAGCTTTCAATGTATATCTCCTAGACATTTATATTGCTTCTGCTAGTCCTATTCTACATGAGCTATCACCTACACTATTAATAGTTGATCAAAAATTTAGCAACCTAATTTGTAAAAATGGGAGGTTGGTCAAAAATTGGATATCTCCTTTAACTAATTAAGTACAACTAGTGCTGGTAATGGAGAGTGATTTTCTAAAATTTTCAAATTCATAGATTTCAAGACGACTTCTTGTATTGCAACAAATAGTGGCTACCCCTTGAGGGTCCAAGCACCAATGATTCCAGAACTAGTTTATGGAATTCAATGCAAATGCTACCTTCAAGATAGACATGCATCATCCTTGGCTACCTTGAAATTGAGTAGTAATATGAAAGAAAAAAAAATAGAAAAAGAAAGAACTTTGCAAGTTGAGGAGTATTATTGGGAGTGCTATAACACAAAACTGACTAAATAGAAGCTAATTCCAACATGGAGGTAGTTATATATTTTGCAAATTGGCTATCAAATTTTGTTGTTTGTTGCAATTTTGGCCTAAGATGTCTCCATTGAAGACCCTTTTTTACAATGTACTAAGTTAATAGTGCAAGGATTTTTTTGGTAGAAACTCAGCTAATAGGGATCGCTGCTAGGCATAACATAATAACATAATAGAAAATGCTTTCTGACGTGTGAGGGTCTTGTGGTCATTTGTTGTCCTAAGGTATAATAAGTTTATATTACCGTATCCAGGAGCATCATGTGGATAGCATGGAGTTACGGTAATTCTTATTGGACACTGATCTGGAAGCTTGGCCCTTGGTGTACTTGAAGCCACGTCAGTGCCTACTGCCCTGTGCCATTGCCACAGCCACAATTAAAGTAAAAGAAATTTTCCAATGTTCTAATTCACAGAAAATTTGAAATTCAATATCTTTTAACATCATAGGTCCAAAGCAATGAAACAAAGCATATGTACTCCTCCTTGCAGAGAGTTTTCCAATGGTGCCAAGAATGTGACTTGGTGACATACAACTTCAGAGATGTCATTGTATTAAAAAAACAAAATGTAAAACATAGTCTCATTTAAAGTCTAGAGTAGTGTGCCCTATTCCATTGCTACAAAATAATCAAACCAAAGGAAAAATAATTTTCTAATTTTCTAACTGTTGTGAGTCACAACACCATGAAACAAAGTTTGCGCAACCCTCTTCGCAAAAGAGATTTCTAATAGTATTCAGAATGTGACTGGGGGATGCACAATTCAGAAGATCTCAACATAACAAACAAGGAAAACAAAACAAAACAAAGAAACTCATTTTTTTTAGGTTCATATATTTCATTTTGCTATTGTCACAACTTTTTATTTTATTTTTATTTTTTTTGTCTTTAAACTCTAAGAGAGTCATCATCCACTATCTAAATTATGAATGATTTCAAGAGCATATTGCCAAAGCTATAAAAAAACATATGAAGTTCACATCAAAATATATCAAGAAAAAAAATTTGAGTCTATTTTTTGACAATGCAACTAGTGTGGTCACTTGGTGCTTAATGGTTCTTGTATGTGCAAGGTTGTGAATGAGTTGATGTAAGGATGGGAAGGAAATGAAAATTTGCAAAAACAAAGATTTGATGCCTAGATTCTATTCATATCATAATTTATTTTGTTGAAACTATTCAAAATTAACATCCGCCTCCTCCTCAAATTCTTATGAGTTAACATTGTTCAACAATGAGCCAAGATTGTTTATGGTTGATTCACAAGGGAATTGCAAAATAATGTCATGAAAGTTTGAGATTAATCTTGATGTCTTCACCATTTACCAAATTACAAAGCAAACAATTGTCCATGTCTTATTCTTCATCCTCAATTTTGGAAATTGATAAACTTTTAAGAACCAATTTCCTTTACCTAGGAAAAATGTTTGTTGAAATCTTAACCCCTAAAGGACCATAAGGCACCACATGGCTTTTGCAACTACATTTGTAGAAAATTTGTATTGTAAACTTCACTAACAATCTGTGAACAATAGAGAGACCCTAGATGATTTTTTTTTGAATCCACCGATACAATCCGACTGAGAAATGAGCAAGTGAGTGATTTTTGGTGAATTTTTTGAAAATATTATGTCCTATATTAGTACACCATACAAATTTGAAATATTCTCAAATTGGAGAAAAATTAGTGATATTATTGCAATATAGACTAATAAATGTAGTTTTTTCTTAGCCTATATTGCAATAATATCACTAATTTTTCTCCAATCTGAGAATATTTCAAATTTGTATGGTGTACTAATACAGGACATAATATTTTTGATAAAATATGTGATTTTGATTATATTTCCAATAGTATGATTGTCATCAAACTTTCATTTCCACTCATCCAAATTTTGTCCAAGCTCCTAAGTTGACAAAATTGAACGTCATAGGCAAAATCATGTCCAAATTTGGACGTCCAAGCACTTAGATGTCTGGACACAATGGATGAGGCGGACGTGCATGGGCCAAATTGTTGTCAAAATAAGCTATCTTAGATAAAATGGATGGGACAGACAACCACTTTGTACTAGCAATCAACCTCTTTTGTCCTTTTTGCCTTCAATTTTTGGAATTTTGGGGCATGTCATATACCATTGGAAAGGTCTACATCTAGAACTTTCCAATGATATATGACATGCCCCAAAATTCCAAAAATTGAAGGCAAAAAGGACAAAAGAAGTTGATTGTAGGGATGGATAGCAGACAAAATAGGTGGATAGGTGAACAAACTAGCGGACAAGGGTAGTCCACATAGACGGATGTTGAAAGATGGTCTCTTAGATGGGTAAAAAAATTTATCCGATGATAAATTACAAAAAATCGAATGTCTCAAGACGTCCTAGGGGGTAGTGTCAACAAATGTTGCATGTCCAGACATACATCAAGACGTCCTATCAACCTTGCCAAGCTCCCTTAAGGTTCATTAAAATTTTATATACTTTCATCTACATTCGTCCAATTTTCACTTGATTATTCACTTTAATCACTATATTCATCCATCATTCATCCAAATTATTATGAGGGATCTTATGCAAATTGAACAAACCCTTACACAACATTCCTTATCCTTGTGTGGTCAAACTTCATTAGTTTTCTCGATTACAACACATATATCAAAATTTTGATATTTTTCTCATATAGTAATATGGGTCCAAAATTGAACTTCATTGTTTCATAACTAAAAATATTAAAATGGAATTTACATTATTTTTTTGAATAATTTATTTATGAAAATCACAAAAATAGTCTAGATATTAGGAGATTTTCTTAATAAAAAATGGAGATTATAGAAAAACATCATGGCATGACTAATTTATTCTTTGAGCTCATATGAAGAAAAATTCAATAGAAAAAGTTCAAAAGTGGTGATATTTAAACTTTCAAGATGCTACCTTCAATGTGTCACAAAAATTACAATTTTAACAATTTTTTGTAAAAAATGAAACAAAAAGTAAATTATTGGAGGTATGGTTTCGTAGTTAAGGTTTAAAACATTGAAAATCAATCACTAATTATGTGAAAATTGAGGTTCGACCCTAGAAATATTCCCCTTTAGCAAGTTTTTTCTTTTGAGGGTTAACTTGTATGGTGCATCTTTAAAACACTTCACCCGCAAACATTATTCATTGGTAGTTTTAACAAATATAGATGTCTATAAATATACAAATTAAACGAATAAACCATTCACTCCAAAATTCCTAAGAGCCCCCTCCAAGGACTCTAGAAGGTTTGGTAGGTATCTATGATCTCAATTTTTGTCAAGATTTTTGAAACTTTTATTCAAGATAGGAAAACTATTTAGCTTTGTAGGAATATATTTTATTTTCAATCAATGCATAGGAACAAAAGTTATGCAAGCCCCAAACAAGCAAGGATGAGCAAAAAATTAAAAATAAAATAAAGTAAAATATGAAAAGAACATTCTTACAAATTTTATATTTGTCTATGTGGAAAGATTTCATTCATTCCATTTAAAAGAGCAATGTGAAAGTTACGAAGCTTCTTGTTTCGTGGCTAATCTTTGAGAACATAATGTACTATATATTGAATTCAATTTGAACAACTCTTCACAAAATAAAGTTGTACATGGTTTAGTTTTCTTTCTAGATCAATCTCACCAACAATCTCATAGTACTGTGTTTCAATTCCATCTTAGAGCTACCAACAATTTGTTTTTCTTCTATCTTCTATCTAGTTTGACTCAATAATTTTTCAAATAATGAAAAATGCAAGGTACTTTTTTGAATTTTTTTCAAAGCCTTCAACTCAATTCTTCAACGCATTAGGGGGGAATTGAATCCAACAAGGGGATGCTTGATAGAGCAAAATTTGTGCAAGAGAGAGCCTTCTCAATTCACTAATTGGGCCAAGATTTGCATGCTGGGCTCAAATATTCATCATGATTACCCAACTGTGAGTGCCAAATTACCCACCCTTGGTAATTTGCGAACACAACCAAGTTTTGGGTTTTGGCTAAGTGACTCCTACCTTTGGGGTGTCTAAGTGTGGTCCATTGTGCCTTCCAAGCAATGGATCTTTTTACTAAGTGCCTAAGTGACCCCAAATTTGCAAGATTCACTTAAACTACTTCCAATGTTTTGGCCAACCGAATGGACAGCTTGCTGTATGATCTGAATGGAATCTATATCAGGGCAGAACCAACCTAAAAAACCTCTATTTCATCTTGTGCCATTTCTAAAAACATAAAACTCAACCCTTTCCGACCATCCTAGCCAAAATTATGAGTCGATGAAATTTGACCGCTACTCGGTTCCTCAAACTTCATCCATTAATTTCACCTAGCTCCTCAATTCAGAAAGATCCGAAATTTTCAGGGATGGGTCTCAAGAATTTTTACAACCTAGATCTGGAGTTGGGCCTTGATCGGGGATTCCTACGGAATCTTCATCCAAGCCTTATCTAAACTTCATCCGTTGATTTTTCCTAACCTATAACTCGGAATTAATTTTTCTCTTTGCTCCTGGACTCTAATTGGTAGCCTCTTCCTAACCTACTTCGCTCTCTGTCAAATTTGTAGTTTAGCTATTCTTCATCCAATTTGATCCTAAACTTCATCCAGTGATAACTTTCTCAATTTTGCCCCGATTTGGGCGTGCCTTAGGGTTTTGGAAAGCTACGGACTCCTTGTCTAAGTTTATGCCCCTGGAAATGACCTGACCTACATTCCTAAGGGTCTGACCTAGGGGTAGGCCTCGGCCCAAGTCACTAACTTCTAATCAAGGACCTAGAGAAAGGTTGGAATGGGCTAACTTATACCTTAGAACTTGAGTCGTTGATCGCACCCACCAGAAGCCCTACCTCCTCCACCATAAACTCCCATGTCGTGAGACAACGAACCACCGTTCTAATCATAAAATAAATTGGTACAAGGGTTTAATTGTTGATTTTTATCCTATTTCTTCCATCCTCCCTTTTCTTTCCTCCCACACTCTAAGGTGGCCCAACTACCCTTCGCTCCTACCTACCAAGCCAATCTCAAGGACGTGTCATACCATCCTCCAAGGTTGAGCTACTTCTTATGTAATATGTCTTGCGTCCTCTACTTACGTATCACACTTAATCTCGTGGTGATCACCTAATTCTAATCTAAGGGCCTAAGTAAGCCTTGAGGATTTCCCCTCCTATCTTATCTATTCCCATTTCTAACCTTCAAATTGTCTCTTCCTTTGGCATTCTCCCATTCTTCTGGCATTTTGCCATTTCAATTTGATTTGTCTCTCTTATTCTTGTATTGGTTGTAGGGGTTGGGGCGTTGGATTCCCTGCTCCAGTAATGGTGTTAGTGCATGGGCCACGCTCCACTTCCTTCATGCCCTCTTCTCCTAGGCCCTGAACCTCTCGCTTCTTTCTTTCCCACTTTGTTTAGCCGGTGTTGTAGAAATCCAACCCCGACCCCTCTAAAGCCCAACACTGTGAATCCCGACCCCGTTAGTACTGGGACCTCCGACTCCCCGCTAGTATTGGGAGCCCCGATCCCCCTATCGATAGTGGGCCCCAACTTTGCTTGCGATACTCAGTTGGGCTCCCTCCCAAGTATCGAGGGTTGGCTGAGTGTTGAATTGTTGGGTTGTTGTTTTTCTTATGTTAAATGGAGGGGGGATTAAAAGGTCGTGCTATGACTAGTGGTTGGTGGATTAGGCTTATTTAGGCAAAGGCCTCACTCTAATTATCACTCAATTATCTCCTACACCAACCTTGACCTCTAGTTCCTATTTTTGGGGGACCTAAACTTTGGTTTGCTCCTAATGTATTTTGGAAACTAAATCTTCTGGGGAGAGGGACTATGTGGTCTCACGTTTCTCTTGTGAGGTTGTTTTAACGTACCACTAAGATTTTTTACCCCAAGGGAGTTCAAAGATTTGCCATATGGGTAGGACCCACTACCCTCATACCCTCGTGTCTCTCACCAAAGAACACCATGTCAATGTTAGGTACAAAGACAAAAAGAAGAGGAAGGGACTTTTGACACTCAAAGGACTAGCGACACGAGTTGGTAACACAAATGGCTTGAACTAAAGGCCCCCCAAAGTGGCATTGCCAATCATATGGGGGGTTGCTCTAGGGTTAGTACATGACAAAACAAGGAGACTGACCAAAAGGGTCTATCAAGGGTGAGTACACACAACTTCTAGTAACATGGTAAGTTAGCAAAGCTTCCAAACTCAAGCTTGGAAGAATTAGTGCCATGCTCACTCAAAAGGCAAGGGACCTTCAAAGACCTCGCAAGCTCAAAAAATAACAACAATGGCCAAAAGTGCCCCCAAAACACCGTTGCAAGGCTTGTGGCTAAAATACCACAATTTCCAATATAAATTGGACCCAATGGAACTAATTACACAAAAAAGGTGGTGGTGAGAGAAGAGAAGGGGTGACCTTTTATACTCTTTCCCAAGCACCCACCTTTCCTCGTTCATCTAAGTTAACCTTATCTTCTTGGATTTTCATCCCAAACTCAAGGCTTTCATCCTATGTTGGCCCACTAAGATAACTTTTAGAGATTAATTCCGAATCACAAACAAATTATGTCATTGGCTTTAGAAGGCCATTTTTAATTCAAGAGAGCCCCCTCTCCCTTTTCTAACTTCAAAATCGCAACAAAACCTAGCGCCAATTTAATGCCAAAATCAAGAAAAATTCCAACTTTTGGAGGTTGACTTTTATAAAAAAATAACTATCCTAGACACCTAAGTAGATGTGGAGGAGTGAGAAAAGACCTATCTTGGGCCCCATTCCGCTTTCGTATGCTCCCACTTTGCCAGTCAAACCCGCCTTAGACTTTAAATTTTGTTAATTGTCAGGGAATGTTGCAGGTTTGGGTACTTCTGAATATCAGAATGTCGTGAAACTTGTTGGGGAAGCTTATTAACATGAAAAAAGCTATAATAATTTTTAGTGGGAATTTACCACCACCTGGGGAATTTCTAGGAATTTTCCACCTCAAGATTGGGTAGTTAACGGTCTAAAAAGATATCTTCTAACTATCAAAAAATCCAAAACTTTTCATGGAACCTCCCATGGGATACCACAACACATGTGTAGTCTCATATTTTTACTCTACAAATTGGCCTAGGGGAGACAAAATCCACCCCCTTGTTTAATTATCGGTGGTCGGAGAATCTTCTATACCGGGGGGAATCTTGGCGAACTGACTTGGCCGTTGGTTCCCGGACATGGGTTTAACTCCAATCCACCCTCCTTGGACCTGAGATTCCTCCATGGTCTTGCCTTGGTATTTTGAACATCTGCAAGTCAACAATTGGGGTTCTGCTATTTCGTCGATGATATGGGGAAACTGGAATCTATTTGTAGGAATTGACTCCTATGCCTTACCAGGATTTCCTCAACCAATTCTAGCCTAGAGATGTCCTTTCCATGTGGGTTTTGAGCCTGGTACGCCCATCACTTATAATTGACCAATTTTCCATGATTAGTTGGGTTCTAACCTATTTACAACTCGTGGTTGGGCCATTCTAGTTATAATATTCTAAAACTAGACCAAATACTATATTGGAATGTGACACTCCTATTTTGGTTCTACACTCTTTGGGGGACTTTTTGTATATAAATTTGCATTTAAAACGAAAAAATACGATAAAAAGAAAGAGTGAGCCCCTAGTGATGAATTAGGGGCTCATACCAACCCATCTCCATAATCTCATCTCCCCTATCCAATCCATCTCCAAGATTTCTTAACCTAAGGATGGAAGATGGCTAGCACACCCCTCCTACAAATTTTCACATGCTAAGTGACCACTATGATGATAGTAATGATGATGTGGACAAAATCATATTCTCCTCAATTAGTAAGAAATCTCAAAGCGTTTCAACGGGTTCATTTTTCCCCTAATGTAGAAGAACATAAATTTGAAAATCATATTACAAAAATTTTAAGTGAAGAGGATTCAAAGCCTCATGATCTAGCCAAGCTAGTAACAAAGAAAATTGTTTTCTTCACTTTAAATGCTTATATCTTGTGATCAATGTTGTCAAAGTTTTTGAAATTTCTTTCCGACATTCTCATACTCATCTAATGCAAAAATCTTACAATTCGATATAAAAAAAAGAAAATGTTGTAAATTTTTTGTTGTTTGGAATGCCTTGGAAATGGCAATTTTGAATGTTTTTCTTTAATGGAAAAATGACATATAATTCAGACTTTCAATGGAATGAACCCCTACATCATGAATTGTTTTGAACAAAACAAAGCTCACAGTTATAGGTACTTACCACATCTCTTTTCAACTTGAATTCCAAATCCAAATTGTATGGCAAACTGTTTGCATGCCATGTGTGGAAATCAAACAATACTTTGACTAACTAATTCACAAAAAATCAGTTTCCCCAAGCAAATATGGATAATCCACACACATACAAATAGGAATAATTAAAACTCCTTATTTTGATATGATTGACTCAAATTATAAACTTTAAATTTGAATTTTGGGAATCCATACCTCAAGCTGTTTAGGTTGTTTGTTTGTCTTGTTACATTGAGATCTTCCAAACCATGTGTCCCCCAATTGTGTGCTTGGTATATATTGTCAAAAAGATCTTATCAAGGAGTGCAAGGGCTTTACTTCATGGTGTCTAGACCTATGGTGTGAAAGTTATTGATTTTCAAAGTTTTTTTATTCAAAAAAAGAGAAAATGACTTTTAACTTTGACAAATATTGTGGCAACATCACAAGGCACGCTAGTCCATACCTTAAAGTAGGTTGTTTGTTTGTTAGTTTGTTACGTTGGGATCTCTTGAACCACGAGCCCCCCATCCACATTCTTCATACTGTCGGAAAGTCCTTAGCAAGGAGGGGTGCACAAACTTTGTTTCGTGACATTAGGACCAATGCTATGAAAGTTATTGAAATTTGAAGTTTTTATGAATAAAAAAACTAGACAAACGCTTTTACTTTTATTTTGACTGTGACAATGACACATGGCACATAACAGTACTGTAGTGATTTATTATGTACAGCCCCAAACATGGTGGAAAGCCAGCAATGTGAAACACGAAAAGGTAAAAAGCAGGAAAAAGAAGTCGAGTAGATAGGAGGATTACAGAAGGGGCTAAAGGAAATTTGCGAGGAAGAATTTCGGCCCCAAACTCAACATTCCGTGCAGCTGCGCTGGTTTCCAGATAGCTTAGCCATAGCCACCGGGATCCTCCGCCTCCTCAGTCCTCACTCATCACTAATCAGTAGTGTGGGCTCCTTCATCAGCTGGTGAATCATCAGTTGACCTGAAGACTAAACAATGTCAAATCCCTCGAAAAGTTCCGATGAAGGGACCAATTAGAGCGAGGGAAATTATACGATGCTGCTTCGCAACGAATAAACGTTACCATCTTATTACGGTACGCACAGAACCGTAATAAGATAGGCAGTCTACTGGTTCATCGGTCCACTGACGCAATCCAGGACATAAGTTAGGGTTTATATTCTTCATTCATTCTAAGATGCTCCAAAGTCCAAAGAGATTACACTAAGTTACTTTACTGTACTGAGTGCTGATCACCACTGCTAAGTTATGATTCGCGAGGTCAAACAGAATGGGGGAACGGAATCAATCACTCAATTCCAGCATGGAATAGAAAAGTCTCACTTGCGGGGAATCTGTGCTGCTCTATTCAGTTCACACTTGGCCCAAAGATTATGCTATCAGTAGTAGACTGCTCTCAAAGCGACCATTTATGTGGCTGGTCTGCTTGTACTTTATTCTCCCTTGCAATGAAATTTCGTTTCATTTGTGTCAAAAAAAAAAAAAAAAAAAAAAAAGCGACCATTTAAGGGCTGGTCGGCTTTTTTATGGTTCTCAGACGCACAAAATTATTTTTCCTTATTTTCCACGTGAAGAAAAATTGATGTGGAACGTAACCCAAGTGGTTTCATATTTTTTGGAGCATTTATGAATTACTTATGAATTTTTAAAGCAATTTGCCATAGGTACTTATTTCTTGATTGTAGGCCTTATAAAACCCACACATACATAGTCTGAAAAAAGATATGGCTTCACTAAAAACAAGCATTGTGGCATGTAGAAAGTAATAGATAGGGTTCCAACAAGAGACCTTTATTGAATTTAACTCCTAAAGGAGCAAGGCCTATTTTTTGACAAAAATTACTCGAAATTGCCATTTCTGCCTTGTTCATCCAAGAAAAAAAATTTCATTAAAAAAATCTAATTGTAGGATCTTGTACTATACTTGTATGAAATCATGTGGTAAAATTTTTATGAATTTTGACCATATAGATTGGAAGATATTAGCATTCAAAGTTGTGGAGGAATTTTTTTTGAATACAAGTAAATGTTTCAGAAATGGACCTACTTTGGCTCTTATTCCATCCACCAGCAAAGTATAAAAGGAACATTTGACAAATGTTGAACTACTTTGACATCATTGACAAAACATTCAATGCTTAACACTTATCCATTTTACAACCTCTTAATGTCCATTTTAGACCTCGGCTAGGGATGGTTGGAAAAAGAGGGTTGGAATTAGACTAGACTACCATACACTATGAAGTAAGTACTACTGTTAATCCTTGGACGTTGACACAGACATTTAGCGTTCAGTGGATGACAAAGAATCTCTCTATATAGGACAAAATTGCAATTATTCATCATTGGAATCTTGTGCGGAAAGGGGATATCTTCTACAATACTTTGACCTTTAATGAGTATTTTTGATTTTTTAAAAGTAGATGATGTCACATAGTTCTATAAAGGTTGATTTCCATGGTCACCACTCCATCCTTTCAGGGTTAAGGCATTAATATGTAGTATTTCCTAACTCCTTGACTAAGGTAAAATAGACCATTATGGTCAAAATTAGGAGTTTGTACTCATGCCATTGCTGAATTTTTTTCATTTTTTCCCCACATAAAGACAAGTGTGAGAAACAATGAGAGCATTTGAAATTATATCTTTTTGACAAAGTATGAATTTGCTATGAATTTTTGAAGTGTTCAACCCATCATGGCCCAAAAGAGTCTGTAGACTACCCCATAACCAACAAAATCTATATCCATTATGCTCATCTTACACACCTAAAGTAGTCACAATAATTTCTAATGTGAAAGGCCTAAAAAAGTCACTTCCTACAATGAAATTACATAAAAAAGTTAGAAGTTCCTAATGTAGTCACTATTCACTCCATTACTATTAGGTTAGACATTGATTGTGGTCCAAATCTCATTTAGTAATAAAACCCATGATGGGGTCTGAAAAAACCCATAATGGGATCATTCCTTAGGTGTCCACCATGGTTCATTTGACTACAGTGGGTTGTTTTACCTTATTTGTCTCCGGAGTTTAAAATTTTCTCTACCAAGGACATTATCCCGTAAGCCCTTTGATGTCCATTTTCTAGACAATGAAAAGATTGAAACTTGTCCTCCTAATTGCTTGGATGAAAGCTATCCTAATGTATGGAGATACTTTATGAAGTTGTTGTCCTATCTAAGGGTTATAATTTTAGAGAAATATGTACTCCAATAACATCAAATCCAAATGTGTAAGTATGTTAAGTGGTTGACCAAGCCAAAATTGCATTGACTCTAGTTCAAAACTAGATTTGCCAAAATAAGGGCATAGATTTTAAGAACACAAAAATTTCAAAAAATCGCCATGTGAAAAAGAACCTCATTTCAAATCCATTCTAACAAATTTTACTCAAAAAATGATAATATTTTGATTGTAATCGAATTTAAAAGGAATTTTGGAATTTTCCTTTCAATTTTTCTAAAGAAATCTTGGTGATAGCATTGGTGAATCTAACCATATGCATGGAATTTAAAACTCGATGGGCCACAATTTTCTCATTGCTCATTGGTCCAACTAGAAAGAATCAAATCTTTCTACTTAGAAAACATTTTCTATTAGAAACAAAGTTTCAAAATTTTTATTTTTATTTTTTTTGTACTGCTCAATGAGCTCCATTTGGGGTTGAAGGCAGAAAAACTTTTGCTTTTGAGCACTGTTCGAAATAAAATGATACTAGTGTGGCCTGTGTTGTTGCCATAGTCACAAGAAAAGTAAAAGTAATTTTCTAATTTTCTAATTTTTTGGATTCAAATTTTTTTTGAAATTCAATAACTTTCACATCGTAGATCCAAATGTCACGAAATAAAGCCCATGTGCCCCTCCTTGTTGAGGGCTTTCTAACAATACCAAGCACGTAGCCGGGAGATGTACGGTCCAGGAGATTTCAACGTAACAAACAAACAAACAAAACAAAACAAAAAACCTATCTTAAGGTATGGATTCCCCAAAAGTTGGTGTATTTTTTTGTCTTCAAAAAAATTTCAAAAAATTATGACAAAAATTCACACCATATGAGCCCATTCAAAATCTATTTTGTCCCATACAAGAACAATGGGACTTTAGGGGTTAAACCTCTAATTTGGCCAATATTTTGATACTATGAATATTATTCTTTTGTATGTAGTAGATGGGTTTCCCAAATCCTAGAGAACAATGTCAAAATACACTAATTAATCATTTGCATTACGGGTGTTTAGATTGTAACATTAGAAAGGTCAAGGTTTAATTTACTCATGTATTTGTTAAAAGATTATAGTCCGGATTATAATTCTACACTATGATTGATAAAAACAGGTCTCTAATGCTTAGCATGCTATAAGTTTGAGATGACAATCCATATTCTTGCCAAAGTTGAAATGTCATCTTTCTAATGCATTCAAGTCTATATCATAGACTTGACCTCCAAAATGAGACACCACATAGTAAAAGTTTATATGTTTATACACCTATCAATTGGATAGAACCATTGTTTCTACATGGGACAACTAAAATTTTGAACTCGATTCAACCGATTACAAATCCAATTTTGAATGAATATTTTCAAAATTTTGACCCAAGATGTAGAAAAATATCCTTATATAAAAATATCATGTTTTTTTGAAGCTTGTGCCTACATCAAAGGTTATGTCACTTGAAGTTTTTTGGACATTGAAGGTAAATTGTGCAAACCTTGTTCTACTTTTGACATTTAGCACATATTGTAGAATGTGCACTTTCTACTTTGAGATTTTCATGATGTCTAATTTACAATTTTGAGGTGTAGATTTGGTGTTTTAGCAAGTTGGATGCAAACTACTATGTTAAATCTTAATCAATGTGAGCAAATTGGAGTTGAAGTCCTAGTCAATAGTTGGTGAGGTCTAATTTGGATTGTCTTGTGAATTGTGATGTAAAGGGTGGTGAATTTCTGTTCCAAGTAGGATTTGAACGGGTGTCAATGATGGCTATTAAGCCTTCTTCCCAATTGGCTTGTCTTCACCCACTTGTAGAGAGAGTAGTGTGTGTCCCAACCAGGTAGGGTATGTGTGAGTGATGGTGATTGAAGTTGAGTGTGTGGAAGTGGGAGATGGTAGTTTTGGTTTGATGTTGAAAGACAAATGTTGAAAGTGGGAGATATGTGTATAAGATTATGAAAGAATGATGGAACATTGTATATTTTGTAAATTTTGAAAAGGTGATATGATCACCAATTGAATTAATACAGACACAATTTTAATTTTGAAATACTTTTGACGTTTGTATGCTAGTGAATTAGCAATGTTGAGTAAATTTGCAATTGTTAATTGTTTATCAAATTGGATGGTGTAGTGTTGTTGCAGTTTGAGTAATTGCTAATTTTTCAACTTGGGTCATAGTCTTCTATTTTGGGATTGTATTATTTATTTTAGGAATTGTTCCCAATAGCATAGATATCCTACTTGATTGTCTCCCTTGGAACGAACTTATTATACTAATAGGATAATTTTCAATTCGTTTATTATTCTTCTTCAATACATATATAACTATTATGATCAAATAAGCAATGGTCAAAAAGAAAAAAACCATCTAGTACAAAAATCTCATGGGAAGAGGAGTCAAACTCTACTACCCTTCTTGAACAAGATAGAAAAAAAAAATTCTCTTCAAACTTTGAACACTATAATCTTGCAATCTTTCCTTTCCAAAGCTTATTCAACACATTCTTGCAGGAACCTTGTACAATTCTGTCAATTTTAATCTTAAAAAAGAAGCTCTACTTAAAAAAGTTAATGCTCCAATGCACAAGAAAATGCATATTTATGACAAATTCTGTCCCAGTGCCCGAAAGCATACCCTGGTCCTTGGTCTTGTACTTATCTATAGTACGTATTACTTCTTCTCAAGTTTCGTGGCCAGGGGGCAGTCAACGTAGACGATCCCGAATCGTATAAAATTTCAGTGGCAATAGGTCCCCTTTGCTATAAATAGCCGAGAGAACACGGAGGTAGAAATTCAGCGCAACTACAGGGCCGAGACCAAGGACAACGGCAGATCCAATTCAACAAGGCAGAACTACTGAAGGGGATCAAGCATCACACAGCGTCGGCGCACTCGGGACGAGCACACTCCTCACTCAAGTAAAATAAGTTCATTTTTTAAAATTCTCGAGGAGATGATACCGAGGTAGAAAGCCGAGAGCGTTCACAAGCGCCGCGGCTGTGGTGGAGCCAAGTGCCACTCCCAACTCCCACTCCGAACGCCCAGCAGTCTCCACCACCGTCCCTTTCCATTGTTCGGCATCACTCCCGTCACACAAGCCTTCCGCCACGTCAAGCCCCCGGCCCGATTCGCAACACACACGACAGTCAAGACGAGAGGCCACCAGAAGTGAACGGCTGCTGACCACGGAACCATGCAATCTTATTTATTCGAGATAAGCTACTGTACAGTAGCTGGGCTGCGACGACGATCGGTACTGTACAGAACTGTACTCCTCGACAGCTCCACAGTCGACACCAGTTAAATTATTCATTTTTAGACGCCACGGAAACGAGGGGTCGGAGCACTACAGTATCGTGCACCATCGGCGTATAGGAGTACTGGCCATGAAAACTTTTCTTCATTATGGTGACCTAAACTTCTCCTTAAGTGGTACTGATGTCTATGCACGGACTAAATAGTCACCACTAGTAAAACCTTACAGTATTTAAAAATCAACTAGTGTAGTTAGCCTGACATAAATATTAGTGTAGTTCGGGTGCAGTTGCCTCCCGTTGGTGATCGATCGGAGGAGGTCGCAAACCTCACGTGCGATCCGATCGCCCGACCACAACCGTCCGTCCAGGTCGGTCTAGATTCTAACGAATGAAACCTCCCCATGTGTCTCCCTTCCTTATCGCGACAAGGTGGTACCACTTCAATCCTCTCGTGGTAGCTGCAGGAGCGCCGCTAGGTCGACGGCCCGCAAGCCCCTAACTACTGTACTGTAGGGAATAGGGACGTCTGCGTTCACGCTTTTCGCTTGCTATTGTTAGTAGGCGGGCGCTTTTGCAGCCAGCTGCCCGTTTTGCCACCTCAGTCGAATCAATCGACCCCACATTCCCCGAGGCAGCCACTCAGCCAAGGCGCTCCGCTCTCACCAGTTGCTTTATTTTCTTTCAATGTTTTTCATTTGCCACCGTGCGCTCCGGATTTCTAATGTGGGCAGGGGGAGTGGCGGTGCCGATCGCTCCTTCTTCAGGCGTCTCCCACCTTTTGTTCCCGGTTTTGTCAGAGCAGTGTCGACGACCGTCGTAGCGATCAGGTGCCTGCATGCTCAAGTGAGGAAGGGTGGACGTACGACGCCGGAGGAATAGTACCACCACTGCCCTGCCTGCAGGTGGTTTGGGAGTTGAGGGGACGATCTTGTGGCGGCGCAGGGCGGCGTGAGTGGGCTTGATCGGAGGAGACGATAGTATCTCGAACGGAGCGATCGGGGCTGGTGCGATCACGGCATGCAAGTGGCTTGATCGTTTACTAGAGCAAAGAAGGCGAGATCTGTATCTTGTTTTCCGTGTTGTGTTTGTGCTGCTGCTGTTACGTGTGTTGGGGTTGTGATAAGAGAGAATGAGAGAGAGGGAGAGCGCGCCGTGTTGCTAGAGTTCTCTGCAAACTCCGAGGGCGTGAAGCTCAAGAATATTTCGGTCCCGCCGCTGAGAGTCGAATTTTATAGTCGAAGCTTTTTCTCCGTAGCCGTTGTCACGGAGGACGCAGATAATCTTGGATGGGGCAGAGGCGCCTGTTTTCTGAGGGTTGTGAGTGGTGAAGTAGTCACCGCAGGTGCTTGCATGTCCGCGGAAACTAGTTGAGTGGTTTGTTTAGAGCAAGAAACATTTGGTTGTTAGCATTACGCAGTAAATTTTTGTGAGGCGGAGAGATTGAAGGATGGTTGGCGTAGTGCATTGCCATCGTAGTAGTAGTACTCCCAAGCCAGGATCGACGAAAGGAATGGAGGAGCCGAGCTTCTGTAATCTTTCACTGGCGGTGGACTGCACGCTCTCACTCGGGTCTACCACTACGACGTCGCGGACGGATGCTCCTGTACGACTGTCTCGCGTGGGTTCCCCCGACCCGGACCTGGCTTTGTCGCTGTCAGTGCGATCGGAGAGAGCAGTGGAGCCTTCGCGTCGCAGCAGCGAGCTGGAGCAGGACATGTCCTGGGGCGGCAGTTGTACGCGCAGCGATCCCGACGCGTCCCCGGAGTGTTATCCCCAGGTACTTCATTTCTTATTCGTGGATAAGGTTTGTACAATTTGTTCTTCGTCAATGGGTCGCCAAGGTTTTTGGGTAACCAAAGTGACTTCTCGCGGCATTAGCCTTCATCGCCATGGCGGGCTTCTGGTGCCGTGTGGATTTGGTTGAAGGCTTAGGTCAACCACAGACTTGCCAGTGACGTTATTCTGCTTGCTAGTCTTGTAGAATGCCAATTTTGTGGAGTTGGGGACAACCTTATCCTCTTCTTACAGAGTATTTTTCTTTCCATGTGCAGGTGTCTGAGAGGGGAGTTCGTGCCAGTGATGGCGGCCGAAAAGGCTTCAAGGCATGGCCGCGGTCATCATACAGGGATGAAGTGAAGCCTTCCAAGGCGTTGTTTGGCATGATCGAGGAGCAGGGACACAGGAATCGGTCCAGTCACCAGGCGTGGTTGCCAAACTACCTCCCGTCGAGCGCCGTCAACAGGGTGGAGCAGTGCATGGAAGATGGCGACAACGGTGCACGTGCTTGCGCGCACTGTGGTACCTCCAAGACTCCGCTTTGGAGAAACGGACCTGGAGGACCCAAGGTACTTTCTCGGATCCATCTTTCCTCTTCTTGTTGGTTAAGGTAATGGGCGAATCGGTCACTTGGGAAAGGTGATGGATTGTAGAGAGACTCACGTGGATGTGTGACTTTGTTGTGACAGTCGTTGTGCAATGCGTGCGGCATCCGCTTCAAGAAGGCCGGGCGAAGATCAGCGGCAAATGGAACCGCAGAATCGCCGGTATCGCCACCAGCGACGACGGAAGCGCTGAAGCGGAAGCTGCCGAGCGAAGAATCTCACGACTGGGTGTTCCCGGCGGATGCGAAGCCGAGGAAGAGAAGTCGAGGAAACCTGCTTCACCGGATGTCGGAGAGCTCCTTGTCCGGAAGCTGCATGACTTGGCAGCCTTGGTCACCGCCGAAGAGCCCTCTTCACAGAGCGTCGCCTCTCTCCCCCAGCGACGACGGGAAGGTGCCGACCCTGGCCGCCGAATCGTTCTCATCCGACGAAGAAGAAGGGGCGGTGCTGCTGATGGCTCTGTCAAGCGGGATGGTGAATGCATGAGCGACTGGTGATGGAAATGCACCGAAATCGGCTGCATGAGGCTTTGTAAATACGCTTTGAGTCGGTACTTTGGGTAGCCGATCGAGATTAGTTTCCTTAGGGGTGAATCGTGCCCGCTTGAGGCTGCAATATGCCGCAGAGGAGGGACATTTTTGCACCAGTTAGCTGGCGGATGCTGCATGACATCCTCACTACACCAGAGCTCTTGTTCTGTGTTGGCTATGGCGAGCAGTGAGAAGCGCAGCTTGAAGCTTGCAGCGGTGGATGTCTTCGTCATGCGGAGGAGTTGACGTTTGATGAGTTGAATTTTTCTTAGGTAGGGATTTTTCTGATGAGTTTTAGGGCTGGTCTTTTTCTGGGGTGTTTTTCTTGCTCAAGGGTTAATTTTGCTGATTGAGTCTGTACATACCTAGAGAAATGTTGGCCACGGGAGTATGAGCTTAAGTTTACGTAGTGCTATCGGTTACAAGTCGCATAATTTTGCATCCTAATTGTTGGTGTAGCCAGACTCAGGAAAGTGCGGTTGTGGTAATGCTTCAGAAAACTATAGCAAGGAGTTCCAATGTTTTATCAGAATCGGAGAATTGCACTTTCATATGGTTGGTTCCAATTGTACGCTTAAAAGCTGACTCCGGATACAGCTGTTAGGATCACGTTGATGGCATGCATGCACTCGATTCACCGTGTGGTATCAATTGACTGCGATCGGAATCCTTCACGGAGGATCCACTCACAGGACCACCTTATCCATGCCTGTTTCACAGAATTTCAGAATCCCTATATTGGTCCCTCTATCTTACTTTTCCAATAATTGGTTCAAGAGAATCGAGACCGAGTCTTTGCTTCTTTCTTATCATCTGTATGGTCGCTGTGCTCTGATATTGATGAGTGTCCTTTCTCCTTCAACCTCGCTGCAGGGCTACTTTACATTGCGCGGGTCGTAGCAACAAGCCTGAATTAGGACCTGTTACCACTGGGGGCTGGACTGCCATGGAAATGCTCTCTGAGATAACATGCTTAATAATTAAATCGACATCGTGATTGTGCAACTTTGGCTGTGTTGATATGCGTAAAAAATGATACATAAGATATAAGAGGTGACGTGGAACCTTGTTGTTTCACATGTATTTAATACTCCGTATGAAACAAACGAAGCAGAAGTGCCACTTTTTTTTTAATATTCTTGATACTTAGCGGGCTAGTGTTCAGTGTCGACATTGAACAGACTGATATCTCATATTGTTGAGATACCAGTACAACATGTGATATACAAACATGTGATATACAACGTGTGATTTACATTTTTGCATCATTCAAGGTGTACGTTTTCTAACTTGTTGTACTGACGTATGTTATTGAAAGCTGACTCATTCTTCACATCTTCACAGGCTATTGCTAATAAGTGATAAGTGATAAGTGATATTGTTGTAAGTATACAAGCACATATCACCGAAGTACCGTTTGCATTGCACTCAGATTACGTTGATTGGGATTGATGTTAAAGAATTCTACCATGCAGTTTGATAAAAACATGAAGTATATAAACGTTCTTCTTGCATCGTGTGCAGTTGATAGAAAATCTTCAAACTGGTACTCAGGTATGAATACTTATTATGGACCAGCAACCCAAGTGCGTCCCTATCTACACTACGCCAACATTTCTGTCCCTGAAAAGTTGGATAAGTGTAGATAGGACATAATTGGCTCGAGGGTCCATATTATTGTGCTTACCTTAGGTTTGCACTTTGCAGGTGTCATCCTGTGTAGAAGACTCTTGAGTGACCCTCAAGAAAACCGCATATTCAACTGAACTTGCAAATAAATTACTCAATGCTCACTCAAACATTGGTGCACAGAATCCCACAGATCGCTTACTGTCAGAGGTCGTGTTGTTCCCGAGATGTTCCCATTCTGTTCCTATCGAATGGGAACATCGTCTCTCGTCGGCAATTTCTGAAACCCTAAATCCTTCTAGGGGTGCACCCCAGTCTCCATCACCCCCAAATTTCGTCCCTCACCTATCGAGTTCTCCCGGCGATGGTTTCGAGCTCTTGCACTCGGGTCACCGCAATATTTGTATTGTGATGGAAAATCTATGGCCTGGTTATAGGTTTCTCAGGCAGCATTGATGTATTCTAGCCTTCCAAGAATGCGGTGGGTCTCCTGCTTTAAGAAACCCGTTGACGATGGCTATGGCGGCAGCACGTTTGCTCTCTCGTAGAACCTGCAGGATCGCTCTTCCTTCGTTTTCAAATCTTAGTCCCTCTTCCCTGTCCCTACCGACGACCAATGAAGCACTGGTATTGTCAAAGCACATCTCCAATATCTCTCTGGGCTTAGATCGCGGGAATGAATCTGTGAGGTTTCAGAGCCTGGTGTCATTTGGCCGGGCTTACAGTACTGGTATAATCAATGGGGGTTCTGAAGAGCTCACACAGACCAGCGAAGCGGAACAGAAGGCGCCAGTTAAGCCTCCACCTCGACCTTTTAAACTCAACAACGAGCAACGGGCATTGGCGGAAGAGATTGGCTACAGAGTTGTGAATCGGTACACAGAGGAGGATTTCGGACGGAATAAGCGACCCAAAGCATTCGCAGTCGTTCAAGTATGTTTCGTGACTATTTGGCGACCTAGTTTTGTAGGACTTTGTGAGAGAATATGGAGAGTTCTCTGAACTCTATTGTGGCCATCTTTGCAAACCTTATTTTTGGTCAATCTAATCTTATATTTTTTAATAGATCTAACAATTGCTCTGGCGTTACTCAGATAGGCTCTCACCAATTCAAGGTGTCACCCAACGATCTTATTTACACCGAGAAGTTGAAGTATTGCGACATCAATGACAAGGTACTATCTCCAGAGCGACAAATCCTACAACTAATATCTTCCTTATTCCTCACGATCTCTCTATTTCCTTTGTGAAATCTTTTTATTTGTAAATTTGATAAAGTTTACTACGCTAAAACTAATCTTGCCTATCTGCAGTTGATGCTGAATAAGATCCTTATGCTTGGATCGAAAGACCAGACAGTCATTGGCCGACCTACTGTACCCAAAGCGGCAGTCTTTGCTGTTGTTGAAGAACATGTAAGGAAAAGAGCTCCAATTTCTCTACCAAATTTTAGTATGCATTCCCTGGTGATCTGCTATGCGCTCAAATTCGCAGATGGCAGACAATTTTATGAGTGAAACATACACATCGGTTTTGTGCAGGCATTGGATGAGAAGGTTATCATATTCAAGAAGAAGAGACGAAAGAATTATCGTAGGACTACTGGTCATCGCCAAGTAAGAATTGACTTATATTGACGACCAAGAATCGTAAACGTATATGCTTTCCAGTGCTTTAATTGTTTGGATTTCACAGGCTATAAGATGAAGGTGTCTCTGATGGCTTGGGTTTGGATACGTGAACACAGGAATTGACTCGACTAAGGATTTTGGAGGTCAAAGGCATCAATGTGGAAGCAGCTCCCCTAAAAGCATTGCGAGAAGCGAAAGCTATCCCTTCTTCGTCAAAGGTGCAGGAAACGTCGAGGGCAGATACTAATACTGAAGGTGGGCTTTCGCCTGTTTTGGCTTGAGAATAGTATGTAGAGTCATTAAATTTCTCATTGAGCATAGTTATTGCAGCAGTGATGATTTGGCAATCTCTTGTGTTGCAAGGTAACTGTGAAGCACTTGTTAACGTAGAAGTCCAGTGGTGACTAGGGTGATGCGCAAGTGGTGTTGGGACTCTTCAAGATTGTTCATCATATCATCTATTCTCAGTCTCTAATATCCACTGTAGGAACAAACTAATTCTTACAAAGGCTTGTGTTTATCGCTACGGACTAGATAGTGAGATGGATATTGGACATAAATGGTCTCAATTGTAGACATTGAGATCTCGCTTTTGGTCGAATGGAGAGTCTACATTAAGTAGGTCGATTATAACTCTCGTTCTTGGTGAATCAGAAAGTCACACCTCTTTTGAGCATCCGGGGCAACTGATTATGTGTTCGCCCTACATGTTATTTTTCTTCCCAATTGTTTCCTTCCCCTCTAACTCATTGTTTCCATCCTCTTCTGATGCACCATGAGTATGAAGCCCCCACAATTTGAATCTTCCATAAGTCTCTGTCCACTTCCATAAGAATCTTTTTTCATACTTTTGACCAATGAATCTGGTTGACTATTATGAAACTAGCTTGACCCCACTCGCATTTAATAGGTAAAATGCTCTTGTACACAAGCCGTAACAGTATTATGTACTCCCTGTGTCTCGAAGTAAATCTGGGTTTTCTTGTAAATGGCTAGATTCGTGCATGAGCTACTCCTATTTTTAGTAGATTGCATAAATTTTGTAACTTCTATTAAACTGTACTAGGTGTGAGAAAGGAAGTCAATAGTGAAATGATGCATGTTGAAAACAAGCGATGAAATCAATAAATTTTTGCCATTTTTGGAATTGCCTTAGTGGTATTAACTTCAATCATTCTTTGAGTAGCATTGGTGCACAATGACATCTAATGATGTTCTCTATATTTAACTCCAACAATGTCTTGAGATTCAACTTTAGGAAATTCTCAACATGAGATTTGTTAGTAGTGGTTTTGTATAGTTGTGGGTTGAATTCTTTATCTTTGGTTGGTTAGAGGTTGCATTTTTTATTCCTTTTGTAAGGATGGAATTGCTATATAGTCTTTGGAGCATGGTATCAATAGATGCTTTTACTTTAGGATATTTGAACTAGCTTAAAATTATTGTCCATCAAGTTGTAGAGAGCCAATTTTGAATTTAATTTGAGGCAAGTACATTTGGAAATCTTGAATTTATTTTGAAACAAAGGGAGTAATAGTTAAGATAAAATATATTTGATCACACTATTTTAATAAATATAGATTAAAATTGTAATGTATTTTACAAATTTCCAAATGAAGAAAACTTGTATTGACACCATTTTAAAGACCTCACCAATGGAAAAAATTATTGTGCTAAAAAAGGTCATATAATAGAGTTCAATAAGTTTATTAGGGCTACAAATTGTTGTGACAATGAAAGCAAAATAGAGTACAATAAGTTTATTTTGGTTATAGGAAAGTTACTTGAATATCTTTGAAACATGATGTTGGAAAAATAGTCCTAATTTTGTTCTATTGAACAACCAACTTGTGTTACATCAAACATTAGTTTTGTGACATAAGCCAAAGGCAAATTGGTTTCAATTTAAGCAAATTTTTTGTTTTGTTCTAAAAAAAAATATGAGGTCCACAACCTTGTGAACACTTCCATTCCCAAATTTAAAATAAAAGTAGTAAGTCCACCTATACCAATTTTGGGTACTTTGAATTATTTGATCGATTCACTAAGGATCAGTTGGTTTACTAAGTTTTATGAGAGTGTAGGTGGAGGATTGTGGGTGGATTGGATTGCTTTGTCTATCATCCTACTTATGCTTGTCGTCCTATCCAATATTTTGACCAATGAATTAACCCCTAAAGTTCTTTGACTATGTTATCATTAAAAACTCTCAAAAATTGCCATTTCTAATACAAGTACCAAATTTTTGACAAATATCATTTGGGGACACAAGTAACCATAGAATCTTGTTGTGCTCTAGATTGAGAAGATGTAGAAAAAACTTCAGAAATTTCCACCATATAGATTGTAAGATATTAGCTTTTGAAGTGACAAAAATCCTTTTCTTGGTCCTATGAGAAATTGGGTAGTTGCACTTCAAAAGGTCACATTTGTATGAAAAAAATACCCAAATGGTAGTGCTTCTTTAGATTCATTCTTCAAGGCAAGTTGACTACATGCGTGGAAATTTTCAGATCATTTAGAATTGTGCAACATATAGGAAAAAAATAGTAAATAGAAAGATGTAGAGAATAATTCAAAATACTAAATTGTTAACAATTAATTCGTGGAATTGGAAAATGTCAATCCCAATTGTTGTAATGTTGTAATAAACAATCTACATCCTATGATTTTATCTTTCTCCAAAAATATTGAAAATTGAGTTAAATAAAGGACTTCAGAGTTTATTTTAGAGCTAAGAGTCCATACTTGCCCACAAACTAAAACTTCTCATAACTTTTGACTCATTGATTAAAATGCAATTTTCAAAGCTTTCTATGTATGTATAAATCTAAAAAATCAATCTCAAATTTTTATTTTTGAAAAAAGTGATTTTTTCAGATCTGCCCAGATTGCCCAAGTTGGAAAACAAACCACATGTTAGGCCATAACTTTTGACTCATATTTCAAAATGTCTTGAAATTTAGTGTATATGAAAGATATTCCTCATACACACCTTCTATTAAATTTTTGGCCAAAATCATGGAAATCTCTAGTTACATGTACCTACCCAAAATTTCTATGTTGCCAAAAAATGCACCTTGGTCCTTTAGGGGTTAACCTTCAATTTTGAAAGATTTAAAATTAGTAAACCATTCACTTTTTAAAGAGTGATTGTATAGAATTTGAGATATTTATAGTCATAGTTCAACTTTTGAAAAACAACAATTTCTTTCCTAAATTCATTTTTCTAAATTTTCATGGAAAAAATATTATCCTTTTTCAATGAAATGCAATTCATAATAGTTGAAAACATACATGCTATTTTTGCCAAGGGTTAGATGAATGAAGGATTATTTTCAAAGTCTTGCAAACAATTGAAATACATTGGAAAAATACTACTACTACATGATAATGATTGACTATCAATTGTTATTGATCAATTCATAGTTTTCATGATACCATGATACATGATACCTCTCAAGCATAGACATTGACCAAAAAATAGTTGCTTGGCCATTACGGATTAAAGAATATAAAAAATAAACTTATGCATGAAGAAATATAAAGCTTATAATTTTAAATAATTTTAATATTTAAATAATTTTTGTATAAATAATTATTTTAACCCCTAAAAGACCAAGTGTTTGTTCAACATACACAAGAAATCTTGGGTAGGTTTCCACAAAGTCGTTTTTGGTTGGATGCTCATGAAATTTGGACAAGAAAAAAAATCATTTTCTTCTAACTTCAAGTCCTATTATCTTGAAATTTGTGAAGTCAAAATTCTTGAATTTGTTTCCAAACATTAATCTCTAATTATTCAAAATTTGGATTTTAAATAAAAAATTTCTTCATTACACATGAAATCATCAAAAAATAACTAGTTTATTGCCAATTCACTTAACCTCCTTGCACTCCAAGGTGATTTAGAGTAAGCTAAACTCCATATTTGCTTCTAAAATTTTTAATGAGTGAACCGAACATTTTATACTTATGAATGGTTAAAATACTCATTTTTATATAGATCAAAATTTTACTACAAAAGGGCCCAAAGTTTGTTGACCTTGTTTCAAGAAAAAAATAGTTTTTTTTCTCATTTCAAACATTATAATTTGTCAATCCACTTAATCAAATATTTCAATTCCATTTCTTACAATTGAAGATTCTAAAAAAATTTCAATTTTCATTTTTTAATAACATACCAAAAAAACGCAAATTTTAACAATGTTTTCTTCAAAACCACCCAGGTCCTTTAGGGGTTAACTTACTTCCAAATGAGGCTATCTATTTTAAATTCTATCATTCTAGGTTTTTTTGCACAAGCATCTTCACTGGGCATGTTCTTCTAAATTTACTAGACCAAGGACAAAATGAATCCATTTGTACATTATCTTGGATATAGACCCCTACTAAGAAATGTTCCGTTCAAAAGGCGAGCAAATTATTTATAATAATTTCTTCTTGACGTGTGAGATTTGCATAATTAGTGATGACAAATTTTTCATTTATAAAACACATATTTCATCCATTTCTAGATAGGTATTTACATTGAGCAATCTCTCCAAGGTAGAGGGAATTTTGAAAAAAATGGGTATTCCTTGTTGGGCTCTACCTTCCTCATTAGCTTGTTTTTGCCTTTGCTTCAATGATTGTCTTTTATAAGTTTGCTAAAAAAATTCATCCAATTCATTCAAATTAAATGATAAAAATATGAATGAGAATAGTAGGTTTTCACTTATTGCATGTAAAAGAGAAAATTTCCAAATTTCAACAAAAAAATATGAAAGTACAATCATGATCATTTGCATACGTTGTGTGATGTGGGCCATCTACTACTTGAAATAGGCATCTTTGGTATCTAGAAAGAAGTATTTTGTATTAAGAGTTGTTTGGTGTTAAGAAAATGGGTGCTTGTTTACCTTGTTAGTTGCCGGTTGATAACTAGTTGGTTAATAGTTGATACTAGGGTTAGTGGGGTTAGAGTTAGGGTTAGCTAGTGGTTAGATGTCTTGGGTTGTGATGGCTATTTCGAGGCAAGGGTTGGTCCCTTATCTCTCTCTTGTATTTTTGGTGGTTGGAAAGTGTAGGAGGCACTTAGAGGTGCAATCATTAGAAAAAATTTGGTCCTTGATAGAGGCCGTTTCGCAGCGCAGCACGGTGCCAATACAGAAAATACTTTTTCGAAAAAAAAAATGAAAAAAAAAAGTTTTTTGAAAATCACCATATCCGACATGGTCGCACTAGTGTCCTGTCATTTCAGGAAGAAAATTAATTTAATCAATTAATTTTTTTTCCCTAATTGCACCATTGCGGCAGCAAAGTCATGGCCTCTTTCAAGGTCCAAATTTTTTATAATGCTATGTGTTGTTGTTGAATTTTATATTGAAAAATGCATTTATGAGAGGGTTTTGTGTTGTATTTTTATAAAGTGTTGGATCAAGGTAAGATTTTGGATCTGAATTTTTGGAAAGTTTCTCTACTATGATGACAAATTTGGGATGTAGATCTAGTATGGAGAAGGAGTTATGAGGCTACGAAGTGGAGGTGCTTGAAATTTAAGGCACCTAAGGAGGGTGTATTGAAGAGCTTGAAACTTATTGATTTTTTGTATTATGGCTATTAACCTTGGAGGGTACCTTTCTTCACTCCTTTTCTCCTTTGTGTCAAAATCTTGATTTCTTTGGATGTAGGATCTATGAGCAATGCACAAAAATACAATTGGGTGTAGAAAAACCACAACTAAGTAAGTCAAAATAGAGAAATGTTTACTAAAGTTGGGTACTATCTTAGATTAGGGTGAAATTTGTTGTGTAAGGAGCTAATGAGTTGATCTACTTTGTAGCAAAATTTCAAAGCATTTGAAGAGATTGCCTAAAAGATATGCTAAATCAAAGTGGGCTATGCTAGTTTAGGGTATGTTGAGGAGGGTAGAAAGTTAGTAGTAGAAAAATGTCCACCAAAATTGGACTATAAGTAGGTTTGGTATGAAAATTGGTAGACAAGTATTTGGATAGTTGATCTACAATGTGGAAAAGTTTCAAGTTTTCTAGAGATATTGTCCATATGTTATGCTAGATCAAACTTAGATATGGCAATTTCTAGGTCATATTGAAAATTGAAGAACTGGGATTTAGGAAAAATGGAGTTTTGAGGGTAGGTTTATTATTCTTTAGGATATTTTAAATTAGATACAAAGTTCTTTTACAACAAAGGCCTTGTGCTATTCTGAACCTAGTACCAAATCCTTGTGACAACATTGTCTACAAAGCAAAAATTGTAAGTATAAATCAAAGAAAAAGAAATGATTTTAACATGGTTAAATATAAAATTCAATGAAAAAGTGGTAAAATTATATGTATACATTCATACAATTTTTTCATTTAAAAGAATAGAATTTGATATTAAGATAATTTAATATACTAAAAGTTATGCATAATTCAATTAAAAAAAACTATCACCCTAACAAAAAAATTGAAATAAAATTCTATTAAAAGTCTAATGACATAATGTTATTTCCTAAAGGACTAGGGGTATTTTTCACAAAAAATCCCAAAATACCATTTTCTAGTGCATTGAAAATATAAAAACATTTTTCAGACTTTCAATCTTACAAATTTATACTAAACTACTGTAGGAATTTGTGGAAAAAATTTCAAACAATTTACTTGTGTAGATTGTAAGATTATCTTATAAAATTAGAAGAAAATCATTTTTAGGCCTTGCCCATAGTTTGACTCAACTTTGTCGATGAGGCAATATCCAACTTTGGAAATTTAGACCATTAGGTAGTTAGTTATGCTAGTTACTTGCATGCCAATTTTCAAAGACAACGGACATGTCTAACATAGCTAAAATCACCTTGCACCGAGAGAATGTTCAAAAACAATTACAAGAATAAGATATCAATTCTTTTTGGAGAATTCTTTTTGTGGAATTATTAAAATTCCAATGGTCAATTCAAAATTTCCTTCTATAAATCAAGTAAAATAAAAATAAATAAAAACCTCATGAATGTAAACTAGAATTTGAGCTAATGGTTGTAAAATTGTTCCAAAACTATCATTTTTATTGCATTGAGTGAAATTTGGAAAAAAATTATTTAAAAATTTTCAGCTACACAATATTTTTCTAAATTAGTGTGAGAATATGTGGAAAACATTTGAAACCTATCAACTTCATAGATTATAAGATATAAGCATTCAATGTTATTAAAGAATATTTACACCTTGCTTGACTACTTGCCCTCTCTATTAGCACATTGTCTAAGTTGCCCCTATACTTTCAAGCCTTGTAACTTTTATTTTGGGCATTCAATGGGAAAAAAAATTCACAAATCAAATGTAAGAGCATATCTTTGGTAATAATTTCACTTTCATCCGTTCTAATATGACTTTGTATGAACCTACACAAGCTTTCAAAAAACTTCACAAGAGCTTATTGTCCATTAGGTATTATGTGAGATTTGTCATGGTCTTTGGATCAGTTGTATTTCTTTGAAAAAATTCAAGTTGTCATGTGATATAGCATTAGGGTTGACACCCTTCTAGATGGATGTAGTTTGCTAAATTACATTAGTCTTACTTGGAAACTTTAGGCTATTAGAGACTTCACTTTGGGTGGCATTTTATGTAGAAGTGAACTCTTTATTTCCATCAACTAGAATTTGCAATATTTTAACTTTGAAGTTCCTTTGACTTGGCATTCTTTGCAAAATCGAGTCTTGTAGGTGTTTTGAGAGAGAAATAATTTGTTGTTGGAAGTTTGCTTAGCTATAGTATTTGCCTTTGATTAAAGCTTCAGTTTCTCTTGCATTTGTACTCTTGGATTTTTTCATTGTTGAGTAAGAGATAGCTCACATTGTGTGTGTTCAAATCTTATATTATTCCTGGAGAGTTTTCTTTTACGTACTCTTATTTGAATTTTGTTTTCTTATTTGATGTAGGTTTATGTCACTCAATGTATTGTGTATTACAATCTTTATTCACATGACAAAGCACATACTCATTTTTGTCTACCAATTTTAGACAAGTTGAAGCATTTTTACCAAGTTCTAAAGCTTATAGATGTGTTTTATGCAAATGGAAAAACAAAATAGATTGAAAAAAATATTTTTGTAGAAACAATCCTATAGAGTGCAAATACTTTAGGTTAAAATTATTGAAATGTTTCTCAAAAACAAAAAACAAAGGCCTGCATTAATTTATTCTATTTGTGCATGCGACACTAATTTATCAAAGTTACATTATTTCAGAATTAGGGTCATTCAAAATATTCTAATTTCCAAGAATAAATGAGTTCAAGTGACACTAATTTTTGGACCCTCACTAACTATTACGATAAGTTAGAGCCCAAGCTTTGCGAAAGGTTATCTCAGGAAGCTTATGGCCGGTGGGCCTGCTCCACCGGTAACATAAACCACAAACGACACAAGCGGTCTGTCCCTCTCTTTCCGTCCCATCAACAGAGACGAACCTTCCTTTTCTTTCTCTCTCTCTCTCCCTCTCTCTTTCTTTTTCCAGCCAAGGCCAGATGAACGTCATCCACCGTCAATTTACCGACCGGACCGACGTGTTCCGAAACTGAGTCGTCCCCAAATGGGAAAATTCATCAGAACTGGATGAAATTCATCCACTCTTTACCTCCAGCGCCTTCCCGTCCACCTTCTGTCTCTCTCTCACTTCCTTACCGGCAATCCTTCTTTCCGTGGATGTTCCGTCCTGCAGACAACTGAAGGACGACGACACCTCATCTATGAAAGTCTCAATCACTCGGCCAGCCATTTTTTAAATGCGCCATCGCTCACCGCTGCCGGGGTGCAATCGCAAGTTCGTGCCGTTGATGGCTCCCGAGACGATTGATGATGCAAGTGCCGATTGATAGCGGAGTTTCAATCACCAGTGACCGTCTGTTTGTGCAGACAAGGCGAAACTTTGTAATTGAGGGGCAGTTATCTCAACGTTGGTGTCCCGATTTATCGGAAGTAGTCGGAGTTGCATCTCTCGGTTGTGGTTTTTTTTGGCATGCCAAGAAGCTTTGCTGTTAGCGGACTCTCACAGAATTGTTTGCGTTCGTTTACGTTGCGAAGTTTAGGGCGGGCGGGAATTGTAAGGGAAACCGGTGCGTTGGGGGTTGAAAGTGGTGCTCTAGGGTTGAGTCCGCTTTGGCCTTTGGAGTGAGTGTAAGGGTGCATTATGATACAGTGGAGCGGACAGTCGAAGATGGGGCAGACGCCAAGTCGGGCGCGAAGCCGACGACGTGTAGGCGAAGCCGACCACCACGCGCGTCCTCGTGTGGAAGCGATGGTGGTGCCGAGTCCTGTGAGCGTGAGAGGTGTGACGTCTGCGCCCATTATTGTGGAAGACGAGGAGGAGGATGTGGTGGTGTCGTCCCCGAGGTCTTTTGCTCAGGTATGACATCGTTTCGTTTTTATGCTTTGGGGTTGAGATCCAATTTGTGTGGAATTTCTGTCCAATTGTGCAGTCGAAGTGGCCATCTCTTCGGTTTTTCAGTTTAAGGTCTCATTTGAAATTGCTTGATTTTTAAATTGAAAAATGGGGCCGTTGGTTTGATTCCCTTGGATTGCGGTGAATCGTAGGGTTGCCTTAGAAATGCATTTGCTGTCGTGTGTGCTCTGTCTAGTCGATTAGGTTCTACCGCACCGGTGTTCTCTAATTGTTGAAACTAGAGTTTTATAGCTATAATAACCAAGTGCTCTACTCGGTTTTCACCTGAAAGAGCTCGAGTGTTAGCGAAGCAGGGTCTATGTCCATTGCTCTTGTAGCTGGTATGCATGCTGATTGCATGCGGTGTTTAGGAAACGGATATCTGCAGTCCAGGTCTTGCTTTTTGGTGTGCATTAGTGGGGACGTGATGTCTGGAATCACTTTAGGGTTGAATTACTAATTGTTTTGAAGGCATTAACAGCGCTACTTTAAAGTGAGCTGAACATAGCATACCTTGCTATATGTGAGTAGGTCACTTGTTTTGCATCGTATAATGCTTGTGTAGCATGGTCAGCAGTTGTTCGCATTGCCTTTGCGTCGGAATAACATCAACATTCTTACTTGTGCAGGCCATATTTAAGGCGAGAGTGGAAGCTCACCGTTCTGCACGACCGTCAAGAGTGACACTGAATGATGATCCTCTAGAATTGCGTCTAGGCCCGGGAGGTATGTATTACATTTTTTTATTTTATCCTAGCTGTCTTATATATTTACATGCTGAGAATGCATATTTAATCTGACGTTTTTGGAGTGCAAAAGCAGTTGTTAAATAATTGACTTTTTGGTTTAGGGATATCGGATTACAGCGTCCAGCCACAGGCTAGTGTCACTCATACAGGTCGCCGGGGTCGACCAGCCAGGTCAACAATAGACCTCACAACTCCAACTAGACCAGATTCAGTAAATGAGGACTGTGTGCTTCTTCACGAATATACTAAGGTGCACGACCTCTTTGATTTTTCGTTCATTAGTCAAATCTACATGACAGCAAGTCTTTTGAATGGTTTTATCCCTCACAAATGGAGAGGCCTCTATTGCAAGGTGTAATAATCCCAGGTCTGTCTAACCTGAGCGGGTCAGAAGAAAATCAGTTGTTGGATTAGAGAACTAATGCTAACACAAAGAAAACTCCTTTACAAGAGGATCCTGTGATGGCTGGCAGTCCATCACAGAATGCTACTTATACGACAGTTAATATACGAACCCGAACCCATCTATTGGACCAACTAGCTTTGACCGGGTCTTATCCCTTTGAGTCCTCTTCATTTGTCAAGGATCAGTCTGTTGTAATGGGAGTACAGATGGCGGGTTTCTGATTGCAACAGCGTTTATTCTATTTAGTGGCGCGACCTAAAAAGTTATTGATTGTTACTTGAAACTTAGCTTTTACCTATTAACATAGCCCCCGTTCTAGTCATGTCGTAGGACTTCTAAATACTTAGCCAGTATAAAATATGGCTTTAGCGAAAAGCCGTAGCCCAAAGGAACTGGTTTGAGGCTGTGACACTGAGTCTAATGGACGTTGTAAACCTGCCATATATGCAACTCCTCTCTGATATTTACTAGAGGTCTGACCCTAACTTTTCTTTTTTTGCAGAATACTAAGAAACGGAAACCTGTTCCGGTTGAACAATTTTTCGTAAAGGAGCTCTCTCCAACTCCGCCAGCCCCTGAAGCAGAGGATGAGTACAAATTTAAGTGTGCAATATGCATGGATACAATGAAAGATGAGACCTCCACCATTTGTGGTCACATCTTTTGCCAAACTTGTATTCAAGGGGCAATTAACTCACAGAAGAAGTGTCCTACCTGTCGGAAGAAGTTGACATTGAAAAACATACATCGGATATATCTTTAGAGCAAGCGTTCAGAAGCAGGGTTTTTTTCTACAATTATGCGTTGTACAGTTTTAGGACCGATGCTTTCAAGTAACAGGCAGGATATGCTAAGCGGTCTGCTCAAATGGAAGGGATTTAGTCAGAAGGTGGGAGTTTCAAATACAAATGCAGAGGATTCCGGGATTCCCACTGGAGGGGTTGCAGGAAGGTTCATGGCGTTATGATGACTTTCCCGGCAGCGAATCTTAACCTTCTGAGCCCACTTTGGGAACCTTTTAGAGTGGAATTTCTTCGTTGGCAATTAACCATTCAAAGTTCCATGTTATCCCGATGATTGATCATGACTGAATGATATTTCCTTGGAGAGATGATATGCTCGGTGCCTGTAATACTAATTTATTGGTGCGCAAGTTCTACAAATTAATGGCATCATGCGGGATGCAAAATTGAGAATGCGATGTGTGCACTTGCATCTGGAAGGAAGGTGTCCAGTTGATATATGTGATCATAATTTTGCCAAACTTCTACCCGTCATAGTGGCTGTTTCCATTACAGGGGTTGAATAGTTTACAGATTATTTCGGAAGCTTCAAGACCGTAGCAGAATGTTCAAATAAGAAAATTAAAGCCTCAATATCAGATAATGTGCCACATTGTGAAATTCATGTCACCCAATGTCAAAAATTTGTTAATTGGAATTTTATTCAAGTATCACATGCAACGTCAAATATGACGGTACTTTTGCTTGGTGATAATATGGGCTATCTTCCTTGATATTTTGCAAGGAGGTGGAGTGATGAAGTTCACCTTCTAGTGGAATTCATTGCTCATCAATCTTCAAAGGTCATGGATACACAAGGAGACCAAAGAAAAGATGAAGTATTTATGTCCAGAGTAGAACTTTAGACCTCATTTGCATTAGCTTTCTTGAAAATTAGATCAAACTCTGAAAATGTGGGAAATCAAGTTAAGTTTCACCTCCAAAAATCCATTTATAATTTTGAGGTCTGAAGTTTAGTGGTGATAACAATTAGTGCATGACTTTGATTTAACTATAAGCAATTGAGCTCTTTCATGTCTTAATTTACATATTTCACAAGGATTGTTGTACCTTTCACCTCCCTACTTCTAGAAGCCACTTGCCTTCTCTCCACAAATCAAACAATTTGTGACTTGTAAAGATAGGGAGGTTAGAGTATCCTCAATTCAATTGGAAACCACCATGCCAATGGCATAATGAAGGAGCATCTTCAAAAACACTTCCCAATGCAATTGGTATTGGTATATCTTTATTAATGGGTCATTCTCCTTCCCAAACCCAATAAGTTGGAGACATATGAAAGAGTTTGCAACTTGGTTTACAATAGAAAGATTCATAATTGTAATACCTTATTAAGCATTGTTATGTGTACCAATAAGTGGAACTTCCCTTATTTGCATGAATTGTCTTTTTTATATATAAGATCTTCCTCTCCTTTTCATAATGCAGAAATTTCTATTTGAGGTTTGGATTGTTGGCTTCGCATTGGATCAATTTTTTATAAAGTCACAAGAATGGAATGAGGTCTACAATCCTCTACTTGAAAATTCTAATATTGACTCTATTTCCACGTATGGATTAGGGATGATTTACCAATGGATCAAGTGGCAAAATACAAGGTGCTGGAATTTAGAAAAAAATTTGAAATTTTCATTAATTCTAAAAGTGCTTGCCAAACCACTTTTTCCTACTTTAATTAATTATTGACACAAAACACCAACCCTAATAGGTAGATATAATATTTTAATCAATATTAATGAAGGATTTAGTTGAAAGGGATTTATTAGTTACTTAAGGGGGGATAGTGAGCAATTGGAGTAGCAACCTATGTGTGAACAAATGATAGGGTATTTTAAAAACATGGGGGCTAATAATTATAATTGGGTTTTAAGTAATATAGGATATCAAAAATGGCATTGGCCGTCTTTAATGTATTATAGGGTATGGAATAATAGGTCCTATTAGAAAATTACACAATGATAGCATGTGAATTTTTTTTTTAAATAATTCATATCCCCCTATAAAATAGTGGTTGTTCATACCTATATCCTTATTTTTTTAACACACTGACCCCTCCAAGATTAGTTATTTGTATTTGTATTTTGTAATTGGTATGACCGATCCAATGGAGTTGAACTATGGCATTGATTCTTAAATAGAAGTTTAATCCTTTTGGAGCCAAGGGGTATTCAAAATTTCTACAATTGTGAAGATGTATTATAAAATAATTTTAAAAGGATAATTTAATAGTAACAACTAAATAAAAGTTGCAAAACAAGATCCATGGATCATATTTGTATGGTTAGATTTACTACTATATGAATCAATATTTTTTGGTAAAATTTGAAGCCAAAACTAAAATTTCCTTTCAAAATTTGTTGTACATGAAATAGTTGTAGTTTTCACAAGAATTTTTCTCCCTTATGCTCAACATTATAAATTCTAATTGCATAATTTTTTTAAAGAAAATACTTATTTATTCAAGTTGTTTTTATAAAGTGTTACTTTTTGAAGTAGAAAAAATAACTTATTGAGGTAAAGTATACTTGTAAACTTTGAACAATAGAATATATGCGAAGAATTTCTTTAAAATATATATACCACATGATATTAAAGAACCAAATTAAAAATCTACCAAGTATTTAGATGGATGAAAAACACAAAATTCTCTATGCATGGGACATCCCTTCATTGTTCAAAGTTTGAGTGCTTGGTCTGTAAGGAATTAAATTTTATACTTTTTCATTTGAGTTCCAACTTTTGAACTAAAGATAGATAGTTTGTTTTCAACAAAATGCAAAGAGAACTACTTTAAAGACCCACTTCATGTATAATAGGTGTCAACTGATGATATAAGAGATAATTGCTCTCATTATTGTTACTTTTAAGAATTTTCCACAATTTTAATTTATCAAGACAAGATTATTGTATACTAAGATACAATAATCTTACAAAATTTTCTTCCTAAGCTTATTCCACAAAAAGTCCATGAACTTCAAGATGCTCTTATGTGATCACAAATTTTCAAACCACAAATTGCATTAGAATTATAATAAAGTATACTTAAATATCATAACAAATATATACATATATAATTCAAAATCATATAACAATATGGATTTCTTCTATATGCTATCTACTATTTAGTCTTGCTACCCTTTATTGTTGCCACCTTTTGCTAGAAAAAAATGAAAACTTGTATTCTATTGGGCATATTAGCTGAATGAGCTTTTGCAATTGCTCTAAAGATAATTAATCCCATATTGCATGAATTATTTGTATGATTTCTTTCTTGTTCTTCAACCTGCTTTGGTGTCACAACAAATCTTTGACTATCTTCCAAAGGTTCTCTATGGGAATTAGATCTAGTAAATTAGAAAGTCAAACTAATTGACTTCTTCATACCATGAACTTTGCTCCACTTCACTAAAAATTTATCTTGATGAATTGGAGCACCATATTCCATACACTTGAGCTCATCGGGTTATTCATGCATATAATAAAAACCGCTCAATGTGCACTTCTTTCATCTTGAGGCATGATGACTAAAGGGCTCTTGGTAAAACTTGTGAAGGAATCCCAAACCACCACAGATGTTAGGCCATACCTAAAAGTATTAGCCAGAAAATTTCATGCATATCTTTCATGTACTTACCGCCATATTCAAATTTGCTAAGAATTCTTTCCAATCTCAATAAGTCTAAATGACTCACTAGTCTAAATAATTTTGCTCATCTTCTTGTGTCTAATGCAAGTGTTTGCAAGAAAATGCTAATCTCTTTGCTTTGTTTACTACACTGAGATAGTTGGGTTTTTTTGAGCAATGTGGTTCTCAAAGCCAAGCCTACGCATATATGCTCATATTGTACTACAATGCACATTAAAAAGTCTCACAATTACTCCAAATGCTTGATGTCGATCTTGATTGACAAGACAAGATAAGACAAGTATCTCACTGTAGGATCTAACAACTTCCGAGACTTATGGCATGGTTTCCAAGTGACCATGCTACCAAAGACCTTCTACTTCCAAGTGACTACGTCGTTGAAGACCCTCCAGCTTTGAGAGACTATGTTGTCGAAAATAGTTGAATGTCATTTTCTCTACAATATACTTACATTTCATTCCAGCTTATTACATTTTTCCTTTGTGCTCAAGGGTTTTTGTCTTCATTTTAAGAGTAATTGCATTGAAAAACATAATTGAATTCATAGGTAATGGAACGATAATAACTGCAACTAATGGTAATGATTGAACAGTAATGAGAAACATATGACTATAGCTAGTAGTATGGCACAAGTGTTGAAACAAATTGAAGAAGAAACGAGTGTGTTAAATCCCACAAGGATCAGAAGGGAGAACCCATGAGAAAACGCAATGAAAAGATTGTAGATCGCACCCGCAATGAAAAGAAATATGAGTAGAGCACCCTGCCGGCGATGGAAAATGAAAACCTAAACCTCAATGAACGCAGGAAACGAGTGACCCAACAAGCAACAATCACCAAGCAGGAAGTGAGAACCTGTGAAGAAAGGCCGGTGCAATTGGAAGGGCTTTGGTGACGCTTGGAACATAGTTTTTAATCTAGTACTCCGTATGACGTAGCGGGCAATTTAAATGTGCAGAGGTGATCTAATTTGGTCACAATGAAGAGCAGATAGTAGAATGTGTGGAGCAACATACAACGTGAGGAGAAAAATTCTTAAGATTACTGTACCCTGCTATACAATACATATCATATAGGTTTGCTTTGTGAACACACTCGCAACTACATTGCGAGGGACAACGGATGCAAAGATATATCCGCAAGCGAAGTGATAGCAATTCTTAGCATCGGGCTATCAAGAACTCACAGTTCCTTACCTGGCATAGAACCCTGGCTGTCAGGTAAAGAAGACAGCATTCATTTCAGCCATGAAACGTGAGATGAACAATAGGAACGACGGGGGCAGAGATGGACTATGAGATGGACATCCTCAACTATCCGTCAAGATTCACCAGTTACACGTCTGTCAAAAGCTTGTTAATTTACAAAGTGATTTGATACATATGCACAGACAACATGGAATCAACAAGTGACCCTAAATACCAGCGGTATAGGCTTGGCTTGTGGGGGTATAGAATCTCCTACTTTAGTAACACCAAAGAATCTATAATGCGGCTCCAGATCGAGATGGTGAGCGACTTGACTGGAGAACCGAGGCCACCTCCTCAGCAGCAAGTTTAAGAGCAGGAGCAGGCATATCCTTGCTATCCATGTGCGATGCACAAAGTGACACACACCAGATAACAAAGAAAGATACCATCGTCCCCAAGCTTGTGGTACCCTGTCACCAAATAACAGTCGTTAGGACTCGTTCCTTACAATTTGTAACAGAAACCCCAACATAACCTCCATGGAGCCCATTTCTGTGAAGGTGGAAATTGGATATGATACGGTCCTTCTCAACCACGATGTGCTAGATAACCGGACGAAGATTATTAGACTTAAGTTGGATTTCAGACATAACCCTCTCCACCAAACTAGATAAAGACTGTCAAATCTTGGAGCTCTACGCGTCTCTCAAAAGAGTGGGGAGGATGCGGAGATGAGTCTAAACCATCCTCCCTCTTCCCAACCACATTGCGCCATGTGCTGATGAATGCGACACAGGAGAGCGTTCTGGTATCCTTCTGAGACCCTTGATCGATTGAGCCAATTATTGATGTAATTTCTGGTACGTGGAAGTAGACTGAGCTTCGTTGTGGAAATAACATCCCTTTGCCACCTCCATGGCTCAGCATGTTATTTCTCACAACAAGTCTGCACTGGCACCTTGAATTGCCCAGTCCATGTACACGAAGCTGCTTGTCTGACATGCTTGGATGGAACAAACTGCAACAATCTACTTCCTTGCAAAGGCACAGCAAAATCAGGTTCCCAAGGCTCACCTCTGGTTGTATGACCTGGTTAGCAACGGCGCTACTCGGTTCCTCATCGTGACCTGCGTCCTGTGCAAACCGAGCCACTTTGCGAACCACTCCCGTAATGTACTCCTTCGAAGATTCCACCACATTGTTGCTTTCTTCAAGCACGATTCGCGCTACTCCCCGACAAATTGAGTTCTGCCTGGACCCACAGGTGCTTGTTTCTTCTAATGCTCTCTCAGCAGTGTTTTGGAGATTGATGGCTACCTCATTGAAATTGTAGGAGCTTCTTCTTCTTCTAGGTGATTCCCATTTCATAAGTGCAGAAGACTGTGAACCTCCTGTCAACTTGTCAGGAGAAGGTGAAGTTTTGTGGGCACTACTTTGCTTGTCTGGGATGAGCACAGCCATTTCCTCTTCTTCAGGATAATAATGACCTCGAGAAAGGGACTTGACGTCGCTCCAGTAGGTGACATCCTCATTGCTATCCGGATATGTTCCAGTCATTGCGTTTGTGCCACCTCCTCGGGTATCTTCACTTCTATTTGGAAACGAAATACCCTAACCTGATGCAAGATCACAAGGTAGCTGGTTGATTTTTCTCAAATCCTTAGGTGACACTGGCCAGCTCGCAAAAAGTTCGTCATTCTGCACACACGCATGAGCGTTGGTTGCGTCAATTTAACGGGTATTAAAACTACTTTCACCTCGGCAAGATTTCAAAATCACTAAATCACAAAACTGAATAGTCCTTCATACTAAAACGAACACTAAATAGCTGAACTTACAAAATTGGTGTAAAATCCGTGACTTCAAAACAGAGATGGAAACAAACATCAACTTGATACCGAATGTCCACACAAACAAGTCCAATTTCTATTTCATAAATGTTCACGGTGTTCTCAGCCAGCCTCGCAGATTGAATGGGGTATGTGTAATTATGTCATCGGGGTTCGTTTGTACTACAAAGGGTTTGGAGGAATCCCAGCATACTGGAGAGTTTCTTCATCCAAGCCCAATGCTTTGAAGACTCCGCAAATGAAACCCTCAATCCCAGCTTCAAGATTTCAAGGCACTCTTCAAATTCAAGACTTCAAGGCGCTCTTCAAAGACTCGTAAATCACAAATCCTCCGAGCAAAGCAAGTTGGGTTTGTGATACGGAATGGCTGCAAGGCCGTCTCACTTAGGGTCTAATCAAAAATTTGCAGAAAACGGGTCCCTAGGAACTGATCTCATTGAACATGGGTTTTCATATATAAACTAGTGTCTTTGATAATCCGTAGAACGCTAGGTCTGCATGGCGGGTCTTCTATACTAATCTTGCCCATGCCATCAGTTTGGCACAACCCACATGAACACTAAATCGGAATGAGTCACGAATTTAATTACAAATCTGCGGACAAAGGGATGTCGCTCTATTACCGCTAGAATCCACTGCATTTCACAAAGTCTGTAATCCAACCTCCATCGTGCTCAGCCATGAATTCGAGCTAAACATTCACCGCCCTTGTTACAGTTTCAGTTCGAATCTAGTAATTTAGTTTCCGGACCCAAACCCTGCAGCATACATTGCAGATTCTCGGGAGATTGATGCCAACCTTATGTGGAGACTTGTTACAAACACTCAAAATCAAAGCTAAACGTGTGGCAAAAAGCCTTTCACAAATTTTGCACCAAGAGTTACCATCCAAACCGAGAGTTACCATCCAAATTTCATTTTTCCATACAAACGACCAACCCCAAATGATGGTTCACAACAAATCTCCACCCAACATCCTACGGTAGTGCCCCCACGTCCTTATCCCTCAGAAACGAACCCAAAATTGAGGCCCTCAGCAGCACCAAAATACTCACCTAAATTCTGAAAGAGAGAAATCGTCGAAATGAGACTCACTTCTGGTTCATGCCCACATTCGGACTCCAGCTTCACGAGGAAATGCGCATCAACAATGGCCCTGAAGCTCCATAGGCACAAGAATTTCGTTGCAAACGAGGGGTGCTAGTGCGTGTCAGTTTTCGATTGGTGAGCAAGGGCGAACATCCGATTCCAGGCCTTCGGTTGTTTCTTCAGTGCGCCTCGTGTAGGCCGGCAGCAGGGACGATGGAAAGGTAGCCCACAAAGGTCGGTCTCCTGCGTCAATGAGGGTCCGACAAGTGGCACGACATCTGTGAACCGCACTTTCCTCCATGCAGGTTTTAGATGTCACTGAGGTTACTTACGTTACTACAGTACAATACACTGATTTGTTCTATTAGTGATTATACCAAAGTCAACCTATTTAACCCCTAAGTGCTCTGACGTCCATTTTCTGGACGATAAACACATTGAAACTGGAGTTTCATCCTCCAAACTACTTGGATGAATATTATTCTAATTTGTGGAGATATGTTATCAAGTTGTTGTCCTATCTAAGGATTGGATTTGGTGATATTAGAGTACATATTTATCTAAAATTACAAATGTGCAAGTATTTTGAGTGGTCAAATTGAATTGACTTTAGTTCAAAATTGGATTTGCCAAAATGAGGTCATACATTTGAAGAACACAAAAATTTCAAAAAATCACCATGTGAAGAGAACTTCATTTCAAATCCATTCCAATAAGTTTCATTCAAAAAATGATAACATTTTGCTTGTAATTGAATTTTGAAGGAATTTTGGAATTTCTCTTTCAAAATTTATAAAAGAAGATTGGTGATAGCATTGGTGAATCTAACTGTACGGATATGTAATCTACAAATCTAAATCTAAAACTTTTATTTGTATATCAATTCCAAAATATTCTTCCAAATAGAACTTTATAATGATTTTTCTCAAATCTTCAATTTTGGAGATGAATTTGGACATTTAGGGGATAAATTTATTGCAAGTAGAAAAATCAATGTACTCCATAAATTATCACTAATTTTCTTAAAAATAAAAACTTGTAGTAACACCAATAGTATAGGTGACACAAATTTTGCACCCTTATTGATATGACAAATCAATGTAGTTAACCCCTAAATGCCCAAGGCACCAGATTTTGGTGTTTCAAAAACTTTGAAGTTAAGTAAAACCCAACCAAATTGCTATTATTAGTAGTTTATATTTTTGGAGAATTCTTTTTGAAATCTAGTTTTAGGATCAAAAAGTTGATCTGAAAAATAAAGGATTATGATTTTTCTATTGAAGATTTAGTGCAAGGATGCCCATTGCAATTTTGACTTCCTGTAGTGTTGAGGGCTCTTGGAAATGAGCCTCAAATACACTAGATCTTTGAGGCAAAATCACATTCAAAATTCATGTAAAAAAATTGTAGAATAGATTTTGAAAAGTTGTAAATTGATTGGGTTTGTGCATGCTA